>OY728147.1:1842918263-1844158632 GCA_963277665.1 Viscum album
AATATAAGTAGGAACAATTTGAGAGAATTTTTTTCTAGTGTTAGATGGAATAAATCTCTTTAAGTAGACATGCCATGTCAATGTAGAGGATTATTGTTGTATGTTTTATTGCATATTCTTTTGTGATGGATAAATAACATATTTCATCATATGTACAAGATATGATATTGCTAGTATATACTTCATAGTAGGAAAATATCATTTATATCTAGAAGAACTATAATAACAAAAGTCATAACTATCCAATTGCACTTTAAGAAGCAAAAAAGAAAATTTTTTGGGTATGTGGAGAAGATGGGATGTTGGTTTTGAGGGGAAAAAATTGGTCTTACTTTGAAAAACATTATCTAATATTGTAGTTGGCCTAGGGTGATGGGTGGGACAAGCTCATACAATCTAGCGGTAGCCATATTTACTAATACCAAGTACGTTGCAGATTTTGAGGTATTTAAGAAGCAATGTATCAAATGAATTAAATTATAACAGTTCATGGAATAAAACCTAATAAGTTAAGTTTTATCATTATTATATTTCTATTACTAAAACTATTTAATATGTCATATTTTGATAGTGGAAAAAAGGGGATAAAATTAGGGGGTTCTATCCATGGAGAATTTTTACTCAAGTAGTTGAGGTCACACATATTCAAATAGCCACACATCAGAAACAATGTAGACCTAGTAACTAAAGTTGTGAATCAGCAAAAATGCGATTTTAACCATGTGATAGATATCAAGGTTGGTTAAAAAGAAGGCTCTAGTGAAAGTGGGTGTGTTCCAGTAGTGGGTTTCCTAGACCCAACTAAATAGTACCTTTGATTACCTTATCATGTATAAAGTTAGATATACATTATGTATTCTTACCATTATAGTGTTAAAATTTCTATGTCCACTATTTAATGGTAATTGTTATAGATTATTTGTCATGTAAAATGGTTTTATTAGATCCCAGAATATAATGAGAACCTTGAGATATTATGAAATTAATCTATAAAATTTTTCTTATGGTCTAGATACATCATACTGACTGGACACAGTTCATATTTGACTATTAGGCGTTGGGGGATCAAAAGCATTGAGACTTCTTCTCATGAAGTTCACACATGGTGGTCTATAATAGTTGAGATCATGAAGACAACCCTTCTAATATGAACACCACATCTTTCAGGTGTCATTCGTTTTTCCTATCTACAGAAATGTGTATTCGTCTCCAGAATTAAGAAAATTATCAATGTGTTCCATTGGTTCATGTACTTTGATGTAAAAAACCATGATATTGAAATCATGGTGAGGTAGCATGTGTTTTGTGCGCCATTTGTGGCATGACATAGGTTGAATGGTCAAGAAGGTATTTTTGGATTCTGAGTTGAGGAAATAATTTATCTTATATTGGATTGATAAGGATGGTAGTAACTTCAAAAATCCTTTTCCAAGTTATTTGGAGGTAAATTTTTATAGTTTGATCAATAAATAATAAATTAATAAATGATGATGATATAAGTTTTCATCCTTTATTATGAGATATCTAGATACAATGAGATTATATTACATACTGTGTGTTCATAGGTTGGTTGTCCTAGTTTTGACTATTTCTTATCTCTATAGGGGCCATTATGGGTTCCTAGACACCATTATTGATCTATGAATACTATTCACTGCTATTGATATAAGAGCCTAGAGGGTCATACACAATAGAACATTCAAGAATCCAACATATGCTAGTGAATAGGTAAATAGGACATGGTGGACCCCACCACATGGTTTGAGATTCGTCTAAATTATCGATCACTGATAAATAAATAAATTCATTATTATTCATGTAAATAATAATTGGGTTGAATTTATTTTTTGAAAGTATATACAAGTGTAACTAAATATGAGGAATAATATTATTCGAACAAATAATATTTTAATATTTCAGGTTCATTTGATATTACTGGGAATGATGAGTCAAGTTCAATGACTCGATTTTATCACGTAATATATTTAATATATATTACATGAATGTGAAAAAATATAAATAATGTTTTTTACAAATTTTATTTCATCATAATTGTTTATCTATTTCTTATTTTGCTGGATTTTTATTTTTAGGGGTCAGGGAACCCTATTTGGGTATCAGCACTTGCCACTATATATGTAGGAGAATAGAATCTTGTCAGAGCACTATTAATTTATTTTTTTAATGAGATACTCTCTCTCCTACTTCTTTCTATAGAGAGAGTCTCTCTCTCTGAGTGACTGATCTGAGGTGCCTTCGACAAATCAAAGGCATGAGATTGTGGTGATTTTCATGACTCTAAAGAAATCATCAGATCTCCATGCTAGCACCAATATTTTGATAAATGATGTCCAAGTGGATTCTTAGAGCATGTGTGGATGATCTAGAGGGGTTTTAATTTAGATCCCTCGGGAAACAGTCACTGGTGACGAGATGCAGTTGTGTGTGCTTTGTTTTCGAACAAGGTATGTGTTCATTTTAATTTCCATGATCTGTTTAATTCATGAATGATCCATAGACTATAATGAAGCTCCGATCTCTAGAGAAGACAAGTTCCATTGTCTTGATGATGAATTTTTTTAAAATTCATGGTCGACCATCTTTCTTTGTGGCCCCAATGCCTTCACATTTTTACCCCAAGTGGATGGGAAGACCAAGAATATTATCCATGTTTTGGATGATATTTTGACAGAATATGTGTTGTACTTCATTCATAGCTATGAGGATCACTTCCAATAGGTATAGTTATCATATAATTAGATATACCACTCTATGGTTGGCATGTAACCTTTTGAGGTCTTATACGGGATACATTGTAGGTCACCCTTATGTTGTTATATGATTAGAAATATGTCTCCTGTAAGGATAGAAATGGTGCAAGAAATGATGGACAAGGTTCAGAAGATCCAGTACTATATTGGAATAGCCTATCGCTAATAAAAATATCATACATATCAATATCATAGACCCTTTGAGTTTGATTGGAGAGACCATGTTTTCCTATGAGTATCCATATGAAGAGGATTTCAGATATTTGACCAAGGAGGCAATCTATATATTAGGTTCATCAAGCCATTTTATATCATATGGAGGGTTTTTGAGTTTTCTTATATCCTATCCTTTCCCTCATAGTTGGATAAGGTTCATGAAGTCTTCCATGTATAATAACTGTGGATATACATGCATAATCCTACACACATTATTAACGGGGGAGAGTTAGACATCGGGGATGCATCTACCATTATGAATTGGTGAGTGGCTATCAAGGATCAATAATAAAAAATCATGTGGGGATAAACTATTCCCATGGTTCATGTGTTGTGGTAGTATAAGAGCATGTAGAAGATCTATTATTAGGGAGAGAGTCAAATGTGAGCTCATTATCTCCATATTTTTGTTTAGCTTGTGGTTTTGAGGAAAAAATCCTTTATGGATGTAAGAATGTAGTAAAACATATTCCCTGTAAGATTTTGTAATATATTAAGTGATATTTTCAGAGCCTAGAGATGAGAAGATGAGAGATTATAAGGCCTGGTGATCCCGATATTTATTAAATAAAAATATTGAATATATTAAAATCAAAAGCATATATTTTTATTGAATTAGTATAATAACTTTGAAATATAGTCTCAGATCAGAAATCTAATATCGGGGTTGATTCCAATATATGGGGTTTAACCAAGGAATGACATAAGTTTGTTCTGTTTTAGACGTATTGTTGAGGCAGTAATTAGTGGTTCATTTAATTAACAAAAATAAATAATTTTATTTTAAAAGTATGCAACCTAAAATCCCCTATATAGTTACTTATATTCCCATTATATATGGTTAGTTTTATAACCTTGTGATATTTGAGAGGGGAACAAAGTGTTCTATATTGGTGGATCACATCGGAGGAAGATGGGAGATCACATCCAGGTGGATCAAGAGGAAACAAACATAGTAGGACTTCCTCTTTACTGGAGAACACATTCTTCACTGATGATCTATCTAAATTGTGGTAGGACTCATCAATTGATTTTTCCTCCCTATTGGTTAAAATTTTCAAGTATGGATTTTCTCTATAATTATTCGATCTTTGCATGAGCCAGGTATACAAATTAAACTGCTTTATTAATTTTTTCTTATTATTCCATGTTATCACCCTAAATATCTTATTTTTTGGTAATTTTAAAATGTTTCATGGACAATGATGTTTACTAGTTTTTTATTATGATTTTCCCCAACCTATTATTTATGTTCATCATTATTAGAATACATGGACATGATTCAATATTGCTGGGTAAGGTTTGAGCGTGATCAAACCCCAAAATTCATGGTGGTTTTGTACATTATGAATAGATAAGGGTTTTTGAAATGGATCAATATGGATTATGAGTTATGAATCAGATATATGAGGTCTAGATAGTAAATCGTTGATGGAATATTCATGGGATATACTATGGGCTTTGATTGGACAATCAGATTCAGTTTTCCAACCACTATGGGCTAGGAAACAATGGTCAGATGTGTTTTACTTCAATAATAAGTGGAAAAATAGAGAAATATTTAATTTAAATGAAGGATATATAAAATGTTTTAAGGGAAGTTGGAATCTAGAAAATTCCTATCTATATTTCATGTATTTTGAAAGTAGACATGGTGGTTATCCCCCCTAACTATAGCGTATGGGTTTCAGGAAGAGATAAGGATCACACATCATGTGAATCGGCCCACATGTCATGTGACCCTACCTGGGTATCGAAGCTATGTTACAATATAAAACACCCAAGACCCCATGTGGGATGAAAATTTATGTACTCTAAGAGTACACATGCATGGGTCGGACCTCAAGCATGTCCAGGTATAAAACCAAGTACATGGGTATAGTCTGAAGTACATGGGCATGACCTGGAGCACACAGGTAGGCCCCGATTGGATGAGACATGTTGTATACCACCTATACATGTTTTGTATGATTAAATTTTATCCAAAAACATTCCTAGAAGATAATATGGTCAATCAAAGTGGTGAGGTCACATAGTGTGTGGACACCAGTACACACAATGTATTCACTCCAACAACTTATTCATATCTTATGTCCTTCGTTTGGACTCGGGTTCTTTCCCATGAGTAGCCCATCCTAAGTAATTTTCCATTTAGAATGCGATTGTGTAATAAATTTTTGAAAAAAATATATTATTAAATTTGTTCCAAGAATGACACTTCTTTTGGTGATTCTTGTAGATGGTAGTGATCTTAGTAAGATCATCAAAGAGATGTCGGGGTTGGAACTCCCATGTTGCACCAGGATGTGGGTCACACATACTATTGATATAGATAGAGATAGTACTCCATTTCACTGGTAAAATGTACTCTATATATAGATTGTTACTCCCTCATCTTAGAGCTTTTATGGCATGTGAGTGCTCTATAAGAGTTTTGGATCTCTTGAATATGAAGTGTAGTGGTGAGGAGTGGTCCCATCCAAACATATTCTAGTGAGGTTTCATTTTATGTTGAGAATTAGGGATGTTATTTTGGAGTTTTAGGTAGAATCTTAGACTTTGGATGATATGTGAGATTGATATCCCCTTTTTTCTCACATTTAGGGTTCTTTATTAACATATTTATATGTATTTGGTTCTGTTTCCATCTTGATTTGGGTTCAGTTGACCTTTTGTTGTATCTCTTTATCAATCCATTTATAAGTTTTAGGTTGTCCTTCTGAGTATCTATATAATCATGCATGCTTGATATTGTCCCACTCATGTCATGTCTTATATAGATGATGGAGAAATTGGGTGGTGAGATTGGTGGATCTTAGGGAAACTTGGGTACACAAATCATGTACAGTGGACATGACTTAGAGATTATGAATCAGTATCTCTCTGTTTTTATTTTTTATGGTATTTTTAGGTTGGTAATTTATTTTTTTTTTTGAAATTTATTTTCCCCCCTTCACATTTTATTAAAATTTAATACTCTTTTGTATTCTTGAAGATGTTATTACATGATTTTTTACACTCTAGATGTTACTTTCTATTATATTCCTAGGGACCTTTTCCTGGAGATGGCTGGGAGTGTTAATATAGGTACAATAAGAAAATGGATCACATTTCATTTATTCCTTATCATTACTTTATTCTATCCCCCAGCCTATTATAGTTGTTCTTGGAGTTGTGGAGGACCAAACTTTTTCATTCCAAGCGGTCCCTGGTGGGTCGATTTGTTACAAGAATATTTCACAACTTAAGAAATATAGGATAAAAATAGAGAAATATAACAAGAAAATGGATACTCAAATGAATTTATTTTATAAAGAAGTAAAGTGATTATAATGATGAAAATGAACTATTTGAAATGAATTAATCATCCTATATTGATGTAATAAAAAGACAAATGTTTAACATTGCTACATAGAAAAAGATGATTTGTGATCTTGAAGAGAACTTGAATGCTATGGATGAGGAGTTATTTAAAACACAATTTATATGTATTTCAATTAAAAATATTTTTAATTGTGATGGAGATGATTTTTGAAAAACTATTGATATTAGAGGATAATATTATCCTACTAGTGAAGATATAGGATCAAAGGAACAAGGTAAGCCTATACATTTTCATCCTGAATATAGTACATTTATTTCTAAAGGTGTATGTGTTCAAATTGAATCTATGTAGATTCAAAGAATAATAATGAGAATAAATCCTCATAATTATAGGAACAGAGGAATTATATAATTAAACCATGATCCCCTATGAAAAATAATGCTAAATGTGGAAAGAAACAATACCAATACATACAAGTCTACAATCAGTCAAGGAAATCAAAATCAAGGGATATTGTTGGTTTTAACAAAAAGCATATTCATGTTGGTTTAACATGTCTTTATATTGGAAGTGTCAATAAAAAATATGGTGTTTTAGTGAGAAATTTTAGATGAGAACTCAAATTAAGTAGGTTTTCTCCAAAGAATATGAAAAAACACATGATAAGTCTTCCATAAGTGGTGATTTGAATACATAGTTATTTATTGAAAAGTGTGAGAATTCTTTGAATGTATAAAATAATATAATGAAAATTTTCCATTACCAAGATTAAATAATAAATAAGTTACTTAAAACATAAGTAGGTAAATACATATTAAAACTAAAGGTGATGAAATTTTCTTCACATAATAATGAAATTGAGATTGGAAGGATAGAATGGTCAAGGATGAAAGGAATCTCTCAACTTAAGCATTACCTATAAAGGCACAATAGGTTCCTCCTTATTCCATTAATCATTTGTATATCTTGTGATAACATAAAGGGAATTTAAACAGATTTTTGAGGCTATCAATTTTGGAAAACAAAGAGGTTGATTTATTTCTAGAGTACCTCTTTATGATGAAGATGATAGGATCGAATCCCTTGATAGATGACTCTTTTGGGTAGAAAGTTATAAAATTTGGAATTTATGGAAAACTTGGATAAATATGGAAATAAGGTATAATAATAATACATTCACACCATTATTATAAATGTGTTCAGAATATTTATCAAGGGGTTTTATTTGTTCAAAGATGAGAGAAAGGCAGATATATATTTCATGCACTTTAACCATTTTGATAGTTTTTTGAGATGTTTATAGGATATTCATGTTAATTTTGTTTATATTATCCCCATGATGATAAATATAGATTTATCTAAGTGTATTATTACATAATGAGTATATGTGAATAGATTAGTACACCTTCATTATATCATTCTTATTATTTACATGAGGTTTGACCATATATAATTAGAGTGGATTAATCAAAGGATCTTTTCTAAGGGACCATATGATATCATGCCTCTATTTAAAATTTAAAAAGTGAATAAAATATGTTTTCAATAAGATAAAAAGATAAGACTCTTTTATTTAACCTTTTTTTCTATTTTCAATAATGGGGAGAAGAACTAAAATCAAGAAAATATGAAGAAAAACTATAATAAGAGCATTAGAAAATTAGTGGCTTCAAATCTTTTGGTGGTATTGATAAAAAATCGAAGGGGTATAGTTAGGTAGATTGTATTTGATTATAATTTTTTTAGATAGGATATAATTTTTCTATTCATGAGAGAGGTTTTAGATGAGGTGAATAAGAATTGTAGAAGAAGATGTTTGAGAAAGGGAGGAGCGTGACACATCATAACACAAGGCGTTTTGCTGTGAGAATGGAAAAAATGGTCAAGATCATCCCAAGGTGGTCCACTTGGTGTTTCGTTCATTCACCTGTGCAATATGGTTCATCTAAACATGGGTTAAATGGTTACCGTGGTTTTTGGAAGGAAAAATCATTGAAGTATTGAGTTTATAAATCCCAACACAACCAGTATCACGCAATTGAGGTGGGCGTGATGATTGAGATGTCAGATTGTGTAACATGGGAAAAGAATAAATGGCTATAATAATTATCATGTTTTGATAAATAATTTCATGTTAAACATGGAAAAAATATAGTACCATGAAATAGTTTTCACTTTATTGGTTAAAAATGACCAAATATTCTTCACCATGCTATGGTGAAGGGTTTGTTGGTAGGTGACACGTCAAAATTGAGAGAACCAATTTTGAAAATGCTTGAAAAAAATTTCAATGTACCAATATTCATGGGATTATATTTTAGGAAATTATTATAACATTTTTTATAGTACTTTTTAGAGGTTTTCAAGTGAATTAAATAGTGATTTAATTCATGTTTTTAAGGGAAAATATTTATCCATGGTGTAGTTAGGGATTGACTGTAATGATAAAAATAATGGGAATTATGGAATAGTTAATGGTAGTTTCTGAAGACCCATGATGTTCACTAAAATATTTCCAATTAAATTGGAATTATATTTAATTATTTGAAGGTAGAGGATCAAAACCTATAGAAAAGAAGGTATGTGAGTACCAATGAGAATAATAATACTGAGATAATGAGACTCCATGTATCAATAATCAAAGTTATTAAGGCAAAGAAAAAAGATATTTAGGAGAAATAGAATTCTTGAGACTATGATTATTCATTAATATGAGGATAGTCTTAATTTCACTAGATGTGGAAGGATTTTTATAACCAACATGCATTAATCATAGACTTTTGAAGATCTTTAAGAAGTAATACACATACAAATATATTGATACATCTATTCATGGAGGAGGATATCATTAAAGGTATTTCATGTTTTTATCCTCATTTTGGAGAATTTTTACCTTCTAGTGGAATATATAAGTTTTATAAATAATGTAATTTGTGATATATGATGTTGATGATATATTGGATAATCCATGTTGGTGGTACTAACCAACAAGTAAATGGGTAGAAAAGGGTAGTAGAACCATGTATAAATTATGGGATTTGATCTATCTTTATTTCTATATACATGAAAAGGTTTAAAGATTATTTTAAGTGGAATTAGATCCTTAATAGGTTCAATATGTTGGGTTTAAAAAATGAGTTACTCATAAAATAAAAATTGGATCACTGATTCACCCCCTCCCCCTCCCAGTGATTCAATATGATCCTAAGACTCAGTTTAATAGGTCTACTTACCCTAGTAATCACATAATCAATGATATGGGTTACATCTTTCTAGGTTATCAACTCACCCAAGGATTGCCATGTGTGTTCAATACTCAATTTTCTCATAATCCATGTATAATCATCACACAAATAAAGAACGTTAAAATTAAATTAAATTTCTATTTAAAATACCCTTTAAATATCTATTAGAAACCATTTTATTTATTAACACATTTAATAAAAAAATGTTTTGGGAAAACCCCAATTTCTCAAGGAAATCCCCTTTTCTAATGCATTTAGTTCCAAAACATTCCAAAATACATGAAACATGATCACATAAAAACCCCAAAAATTCATAATAATCATAATTATGAATTTAAAACTAATTTTCAAACCAATGTTTGAAGGAAATACATGGGATATACCCCTTTAATAGAGGTAGTTTCTATAAAATGATGTGAATCTCATAACATTTGTCTAAAACAATTAGAACAGAGATGATAGGGTGATAGGAAGCCTAAAACAAGAATCAATTCATAAAAATATCATTGTAAACCTTATATTTATCTCTCAATGTCTTTTAGAGTTAGGTTTTCATTATTAAATGTGAAGAAAATGGTAATAGGGGAAGAAGAGAATATAAAACTCAAAAAACTCACACCTTACCTTAAAGAAATACATTAATAATGAAGGAAATTCAAAAAAGGAGAAATACGGAAGGATTACATGATAATGAGGAGGGATATCATGTGAGTTCGAGAGAAAAAGGAGGTAAAATGTTAAAAACAATAAGGCTAAATTTGTATTTTCCAGAACCTAAACTATTTTGAGAAGAACATAAGTTTTTTCTATATGGTCTTCCAAATCATGTACCAATTGTATGGGTCTCCTACCCTTTACAAAAAGGGCTACGTAGTTTTCCTAGTGATTATTCACTATTTAACAAACTATGTAGTGACTGTGAAAAACCAAACTATCCCCTAAACACCCTTATCACATGATTAGGTGCCTAGTTTTTACTAATAATGCACACCATGATGTTTCTTAAAAAAATTATATTTTCACCCTTATACTCTTGATAACATTAATTATAGATGAAATGATAAATAAAATAAAGTAAATACATTTTTGTGACATGGTGGATGTCACAATTCTCCATACTATGACATTTTATTCCCCCATAAAGTTTATTATGTCAAAAATTTGTACAAATTTGAGTCCACTACTCTCTCACCCAGGGTTCAAACCACCATGTCTCATGGCTAGACAAACTACACTACCATAAAAATGAATTAAGGGAATTGATATACCACATAGCACAAAGTTTTAGTAATACATGATATGAATAGGGTGATCAACAATGGTGGATTCATGTAACACCACAAAATTCTAAAAGAATAAAATTTTATTCAATAGTTTATAAGACACACAACATTGAGTTTAGATTATTCTATATGAAACAGTTATTTAGCTTCAATTTCACACAACATCATGTTTTACCGGAAAAAAATATGTTGTTAATATTATTTTTTTAAATGATAATTATCATTGAGCCATTGAAATTAAAGGTATGAATAGTATTAACTAAATTATGAAAATATATATTTTAAATGAATTTATTGGATATATATTGTTTATAAATAAAATAGGAATCATTTTTAAGAAACATAAAAGTTTTCTAAAAAGTAGTATTTGTTCTAAAAAGATGGTTTAATCATTATTAGAACACATAATTCAAAATTAATTTTGACCAATTTTAGAAAAGTTATATGAAAAAATAATTTTTAAAATTGAAATACCATAATTATCTTATCATGATTTTTTTGTAATTTTCAAAGAAGATTTATTTTTTATGAATAGTCTAAAATAATGAATTTTAATTAAAAAAACCTTCCATTTAATAATTTATAATATTAAAATAAATTTTTAATTGGTTAAATGTAAAATTAGATAAATTTTATATCAATTAATGTAACACCCTGACCCTAGTTACCCAGATTCGGTGAATTATTACATAACATTGTAACGATCACAAAAGATCAAGACTCTAAAGACCGATTAATTTAGTAGCCTTGGAAGTACTAGATACAATCATAAGTTTTACATTACATTATAAAATTAAAAACAACAAAAAAATTATCTCCATTGACCACATTCATATCCCTTAGACTATCCCTACAGGTCAGTCATAATATACTTCTAGGAATCCTGGGAAAGAAAAACATAAGGAATGAGCTTAGATTCTCAAGAAGGGTAAATAATTTAGGGGAAGCTAAAAACAATTAACGAAAGATGGGTAATGAAAAAAACAACAATATTTTAAACATAAGAATGAACATAATATCAAACAAATAAATCCAATATAAACATATAAACAAGCACATGGATATTCTACTAGTCGAATAATAACATGTAATAACTAATTTCATAATGAGGGAATACCTAATGCTGGACACCATTACCACATAGTCATGGCCTCGTTCCAAGAATACAAATAAATTTTTTTTCAAGTCCTTATTACAAGACACTATTTGGTCTCATGAGACATACTGATGCATCGAGGAGATATAGTGGGCTCGACCCATCACTTACTAAGTCCACTTCATTCCTCATATGAAAATGTTGAAGCATAATATAAACATTCATATTAAAACTAGCATATGAAATGTCAATAAATTAACCATAAACCATGAATTGTATAAAAATAGAACATCCACAGTAAAAAATATCATAACTTATTCAATAAAATATGGATGATTTTATTATAATAAATCAACCTTAGTCAAGCATAATATCTAGTATATGATGTTGACATAGTTGAAAATGATCAGTAAAACTCTTTGAGAGAAATATCCCTTTTTGTGAAATCATTTAAAAGTCAAACATTTATAAAGGAATTAATTTAAAATAAATTTTTGAATTAAAGTGTTCCATACCACTTTACAACTTTTTAAAATAATTATCATTTCAAAACATTCATGTCCCTTTAAATAAATCCTTAAAATCATTTTTGAAAACATGGACATTAATTAAAAGGATTTAGAAAGATAAATCATTAAAACATTTAAAATGATGATCTAGTAAAACATAACCTACCATAAAACCTTAAAATATTCCTTTTGAAATTTTTTTTATGAAATATGGTTTTTGATGATAAATATGTCCCGGTAAATACTTACACATAAACAATCTCGTATAATAATGAGATTGAGAATACCTTGCATTTTCCTTTGGTTGAGGGTATGTTTAACAACCTTTATAATGACCATAGTATGTTATTAAATTATTCCAGAACCATATTAATATTTATTATATCATACATGATTCATTTATGAATTTATACTACCCATTTAAAAATTATTTCCATGTTAAATTAAAATTTCAGGTAATAATCTCTTTCTTTGGCGTATGTTTTTTAACTTGTTATTCTTTATCGTATCATTTAGATAATGATTTAAGTACTTATAGAATATAAAATATGGTTTATATATGATATATATTTTGAATATAAATATGTTTAATATATAGATATATGAAATGGAAAACATCGTTCATGGAGAAGGTAGATCGTACGTACGCATAAACGTTGTTTCAGTTTTCGTATCATCTTGATCAGAAGTAAGTGAATAAGATATAAGTACATATATATATATATATATATATATCTTGTATCATTATTATTTTATATATTACATACTTATTAATAATATATATTTTTATAATCATCATTGAATGGTGAACGTGGAAATGAATCTCATCGTGTCGTGGGGACGGTAAGTCGTACATACACACGAGCAACAATATCATTTCCTTAATGATTAAAAGGTGTAGAATTGGATGATATATTAATTGTAAAGAAAAATTATAATGTTGTTATATTTATTTATATACATATTAATCGTCATTATATCCATCCAAATAACATAGTGTTGAATAAACAATTACACCACGACATGGAGACGGTAAGCCGTACGTACGCACACATAGTGACATTATCATTCATAGGATATATAGAATAAGAAATATGGTTTTAACTTATTTATAATAACATATGATTATTTAAAAGGTACTAGATTTATTATATTTTTATGGAAATAACAAATAAAGAGAAAGTTGAAGAAGAATAGAACTTTGAAAGATTTGATAAAATAATTACCTCTTCTTCGGGTGTTTCTTTTTTATTTGAATAAAAGGGATATGTAGGTTGGATTTCTGATCAAATTAATGCATATAGGTTTATTTAAGGGAATTTGGTAGGAGATTTTTCGAGGGTTTAGCAGAGCCAAATTCCTTTAGAGCTGTGATTTTGGGAGAAGGGGATGTACCCTTTTATAAGAGAGGTGAGGGTCACTTTTGGAAAAGTTTGAAATATTATTTTATTATAAAATAATTTTAGGTTTCTAATGGCTCAAAATTAATTTATTTCAAATATAATTGTGGGGGTGGATCTAAATACTCTAAAACATTATGTTTTAGACATTTTTAGGGCACTATATTAACCTTATCTGTTATATTTTACCCTTAGTTAAATAGTTTAACTATTACCATGTATTCTTGTATTATTATTATAAATGGTTAATAATCTTACTATAAAATGACAATAGAACCCAAATTAGTTCATTAATTAAAAATATATTATTATATATGTTTTTTTGAAGAACCTTAGATTTTTAAGATAGTTATATCAATTAATAATATAGTATTTGTTTTAAAAACTCATTTATGTCAATTTTGACATTATTTAGTATTTGGTTTCTATGAAAGTCATAAAAACTTGATTACTTCAACAAAAAATACATTGAATAAATTTTAACTTGTAATATGAACCTATAAATTTCTTTTATGGCATCAAAAGTTTCAAATTATATTTATTTTAATATTTCTAATATCATTTATTTGATTCTTTCATTAATAAGGAAAATACTACATCATTATTGTGTCATATATAAATATATTTATTTTATATCTAAAAATTATAAATAAAATATCATGATGTATGAAATAATTTTAGATATTTAATGACTATTTATATTCAAATATATCAATTATATAACCTCATATAAAAACTTTTTTACTAAAATATACATGCTTTTGTTATTTTTGTCTTTACTTTAGATTATTTCATATAAAATGTCATTATCACTTCCATGTGGCTCCATGGGGTTCCAAAATCAACCTAAGGATGCCCATGGTCTAACAGGTATCACCCAATTGGGTTATTATAAATGTTAGGGTAATTTAATATTATTATAATATTATTTTTTACCCTTATTCATCAGATTTACCCTTTAACCATGGTAAATAAAATATTTACAGCAGTAATTATTCATAATGTTTAGAAATAAAAGTTACCTATTTACACAATTTTTACCTCCTGATTTCAAATATGAAATCCATTCTTCCAAATTCAAAACATAGAAGTTGCAAAAATTAATTTAAAATTAATTCCTGTTGTTGAAACCAAAAAAGGGGGTTTTTAAGAAGTAAAAACTATCAAAAGATTGACATATGTTTATGTACTATTTAAATGTATAATTACTTCCAATTACCTAAATTATATTAAATAATAAAAATATAATCTAATTATTCTTAAAAAAACTCAAATTTATAATTTAACACTATAAATTATTTTTCTTAAAAAAGTTGTTTTTAATTAAAATTTAGTATTTTCATTATTCATCAAAAAATGATGTTATCAGAAAAATACCACACATTTATAGAAACTAAATTTTTTATGTTCCTCTTCTAAATAAGTATTCATTTTTATTAAATTTTATATATAAAAGTGTCAAATATTGGGTTTAAAAAGGCATCACCATTAAAAGGCGGTAAAATTGTATTTTTTGAAAAAAACATCTTTTATCTAAAAAATGAATTTGTTCTTATATTATGTCTAAGAAACACATAATATGAATTTTAAAATTATATGAAGTATATAAAATTAAAAATTAAGTTAATAATATTCATAACCACTTTTTGAATGGCTAGTTTTGTAAGTCATGGTGTGCTTGAACTCAATGTTGTGTGTATCGCTAGTTATTGAATTACTTTGAAGAGATAACGTACTATGAAATCATGGGGTGTTACATTATCCCCTACATCAATAAATTGCATCCCCAAAGATTGAAAATGTTCTTCGAAAATAAATGGTTAAATATAGAAAAATACCTTTGTGGAAATCCAACATCAAAAATTGGGTTAATAAAATTTAGTCTTAATAAGAGGGAAAGGGAAATAGAAAAGTCTCCAACAAATTATTATCTCGATTAGGAGAAAATTGGTGGAAACTAGAGACACATAATTAGAGGGAAAATGAAAATATTTATAGGGAGTGATTGAGGTCGTCAATCAAAAACAAGTGAACAATAAACATAAAATTGAGGGCCTCAAACCATTAATATATGATGACTTAAAATATTATTGGTTCATCAATACATAGGATATTAGGATAACACATTTTTTGTTTTAAGATCCTTTACCGAAACTTTAAGTATTAATTTCTTCATAGAATAATAAAAAAATACTTGACATGTAGAGTTCCATCCTTTATCTAATTTCTACCACAAACTCATCTTTCACTCCCAAAAGATAATAGCACTCAAAAATATTCTATTTATTCAAATCGTATAGGGTTAAAAAAAATTAATTTATAATTCATCTGTCAAAGCTATAAAAAATTTAATTATACAAACCAGAACATCACAAAGGCCAGTTGTTGGTGATGCACCCTTGTTGCCCTTCGATTGCGGGATAAGTCTTGTGGCCTTGCTGAACACGATGGGGTATCGACCAATCTCCGGATTTTACATTTTATAAAAAACCAAAAATAATATTAAGAAATTATTTAACTTTAACAACAACATCCAATGTAAAATCAAATCCATTATAACATTTATAATTATCTAAAATACTTCTGTCCAAACTCACAGTCCAAAATTTATATGGAAGGTAAACACAATGAAGATATTTTTTTCACCTAATAACATGTGAATACCTTCATCATGTATAATTTTAAAACATGGTAACAACCTAAATTACCATAAAACCTTATTTCTTACATTAATGCTCCATTATTCCTTATATAATACTGGATATACTCCTTATATCCAAAACAATTTGTAAACTCCAACAATAATGGAACAAACAAACAATTTATTAGTTTCAAGGAAGTCAAGAATATCTAATATAATTTTTCCAAATCAATAATATCTTATTCTGAAGTTATTATCTCAAACATATTAAGGGTTATATGTCCCCCAACCATATATTTTCCAAAATTTTAACTTGAAACTGTGTCACTTTACTTGGTACCATAAAATCTCAAATCATTAATGAAATCATACTGTTGTATAATCCTCATATACTCTATAATTATTATAATTTTTACATCATTAATAAAATACTCAAATGAAACAATTATTCAATAACATCTCAACAACACTTATTATTCCTCGTCATCTGTGGTAGTATCATAACTTGATTATTATCCAATAACATCATTTGGGGTATACTCTGATGATTGGGACATTGATTCACATAGTATCCCAACTACTTACAGATGAAGAAGTATACATTTGAAACATTTTTCTTACCCTTGCAATCACATACTTGGTGTCCTTTTTCTCCACACTTATAATAAACTCTTATTACTTTCATTCACTTCCCAGGGTGATTCTTTCTATAGTTATCACATATGTAAAAATCCTTCTTTCCCTTATTCCCATTATCCATCTTTCTCTCTAAAATCCACTTCTTATCTAGCTTCCCTTCAAATCCATGTGACTCAAAGAATTATTTACTTATCTTATTAATACATGATACTATTTATTCATATAATGAGAATATGTGGGAGACTATTCCCCTTCTAAATGTTGGATTAATACCATGAAAGATATGATCGTTCTTAATCCTTGGATCATGTGTATTTCTATAGTTCTCATTCCTTCTACTGGAAACCATTTCTAAACAATGGCATACAATATGTTAGTTTATGAATCACAATGCATAATTCCAAACTTGTAAAATACCTAATGTAAATTGAAAAGATTATGAATATTATTCATAATCATAAAAATGACTTCATTGAGAAAGTATTTACTCTTAAATCCTTCATAATGGATTGTAAAGAAAATGTGAATTATCCTAAGCATATCCCTCTAGAGTGTCGTAACCAAGAGTGCAGCAAGGCTCATTGTCATGTACCAAGATACCTCAGGTCGAGCCCAAAACACTTTGTCAGAGGTTTCTCTCCTGGGTACATCTATTCTTGAGCTGACTCTACCTGCTCGTATCCAGAGAAGGATGTATTTTTTGTAAAACTAACAAAATCTCTACATTACCAAAATTCTAGGCAGTTCTTCTATACTAATCCTCAATGATTATCTAAGGGTAATGGTCTCTAATAAGAGTTTTTCTAAATATAGTTTCCATGGTTTTTACTAAACTTCCTCTTATACCAATTGTAACGCCCCAGCCCTAGTTACCCTTAGTCGGTGCATTATTACATAACATTGGCATGATCAAAAAAGATCAAGTCTCAAAAGACCGATTAGTTTAATAGCCTTGTAAGTACTTGATACATTCATAATTTTTACATTACATTATAAAATGAAAAACAACAACAAAATTTTATCCATTGACCACATGCATATCTATTAGACTATCCCTATAGGTCAATCATAATATAATTATTGGAATCCTGGAAAAACAAAACATAAGAAAAGCGTGAGCTCAGATACTCAGTAAGGGTAAATAATTTAGTGGAAGCTATAAAATTTTAATGAAAGATGTGTAATAAAAAAAATATTTTAAACATAATAATGAACATAATATGGAAAAAGAAATCCAACATCACCATATAAACATGCACATGGATATTCTACTAGTCGAATAATCAAATAAAAAAACTAATTTTATAATGAGGGAATGTCTAATGCCAGACTTCATTACCACATAGTCAAGGCCTCGTGCCAAGACTAAAAATAAAATTTTTGTCAAGGACTTGTTCCAAGACACTAGTTTGTCTCATGATACCTACCGATGCATCAAGGAGCTATATCAGGCTCCACCCGTCACTTACTAATTCCACTACATTCCTCATATGAGAATTTTGAAACATAACATAAACATTCGTATTAAAACTAGCATACGAAATGTCAATACATTAATCATAAGCCATGAATGGTATAAAAGTATAACATCTATATTCAAACATATCATAAATCATTAAATACAATATAGAATATTTTATTATAATAAATCAACCTCAATCAATAATAATATCTAGTAAAGGATGTTGACATAGTTGAAAATGATTAGTAAAACTCTTTGAGAGAAATATAAATTTTTGTGAAATCATCTAAAAGTCACACATTTATAAAGGAAGTAATTTAAAAGTGATTTTTGAATCAAATGGTCCCACAACTCTTTGAATCTTTTGAAAATAATTATCATTTCAAAACATTCATATCCATATAAATAAATCCTTAGATTCATTTTGAAAACATGGAAATTAATTAAAAGGAATTAGAAATTTAAATATTTAAAACACATAAAATGATAATTTAGTTAAATAAGACCTACCATGAAACCTTAAAATATTCCTTTTGAATACATTTCTATGAAATATGGGTATCGATGATAAAAATGTCTCAGTAAATACTTACAAATAAAAAATCTGGGAAAATAATGAGATTGAGGAAATAACCCTTACCTTGCACTTTCCTTTGGTCAAGGGTATGTTTGACCTCCTGTATAATACCCCTAGTATGTTATTGAATTATAACAGAACCATATTAATATTTATTATATCATACATGATTCATTTATGACTTTATACTACCCATTTAATAATGATTTCCATGTTAAATTAACATTTCGGGTAATAATCGCTTTCTTTATCGTACGTGTTTTAACTTGTTATTCTTGATCGTATTGTGTATATAATGATTTAAATACTTCTATAATAAAAAAATGATTTATATATCATATATATTTAGAATATAAATATGTATAATAGATAGATATATGAAATGTAAAACACTATTTATGGAGAGGGTAGTCCGTACGTACGCATAAATGTTTTTTCTGTTTTCATATCGTATTGAAAAAAATATGTGAATAAGATATATGTAAGTACATATGTACATATATATGTATACATAGTAGAATTATTATGCCATAGATTACATTCTTATTAATAATATATATTTTTATAATCATCATTGAATGGTGAACGTGGAAATTAATCTCATCGCGTTGTGGAGACGGTAAGTCGTACGTACACACAAGAGACGATATCATTTCCTTAATGACTAAAAGGTGTTGAATTGGATGGTATATTAATTTTACAAAAACATTATAATTTTATTTTCATTATTTATATACATATTAATCGTCATTTTATGTGTCCAAATAATATAGTGCTGAATAACAAATTACACCATGACGTGGATATGGTAAGTCATACGTATGCACGAATGGTGACATTATCATTCATAGGATGCATAGAATAATAAATATGGTTGTAAATTATTTATAAAAAATCACAGTATTTATAATGTAATGGAGTTAATATATTTTTATGGAAATAACAAAGAATGGTAAAGTGGAAGAAGAATAGAACTTTGAAAGAGGTGATAAAATAATTACCTCTTTTTCAGGTGTTTCCTTTTGATTTGAACAAAAGGGCTCCTTAGGATGGATTTATGATCATGGTAAGGCCTATAGGATTAATTGATGGATGTTTTGGAGATATTTGTTTAGGTTTTGGCTAAGCAAAATGGCTTTGGATGTATGATTTTGACAGTAGGGGAAGTCCCCTTTTATAAGAGAGGTGAGGGTCACTTTAAGAAAAGTTTAAAATATTATTTTATTATAAAATCATTTTCGATTTCTAATGGATCCAAATTGATTAATTTAGAATATAAGGTGGGGATGGGTCGAAATCTGATCATCCAATTGGTTTTATACCGGTTTATGTCACTATATTAACCTTATCTTTTAGATTTAACACTTAGTTAAATAGTTTAACTTTTAAGATGTATTCTTGTATTCTAATAATAAATAGTAAATAATCTTACAATAAAATTACAATAAAACCCAAATTGGTCTATTAATAAAATATATTTATTATATAAGTATTTTGTCCAAAATTTAGATTTTTAGGACTAATATACCATTTAATAATATAGTATTTGTTTTAAAAACTTATTTATGTCAATTTTGACATTATTTAGGATTTGGTTTTTGTGAAATTCATAAAAACTTTATTAATTAAAAAAAAATACATTTAATCAATAATAACATGTCATATGAACCTATTATATTTTTTTATGGCATCAAAACTTTCAAATTATATTTATTTTAATATTTATAATATCACTTATTTGATTATTTCATTAATAAAGAAAATACAGCATCATTATTGTATCATATATAAATAAATTTATTTATACATAAAAATTATAAATAAAATATCATGATGTAGGAAATATTTTTATCTTTTTAATGACTATTTATAGTCGAATAGATCAATTATATAAACTCATATAAAATTTTTTTACTTAAAGATACATGATTTTTTTATTTTTGTCTTTACTTTAGATTATTTAATATAAAATATTAGTATCTCTCCCAAGTGGCTTAATGGGGTCCCAAAATCGACCAAAGGAATCCCAAGGTCTTACATGTATTGTACAATAGTTTTAGGATGAGTGTTAGGGTAATTTAATATTATTATAATATTATTTTTTACCCTTAATTACCAGATTTACCCTTTAACCATGGTAAATAAAATATTTACCGAAGTAATTATTCATAATGTATAAACGTAAAAGTTAACTATTTACAAAATTTGTACCTCCTGATTCAAAATATGAATCCCATTTTTCTAAATTCGAAACACAGAAGTTTCAGAAATTAATTTAAAATAAATTCCTGTTGTTAAAACCAAAAAGTGGGTTTTTAAGAAGTAAAAACTATCACAAGATTTACATTTGTTTATGAACTATTTAAATGTAAAATTAATTCCAATGACCTAAATTATATTAAATTATAAAAATAGAATCTAATTACACTTTATAAAAACTAAAATTTATAATTTAACACTATAAATTATTTAAATTTCAAATTTTGTTTTTAATTAAAATTTTGTATTTTTCATTATTCATCAAAATATGAAAAATATCAGAAATATACCAAAAATTTATCAAAACTAAATTTTTAGGTCATAATTCTAAATAAGAATTTAATTTTATTAAATTTAATATATAAAAGTGTTAAATATGGGTTTTAAAAAGGGTTCACTATTAAAAATCGGTTAAATTGTATTTTTTGAAAAATAATTATTTTATCTAAAAACAATAAATTTTTTTATATTATATCTAAGAAACACATGATATGGATTCTAAAATTATATGGAGTATATAAAATCTAAAATTTATTTAATATTATTCACAACCTTTTTTTGAATGGCTAGTTCAATAAGTCGAGGTGTGCTTGAACTCGGTGTTGCGTGTAGCGCATGTTATTGAATAATTTTGAAGAGATAACGTACTATGAAATCATAGGGTGTTACTATTAATCAAATTTATTTAATTGGAATCATTTTTAAATTTAATTTAGATATAAAGACTTTTCAAACTTTTTAATATTTTCACTTTAAATACTCGTTTTCTCATCACGTATGTGAGATTAAATTTCAATTAAATTTCTACATGTATATTATTTTAATTTAGAAAAATTGATTCTGTATTTTGAATCAGTATAAATTATAATTTATAATACATCCATCTTACCTTTTCACCAATTTAATTAGTGAATTAGTTAAAATTAATTACAGTGATTAAGGTAAAAGCAAGTTTACTTAGTGGTTAAACATAAAATATAATGTGTAAAATGAACTAAAATCTTGTCGAAAACCCATTGAATGGATATATTTTGAAAATTAACACCTTATTATATATTTTTATGAGTTACTCGGATACTATTATATGAAAGTGACATATATAATAGGTTAAATAAATAAATAGAAAAAAGGAACTTGTCTTGTCATTAATATTTATAATTCTCTAGGATATAAAAAATACATAATATATTTTTTATAAATATTATTTTAAAATAAAAATGTGTTATTATTATCATTTTATTGTTCATAGGTCGGTGGTACTAAACTGGTTCCCTGATCTGGGTCACCACACGACCTCGGGTGTGCCTCCTCGTTTTCCAGAGGTTGCCGACTAGTAGTAAGGGTCTAACAGAACAAGTGGGGAGACTATACCCTCTTTAACATAGTAAGACGCAATGGATAAAAAATGAAACAAATTAAATTAATAAACAATAAACATGCATCACTAATCTATTTCTCAGAACTGGGTACAAGACCACAACCAATAGTAAATTTGTTATGTCATGTCATATTGCGCCTGGTGTGAAGAATACCCAAAATTAAGAGAAACTAACCGATCCCCAAAATGGGTCTTAAATCCATTTTTGTATCCCTTATCCTTGCACATCTCATGTTCAAATCAACCATCTATCATATTTTTCTTTCGTGTATCTTAACATGTGACCAAGAAGCCTTCTTGGGTACCAAATAGTGGCCTGAGCAGTGTGTGAGTACAAATTAGTAAGCCACCACCAATAGTTTATAAAAAAATATACAGTCTAAATAGACAGTGTATATAGGTAAAAACTGAATAAAAATAATAAAAAAATATAAATTGGGTTCCATTAGTTAATAAGGTTCTCTTTAAAAACTTTCATCGTTTCTTCTATGGGTTAGTCGATTTCATCAATTAAACTTCATCCTGTGCTGGTAATATTAAATATGTGTAAATGGAAAGAATAAAGTTTCCAACATCAATGGGAAAGAATTACACAAAACATTACATAACACCAACCTAGGATCCCCTATCCAGGTACACATAAAATTTACCCTGGATCCTTAGTCTATATATTTATAAAATTTACCATAGATCCTCAGTCCATGTATTCATAACTAATTCTTTTATTAGGGGCATCGAGCCTTATTAAGACACTCTAACCCATGAAATATAGGGGTGGAGTTTAGATCCTCATTCAAACCAGAACAATGTGCATAGAACCTCAAGTTAATACCCCACATACAATCAATCCATGTTAAAATGCATCAAGAACCATTAAACACATTTATTGTGTAAAAAAATCACATATTAAACAAATTGACCATTAAAAACTATGGTTCATTCAACAGCTTTGTCATTTTCATGCCTTTTCTCATTTTAAACATACATCATTCAAAATTCATAACTCATTTACGCATTTATCATTGTACCACACACCACCATAGTCCATTTCCTCTACAAGACGTAATTACCATTAATTCCATTTTATAACTTGTTAAACAAGTCATCATATTTATAATTAGATATATCCCATAATAAATCAATTATATACATAACAACTCAATTCCATGTTCCAAAAGGTGGAACACCCCATGGGTGACCCTTAACCCGGTCTAATCATTCTCTATGAATCCCATGGATATCATAAGGGGTTTAATTACTCAATTAATCAACTCAATTCATCATTTCTACCATATAAAAATAAATGGAAAACACAATGGCACAAGGGCACATCTATATACACATAAAACTAACCCGAATATTATAAAATATAGCTTGTATACCGCCTAACTTCTTTCTGATGAGGATCACTCGCTTAAACATGGAATTCAATTCAGAAACATACAACCATTAAATCTCAAACCTAGAAATCACTAGAAAAGGGTGTTGTAGAGCTTTAGAAGAATAAGAATGATTCTACAAAGCAGAATTTGGAAAAAGGAACCAAGAGGAGTTTTAGAATCATCCAGATCAGTGATTCACACCCAACGACACTCCAAGCAGCTTAGAAATGAGTGATATCAATCCTTGAGATGTTTTGGAGGGTTTGGATCATCACTCTTGCTACTGGATGAATATAGAATAAGAAATTTGGGTGAGGAATCATAAATACTTTGGGGGTGGAATTGTAAAGACACATATTTTTAATGGGGCACGTGGTTTCGACACATGGTTGGAATAAACATGTGCCAAACATGAACCACCCTCTGTTCAATATGGGGCTAGGAAGCAAGACCTCATAGGAATCTCACATGGTTTGAAAAACCATGTTGTAACTGTGTGGAATATCTCGATCCTTGCTTGTATGATTTCACCTCCCCCTGGCACGGTTACATCAACCATGCACCCCTCATCTGGTAATGTAGAGTTAGGGTCCATGGTTACTTCTAACAATACTCTGAATATGAAACATGAGATAGATGGCTACTTTTCTCCCCTTTCATGTCTCAAACCCCTAAAATACCCCTAGTCCTCCACATGAACTTAGGAAACACATAATTAAAAAAATAAGGGATTAAAACCAGTACTTAAACAAGAACACACCTCATTATAAGTCCAATATCTTACATCCTCCGAACTGTATAATGGTTAATCCTCAAGCCTTACTTTTCAAGCATCATTAAACATCTACAGTAAATATATCATGCCACTGATTCCACATATCTATCTCCCTCTCCTAAGTATCATTTTAAACATTACCATGTTGCCAAAAAACATAAACCAAAGGAATATTCTTAACCTACAAAACATTCTCACTGTGATCCGTAGTATGAACGAGATTCTCCTCAAAGGACACATCATCCTCAATCTCAACATCATCATCATAAATCACGTGGGAAGGGTTAGGGTGATACTGCCAAAGTTCTTGAAAGATGAAAACATCATTTTTGCCACTATACAATTTTGGAATAACCAATTGATATGACATCGGTTTGATCCTCTACATAATATCAAACTACCTCATGTACCTAAGCACCAATTTACCTAGTTTCAAAATCTGATCGTGAACCAACCATGGTGACACCTGATGATACACACGATATCCCTCCATATGCTCAAGAGTTTGACGAAGTTGATCATAATATGACTTCTACCTACTCTGATCTATACCCACACATTTCTAAATAAATTGAACCTACTCTGATATCTCCTGCACAAGATTTAGTAAAAAAACACAGATTCACTAGTATCCATCCAATATAAAAAAGATCTCCATAGACTACCACAGAGCACGTCATATGGTACCGTCCAAATAGTCATCTGGTAACTGTTGTTATAATAAAACTCAATAATCACCAAATTATTTTACCAATATCCACCAAATTCTAATACACATGTTGTCATCATTTACTCCAACACCTAAATAGTATGCTCTAACTACCCTTTTGTCTATGGGTGGAAATCCGTACTCAAAAAAACCTGGGACGAAGCACCTTCTGTAGCCCCTACAAGAACTATGTATTAAAAAATAGATCAGGATCCAAAACTATAGTCCATGGAATCCTGTGAAACCTCACTATCTCCTGAATATATAGATCACCCAATCGGTCTACAATTATGGTCTCTCAAATCGATAATAAATATACCACCTTGGTTAACTAGTACAAAACTATCCACATAGCACCATTATTCTGAGGCATCGTCATAATACCTACCAAAAAAATCCATCATGATGTCATTCCATACCCATTCCATAATAGGAATTAGCTATAAAAAACCACCTGATCACAAATTCTTGTCCTTCACCTACTGATAGGTGTAACATCAAATCATGAAACCTTCAAACTCTTTCTTCATCCTTGGACACCAATACTGTCAATGAAGATCATGATAAATTTTGGTTAAACTAGGAGGTGTTGTCTACTTCAAAGAATGAAAATCATGCATAAAAAGCTTTCCCCAAATAGGTATACACAAAAATATATCCATGAAAACAAATGATCTCATCATCATTAATAGTCCAATTAGAAGGTGTGTCCCCACCTTCACAAATTTCCCTCAAAGATAAACACTCCAGATCATAATACTGCCTCTCCTTGATCTAGTTCAAAAGTAAGGACTCAACTGCCAAGGATTCAAGGTTCATCTTACCTTGTCTATCTTTAACCTCTAGATTCATCTCAACAAACAACTCTATCATTCTCCATTCCGAACTAGATTTTTGAAATGCAAGATTTTGTGCCTTCTGACTCAAAGAATCTACAACAATGTTTCTCTTTCTTGGTGTGTATACCAACTCGCACTTAAAATATTGCATGCACTCAACCCATCATTGCATTAAAATATTCAAATCTTATTTTTCGATGATGTACATAAGTATTTTATGATCATTATACGAAGTAAACCATTCCCACAACAAGTAATATCACCAATACTTTAAAGCATAAACCACTACGACCAACTAAATATCACGCATACAGTAATTTTTTTCATGAGCAAAAAATTTCTATAACCCAAATTCCACAATATGATCATCTTTCATCAACACTTCCCCAAAACCAACACTATACGCATTACAAAATAAGTTATACTCCTTACACGACTTGTGTAAGATTAAAATCGGTACATTAGTCAACCTCTTCATTAACTCCGGGAAAGAATTATCACATGACCCAAACCATTCAAACTGGATTCCATTCTTGGTAAATCATAAAAGTGGTTCTAAAAAATGGAAATATTCTTTGATGAACCTCTGATAATAGACTACTATACCTAGAAATATTCATATATAAAAACATTCTTGGGATATTTCCATGATAACATTTCTTACACTTTATCCATGTCCACCAAAACACCTTCCTCAAAGATGATATGACCCATGAAATGTGCAATGTAAATTCAGAATGAAATTTAGATCGATTAGTGTATAGACTATGATATCATAGTGTACTCAATATGATTTCAATATGTTTGGGACGATTTTCATGAGTCTTGGAGTACACCAAGATGTCATCCACAAATACAACAACATGTTAATCTAGGTATGTGTTGAATATTCGGTTCATCATAGCCATAAACATTGCTAGTGTGTTGGTCAACTCGAAAGACATCACAAAAAATTCATAGAGACTATACCTACTTCTAAAAGATATCTTTGGTATATTAAAAGAAATCAGCCTCATCTGATGATACCCTAAACTCAAATCAATTTTGGAGAACACAAAATAACCTGATGGCTAGTCAAAAATATAATCGATTCATAGAAGGGGTTATCAATTCTTAACCATCATCTAATTCAACTTTCAATAATCGAAACACAGTCTCAAAATTCGTTTTTCACTTCTTGGAAAATAAAAAATAGAGATCACAAAGGTGACGTACTTGGATGAATAAACCCTTTATTCTCCAATTCCCAAACCATGTTTTATTTTTTCAAAGTTCTTCTGGTTCCATTCTATATGGCGGGATAGAATCTGATTTGGCTTCTGGAAGCAACTCAGTCGTGAACTCAACATATCTATTAGGTGGTATCCTTAAAAATTCCTTAAAAAAAACATCTTAAAACCGATCCCCATTAATAGGAAGGATTCCATTCTATACTCCACCATCTTCAAACACAAGACATACCACTTTGGTTGTCCCCACACCCAACTGCTAAAAAAACTAGGCAATAATATCCTGCTTGGATATCCCACTCTCCATGGTGGATATAAGTATCCCTCTTGAGGGATGTGGGTGTTACCCTATAGTGGTAACAAAAAATATGTTCTAGATACAGCAACATCCAAGAAATCCCTAATATCAAATCAAAACCTGAAATCTATACCACAAACAAGTCCCAAAGTAAATGACACCTTCCAATGGTAGACCTCTTACATTGTCAGATATACTATGCTTGTACTCCTAATGGTGTGTCAATTGACATAAACCCACACATACATTCCACCACTAGACCCAACACATTCAAAAATTTAGAAAATATAAAATAATGTGAGGCACATGTATGAAACAAATCACTATAAAATGTAGAATCTAAGAATCGAACCTCAAACTATCGATGTTCTAGCCTTTTTACCTTTATGATGAGTCTAAACTGTATGAATCTAAACTTTCCCTATATCCTAGTCTTTATTCCGAGTTCATGGTGCTACAATACCCTACTGATAAGTACTCCCTTTTCCTAGGTTACTATAACCACCATCCCGGCTAATATGGCCAGAAGAACTCCAACTTCCTACCTGGTATGGGGTAACTAACCCCCATCCTACACTCTAAATCATAACTAATACTCCATAGCTTCTTATATAACAAGGGTTCCTACAAAATTTGTTTACAAATCTCATATTGTCGCACACTCTTCACTCAACTGGTGGTCATAAACACGGACCAATCGTGTTCCCCTACCTACCATGCTAATAGTAGGAAACTCTATCACTACCCTAAGAGGTTGTTCCTATTCTCTGACTACTCTTTCCACCACCTCCCTAGTGAAAACCCTTGAAACAGTGTTTCCTACTATCAGAAGTCTCACCAATGGATTTCCAGAATATAACCACATGTCTATCTTCAAAAGAATTATTGAGGTTACCTCCTAAAATAAGGGCCCAATCCACCACTTCAGCACACATCTTTAAACCAATGATATTTACTTGGTACATGATCTCATGCCTAATTCCATCATGAAATGCCTCATATTAATAGCCTCATCCCTTTTCCAGCTGGAAAAAAGAGTTTCAAGTTGGTGAAGTTGGCAACATAATCTATCACTAACATAGAACCCTAGTTAAACCACATAAACACTATAGCCTTATCCTGACTCAAGGTATCTAGATATAAATGTTTCATAAAATTTTACGGGAAATCCTTCCCCAACATACCCTATTCTTGTTCTTCCTAAACTATAATATCCCACCAGTGATTTTTTGGTCCAAGAAATAAATAACCTTATAACTTGACTCACATCTTATGAGGAGTCTATATGTGCTCTAGAATCATCTGGATAGACTCTATCTGGAACTTGGTTACCTTAGGTCTGACCTCTCCAGTAAACATCCAAGGGCGATGCAATTGAAACTCTCTAGTAAAGTCAAACATACATGGAACAACCCATCCTGGTACCCATTTTATCATCTATATAAAACAAAAAAAAAAGTTATTAGGGAACTGCTCCTCACCTATATCACCCTTGATCATAGGGGATTCATGCTCTGATACTGGGAGAGCATTCTCAGTGATATCCTCTTATCTTCCAACCCACACATGTCATCATTGTGGCATCTATCTATAATTCAAAACACACATATCAAAACATATAACATAAAACATAAACAATTTATCCAAAAGAAGGTTCTCTACTAGTAATAAAAAGGAATTTTTCTTACACTATCCAAATATATATAGTCACATTTTTATCACCACCATCAAACTTCCCTACAAAAAATTGTGTTTTGCATGGGGTAAACCAATTTACATAGTCAAAATCCTTTCATTAGACACCCTTTTTAATCATTTCACTTTTACAACATAAATCTTTATCATAATCATTATATATTTACCACACATCACAACCAAATTCTAACCCATTTATGACTCTTCATTAGGCACTTTTCTTTAACCATTCTATTATATTATTCCCTTTTATCTATTTTCCTCATCTTTATTAGGCACCATTTATTTCAAATTTTAAAATAAATGGAAATAATTTAATCCCACATACCCCACATGTCTTCCTTATGTGTCCCTACCATGATAAATGTCACATTTATCCCTAAGTGCTTAAAATGATGCATGTATGAACAACATTTTAGAATTTAAACTACAAGAAAAATATCATAAAATAGTCACATCACACAACAGGTAAATCACCCAAGGTGAAATGTCATCCGACCATTACAACAAACATTGAGAACAAGAATACCACCCTAGATACTTGGGTTTTCCCCTATAAATGGGTTAGATACTCCCATATACGAGCTCATTTCCAAGTCCAAACACATCCTAGACTCCCATATATCATTCCCAAATATTATGATAATATGAAATAAATACTACCCTGATACCACTTTGTAATGTTCCTATCCTAGTTCCATTAAACAGGTGCCCCACGTTGGATCACCACATGACCTCAGGCATACCTCCCTATACCCCAGATGCTACCGACTAGCGGCGAGGGTCTAATAAAACAAGTGGGGAGACTATATCCACTTTATCAGAGTAAGTGTAATGACTCGATTATTTATGAATAAAATTAACTTTATTTTAATGTCTTATGGATATAGAAAACACATGTACTATATATTATTATTATTATTTGGTTTCAATGACCCTTATGTATCATTATTGTTGATAATATAGTCATTGAATAGTGATCACACAACTAATATAAATATAATGTTTTAACAAATACTTCCTTCACTAAAAAAGGAGATGATGACCTCATTCAGTAGAATCGGGTAGTACGAAGCTCATTTATCTGATCTCATAAAGACGTTAGGGTCATTGGGATTCTCTCTTGACCAATCCCAAGATGATAATTAATAATTTAATCTTGAATAGAATTTTTGAAGGGAGAAGTTCAAGTTAATAGAGACTACCACCTGGGAAATGTTATTCGAGCTACCCCAAGAGTCTATCACCATCACAAACCTTACCCATAGGTCTTATGATGTTGTTATAAGGGGTTATGTAAGAAGTTATTAGTTACTTATTTTTTAATCCCTTTTTATAAATAAATACTTATTCCATCAATCCCATTGTGGGAATAGTCTTTCTTAAAAAAATAATGAATTTGATAAAATTATTTTTTGGGTAAAAATTGTACTTTTGAGAAATATATAAAATATTATATTGAACATTGTTTTTTATATATAATATCATAAAAAATATTATAAATGATGATTATATTGGTTCTTTATCTGTAAATGATTCGGTAATCAGTTTGATAAGAGTTATATTTTTATATGATAAGACAAAATGTGTAAATTTAACAAATTTATTTTAAAGAATTAATGAATTTCTGAAATAATAAACATTTTAATAAAATATTATGGTCAATTTACTTTTATTAACAATAAATTACTATATAATTTTTATGAATTCAGATGTAATTTTTAATATGGTTTTAAAACTGTTTTTTTTTTTGCCAAAACCCATGATTTTTCAATAAATGTCAGTTTTAATTTTAAAAGTGGAAATTCACATTTTTATAAAATTATTTAGAAAAAATCAATATTATTTTTATAATTATGACATCAAAATTATCCAACAGTGAATTTTTCCTTATTTTCTAAGATAGTTGAATTTTTGGGTAAAAATTAAATGTTGTATAAATAAAATATGTGTTTTATGACATCATAATTAACCCAAAATGATGTGATAAATACTATAATGGGTATTATAGGCCAAATATATTTTTTCCCATTAAAATAATTTTATTTTTTATTTTCTTTAATTATTCTATAAATCATTAGTGAATCCCCCAAAATGTATAATATATTTTATGATTTTAAATTCATTTCTTTAATAATGTGACTCACCTCCACATAAAAAAGGATAATATTTTAATATGTTCAGACATTGTCTATATATAATAATTTTTTTCCAATACTTTTTTTCAAAAAAAACAATTGGAAAAACCCATGGTAAGGTTTTTGGTTTTGAATATTTAATAATTTAGATTCCAAAACCTAAGTATGTGAAATATTAAAGAATTACCGTCTCCTTTCCTATATAAACCCACCAAAGAACCCATTAATCTTCACTAAAAATCCTTGAATATAATCTTAACTCTTATAAACACTCCTTAGACTCCTCCCAAGCCTCTCCCAAGCACCCGATAAGCCTCTCCAAAGCCTTTGGGATCACACATCCAAATAAGGGATCCTCACATTCCTTCCCTTCTCATTTTTTGTCCAAGTTTTTTTATATTGGTATGCCCTTTTATTTTTCAATTAAAAATGATGGGGTATGTTTTATAACCTTCCCCATGATGACCTTATTATTTTTTAATTATTATAGACCTATTTCCTTCTCATTAATCCCTACCATGTACACCTGTTACCATGATGAAATTTCATAAGAGTTATTCTATTTCTCTTCATTATTCAAGTTTCTTTACTATTTTATTCCTTCTATTTACAAAATCCTTAAGTTGAGACATGTATTTATATCACCCTATTGATTTCCATTTCATGTATATATTATGATATACCCCTTTCTCTCTCATCAATAATTTTTATGGATTTTTATGTCACGCCATTAGGCTTCTGAAATTGCACCGCGATTTTCCATGCAAAAATCATCATGTAGTGAATACCATGCCCATTTATCTATCAAGGGTATTCACCTTTATGAAAATATACTTATAGATTATCTAATTTCATGTATTTATTCTACATTCCTTTATCGTGAAATAAATGATGATGTTGAATGGATCCATGTTATATGATCTATTTGGCACACTTAAGTATGAGATTGAAATGATTTTGAATGGTGAAACCTAATAGTGCTCCAATGCATTGGGTAATGTTTAGTATCAAGCTACATCATGTTTAGATAGGGTTTTACATGATTAATTTATAGTAATTTTTTTCATCATGTTGTTACAGGGGTTTACCTGATTCTTTTATGTTAATTATGCAGTGTTTTAAGATGTTACCACATTTCCTTGTTATAATAATCATGTTATATCATGATTTTATGTTCATATTTCTCTTGTGCTCCATTGGTATGCCTATTTCATTACATGTATTTTATTATTCATTTTATTCCTGTTTTACTCCCATATCAGGATTTATAGCTCACCCGCTTCTTATGTATGTTCTTAGGTTATCCCATGCAATGCTAAGTACGATAGAATGTAGTGGTAATGTAAAAGAAGTCTTCAAAAAAAGATTTGGTATTTTATGCCTTAAGTTGTCATGTAATGTTCCTAGGTCAAATTTACACTAGACATATCGATCTTATGGGTTTTATTAAGTGAAATTTTATGTAATAAATCATGTTTAATTGTGTAATAAAGACCAGGGTTGTTATAGTTGGTATCAAAGGATAGGTCTAGTTATTTTTGTGATTAGGGTTGTAAAACCATATTAAAGTCCTTAAAGATAAGACTTAATATAAGAAAATAATCCCTAAATTTTGGTGATTGTAGAGTAAGTGGTTTATCAAGAAAATACATCCTTTATAGATATGAACAAATAGAGGTGTCTCTAGCACAAATTTATCTAGGGGTAAAACTAAAAACACCACTTTGATCTAGACTCGAATGGGAACTGGTGGAAGACAACGGGCCTTGTTTCACTCTTAGTTCAACACTCCTGGGGGATATGCTTTGGTAAATTCTTAATATTAGTATGAACCCTTATTAAGGGACTAAAAAATCACATAAGAATATATGTTAGGAAATAGATCATGGATAACTTAGATTGATTCCTATAAATTCATAAGTTAAGAAAAAAATGTAATTTATAAGTTATGCCATTTTTTCATTAGTTTCCCCTTTATGTGTTTAATAGTTTAAAATTTGACATACCTATGTCTATTTTAAATGAAGTTGAAATATAATAAAAAGGTTAATGGTAGTTTTATCATCCATAGTTGTACAAATTCTTTTATATCCTGAATGTTTAGTAGAACAATCCAAACACTGCCACAAATCATGGAAGTAGAGATGTATGTGAGAACAGAAATTGGGGAAATTATTGCATCCCATGATTATAACTCCCCACATGTCACAATTTGTGGATTGCAATTCCTGGAAAACTTCATCATACCCCCTATGGTGTAATTTTATACAATTCTCGGCATGGATTTTCTTTCTCTATATAGAGCCAACATAAATTGTTGTGGGGGGGGGGGGGAATCACTCTCCATGTGATGAATCGACCCCTGATTCTATACAACTTCAAGGTGGAGGATGAATCTTCTTTAGCAGCATCATCTCAAGAATTGATATTAATTCCCTATTATAACACATATCTTTCTTAGACGAATGATTCTAAGGAAGGAACAATCCTTGAAAACATGCATATTGTAATGGAATTCACTGATGTGTTTCTCAAGTAATTTTCTGGACTTCCTTCTATAAGAGATGTTTAATTATTGATTGATCTCATACCTAGGTAATTTCCAATATCAAAGAATCCATATAGAATGGATGATGTGAAGCTTAAAGATCTAAAGAAACAACTATAAGAGAATCTAGTTAAAGGGGTTATAAGCCCAAGTGCTTCACCATGGTGTGCATCAGTCCTCTTCATCAAGAAGAAAGATGGGTCAATGTGCCTTTGCATTGATCATTGTGAGCTCAAAAAATCATGATAAAGAACAAGTATGATTTTCCATAAATTGATGACTTGTTCGATCAGCTATTTGGAGCACAATACTTCTTCAAGGTGAATTTGCGATCAAGATATTACCAAATAAGGGAGAAGAAAAAGGATATCCCCAACAAATTTGTGGTAGTATTTATAAATGATATTATAATATACTTTAAAACCAAGGATGAGCATAAGGAGAATCTATCCACTATACTGGAGACCTTACCAAAGGATAATCTCTAGGAAAAGTATAGCAAGTGTGTTTTTTGGTTGAAGTATGTCTTATTATTAGGATATATTATCACAGTAAATGGGATATCTATGGATCACCCCATGACAAATGCAGTTAATGGATGGCTGAGGCCATCATCTGTGATGGATATCCATAGCTTCCTTGGTTTAGATGGATAGTATCGCTGATTATTGATAAATTTATTATGATTTTTAAACCCTCTTACCAAGCTAACTTAAAAGGGAGACAAGTTTTCTTGGAATGATGAATGTGAAGAAATCTTCATGGAGTTGAAAAGGAGGATTATCACTGTGCTCATTCTCACACTAACCACAAGTGGAGAACTTTTCATTGTATTTAATTATTCTTTGAACAATGTATTTGGTTGTGTGTTGATGAAGAATAACAAATTCATTGTCTATGGCTTAAGGAAGTATAAAATTTAAGAGAAAAACTATCCCACACATGATCTAAAGTTGGAATCTATTATCTTTTCATTGAAAATGTAACATCATTATCTATTTATGAAAAAGTGTGAAATATATATGGATCCAAAATTCTAAAATATATATTCACATAGAAGGATATGAACATAAACCAATGATGATTGTTATATCTCATTTGCTCATTCAATTACAACCCCGGGAAAGTGAACAATGGGGAAGATGCCCAATATAGAAAGGACCCAACAATGCTATCATTGATGACATTTTAAAAGGATCCAATCCTATTAGATTTGATGAAGAAGAATATTGGAATCATATATAAGGAAACATAATCAATCCTTTCACAAATTATTTCTCAACTCTCTCTTTTGGAAAGGTAAAAGGATGCTCAAAAATATGATGTTGGAATTCCAAATAATGTTGAAGCTATCAGAAAAATGGAAATCCTCAGAGTTCAATGTTAATGAAGAAGAAATTGTGAAATTTGGGTCAAGAATATGTGTTCCATCAAATCTGGAGTTAAAGAAAAAACTTTTGGATGATGCACATAGTTAGAATTTCTCCATTAACCCAGCTAATATAAATATGTATTGGGATATCTGAGAGAATTATTGGTGGGATAACATGAAGAAGAATATTGTTGAGTACACATAAAAGTTCCTGTTATGTAAGCAAGTGAAGGATGAGTGGCATAAGTCTAATGGAATGATTAAACCATTACCCATAACAACATGAAAATGTAAAAACATCACCGTGGATTTTTTCACTGGACTTCTGAATACATCCAAATAAAATAATATTATATGGGTTATTGTGGATTATCTTTTAAAGATTGCACACTTCATTGTGATTCAAGGGGATTTATCATTGGATAAAATGGCACAGATATACATCAGAGAAGTTGTAAGGATTCATGGTGTACCACTATCAATTGTATCCTATCGAGATCCAAGATTCACCTCTATGTTATGGAAGAGTCTCTAGCACGCTCTTAATATTGAGATGGATTTCAATACATCTTTTCATCCTCAAACTGATGGCCAATCTGATTAGACTATCCAAATACTTGAGGAAATATTGAGAGCATGCTCAATGGACTTCAATGGAGAATTGGATCAATATCTTCATTTGGTGGAGTTCTCTTATAACAATATTTTCCACTCAAGCATCCAAATGGATCCTTATAAATCCCTTTATGGGAAGAGGTGAAGAACACTGGCATGTTGGGATGAAGTTGGGGAATGAAAACTTCTAGGTCTGTAAATGATCAATGAAATAATAGAGAAGGTTAAGACCATCTAGAATCACATAAAATCTTCTTAGAGTCAACAAAAGAGCTATTATAACAATCAACGACGAGACCTAGAGTTCTTTTTGGAGACATGATATTCCTCCTCATATCTCCCTAGAAGAGATTTATGAGATTTGGGAAGAATGGAAAGCTTATTCCAAGGTACATCGGCCCTTTTGAGATACTTGATCACATCAGAGCAGTGGCATATCAACTAGAAATCCCACTGAACCTGCCTCAAGTACACGATGTATTCCATGTATCACTATTGAGAAAGTACATACCTAACCCATCTCATTTACTCAATCCAAAGGTGGTTCCATTGGATAATGACCACTCCTATGAAGATAACCCGAAGAAAATATTAGATTATAGAGAAAAAGTTCTATGAAATAAGACAATTCTGCTCGTCAAAGTGTTGTATAGAAACCATAAGTTTGAAGAATAAACATGGGAACCAAGGGAAGTTATGAGGCAGAGTTACCCTCATCTGTTTTAGTGTGGGAAAAGGAAATTTTGAGGGAGAAATTTCTTAAGGGGGGAAGTTTGTAATGAACCGATAATTTATGAATAAAATTCCTTTTGTTTTAATGTATTATGGATATATAAAACACATGAACTCTTTTTTTATTATTATTGTGTTTAAATTACCATTAAGTTTCATTAGAATTAATAATATAGTTGTTGAATAGTGATCAAATAACTAATATAAATATATGGTTTTAAGAAATCTTTTCGACAGAGACAAAGGAGATGATGGCCTCATATAGTAAACTTGGGACATACGAAGATCATTTTTCAGAGTTCAGAAAGGATGTAGCATCATTGGGATTATTTATTTACCAATTCCAATTATAGCTTCAACACGTTAAAAATGAATGCAATCGCCTACGGGATAAGTTCAAGTTAATAGAGATTATCACCCGAACAATGTTATCCGAACAACCCCAAGAGTCTGTCACCATCATACACCTTACCCTTAAGCCTTACATGGGTGTTATAATTGGTTATTTAATAAGGTATGAGTTACTTACTATGTAATAATTTTTTATAAATAGAATTAGTTTTTCATCAATTACTTAATGGGAATATTCTTTTTTAAAAAAATTTGATAAATTGATTTTCAGAGTAAAAATTGTAATTTTGAGATATATATAAATTATTATATTAAACTATGGTTTTTATTAATAATATTATAAAAACAATTCTTATGAATGATGACAATATCAATTCTTTAAATATTGTATAAATAAAATATGTGTTTTGTGACATCATAATAACCCCAAAATCATATAATAAATTATATAATTGGTATTATCAGCCCAATATATTTTTTTCCATTAAAATAATTTCATTTTGGATTTATTTTAATTATTTTATAAAGGCTTAGTAAATCCTACAAAATGTATAATATATTTTATGATTTTAAATTCATTTTTGTAATAATGTTTCTCACCTATGCATAAGAAAGGGTAATATTTTAATATGTCTGGAAATTTTCTTTATAAAATAATTTTTTTCACTCCTATTTTTCAAAAACCATGGGAATTTTTTTTTTTTTGCAATATTTAATTATATTGATTCCAAAACCTAGGTTTGTGAGATATTAAAGAATTCCCCTATAATTTCCTATATAAACCCACCCAAGAACTCATTCCACTCTACTAAAACTATTTTAATATCATCCTCAATATTCTATCCAGTCCCTAGATTTCTCCCAAGGAACCCCCAAGCTCCCAAGAAGCCTCTCCCAAGCCTTTGGGATCACACATCTATGTAAGGGATCTTAACATTCCTTCCTTTCTCATTTTTTGTCCATGTTTCCTTATATTGGTATACACTTTTATTTTTCAATAAAAAATGATGGGATATGTTTTTAAACCTCTCACATACTACCTTTATTATTTTTGAATGATGATAGACCTCTTTCTCTCTCATTAATCCCTCCCATGTACACCCATTACCATGCCGAAATTTTGTAAGAGTAATTTTGTTTCTCCTCTTTCTTCAAGTTTCTTTATTTTGTTATACCATATATATAAAAATACATTGTGTTGGTACATGTATTTCTATAAACCCATTACTTTAAATTTCATTTATATATTGTGATAGACCCATTTCTCTCTCATTGATCATTTTTATGAATTTTTATCTAACATTGTTAGGCTACCGAAATTGCACCACGATTTTTCATGCCAAAATTATTGTGTAGTGAATATCATTTTCATTTCTACATCAAGGGTATTCAACTTTATTCACATATACTTATTGATTATGAACTTTCATGTATTTATTTCACATTCATTTAGTGTGGAATAAAGGGTGATTCTGAATGTATCCATGTTATATGATCTATATGGAAAACATAAGAATGAGATTGAAATGATTAGGAAGGGTGTATCTTAGTAGTACTCCAATGGATTGGGTATTGTCTGGAATCATGATATATCATGTTGGGATAGGGTTTTACCTGATTACTTTATATTACTTTTTTCCATCTTGTTGGAATATGGATTTATTGAATTCCTTTATGTTAATGATGCAGTGTTTTAATATGTTACCACATTTCCCTGTTATGATAATCATGATCTATCATGCCTTTACATTCATGTTTCTCTTGTTCTCCATTGGTAAGCCTATTTCCTAAAATGAATTGTATTATCCACATTATGCCTCACTTTACTCCCATACTGGGCTTTATAGCTCACACGTTTCTCATGTATGTCCTCAGGTTATCCCATGCAATGCTAAATACGAAGGAATGTTGTGGTCATATAAAATATGTTTTCAATAAAGATGTTGTATTTTATGTCTTAAGATTTCATGTAATGTTCTTAAACCCCAAACACATTATACATCTCGATCTTCTAGGTTGTATTAAATGAATGTTTGTATAATAAATCATGTTTATGTGTGTAATAGAGACCAGGGTTGTTATAGTGAGCCACATAAGATAAAATATGAAATAATGGAAACAAATAAACAACATACATGCATCAATAATCCATTTCCCAAAACTGGTTATAAGACCACAACCAACAGAAAATATGTTATTTTATTTATTATAGTTCCAAGTGTAAATAAAACCTAAAATGAAAAAAAAATTCGAATTCCCAAAATGTTTCTTGAATCTTAGTCTGGATCCCTCATTCATGCACATCCCATACCCAAATAAGTTATATACCATAGGGACCTTACCCTTGTCTTGACCTCCAACAAAAAAGTATGCTCTGGTATCTAATGTAGACCAGAGTGGGGTGTGAGTACAACTTAGTAGGCCACCACCAATGGTGTCTAAAAAATATATTATCTAAATAGATACTATATGAAGGTAAAAACTAAATAATATGAATAAAATAAGATAAAATCAGATTTATTAGTTTAAAAGGATCACTTTAAACTCCTTCTCCATTTTTTCCATGGGTTAGTCATTTTGATCAATTACATTTCATCCTATGCCGGCCATATAAACTATGTGTAAGGGGAAACACATATTCCCTTTATCACTAGGGAAAAAATTACATAACCGTTACCTTGGAGTCTCAGTCATGGTACACATAAAACATACCTTGGAGACTTTGTCTATGTATTCATAAAAATCACCTTATATAGTTAGTCTTGGAATTCATATCCCATGAACTCATTAGGGGCACTGAACCTCAGTTTGACTCCCTAACCCATGAATTATAGGTGGGGTTTAGAGACTCTATCTTACCCGACCTGTGGGCATAGATACTCAAGTCAATACCCTATATACCACCAATCCATGTTCACATGCATCATCAACCATTCAACACATATACCTTGTAAATACTATCATTCATTAAACATATTTTACATTTACAACTATGGTTCATTAAATGCCTTTATCGTTTTCATACTATATACAATTTAACACATACCTCATTCAAAATTCATAACTCATTTTAACATTTATCATTGTAGCGAACACCCTACCTTGGTTGTGTCATCTACTAGAAACAATTACTATTAATTCAATTTCATAACTTGCCTAACATGTCAACATATTTATCATGGGTGACCCTTAACCTTGTCTAATCAACCTCAATGCTTCCCACAGGGATCATGAGGTGTTAAATTCATAAATTAATTCATCATTTCTACCATAGAAAACTAAATAGAATGCATAACATCACAATAACACAATGATACACACATAAACATAGTCAAAATACTATGGGATATAACTTGTAGACCACCAACCTTGATTTAAAATATTATTGCTCACATAACCTTGGCCTTTAATTCAAGAGAAAAAATCAACTTTAAAGCCCCAACATAGAAACTACCCGAAAAATTAGGGTTTTATAGATTCAAAAGAAGAAGAATGATTCCTCAAGACCTAATCCAGAAAAAGGAGCAATATGAGTTTTATACTCACTCAAATATTTAATCCACACCCAATGGCACTCCCAACTGTTTATAAACAATGTAGATGGGTCTTTGAGTGGTTTGGGAGTGTTTTATTCACCACTTTTTCTACTGGAGGAAGATAGGGGAATAGATTTCGGTGAGGAAGCATAAATCCGGAGGGAGAAAAATGGAAAAACCCCAAATTTTTAATGGGGAATATGGTCTGGATGCATGATTCGCCAAACCGTACACCAACTATGTGCCATTATCTATTCAAGAGGGGTCTAGGCTACACAGATTCTTTGGAATCCCTCATGGTTTGAAAAACTATGTGGTAACTGTGTGGAATGGATATGTCCAAGATTTCACAGTTTCACCTCCCACCTTGCATGGTTTCATCAATCATGCACCCCCTCTCTAAGAAATCATGGTTTGCGTGTATAGTTACTACTAATAATGTTCCAACCATGCAAGATTCACTTGATATACACTTTCCCCTCCTCTTTCATGTACAAAACCCTCAAAACATCCTCGATCCTACACATAAACTTGAGAAACATTTCATTAACCAACTTTAAGGGATTAAAACCAAATCAAAAATAAGAAAATACCTCATTATATGTCCTATATCTTATAATAATAATAATTTATCTTCAATTTTTAGAGACATGTTGGTTACTTAAAATGCTTAAGAAATTCCAATGCAATAATTATTTAGTTAAATAGAATAAACGGTACTAAAAATATTAAAAGTGATGTAAATTTAACAAATTATTGAGCTATATTAACTTTTTAGATGATTAAATCAGGTTAAAATAGTTTTAAAATAATATATTTTATTTGAAAAATTATATTTATATTATTAAATTCAATTTAAATAAATAATGTCAAAATTTAAGTTAACGTCATTTTGTTATAAAATAAATTTTATTAAATGATTTAATATTATGAAAAATAATGTATTCTTCCAATTAATTTTTAAAATTTAATAAATATAAAATATAGTTCATTCATGGACAAAATGAGCTTTTATAATGAACATATTGATCCCTAAATAGTAAAAACATTGTTAACATGGTTAGTGTTAATGCAATGTTTTTGTGCATTACTTACACTTCTACTAGGATTAATTTCAAAAAAACATGACATTTTTTTTATTTTATAAATTATATTTCATATTCATAATCAGTGGGTCTAAATTATATATTAAGTATTACTTTAATTTATACTTAATGAGTAAATTACCTATGTTATAAAATTAATTACAATAATAAAAACAGAAATCGTAAAAGTAGGGAAACTTAGAAGTTACGGAAAAATTAATAAAAAACCACTTATTTTTGTGTGTTGGTGGTTTTTATTGACAAAATAAACCATACCCTCCCTTATTATATAATTTTTGAGCCACATGATGTAATTTAGACCTCCCAATAGTGAATACTATTGTATATTTACAAGAATGACACTCATCCTCAATTGTAAAAGGGCACTCACTTTCCCTCCTTATTCACATATCATAAGTCATTTATCTCAACAAAAACATGATAAAATAACATCCTAAAATCCATACCACAATAATATAATCCTTAGTTTGGTTATAAATTGAACCTTTTCAGGTTTTTGTGAAAATCTTTGGGGGATACCCAAAGAGGAGGTAATGTTCTTCGAAAAGGATTTTTATTGTATTTCCTTCTCCAAATCCATAAATTTTTATTATACTGATTATATAATAACCATAGTATATTACATTTAATTATATTTTTATGTTAAGGGTATGACCTAAAACTTCACTCACTTCTATCAAATGTGTTACAAAAATTAATGTTCCTATGTACAACGGACTACCGCCTCATGAACCAATGTCATTCATTTTTCCATTACCACCTTTCATGGTTTAGAACAATGATGGATTTATAGTTTATATATAATATATGTGGCATTTTTATTTTATTTTTCTTATGTATTTAGTTTTTCACACATACCTTTATGCCTTCCATTTTTTGAGAATACAATATTTTCACTCGTGTGTTTGATGGAATACTGCCTCATCAAACAATGTGATTCATCCACACTTTACATAGAATATATTGAGAATGTGTTTAATAAAAACATAGTATATATATGTCGAAAAATGATACTAAATTGATAATATATATAAATATATAATTAATTAATTAATTATCTTTCTTTCAATATGCTGAAAACCTGGAAATAGTGTTCTTGTATATGTATGGCATGTCGTCTCCATGAATGGTGTATTTCATTTCCTATCACAATGTTTTATGGATTACTATAAAAATATATATATTGTATATATATGATATCTATATAATTTTCTTGATTATTTATATTATGAAATAATGATCTAAATAAGATGTAAAAATAACAAATAAAAACATACACCAAAAACATGACAATTAACACCTGAAATGAGGAATATAATGAAAGATAATTAACAAATGGGTGAATATATATTATAAAAGGAACATATATTATATTAAAAATATTGATATGGTTTTTTATATGTTAATAAAAATTTTAAAACCGTTATATTATAGTTTAAAGAGTTTTCAAACAAAACCAAGTGTAAGATAAGGGGTTTCATCTTAATTAACATTCCATTGAGAATTATTTATTCTTATACACCAATTAAATTTTAAGTGGTGTATATAAATCCCCTTTGAAATTTAATATCATGATTAGTTAATAATTCATGTTATTTTATGTTCCACTTTTAATTATCTCATGCAAGGGGATTTGAATTGAAAATTACCAAGTGGTAAAAGTTGTCATACAATCTTAATTCCTTTCTTTATTATTAACTTTCTCTTGAAATAATCACGTTCTTGTAATAAAATTTCAATATAAATTATATTTCTTTTTAATATTCTTATTATTTTATAATGTATATGATTATTTCCTAAACCATTTATGATTTTTACATATGGTTTTTACATATGGTTTTGATGCAATCCCCTTGATTCATCAGTTCTCTCATGAGATGAATCAGTAGGCCAAATCAGACGGGTTTCTACCCATAGGCATAAATTTCTTGAGGATAGATCTTGAAAGTAACTATATTGAGGATAGATCTTGATAGTTCAGATGTACAAAATTATGCATTCCATCATTATTATTCTATGTTATTATTTTATTAGTTTGAATAACATTGTCCAAGTTTCAAGCTCATTTGATTATTTATATGGTATTATTTGATTATCTTTTATACTTGTCATATTATGCTCAAGTTATTGATTAACTAGCATGTGTTTCAGTCAATTAACATTCTATTATAATTATTATTTATTGATTCATGATAGATTTTATGGTACTTAACCCTTATTAATAATTTTACCTCAACCATGTTTTGTTTTTTCCTAGGATACGAAGATGAATTCTTGGAATGAGTTTTCAAGGATTATAAGAATTTTATTTTTTTATGTGTTATGTTTTTTTTAATGTAAAATGGTCATAATGTATGTAATATGGTTTTATTTAAACTTATAAGTTTTTTTCCTTTGGGATATATATCTTATATTTGTTTCAATGTAATAAATTAAGGCACTAGCTCTGAGCTATTGGGGTCAGGGTCATTACATTTGGTATCAAAGGATTTTTAGCATAAACCTTGAGAACTTGATTTAGGAAAATATAGATTAGGGAACCTAACCCTATGATAAAATTTTATTATATGTATATAATATAATACTAAATTGTTTTTAAATTAGATATTGTGTGGTTTTTCCAATCAATACATCTATTTATAGATACTACAAGTGCACTTAGTTTCAGAATAGTGGTACCTAGGGGTGATAAATTCAAAAAAACAGTGTTGAGATTAACAAAAGAATTACCTAGAACATGAAAAATAGCCTTACCATGCACCTAGTTTAAAACTCCTGGGGTTATCCATTGGATAATTCAAATTTTATTTAAAACCCATTAAAAAGAATTTTAAAACCAAGATATCACCAAAGGAACCATGTTTCGGATTTTGATATTAACAATGCATAAATTTTAATTTATGCTATGTGTGACACCATATTTGGAATTATACATAATCTTATGAACTAATATAGAATAATCCTTTGTTTAGAGATGGAACCTGGAAGGAATAATGGTATGAATAATCATGAATAATGTAGAGGATTCCCAGTTGGGGAAGATGATATAACTCATATTGGAACTGGGAAATTTATGGATATATTAGAAAATCATAATCAGTTTATGACTCATAACCTTTATTAGATGGAGAAACATATTCAACATAAAGAATCTATGATGTATTAAAGCTTTATGTGACATAAGACCCTCATCATTTAGTGGGTATTCTAATCCAATGTAATTTGAGAAATGGATTAAGTCTTTGGAGAATATATTTATGGCATTAGGATATGGTAAAAAAAAAATTTAAACTTACAGTGTATTGTCTCATTGGTGATTCTGATCAATGGTGGTCATTAATTCAGCATACTTAAAAGGAATAGGTAATAGAACTCATAAAATGGAAATATTTTAAGGAGATATTATTTGAAAAATATTTCCTTGAAGGGAAACAATCTAAGAGGAATATAAAGTTACTTAGATTAAAACAAAAGGAAGAATAAAGTTTTTTGGAGTATGAATCTACCTTTATAAGGTTATCAAGGTATGATACATATTATATATGCAACACGAAATGCAATATTGAACATTTATTTGAAGGGATTAAGCCAAGTCTCTGAAGGGAACTTTCCTCTCAAAATTTTTCTTCATTCGATGAATTAGTTTTATGTTATAAAAATATAGAGAAAGAACTCTCCAAGTTGTATTAATTAAAAGGGAAGCAAGAGAAGAATAGTATGGTAAAGAAAAACATAGATAAATGGATGAAGGTAAAGAAGGATTTTTCCACACGTGATAACTATGGGAAGAATCACCCTGGAAAATGCTTAAAATATTTGGGAGTTTGTCATAAGTGACGTGAAAATGGTTGATGGGGAATATATTGCAATGGGAAGAATGAAAAGACTATTATTAAATATTTTAACTATATTTAAATGGGGAACTGTTCAAACGGATTCCCTGATAATCAATTGAATATTCCTTAGAAGAAGATATAGTGTCAAGGTCAAACGTTTTCTATTAATACAACCAAAGGGTAATGATTAATATTTTCTTTTATTTGGATTGAAGAAATATTTTTTAAAAGTATTTTATAGATGATATTCTAATCATAATAATTATGAAATATATAAGGATTGTACTGCATTACTATTTTTAAAGGGTGTGAAATAATTTGTAAAATGGAACTAAGAAAAAAATATCAATAGTAAGTTGAACTTTTTTAACACACCTTGTTAAGGGAAAGGTAACACTCCCTATATTGAGATAATAATGTTCAAATAAAGATATTATTAATATGGATAAAGTAAATTGGATAAGACTAACTAACTTGGTACTAATTCTAAAATTTTGGATCATAATATTTTGGAAGGGTCATAAGGTTAACCATTTATGAAATGTTTTAAATTGAACATTATAAAATATGTTAGAGATTATTTTATTACTTAAATATATTGAAATTTATGTATATTGGATAACATGTGAAAACAATATTGGTTTTGTAAAATAGTTAAAGATAGATAAAAAGACATGTTCATATTTTATGGATATTAAGATACATTAAAAGTGAATCATAGTGCTTCAGGCATAACAAATTCATTCCTATATATTAATTTCTTATAATAAGGGATGAATTTGAAATTAATCAAAGCAAAACCAAAGGATTAAATTATGATTATAAAACAAAAATATATCAAGAAAGTATATTTCCTTATATTGTTAGACTATAAAATAATTCCACATATTTAGAAGAAAGTTATGGAAACAAAAATGTTATCCTATTACATTCATTTCTGATGAACCAATGGTATTTTAGATCATCATATATTTATGGTTTTTATCCCCTTAACTTTTTATTGATCATTAATTTTCTTGTGATCAATGACCTCAATAATTCTCTATAATTATTTATTCTTTATCCCATGTCCACATTTTCACGTTACACCAATTTTATCATATCTAGAAACCTATTTATATGTTATCCCATATATAATTTTTTACTTCCATAACTCTCTTATTAAGATGATATTTTTTTAAACCTTTTATGATGTAGGATTTTCAACAATGGTATGTCAAACCCATTGATTATTGAGATCAAGTTTCAATTATGGGGACACAATTTATTTAAAGTGGGGAGAATCTAACACCGCAATAATTATAAAAGAAATACTTTTTAATAATTTGTGTATACAACATAAATGAATGATCATAGATTATGGTACACACAACATTGAGCTATCTTGCATTGCACGTAATGTTGAGTTTTACTACACAAAAATATACTATTAATATTATTATTTTAAATCACAATTATCATTTATCCATTGAAAGAGATGGTATGAATAGAATTAAATAAATTATTAAAATATATATGTTACACACAATTTTTAGTTATCTATATATTATACATAAAAAATGAATCATTTATGGAGAAATAAATGTTTTATGAAAAAACATATTTTTCCTAAAAATATGATTTGATCATGATTTTCAAAAATAATTTAAAATTAATTTTTATCACTTTTCTAAAATTAATTTGAAAAGATAAATTTTATTTCTAAAATCAGAATAAAAAAACTAGATTATGATGGATTTTTTGTATTTTTCTAAGAAGTTTCACTTTTTTGATGAATAGTGAAAATACTGAATTCTAATTAAAAACTATATATTCATTTAAAAAATTTATAATTATAAATTATATTTTTAATTCGTTTTAAAGTAAAGTTAGATCAATTTTATATAAATTAATCAAATTTAGTTAATTGTAATCATTTTCATATATAATTTATATATGAAAAAAATTCAAACATTCGAGTATTTTCACATTAAAACCCCGCTTTCTCATCAAGCCTATAAGATTAACATTAAAATAAGTTCTACCATTTTTTTGAGTTGAATTTGGAAAAATGGATTCAATATTTTTAATCTGAATAATTTATATTTTATAATAAGTCCAATTTAAATTTTGGCCCATGAAATTAGTGAAAACAATTAAAATTAATTATAGTGAAGAAGGTAAAAATGAGTTTAATTAGTGGTTAAACATAGAATTTAAGGTTACATTGACCTAAAAACTAGTCAAAAACCAACTTTATAGACATATTTAGACCCTTAACACCATATTATAAATTTTTATTTGTTATTTGGATAATATTCTATAAAATTAATTATATAATAATTTATGTAAAGAAATAGACAAAAACAGAACCATCCTTCCCTTAAATATTTATAATGATTTACGATAGGTAAAAAACATAATATTTTAGATTATAAATATTATTTTTAAATATAAATGATTTTTTAATCATAATAATTTATAATTAATTTTTATAGTTGAATTATTTATTTAAAATGATCATGAAATCCCAACAGGGTAATTTTTTAGCTAAATATAATAAATGATACTAAAAATATTAAAAGTTATGTAAATTGAATTATTTATTATGTTACATTAATTTTGTATATTATTAATCCATGTTACACTAGTTTGAAAATAATATATTTCAATTACATCATTGTATTGATATTTTTTAATTCAAATTTAATAAATTATGTCAAAATTAACATTAGTGTTATTTTATTATAAATGATATTTTATTAAAGGATTTAAAATTATGAAAAATCATATCTTATTCCATGTGATTTTTAAATGTTCAAAATATTAAAATATGGTCCATTAATATATAAATTTATCATTTATAATGAACATATTTACCCCTAAATAGAAAAATGTGGTTAGTGCGATTAGGTTTAAACTAGTGTTTTTGTGCGTTACTTGAGTTCTATTAATATTAATTTACAAGAAAAGTAGGGAAAATGATATATTATAAATTAAATATCCTATTTATAATCATTTGGTATAAATTATCAAATATTTATCATATTAATTTACCCTTAGTGAATAAATTACCTAGATTAGAAAATTGGATGCCTTAATAAAAAACAAAATGGTTAAAGTAGTGAAACTTAGAAGTCTTGGAAAGAAGATATAAAAATGCACTTAGTTTTGTGTTTTGGAGGTGTTTATAGATCCAATTAATTATTAACTATATTATTATTCAATTTTGGATCCACATGAGGTAAGGGAGACCTCCTAGTAGTGAATACGTATTTTATATTTACAAGAATAACACTCCTCTTAAACTATAAAAGGGAACTCACTACCCCCCTTCTTCAAACCTCTCAAGAAATTTTTTAGACCAAAACAAGAACAAATAATCACTTCTGAACATCCCTCTCCTAATTAAATTATCCTTAGTTTTCTTATAAAGAAAACCTTTTATGTTTTTAGTGAAAACCCAAGGAGGATACACGCAGAAGAGGCAATGTTATTCTAAATGTGTTTTTATTTTATTTCCTTCACTGTATCCTTAAATTATAATTATAACATTATTATATAATAACCTAAGTATATTAAATATACTAATATGTTTTTATTTTAAGGTTAAAACCTACAAATTCAAACAATTCCACCAAATGGGTTACGAAATCATTGTTTACGTGTACAACGAACTACCGCCTCGCAAACCGATGTTGTTTGTTTTTGCATTAACATTATTAAATGTTGGGAATAATGATTGATTTATATTTTATAGATAAAATTTATTATATTATTATTATTATGTAATTATTATATCAAACATACCTTCATGCTTTCCTTTTTGTCAGAATGTGATATTATCGCTCGTGTGTACGGCAGACTACCACCTCACGAAGCGATGTGATTCATTGCTGATTTACATTGAATGTATTAAATATGGGTTTAATAAAAATTTGTTATATATATGAAATAAAAAATTAAACATTAATGATAATATATGTATATAATTTACTTTTCTTTCTTTCAATATGAAAATAAAATGGAAACAATGTTCTTCCTACGTACAGCCTACCGTCTCTATGAAGGGTTTATTTCATTTCAAATAATGAAATTTTTTGGATTTATATAAATACATATATAATGAAAATATATGATTTTTAAATCATGATTCACTTTCTTTATATTATTAAATCTTGATTGAAGTAACAGGAAAAAATAACAAGTCAAAACATACTCAAAAAAACAGGGCAATTAACAACCGAAACAATGAAAATAATGAATGATTATTAACAAATGGGTGATAAGATGTTATAAAATTATCATATATGATATTTTAAATATTAATATGGTTCTTTTATAAGTTACTAAGATTATTATAACCTTTATAAATTATGTTAAATATATTTAATCCAAAATGAGTTGTAAGGTAATGTATTTCATCTCAATTTACATTCAATTGAGACTTATTTATTTTTATAAACCAACTAACTTTTATGTGGTTTATATAATACCCATTTGACATGTAATATCATGATTCATTAATAATTCACGATATTATAAGTTTAAATTTTAATTATCTCCTGAAAATAGATTTTACGTGAAAATTACAAAGTTGTAAAAGTTATCATATAATCTCAATTCCTTTTGTTATTATTAAACTTACCTTGAAACAATCACTTTATTATAATAATTTTAATTTGATATTATATTTATTTTTAATATACATATTATTTTATTATGTATATTTTTATTTTCTAAGCCTTATAATATTTTTACATATAGTTTTTACTTTGAAAGTTACATGATTTATTGCGAAAATATTGATAAATCTGTATCCTTTACTCAATATGGATATTTGATAAGGCACATAATTTTTTATTTAAATTGATTATTAAATATATGAGTAATTTTATGTAAATTTAATACATGGGTTAGGGATCGGTTAATGAAATCCCATAAATGTATTGGTAGTCTCATGAAAAAAATAGTTGGCCAAATCAGATGGGTTTCTACCCATAAACCTAAACAATCTTGAGGATAGAACTTGAAAGTAACTATATTGAGGATGGATCATTATAGTTCAGATGTTCAACATTATGAATTACATAATAATTATTCCTTTTGATTATTCAATTATTTATAATACCAATGGTAAAGTTTCAAGCTCATGTGATTATTTATATGGAATTATTTGATCATCTTTTATACTAGCCATATTATGCCCTATTTATTGATCAATTGGAATTTGTTTCAGTAGTTTAATTTTCTATGATTATAATTATTTATTTATTCATGATATATTCTAATATACTAAACCATTACTAATAATTTTATCTCACCCCTATTTTTATCCTTTCCCTGTGATATGAAGATGAATTCTTAGAACGAGTGTTCAAGGATGCTGAGAGTTTTATTTTGCTATGTATTATGTTTTATTTTCTATTCCCAATGTAAAATGGGTTTCATGAATGTAATATAGTTTCCAAAAACATATAAACTATTCATTCCTTTAGTATTTTAATATTTTATCTATGCCAATGTAATAAAGTAAGGCACTGGCTCAAGGCTTATGGGATTGGGTTCATTACATGTTGGGTTCTAACTTTAGAATCTCCCATCCAATTTCATGGGATAATTCAAGATAATACACCTTTAGTTGTGATACATGAAATATATCATAGATTTATGTCATCTATGATTTAAAATAAAAGTTATATTTCACTTTCCATATGTGTTACATGACCTTAAATAGCCTGATATAACACTATAATGGCATACCATGTCTCCCCAACCAACAGTGTCCTGACTAAGGGGAAACCATCAGAAACGCCTAATCACTAACAAAAATCTCTAAAAGTTGATATTGATGATAATAATATTATTTTATTATATCTATAACCTATCTCTAAACTCTTTTATATCATCTTAAATTTCTTTATAATCCTGTAAATTATGATCGATCTAAACAAGGGGAACTCACCCAACTCCAACTAAAAGAGAGGAGATCGATAATGTCACCCATATAGATCCTCAAAAGGATCCATATAGACATATTATCAATAAGTATTATTATAAGAAAATTTATACAATGAAATATATTTTTTCCTAATAACCTCCAAAATCAATTGTTCTTACTCTAAGAATATCCTCAAGATTTTTTATAACCTGACCAGTTTGGCCATCTATTTGAGGGTGTTAAATTGTGCTCATCTTTAACTTAGAACCCATCTCCTCCTAGATATATCTATAAAACCATTAATTTAATTAAAGGTGCTGATTATAATTAATGAATAAATAAACTCCATGAAGAATAACTATCAATTTTATGTATAGGTGTCTGAGATCATCCACTTTCTATGACTCCATAATGGGATTGATATGGGATTATTTAGACAACCAATAGATAACCGCCCATATTGAATTTTTACTAATCTAGTTTTGAGGGAAAATGATCATGAGAACCATGGTAATTCTATCCGACTTCCATACTCGAATACAAATTCATTTCAATAATCACATTGGATGCTGATTCTGGGATTTTATCAACTCATTCATGAGACACCAAGATATAAATTTATAAAATTATTTTCTGGTCCCAAGCCAACAATATCATTCCCTTAAATCATATAACATCTTGGTATCCCTAGGATAAGTAGACCAACTGTACTATTTCCCACCTTTCATCAACTCTTGATTTTGGGACAATGAAATGAAAATCTTTTTTTGAAATAGAATAGAACCATTGAGAGACCAAGACCATTTGAAAAAGTTTCCCCAATATTCAAAATGTTTCTAATACTTTAAAATCTTGAAACTTATTTCTATTATTAATAAAAGAACTAATGTTTCACAGTGGATTTTTTATTATGAGCACATATAAAGGCTATTACATTTTATAATAATATTTTACATCTTGTAATATTGTTGAAGATAAATGATAAAAAGTTTATAGGTATATAAACACAAAATAATAGTGAAAACACTAAGGGAAACTCCTTAGGCCTAAATAAACCCATGAACATCACTTTTTCTATGATGACTATAAAATTAATGAGAATAATTAAGAATATGATATACATTATCAACGTAATTTTTGAACCTTCATATAAAAAAAGTGAATTTTGAGGTATGATAATGGTGGAACATATATTTTCTATAAAGAAAAATGTGTCCATTATGATCTATTCATTACCTGAATATTACTTTTTCATTGTAATGTGGCCATTATATATCCATTGGAATAGTAATTATACACAAAATAATAGTAAAATATCAGTTTAAATATAAATTAAAAGTTTTAATAAATGTATTATAATTATATTATTATATGTCTATATACTCCTTATGGACCAATGTGGATTATATTATAAAATTCATAAATCCTTCAAGTGAATAAATAATGGGTTTCATTTCAAAAATAGTATTTTATAGGAAATATGTAAAAAAAAAATAAAATAATTATTCATTATAATTATAAATTTTTTTTAAATAACAATTATATTTGAAATCATCATGTTGAAATAATTTTAAGGTGAAATTTTTAGAATTTTCTAAAATACTTTATTTTTCAGTGAGTAGTAAAAGTGTTTTGGGCTTTCGATGTGCTTTATGACCTCATAAATATGTAATAATTATTTAATAACTAAAATAATTGAATAAAAGACCAAAAATTATTTATTTTATTAGTATTATTTATTTTAATGAATTTAAATGACTTTCCATACATATAAAAACATTCCAAACACTAAAGTTGAAATGGATATTTTAAAAAAATTATTTTATTGAAAAATTATTTTCCCATGACAAAAGTAACATAAAAATTATGTTAATTGTCAAAATAAAATATTTAAGAAAACTATATTCTTTATTTAATAAACCATGATACAAAATAATGGGTATCTAATAGAAAATTTATTTTCAAAAACCTAAAATTCCAAGGGCTATATTTGAAGAAAAATAAACAATCCTACTCACTTTGCTACAAATACTCACCTATATACCCCTATTTAATTCAATAAATATATCATTATATCTTCCCTACCTCACTTATTATATCATTAATCACTCAAGATAATCTCTAAATCTCTCAATTAATCACTCCTATAATTTTAGGAGGCAATACTTAAGGTAAGAGATTCCTTTTCTCTCTATTTTTCAAGTACTTTCATAGTAATATGCCTTTTAATTTTAATTTGATTATATAAAATTTTGTTCAAAATAATTTCATTATTATCCAAATGTTTCCCTATTAATGAGATACTATATTTATCTCCCACTAACCCTATTCTGTGAATAATTTTGCATACCCTTTTTGTTATTGGAATAGTTCCTAGGTTTTCTATGCCATACTTTTATGTTGTGAATACAAAACTATCCTTTAATTCAAGGGAACTCATATTAATATGTATATAATTAATTGATTTGAGATTTAAATTAATGAAACCAATATTCCCTATTCATGGGTTAAAATGATGAAAAATATTCTTTTGATATATGATATATGGGGTACTAAGAAAATTATACATATTAAGTGTGCATCCTGATATTACTTCATTGAATTAGTTAAGGAATTACCCTATATAGATGAGATTTTTATGATTCCATTAAAGAAATACTTGTTGATAATTTATGATAAAATTGAAAAAAAACTTGGTAATATGTTTTACGACACCTTGGATATGATATTTAGTGATATTATTAAGAATGCCTTTTTTTATGTGGTACCCACCTTTCTATGTCATACCTCGTATAATTATGATAATTATATCATATTATTACTCATGTATTTTTGATCATTATATATTATTATTCCTCATATTTTATACATAATTATCAGTCACATCCTATACCATTTGTTTATCCATTGTCGGGATTTATGCCTACCCTTTTCTATTGATGTATGTCTCCAAGAAATAACTTATATTGAGGTTACCTAGGACGGATTAATAAAGGAGTATATTAGGAGTATTAAAAAAATTTATATTTATTTTTTCATTATTTACTTCATGATTTATGTGTTAATATTCTAATACACTAAACCTAAAAATATCCTTCGAGGTATTAATGTAATATTTTGTTAAGAAATTATGTTAAAAATCATGTATGAAAAAGGTGGTCCTATATAGTTGGTATCAGATCAAGGTTTAGTTATTTGTATAAATTAAGACTACAAAACATTAGTAATACCACTAAAGATAATTATAAATATATTAATTCCTACAAAATATTGATAAATTATAGAATGTGTGGTTTTCTAAAATTGCATACCTATAAGGATACTGGCAAGTGGATTTGATTATGGAACTGATACACCTTGGGGTAATCAGCCTAAAATGAATGGTCGAGTCTCAACTACATCTTTACTTTGTGAAATATGAGTGGGCCTAATACTACACAACTAGATAGAAACACTCGGGTGTATATTCTTTGGTTAATCACATTATTTTTACAAACCATTATGAAGGATATATAGATAATGTAATTTTATAAAAAAATATTTTACTATAATATCCAAGAATAATGTTATTTATAAAATTAGGATTAAACATCCCTTTAAAATTTTTATTATAATGTTCCAAATATTAAAAATTTATCACTTTGGTTTTATTCTTATATAATAATGTACCAATACTATAAAAAAGATATTTTTGTTTACTCCATTGTTCTAAGAAAGAGAAAGCTAATTTAGTAGTATATGTCTTATAAGGAGAATTTGATCAGTGGTGGAAACTGAAGAAGGACACAAATCCAACAGATAAGTTGGAAGATATTTATTTGGAAGACATAAAAATTATTTTCAATAAGTAATTTCCTCATACCCTTCAAACCAAAATGGAGAGGGAATTCCATAAATTAAAAAAATGAAAATGAATTGATGGGAAAGTTATGAGATAGACTTTACAAGGCTTGCATGAAATGATTCAATATTTTTCATTGATTCTAATGGTAAGACAATTGTTTATATGGTGCAATAATACCCTATCTATGGAAATCCATGGCAATCCGTGACTTTGGGAGTTATGAGAAGATAGTGAGGTGTGTTATCATTGTGGAAATATAGTTTTCAAGTGCATAATGGTATTGAGGGATGAATCATAAGAATAGGATGATGGATTCAAATTTTGGGAAGAATTTAGATCATAAAAGAGAAGGTAAGAAATAACAACTACCAGTGTGCAACATGCGGGGGAAGAATAAATTGGGTATTTTTCCACAAGGAAGTGAAATGTCTTAAAAGTGTGGAAGAGAAGTCTATATATCTTGAAATTGTTATGGAAATTTAAATCCCTAACATCTTATTTCCAATGAAAATTAAATATGGTTAAATTATAACCAATAGTATAATACTTTATGTGTGTCAATCATGGACATTTTTCAAACCAATTTTCAAATTAGAATATAATGGAGGGAAACTGATATCAATCCCAACATTGGCCATGGGAGCAAGGTCATGATTTTTTAATCACAGTTGCTGAAGTCCGGGCTCCAAATGATATAGTGGTAGGTACACTCATCATACACTCAATTATATAAAGTACATTGGTTGGTGTAATTTCAATTCATTCTTTTATTTCATTCATGTTTGAAAATAACATCAAATTAATTCTTCAACTACTAGTGGTATATTTTTCATTTAAAACTCCTTGAGTAAATATTTTATAATTTAGGATATATAGTGATCCCCCAATTAAATTTGTTGATTAAAATGTATTTAAAACCTTGTGGTCATTATAATGGTGTAATTATAATTGATACTAGGAATGGATTGGATGTCAACTTATAATTCTAGGATCAACTATAGATGAAAATAAATTTTAGTTTTCTTGAAGGTATGACACATAATTATCTTCAAATGATACATATCCTAGTGTTTGTGTATTTTCAATAACCACCTCCCGTTACCTTCTTTATTGAAATGACTGATAAATATGGGTCATAAAAAGAAGTGTAAATATAGGAGATATACACATTTCGCAAGAATAAATTGATGTATTTCTTAAATAACTACCTAAACATGGCCTAAAAAGAGAAATAGAGTTCTAAATTGAATTGATACCTAGATCTAAGACAATATCAAATACCCCATATAGAACGGAATATGTAGAGTTATAGGAATTGAAGAAGAAACTTCAAGATATTTTGGATAAGGGTTTAATACTACCAATTCTATCTCCTTGGGGAACACCAATTCTCTTCATGAAGATGAAGGATAAATCAATGCATCTATACATTAATTACAGATAATGTAACCAGATAATAGTGATGTAATGCCCCAACCCCAGTTACCCATAGTCAGTGCTTTATTTTAATACATTGGCATGATTACAAGGAATCAAGTCTCAGAAGACCAATTAGTTTAGCAGTCTTGGAAAATAGATTACATATATGAATGTTACATTACACTTCATAACATACAAAACAACGTAAATAATCCTTTATGAATGCCATTATTCCCTTGCCTTAACCCTTCTTATCAATCAGAACATACTTCTTGGAATCCTGGGAAAAATAAAACATAGAAAGGGGTGAGCTCAAATGCTCCGTAAGGGTAAGCAATACAGTAGAAACATTCATAAATAAGCATAAACATTTAAGGCAATGTATAACTAAAACAAAAGCCTTTTCAACTTGAACATCAACATAGTATGGTAAAAATAAAATGAAATAATGCCATTTACTTATTCACATGGATATTCTACTAATCTAATAATCACATGAAATATCAATAACCACTTTCATAATGATGGAGTGCATAATTCCAGACTACCATAACCACATAGCCAAGGCCTCGTGCCAAGACTACAAATAAGATTTTTCCAAGGCCTTATGTCAAGACACTAGTTTGTCTCATGAGACCTACCGATGCATCAAGGAGCTATAGCGGGCTCCACCCATCACATACTAAGTCCAATTCATTCCCATATGAAAAGGTTTAAACATAACATTAACATTCGTAATAAAACTAGCATACGAAATGTCAATACTTTCTCTATAAACCATGAATGGTATAAAAATAACACATCCACAGTCAAACATATCACAAAACCTTCAATAAATTATGGAAGTTTTGTATCATAATAAATCAACTTCATATAATCATAAAATCCATCAAAGGATGTTGACATAGATGAAATCAAAACTATTTGAGAGAAATACCTCCTTTTTTGAAATCATTTAAAAGTCACACATTTATAAAGGAAGTAATTTAAAAGAGATTTTTGAATCAAAGTGTCCCATACCACTTTGAAACATATGAAAGGAATTAACATTTTAAAAACATTCATGTTCATATAAATAAATCCTTAAAAACCATTTTGAAGACATGGACTTTAATTAAAAATATTTATAAAGATAAATCTTTAAAACATTTAAAATTCTGATTTTGATAAAGAGTACCTTTCCGAAATTCTTAAAATATTCATTTTTAAATCATTTAAAAGTCACATAATTATAAAATAAAACATTTACTTTGAAAATATCCTTATAATATTGTAAGGGAAGCATTGACAATTTTATAACGATGGTAAATAGCTGCACCCTCCGTATAAGTTAAAAAAACATTCTTACCTAAATTTTGTCGAAAAGGTTAAAAAGCACCTTGTTTGGAAAACGACGAAAAGATTCCTTTATAAACCTCTTATAAAAAGTAAAACAAGGGTATAAATAACTTTAACCCATATCTTAGTAAATATTAAAAATGTTTTGAAATTCATTTTTAAGAAACATTGATGTGGATGATAAAGAGATCCCAGTAGATTATTACGTATAAACAACCTCGGATAATGAAGAGATTGCGAAATAAACCCTTACCTTGTACTTTTCCTTGGTTTACGGTAGGTTAAATTCCTGTATAATGGTGAAATAATTGTTATTAAATTATAAAAAAATCATATACATTCATATGATATCATATATGATCTTTTAACATTGCTTTGTTAATAATATCTTAGAATTATCATTGTTTCGGGTGTTAACTTACTCGTTTTCATTTATATGTTTTGTTAAGTAAGCAATGTTTGTCATGTATATGTTGTATATTATTCATATCAAGAATGATATCAAGTCATTAAACATTATTTTTAAATCATAAAATGATAATTATACTTCAATGGATATGATGGATAATGAATCTCATCGCGTTCGTGGAGACGGTAGTCCATACGTACGCACGAGCGACAATATCATTATTTTGATTTTAAAATAATGTACAAGTTGATAGTATATCATATATAAAGAATCATTATCATGTTATATTTATTATTTACATGAGTTACACGTCATTATTATACCCATCCAAATAATAATAGATTGAATAACAATTACACCACGATGTGGAGATAGTAAGCCGTACGTACGCACGTATGGTGAAATGTTATTCAAAGGGTGGATAGAATACTGAATATGGTTGTACCATATTTATAATAACATCACAGTATATATAAGATACTGTAGTTATTATTTTATAATGGTAATAACAAATAAAGAAGAAGTGGAAGAAGAAATGAATTTGAAAGAGGGTGGTGAAAACATTACCTCTTCTTCGGGTTCTTCCTTTTGATTTAATCAAAAGGGCTCCTTAGGTTGGATTTCTGATCAAACTAATGCCTCTAGGTTGTATTTTGGGAATTTGGGAGAGTATTTGGACATAGTTTGGCCGAACTAAAATGCTTTGAAGGTGTGAAGAAATGAGAAGGAGGAGTGCCCTTTTATAAGAGGGGTGAGGGGCACCTTTGGAAAAGCTAGAAATATTAGTTTATAATATATTCATATTTGGTTTCTAATGGATAAAAAGTTGATTATTCAAAGTTTAAGGTGGGGATAGGTCTAAAAAAACTCAACCAATAGAATTTATACATTTTTGGTTTCTTATATTAACCTTATCTTTAAGTATTAACTCCAAGTTAATTAGTTTCACTTTTACAATGTCTCTTTGTATTTTTATAATATATGGTTAATAAACTTACCATATACATCCAAGAGACCCCCAAGTGGTCCATTAATGAGACAACTATCATGATACAAGTCTCTTGGCCGAACATTAGATTTATAGGAATTTAATACCAATTAATAATATAATATTTGTTTTAAAAACGCTTTTATGTCAATTTTGACACTATTCAATAGTTGATTTTTGTGAAACTCATAAAAGATTTATTACTTCGAAAACAGTGAATTACATCAATCCTAATATATCATATTATCCTAGAAAATTATTTTAATTCATTAAAAGTTTCATATTATATTTATTTGGGTATTTATAATATCAATTATTTTAATTGTTCACTATTATAGTAATTACTGCATCATCATTGTGTCATAAATAAATTTAATTATTTAATGTCTAAAATTATAAATAAAATATAATTATGTAGGAAATATTTGTATATTTATAATGAATATTTATAATTTAAAATACAACAAATATAACCCTATGTAAAAATTGTTTTGCTAAAAAATATATGCTTGTGTCATTTTTGTATTCATTTTAACTTAATTAAAATAATGTGTCCCTATCACCTACAAGTGGCTCCATGAGGTCCCAAAATTGATCAAAAGATTCCCATGGTCGGACATGTATCCACCAATAAGGTTAAGACACGTTTTAGGGTAATTTAGTATTAATATAATATTATTTTTTTAACCCTTATTTACCGGATTTACCCTTAACCATGGTAAATAAAATATTTACCGCAGTAATTATTCAAAATTTCTAAAAATAAAAGTTACCTATTTACACAATTCTAACATCCTGATTCCAAATATGTAATCCATTTTTTCAAATTGAAAACATAGAAGTGTCATAAATTAATTTAAAATTAATTCCCGTTGTTAAAACAAAAAGCGTGTTTTTAAGAGGTAATAACTATCAATAGATTAGCACTTGTTTATGTCTCGTTTAATTGTGAAATTATGTCCAATGACAAACATTGAATTAAATGGTAAAAATATATTCTAAATATACTTTAAAACCACTAAAACTCAAAATTTATCAATATAAATTATTTCGATTAAAAAAGTTGTTTTTATTTAAAATTTAGTAATTTTCCCGATTCATCAAAATATAAATGTTATCCGAAAAGTTCCAAAATTTCACCCTGGGATAAATTCGATATTCCGAATCCAAAAATGAAGTCCATTTTGAGAGATAGAATTTCTAAAATTTCAAAAACTAGGAGCACTATTCATAACGGCTAGTTTGATTGGTTGTGGTGTGTTAGAATTTGACGTTGCGTACAACACAGGCTATCGCATTATTCAAAGAGAAGCGTACCATAGAAGCTTGGGGTGTTACATTCTCCCCTCCTTTAGTAAATTGCGTCCTCGCAATTTGAAATTGTTCTTCAAAAATAAAAGGTTAAAAATAGAAAATATATTTGTGGGAAAATCCACATCAGAAATTGGGTTACTAAAATTTAGTCTTAATATGAGGAAAAGAGAAATGAAGGGGTCACCATCAAATTATGGTCTCGATTAGGAGAACATTGGTGGAAATTAGAGACATATAGTTGGAGGAAAAACGTAAATATTTATAGGTAGTGATTGAGGACATCAATCACAAACAAGTGTAAAATTGAGGTCCTTAAATTCATCAATCTATGATGATTTGAAATACCATCGGTTCAACAAAACATACGGTATTAGGATAACACATTTTTGGCATTTAAAAATATCTTAGTTGAAATCCCACATCGAAAAATGAATTAATGAGGCCTCTATTTAAAATAAAGAGTGGAAAGTATGAAGATTACCAAAAATAACACATACTAGGGTTCCATGTAGGAAAATATGGATATGGAAGAGAAATCTAACCATTAATTATCTGATACAGAGTAGTATAGAACATAGCTATGGAAATGCCAAAAATCCCAAATCCATAAATTAGTGATGATTTAAGGTAACATCTAGGACAAAATTTTTGTTCTAAGTTCCTTATCTTAATGTTGAGGAATTTGTTTATGATATTGGCTAAGATCATAAGGATATATACTTACTTTATAATTAGAGTTTTATCCATTAATAAATTTCTACCACAAACTTATCTTTCACTCTAAAAGATAACAGAACATTAGAAAAAATTCTATTTATACTATTCATACAGGGTTCCAAAATGAACGAATTTATAATTCATCTTCCAGATCTTTTAAAAAAAACTACATTATTTAATCCAGGACATCTCGTGGGCCAGTGGTAGGTGATACACCCTTGTCGCCCTTCGGTTGCGGGTTCAAGTCTCGCGGCCTTGCCGGTCGCGACGGGTTGCCGCCCGACCTCCGGGTTTTCCTTTTATGTCAATCCAAAATTAATCTCAAACTAGAACTATCCAAAATACTTCAGTCCAAAATTTATAAGGAAGGTAAACACAATGAAGATCCTTTTTTTCATGTTATAACATGTGATCACCTTCATCATGTATTCTTTTAAAACACTGTAACATTCTGAATTATCATAAAACCTTATTGATTACATTCATGATCCCTTATTCCTTATAGAATAATAGATATACTCCTTCAATCAAAAAAATGTTGTACACCCCAACAATGATGGAATATACAAATCATTAATCAGCTTCAAGGTAGTCATGAATATCTAATATAATTTATCCAAATCAATCATATATTATTCTAAAATCACTACTTCGTTATCCGAACCATATTACCATATATTTTCCAAAAATTTAACCTGCTATTGAGTCATTTTTCTTTGTTCCACACAATCTCAAGTCCTTAATGAAATAGTACTTTAGTACAATCCTTATATACTCTATAATTATCATAACAAGTACATTGTTGATACAACACTCAAATGACATAATCAACATAAGAACTCTAATCATTCCTCTTCATCTGTAGTAGTATCATAACTTGATTATTATCCAATAGCATCATTTGCGACATAGTCTGATGATTGGGACATAGGTTCGCGTAGTGTCCAAACTCCTTGCAAATGAAGCATTGTACATTTGAAACCATTTTCTTACCCTTGCAGTCACGTACTTTGTGCCCTTTTCCTCCACACTTATAACAAAATACCATTCCTTTCAGGCAAGTTCCAGGGTGTTTCTTTCCACAGTTATCACATATGGGAAAATTCTTCTTTTCCCTCTTCCCTTTATCGATCTTTCTCTCTTCCATACTTTTCTTCTCTTGCTTCCCTTCAAAGCCATAGGACTCAGTAAACTCTTTATTTATCTTATCAACACATGATAATATTTCTTCATATGATGATAATATATGCGAGACTATTTCTCTTATAAATTCTGGCTTAAGACCATGAAATATATGATCCTTCTTTCTCTTTGTATCATGTGCATTGCTAGAGTTCTCATTCCTTCTACTGGGAACCATTTCTAAACAATGGCATACATTAGATTAGTTTATTAATAACAATACCTAATCCCAACCTTGTAAAACACATAACATAAATTAAATAGTTTATGGATATAATCCATAATCATAAAAATGTCTCCTTTGAGAAAGTATATACTCATAAACCCTTCATAATGGTTTGTAAAGAAAATGAGAATTATCCTAAGCATATCCCCCGGGAGTGTCGTAACCAAGAGTGCAGCAAGGCCCGTTGTCGTGCACCAGTTCCCGTTCGAGTCTAGCTCAAAGTGGTGTTTTTGGGTTTTACCCCTAGGTACATCTGTGCCAGAGCCGCCTCTACCTGCTCGTATCCAGACAGGGATATATTGCTCGGAAAACTCACAAAATCTCTACAATACCAAAATTCTAGGAAGTTATTCTATAATAATCCTCAAAATTCATCTTGGATCTATGTTCTCTAATCAGAGTTTATCTAAATCTAGCTTCCAAGGTTATTGCTAAACTTCAACTGATACCAACTGTAACGCCCCGACCCCAGTTACCCAGAGTCGATGCATTATTTTAATATATTGGCATGATTACAAGGAATCAAGCCTCGAAAGACCGATTAATTTATAAGTCTTGGAAAATAGATTACATACATGAATGTTAAATTACACATCATAACATACAAAACAACGTAAAAAATCCTTTATGAATTCCATTATTCCCTTGTCTTAACCCTTCTTATCAATCACAATATACTTCTTGGAATCCTGGTAAAAATAAAACATAGAAAGGGGTGAGCTCAAACGCTCCGTAAGGGTAATCAATACAGCGGAAATGTTCATAAATAAGCATAAACATTTAAGGCAATGTATAACTAAAACAAAAGACTTTTAAACTTGAACATCAACATAGTATGGTAAAAATAAAATGAAATAATTCCATTTACTTATTCACATGGATATTCTACTAATCGAATAATCAAATGCAATATCAATAACCACTTTCATTAGGATGGAATGCATAATGCCAGACTATCATAACCACATATCCAAGGCCTCGTGCCAAGACTACAAATAAGATTTTTCCAAGGCCTTGTGCCAAGACACTAGTTTGTCTCATGAGACCTACCGATGCATCGAGGAGCTATAGCGGGCTCCACCCATCACATACTAAGTCCAATGCATTCCCATATGAAAGGGTTTAAACATAACATTAACATTCGTATTAAAACTAGCATACGAAATGTCAGTACTTTCTCCATAAACCATGAATGGTATAAAAATAACACATCCACAGTCAAACATATCACAAAACCTTCAATACATTATGGAAGTTTTGTATCATAATAAATCAACTTCATATAATCATAAAATCCATCAAAGGATGTTGACATAGATGAAATCAAAACTATTTGAGAGAAATATCTCCTTTTTTGAAATCATTTAAAAGTCACACATTTATAAAGGAAGTAATTAAAAAGAGATTTTTGAATCAAAGTGTCCCATACCACTTTGAAACTTAGAATGGAATTAACATTTTAAAAACAATCATGTCGATATAAATAAATCCTTAAAATCCATTTTGAAGACATGGACATTAATTAAAAATATTTTGAAATATAAATCTTTAAAACATTTAAAATTCTGATTTTGATAAAGAGTACCTTTCCGAAATTCTTAAAATATTCATTTTGAAATCATTTAAAAGTCACATAATTATAAAATAAAACATTTACTTTGAAAATATCCTTATAATATTGTAAGGTAAGCTTTTAAAATTTTATAACGGTGGTAAATATCCGCACCATCCGTATAAGTTAAAAAACATTCTTATCTTAATTTTGTCTAAAAGGTTAAAAATCACCTTGTTTGGAAAACGACGGAAAGATTCCTTTATAAACCTCTTATAAAAAGTCAAACAAGGGTATAAATGACTTTAACCCATATCTCAGTAAATATTAAAAATGTTTTGAAATTCATTTTTAAGAAACATGGATGTGGATGATAAAGAGATCCCAATAGATTATTACGTATAAACAACCTCGGATAATGAAGAGATTGCGAAATAAACCCTTACCTTGTACTTTTACTTGGTTGAGGGTAGGTTAACCTCCTGTATAATGGTGAAATAATTGTTATTAAATTATACAATAATCATATACATTCATATGATATCATATATGATCTTTTAACATTTCTTTGTTAATAATATCTTAGAATTATCGTTGTTTCGGGTGTTAACTTACTCGTTTTCTTTTATATGTTTTGTTAAGTAAGCAATGTTTGTCATGTATATGTTGTATATTATTCATATCCAGAATTATATCAAGTCCTTAAACATTATTTTTAAATCATCAAATGATAATTATACTTGAATGGATATGATGGAGAATGAATCTCATCGTGTTCATGGAGACGGTAGTCCGTACGTACGCACGAGCAACAATATCATTCTTTTGATATTAAAATAATATATAAGTTGATTGTATATCATATATACCGAATCATTATCATGTTATATTTATTATTTACATGAGTTACACATCATTATTATACCCATCCAAATAATAATATATTGAATAACAATTACACCACGACGTGGAGACGGTAAGTCGTACGTACGCACGTATGGTGACATGTTATTCAAAGGGTGGATAGAATACTGAATATGGTTGTACCATATTTATAATAACATCACATTATATATAATATACTGTATTTATTATTTTAGAATGGTAATAACAAATAAAGAAGAAGTGGAAGAAGAAATGAATTTGGAAGAGGGTGGTGAAAACATTACCTCTTCTTCGGGTTCTTCCTTTTGATTTAATCAAAAGGGATCATTAGGTTGGATTTACGATCAAACTAAGGCCTCTAGGTTGTATTTAGAGAAGTTTGGAGAGTATTTGGGTAGAGTTTGGCCGGATAAAAAGGCTTTGAAGGTGTGAAGAAATGAGAGGGAGGAGTTCCCTTTTATAAGAGGGGTGAGGGGAACCTTTGGAAAAGCTAGAAATATTAGTTTATAATAAATTCATATTCGGTTTCTAACAGCTCAAAAGTTGATTATTCAAAGGTTAAGGTGGGGATATGTCTAAAACAACTCAACCAATAGAATTTAGATAGGTTTGGGTACTTATATTAACCTTATCTTTAAGTATTAACTCTAAGTTAATTAGTTTCACTTTTACAATGTCTCTTTGTATTTTTAAATTATATGGTTAATAAACTTACCATATACATCCAAGCGACCCCCAAGTGGTCCATTAATGAAACAACTATCATGATATAAGTCTCTTGGACGAACCTTATATTTTTATGAATTTAATACCAATTAATAATATAATATTTGTTTTAAAAACACTTTTATGTCAATTTTGACACTATTCAATAGTTGATTTTTTTGAAACTCATAAAAGATTGATTACTTCGAAAAACGTCAATTAAATCAATTCTAATATATCATATTATCCTAGAAAATTAAATTAATTCTTTAAAAGTTTCATATTATATTTATTTGGGTATTTATAATATCATTTATTTAAATGTTTTACTATTATATTAATTATTGCATCATAATTGTGTCATAAATAAATTAACTTATTTAATGTCTAAAAATTATAAATAAAATATCATTATGTAGGAAATCTTGTTTTCTTTCTAATGACTATTTATAATCTAAAATAAAACATATATAACTCTTTGTAAAAATTGTTTTACTAAAAGATATATGCTTGTGTCATTTTTATATTCATTTTAACTTAATTAATATAAAGTGTCCCTATCACCTACAAGTGGCTCCATGAGGTCCCATAATTGACCCAAAGATTCCCATGGTCGGAAATGTATCCACCAATAAGGTTACGACACGTTTAATGGTAATTTAGTATTATTATAATATTATATTTTTAGCTCTTATTTGCTGGATTTACCCTTAACCATAGTAAATAAAATATTTACCGCAGTAATTATTCAAAATGTCTGAAAATAAAAGTTACCTATTTACAAAATTTGAACATCCTGATTCAAAATATAGAATCCATTTTTCCAAATTCAAAACACAGAAGTGGCAGAAATTAATTTAAAATTAATTCCTGTTGTTAAAACAAAAAGCGTGTTTTTAAGAGATAATAACTATCAAAAGATTGGCACTTGTTTATGTCTCGTTTAATTGTGAAATTATGTACAATGACAAAAATTGAATTAAATGGTAAAAATATATTCTAAACATACTTTAAAACCACTAAAACTCATAATTTATCAATATAAATTATTTCGATTAAAAAAGTTGTTTTTAATTAAAATTTAGTAATTTTCACTATTCATCAAAATATAAATGTTATCCGAAAAGTTCCAAAATTTCACCCTAGGCTAAATTCGATATTCAGAATCCAAAAATGAATTCCATTTTGAGATATATAATTTCTAAAATTTCAAAAAGTAGGTATTACTATTCATAACGGCCAGTTTGATTGGTTGTGGTGTGTTAGAATTTGATGTTGCGTACAACACATGCTATCACATTATTCAAAGAGAAGCGTACCGTAGAAGCTTGGGGTGTTAAAAGTGAAGTAAAAGTACCCTCTTCAAAGGATTGATGATTTATTCGACCAGCTTTAGGGGGCTCAATTCTTCTCCAAGATTTCCCTTTAATCGGGTATCAATAGTTAAGGGTGAATGAAGAATATATCCCAAAGACCACTTTCTAAAAAATATATTAACATTACGATTATTTTATTATACCTTTTTTAACTAATTATCCTACAATATTTTGGGATTTTATGAATAGAGTCTTTAGTTACTACCTTGATTAACTTTAGGTGGTATTTATTTAAAATATTCTAATATATTCCAAAACATGTGAGGTTCATGGAGATTATCTATGGGTATTATTACAAATTCTAAGGAAACAAAATCTTCATGGTAAATTTAGTAAATGTTGTTTCTAGTAAAACAAGTAGCATTATTGGACACATTGTAACCAGTGAAAGAATCTCAAATGATCAAGAAACAATAAAGTTCATAAAGGAGTGGATTTTACCTATAGCAGTGACTTGGATTAATAATTTCCTTGGTCTACAGGGATACTATAGAAAATTTGTGATAACAATTTTCACATATTTCTTAGACACTAACCAAGTTAACCTGAAATGGAGTTATGTGTATTTAGATGATGGAGTGTGAAGTTTTTTTTCCAAGAAATTAATAATAGGTTGGTTGGTCCACCTATTTTAATATTACCCATATATGGGAAAGGATTTTTTATTTATAGAGATGAATCCTTGAAGGTTATGGAATGCGTACTCATAAAAAATGACAATGTGATTTCCTATGAATCTCAAAAGATGAATCATCAAGAGTATAATTATCCTACCCATGATTTAGAGTTATCCATAATATTCATAACATTAAAAATTCAAAGACATAATATTTATGATTAAAAGTATGATACACACACAAAGAACAAAAGTATAAAGTACATATTAACATAAAATGAACAAAACTTGATATAAATTAGATGGTTATATATTTTTAAGTATTGTGATTGTTATATTTATTATCACCCTTAAAAATACAAAAAATCATTGATTCATTTATTAGTAAATACATATATGTTCTTATAATAACAAGGATTAAATAAGATATATTGATCAAGGATCTTGTAAATATTGACATGGAAGTCATATGGAAAGTGACATCATCAATTTATCCAAAATTATTTTATAACAATAAATACCATATAAGATAAATAAAGGATAAATAGATGATCCTAATTTACAAAAGAAGATAGAAAATATGAAAAAATATAACTCTACTAAGTTTAATTTTGATCAAGATGGAGTATTGAGTTTTAATATAAGGACATGTATAACATCTCTTAGAGAGTTAAAGAAATATTTAATGGATGAATCTTGTAGCTCTATGATCTCTATACATCCTGAAATCACAAAAATGTATAGATATCCTAAAGATCATTATTAGTGGGACAACATGAAAACAAAAATTTATAAACACACTACATGATGTTTGGAATGTTATAAAGTGAAGGAAGAGTGACAACTACCCAAAAGAGTTCTACAACCACTACCCAAAATTGTGTGGTAGTGGGAAAACATCACAATGGACTTTGTTACTTTCCTTCCTAATACATTCAATGGAAATAATTACATATGGATAATACTTGATAAATTAAAAAACTCTTACGATTTTATCACAATACAATATGATTTCTCCCTTGAGTGCCTTTCTTTTTTTATATTCAAGAATTAGTGAAACATCATAGAGCACCATTGTCAATTATTTCATACTATGATCCAATATTAACATATAATTTATAGAGTATCCTTTAAATTTATTTCAATACTAAGTTAAACATTATTAAAATCTATCATTATCAAAATCATAGGAATTATTAAGGTACTAGTCAAACATTGGAAGACATGTGAAGGGATAGCTCATTTGGTTTTCAAGGGCGTTGGGACTAAAATCTTTCACATTCATAATTACCTTATAATAACATTTTTAACATAAGTATTCAAATTTATGCTTATTATTCATATTATGGGAAGAGATATAGAACTTCAGTGTGTTGAGTTGAGGTTGTAGGAGAAAAATATTTGGATTACAATTTGTGAAAATCACAATAGATAATATTTGTTTAATTCAAAAACATATCATGGTTTTTTTACATTCTAATTAGGTTCCTCTACCCCTAAGTTTGTGATTCACTCTTGAATCACCTTTTTATATAGGAATCTCCTTTTTAGACCTATATTTTCACCTTCTTTCCTTTTTCTTCCTACTCATATATGATTCTTTCAATACTCCTCAATATTGTTGGCTCTAATGATGATCTTGTTATTTATTCTTCTCACCTTATTATTCTTCTCTATTTCACATGATCCTAGTATATTTATTATAGCAGTATGGATCATATGCTTTCATTTTTATGTAATTGTTCTATTACTTCATGGCCTCCATATGCTCTGACCTCAGTTTTTTATTCCTAAATCATAGTTCTAAACTCCATCATTGTTTTTCATGAAGGCACGCTGGTGGTTTCATATTTTGTTTATGTGAGGTGTGGTGGATTCTGCATTGGTCTGTTCACCCTGATCTTCTTTTACTACCCATAATATTTTTCATTACCACATCCTGATTTATTATGAGGGTGCAAGTGTTTGTTTTGGGAAGCTATTGGTTTTTGAGAGTTAGTTTTGGGGGCTCATCTTGACTTGTGTCATCAACCAATTTGGTTTCCGGTAAAATTAGATAGTCTAGTGATGATGTTTTTCTATTTTTTCAACCTATTTAAGAGGAAATTTATTCCTTTCTTATGATGGTGTCTTTGAATGTTGTTTTTGTATATATTTCACTAGTGATGGTTCAATGATAATGTTTTATGGAGGGGTTGATGGTGTTTCCTCCATTGTGGATTTCTGTGGAGGTCTTATCTACTCTTACTCTGCTCTAGATTCTAGGTCCACTACTCCCTCCCAGGTCGTTTGGTTTTGATGGTTTCCAAGGATGTTTTTGGACATGCTTTTATGAGTGTTGAGGTGTTATAGGTGTTGTGACTTTCATCAGTTATGGGTGTCCTGGATCTAGTTCAAGTGACAGTGGAAATTTTGTTTTATTGGGTTGTGTGGTGATGGAAATAGGGGTGTGAAGACTATTACTAGGTTTAGGGATATTCATCATACATTTATTTGTCAGTGGGTTGTTGGTTTTTCTTTGTTCTATAGGTTTCGGTGTCGGTCGGGGTTTGCTCTGGTAGTTGTGTGATGTCAATGGAGTGAGATATGTTCTACTTGGCTTGGGTACCAATGTTATGTTTTGGTGGATTTCTTCCTATGGATGATTTCTAGTATGTTCTCTACAATTATGTGGACATAATGAATAAGCTTCAATTTCAAGGAGGGTGGTTCAAGGTGGATCTTGATTCATGATCTTGTGGCCTAAGGTGATTAGGGGTGATGGAATTGATGTGTGTTTTCAAATTTTTAGTTTGTGGTTTCGGTTGATTATCGTTTTGAATTCTGAATTTGAATTTTGAAATGTTAGTTTACTATATTTGAATTTTGAAATGTGCAGTTACCACTAAACATTGAATTGGATTTTAGAAGATACAAAAAAATGGACAGGATGATTTATACTGACAATATATTTAAGTATATATATTTCATCTTGGGGATCATTTATTTATAAAAATATGACTATGGAAAGGATTTATGAGATTTAGAAAAAACATAAAAGTTGTGTTTGTGGCACATCAAAACATTTGGGATTCTAGAGAATGATGAATTCATTTCTTACTGGTTGGAACTACCTCCAAATCCTTCCAATGTCTACAATTTATCCCACATGTTCCCATTGAGAAAGTATATTTCAAAACCAACACATATACTAGACATCACTAGTGTGTAATAGTAACCTACCCTATTATATGAAGAAGACTGATCTAGATTCTTGATGAAAGGGAACAAGTTTCAAGGAACAAGATAACCTATCTCGTGAAAGTATTGTGGAAAATCACAAGTTTTAATAAGCAACCCATAAGATTGAATAAGTGATGAAGGATAAGTACCACTATTTATTTAGGTAGAATAAAAATTTTGAGGATGAAATTTATTAAGAGGGGAGAATGTAACAGTTATAAATTTATTTCTCTTATTAGTAAAATAACTCATGTTTCACAATGATTATTTTATTATCAGTACATAGAAATACTATTACATTTCATAAGAATATTTCGCATCAAGTAATAATATTTATGATAATAGATAAGAATAATACAAGTAGATAAACAGAAATGAATAGTTTAAACACTAAGGGAAACTTCATAGGCCCAAATCCTCCCATGAAAATTACTCCTACCATGATAACAACAAAAATAAATAGAAGAATTAGGATTAGGATATACATTATCAAGGTAAGTTTGGAACTATTGTAATTGAGGTAGGGAATCTTTATTTATGTGAATAGTGGAGTATATATAGGGTGTATAGGGAAATGTAACCATTAGGATCTTACTATTACTTGACTGTGGAAATGTGACTGTAATATGACTATTCTAATAGTAATAATATCCAATAGAATAGTAAAATATATGTTTAAATGTAAATTCAAAACTATATTAATTATATTTTATGTCTATTATTGTATGTTTATATACTATTAATAAACCAATATAGATAATATTATAAAATTTATAAATCTTTAAGGTGGATAAATAATGTGGTTACCTTTAAAAATAGTGTTTTATAAGAAATATTTAATTACTATTTCAAATAATTATTTCTCATTATTAAAAAAATTATCTTAATAAAATAAACATTGTATTTTAAATCATCATGTCAAAATTAGGTTAGGGTTAAATTCTTAGGATTTTCTAATATGCTATATGTTTTAGTGAATAGTAAAAATACAGTTATGTGTTTTTGGTTTGTGTTATAACCTCTTAAATTTGTAATAATGATGTAATAATTATAATAAGTGAATAAATTCAAAAAAGAATATTTTATTAATATAATGTATTATAATGAACAAAAATTACATTCTACGTTTATAAAAAACTTTCCAAAGTTTTATTTCAAATTTAGGTTTTTTAAAAAAAAATTGTCGAAAAGTATTTTTTTCATGAAAAAAGTAATATAAAAAAATGATTTCCTGTTATCAAACTCAAATATTCCAAAACTAACTTTATTTATTTCATAAACTATGATCCCAATCATTGATTGGAACTCAAAAAATATTTTTCAAAATTTAGAATTCCAACGTATATATTCAAAGAATAATAAGCAATTATCCTCACTTTTCAATATATATACCCACCACTATACACCCATTTCATTCACACCCATTTTCATTATGTTATCCCATATTCTCTTATTCTTTCATTAATCATTTTATTTAATATTGAAATCTTTCAAGGAATCACTCCTCTTTGTTTAGAAAATGATACATATAGAAAGGGTTCTTTTCTCTCTTTTTCAAGTACATTCCTTATAATGAGCCTTTTTATTTTCATTTTATTATTTCACAATATTTTATAATCATTCCTTTACTGTATAAATTTTTCACTGTTAATGATAAAATACCTTTATATCACATTAATCTAATTATATAAACCATTATGTATACCCATGATGAGGTCAATACAATTTATTGAATTTTTTTCCATACTTTTTTGTTGTGAATACCCAACCACACTTTCATTCAATGGTATTATTATAGATTTGAATATAGTTATTTTATTTTTGAATTCCATAAAAGAAACCTAAATCCCCTATATTTTGATTAAAATTATGAAAAAATTATTATGATGTATGGTCTATGTGGAACTCCTAATGTTAGACATATGAAGGGTATTCCCTAATAGGAATCTAACGAATTGGATCAAGAATTAATCTATTGAAATTAAATGGTTATGTACCTTGTAATCATTCCCTGGTAATTTTTTTTGATACCATGGTGAAAAACATTAGAAATATGTTTTATGGAACTTTGGTGATGAACCTTGGTGGTATTCTTATAAATGTCTCATTTTTATATTATATCCACATTTCCATATTATGCCTCATGTAATTATGATCAAGTTGTTATATTATGATTTATGTATTTATGATCGTCATCTATTGTTATTCTACATGTTTTTTCCATAATGATCAACCAGGTTTCATATCCTTCGTCTATACCTTACTTGTATTCATGCTCACCCATTTATATCGATGAATGTCTCCAAGAAATCACTTATAGTGAGGTGAACTAGGATAGAATAATAAAGTATTCTTTCAATAGGATTAAATAAATTTTTTGTTTATTTTTTCTGTAGGAACTTCATTTATTATGCACCTTGTTTTCAAGACCGTAAACTATTAAATATCCTTAGAAATATAAATGTAATATTGATTCTAAGAAACTATGTTAAAAATAAATTGTGAAAAAATAGGTCTCCAAAAAAATGCTGGAAATAGAAATCTTCTACCTACCTAAGATGAACATGATCATTTAAGGAAGGCAAGACTTGGGCACAGTTCAAAATTACCAACTCTCCCTCCTCTTCCACATCGAGACACATCTCTGTAAACAAATCCATCATGTGTCATCCCCTTAATAATCCCTTCACTACATGGGTCAGTAGTTTCCTACTCAAGGTATTGGATACCACATTTCCATTCTAAGGGTATAAGGAATATCAAAGTCATAATTTTGAAGATACTCTACCCAAATCCTCTATCTAAGATTTTGCAGCCTCTAGGTGAAGATGTTATTTGGACTCTAATGGTCCAAATATAATATAAATCATTCCCTAAATATATAGTAGTGATATGCATTTAATGAATGCATTATAGTGGATAACTTAAGGTCATGAGTGGGGAAATTCTTTTCATAGGGATATAACTAGCTAGATAAATATGAAACAACATAGTCATGATGCATCACTGAAAACCCCAATCTTAAGCCTGAAGAATCGTAATACATATCATAACCCATACCTAGCTCTTGGACAATTAGAACTAGAGAATAATTTAACCTCACCTTTAACTCCCTAAAATACCATTAACATTTCTCAACCTAATTGATATTTACCCCTTTTCGGTTCCAGGTTACCATGGTAAAATCAACCTAGATAAGTCTTGAATGAAATGGTTATAATATATGGCTAGACCCAAGAAACTCCTGATTTCAAATACATTACCGGGATACTCCTAAGATATCACTACCTGAACCTTCTTAGGACCTACCAATATTCCTTTCTCATCTATTAAAAGACCATATAATCTCATTTCCTAGATCTAGAATTGAAATTTAGAGAGACTAGAAAATAATGGATTCTCTTACATGGCCTCTAAAATAACTATTAAATAGTCATCATGTTTCTCCTTATACTTAGTGTACACCATGATGTGATTCAAAAACACAAACACAAAATAATCATGAAAGTGATGAAATATCTTATTCATCAGATCCACAAAACCATAGAATTGTTGGTAAGGTAAAATGGAATAAAAAAATACTCATAGTCGGCATAACTTATATTGAATGTGGTCTTAGTAATATCATCCTATCAAACCATCAATTTATGGTATCCCAACATTAGATCAATATTTAAAATCCATTGGGCTCATCTGAGATGATCAAGTAGACCTTTAATCTATGGAAATGTTTATTATTTATTTATAGTCAACTAGTTAAGAATTCAGTAATTGATGAAAATTTATATGATTTTATCTGACTTCATTGCAAAGAGAACTGATGATTCCCATAGGGGAACACTTAGTCTAATAAATACCTTTCCTTTGAGATCCTATAGATGAACCTTTAACTCATTTAGATCAGCAAGATCTATATGGTAGGATGGAAAAGAAAAGGGGCTCGTCCCGGGAAGTAATTCAATAGAGAAATATACTTCCCACTAGAGAGGAAACCATGAAAATTCATCTAGAAATACCTTAGGGTACCTATCTACCACCTCCAAAAGTTGAATAGAAAAACTCTTCTAAATGTCATTAAAGAGAAAACTGGATAACGAGAATGAGATCATCATAATATTTGGATAAAAAATTCCTATCCTCCCTGACCTAGTATCCCACTCCCCATAAAATATATCAGTATTCCCATTAGGATAAATGAATTTATACCTCCTAGGAGGGTAATAAATATAATACTTTAAATTAATCATATGATTCATATTTATAGTAAGTTCAAAAATTTCTCGTTCTGACTAAGAAGCCCCACACAATATCAAAGTCCGCAATTACCACATAGTACTTTGGACACATAAATCCTTGCTCTTTCCTCTTTCAAAACTGTGTGGAAAGATCAAAAAAATTACATTAACGTCTATCATAATCCTAATAATCAATAATCATAGAATAAATGAATGAATATTATCCACCCATATTTAATAATTCCAAATCTATGGAAGAAGATAATAAAACCATACCTCTAATGGTGTTTGGACCCACAGCAAAATCCTTTACAACAAGTTAAGTTGTATGTCGATTCCTTGAATCATCTCCACATCATATATTCTTTAATGGATGGGAGTACCCTTTTATAGAGAGTTATATGCCACCCCTTTAGAAGAATCAGACTAAACTTGTGGGGCTCAAATGATGGTAGATCGTAATTGGATTCCTTATGGACCATTCTTATAAAATTCCTAATGATGACCTAAATTTCCAAACTAATTGAATTTCCTAGATGGATTTTTAAATTCTAGATTAGTGTGTCCTAGTATCATACAGTAAAAGTATTACACTCTAAATAATTTCGTTATGAAGAATCTGAATAATGATGGGAACCTTCCCACTTTCATTTCTTACTTGATAAAGAACTCAGACTACACATTCTAGAAAAGGTTTACACTAAGGTCTATCAACCCTTCTATATCACTATTTTCCACTACTACCATGTCAACCACATCTTCATAGGATGTAAAGAATAAAATAATGATCCTTGACCTAATTCAAATATTAAACAATATTTTTTAATGTCATTCTTCTAGATAATTGTTTAGGATGATATTGGGATAGAGATAGGCCAAATCAGAAAAAATAATGGATTAATCCATTATAGAATGGATCCCTTGAAACAATATCTGAAGCCCTCTTGATCTCATGACCCTTAAGGTCTCCGGATAATAATGTTGATCGAATAACTTCTTGAACATAACCCGGGTGAGATCCTCATAAAACTTGGTTGGAACTATATATTTCCACAAACATCTTCTCACACTATTTTAAATATAGGTAGAATAATCCACCTTTTATGTCTTAAGGTTCTTGATAAAATGGAAAATATGATCAATATTTTATACCTATTCCTTGGGATCTTTAGGTGCTATATTACCACAGAAACAGATGGGTTATTCTTGATAAACTCATAATCATTGTCTATCATCAATTTATATTATCTTCATCCTACATGAACTAATGATTACCTAGTCCAAATGATCGAATCAATTGTGTAAGGTACAATAGGATGGATATCCTGAAAGATATGCTCCATATATCCTTCTCTTTCGTTCCTATGGGTCTTTTTGAGAAGAAAAATCATTAAAACATAATACATGGAACTCAATTAATACTAAACATCATTTTATAATTGTTTACTTAAGCATAAAAACTCATTAAATTAATTATAGTCCAGTAATAATGGCCATAGTGAAAATATTAAATACTGAATGTGTGAAAACATTGAAAAATTATTCATTTTCCTATTATGAATGGTTTCACCTAATAGTTTGAAATACTATGAACCAATCATACAAAATATAACTAATAGGATTGTAGACCTAGATGAATGGATTTTAATGGTTTTGAATGGTTTCTACTTTTTTTCACCTAAATCATGCACCTCTAATTTCTCTCTGCATTTCTCCCTAAAAATTATTAAAAAGACTCATGGGACTTCATAAGATCAATAATCAACAATATACAACATAAAATATTACAAAAATAACCTAAAATAGAGCACAAATTAAAATCAAACATCTTAATCACCCACGTTTACACAAGGTTTGATATGAAGAAGAGCTGGTGAGGAACTCCCCCACACCTACCTCTCAAGATATAATGGTCATGTCTCCATAATACATATAGTCACCCAATATCAAGAGGTCTCTTATATTATTATTTAATGAACTATCCTAGGTTTACCCAACCCTTCAGCTAAGCCATCTAACCATAAGTCTTGAGGTGTGTTCTCATTCACTATGAGCTATCCATTAAGGGAATTCTAGAATGACTGATCCATATATGGGATTCCTATGCCATAAAAGAATGTATTTCAAAATATAAAGATAACTAATATATTATAAGAAGAATAAAATAAAACTATAACTCATAAAAACCATTCCATAAGAATTAATAAACATTAACAAGGATCCTTATATAGAAGATATAAAGATATACTAAGGCTGGGAAGGCTGGTACAGAATAACAATGAAACCACTATGGAACCCAAAACTCTCTACATGATCCTATAACTCCCGGTGACACCCAGCCACCTCAATCATCAGAATAAAAAGGATGAAAAATATTAGGAACAAGCACAAAATTTCAGGTTTCAATTGCCTTTACCTATGTCCAGTGAAAATAAGTGACCATATTTCTAGTGGAATATAAAGGGTATGAGACTAAATCCCATTATGGTGCCACTATGAATCAATGTAATTTATTTTTCCATGAATAAATTTAATTATAGTTTAAAACCCATTTTGAAAAACATTTTTATTTAAAAAATATTTTCCAACACCACTCTTTGGTTTTATAAAAAAATCCATTTTCTAATGAAATATAAACTATGAAACATAAAAAGTATGAGGAAATAACGGTATATGGGATATCACAAGGTCAAATGTATATTGTATAATAATGAAAACAATATAAACAAAATTATTTAGTCCTATAGATCTAAGGAAACATGAATTATCCCTAGGAACTCTATATAGGATAGGGGAATCTATTCATACATCCCAATGAGGCCAATTGTATTTTTTTAGAACCAATTCATCTCATTATTAATTTTGTTCCAACTAAGACACTGACCCTAGTCTTCACATAGTCTATACTATGGGTTAACTCTTTCCAGGTCACAAACTCACACAAGGTCTCCCATTTGATTTCAACAATCAACATCCATATAATACATTCCCAATCACCACATAAATAAGGAAACATCAGATCTAATAAAATTTTCATTTGAAACTCCCTTTAAATATTCCATTGAAATAATTTAATTATTTATAACATTTCATTAGACATGTGTTGGTCACAAAGCTAGTTTTCTAGGGAAAACCCCTTAAAAAGTGTATTTAGTTCCAACACATGATAATAATAAAAGAAATATTATCATAAAATAGACTATAATAATTAATAATATTCATAATTAAGCAATTTAAACTAATATAATACCAATAATTTTGGTTAAACCATGGGAGAGACTCATTTAGTAGATAGGCCTACCTTAAAACAAATTATATCACATCACCTTCATCTATTTACATTAAAAATTAGATGATAGAGACTTTAAAAGGCTAAAATAATAAGAAATTTTTCAAAATCATATCATTAACTCTAGATTCATCTCTCCATATCCTTTAGAGTTAAGTTTTCATGAAGAAATGGGAAGAACAAGGTAATATGGGAATAAGAGAAGAGGAAACTCGAATAAATCACACATTAACTTGACGAAATCCACTAAAAATAATCAAATTAACCAAGGGATAAAGGGGTAAATCATTCAAAATAAGGAGGTTTCTGGTATGTGAGTGGGAGAGAAGAGTGGAGGAAATAAGATAAAAATGAATTTTAACAATTTTGGGCAGATCACATGGTTTGGAAACTCAGTTTCTCAAAATGTACTCCAACTATGCTGGAAACCTACAATTTATGAAATGGGTTTCATGGTTTTATTGGAGGGTATTATTGGTTTAACAAACCATTAAGTAACTATAAAAAACCACAAAATCCTTTAAACATCTATCTTTCATGGTTAGTTACACAGTTTCTACTAATCGTACACTAACAATGTAAACCAAGATGTTTCTTTAAAAAAAACATATTTTCACCCTACAAATACCAAGAACTAAAAAATAATATTAAATAATAAATAAACTAAAATAAATACAAACATGTTACATAGTTGGTGTCACAAAATATACATTAATAAAACATAAAAGGAAGTGACATGTATAACTAGGATTTGTCTCATAGTAGATTAGATGCCCAAACCTAAGAAAATGGATAGTATAAAGTACACATCTAGAATATAGTTTGTATAATGGATTTCACTAAAAGGATAACCACTAAAAAGTATTGAAAGTGTGTTTGAACAAAATTAATTATTTAAAAAATCCAAACATATTCCTTGGATTGAGGATGTATGGGTAGTACACCTCCCACATGTGCTTATATATTTTAAGAGTTTATTAGAAGTGATATAGGTTTATGGGGGATTTGTGATCCATGGGTTCGGTTTTCACAAAAATAAGATAAATAAAATAAGTAAAGATAGAAAATAATAATTTTTTAGTTTTTATCAATCCTAATTGAGATTTTTGATAGTATAAATGAATTATTTAAATCAGTAAGCGGAGTTGAGAAACTATTATAGACATCAAAAACCAAACTTTGAATTTCATGTTGTAATGAAGAATCTAAAATTATATAGGGAATAATCTTGAATTAAAATCATTTAAAATCATTATCTAGAATATCTTGTGTTATCAAGATGATTTTTATATGATTAAAAATTGATATCAGGACACATTTCAAGTGACATCTAACCCCTAAGATGGATAAAACATTGGTTATAAAATTAATATTTATTTTTTATGTGATACTAATGTGGTGTCAATAGATTATTTTTAGGATACTAAATTCTATTTAAAAGTAAGTATTATGACCAAAAAACATATCCCACATGCTAAAGTTTTTTATCAACATTTCGTGTTCATAAATAATGAAATTATAGGGTTGGTGATAAGTATTTAAATATTTATTTGCCTAATTAAAGAAAAGGGGAACCCTATGGTAGAAGGATGGTCTTGGATGTCAAGTGGTATTATGATTTTTTCAAAACTAGTGGTATGAATTGAATCAACATGTGGTTTTACTCATGAACTTGTTACAAAAATATTTTTCCACTTAAAATCTTATATAAGTGTGATTGAGATCATAGGGATAATTGTTTGGAAGAAATTAAAAGATCAATGTGTAATTGATTATGGAATTAAGGGAGTGACATGGTGATCATTGATGTTATTAACTAAGACCCATGTTTCCAACATAGTGTTTTGAATCTGTTGGGATATAGAATATGTTAATTAATCATTTATAAGTGGTAAATTAATACTCTAAAACACTTGAGTAAAAACAACTGAAAGTGAAAGTGGTTTAGAGCATGAAAAAAATATGTAATTATCTAACATGTGGTTGAAAAAGAACCTAAAGGATGAAGGTGGTAAAAAAAGCTAATGGTTCAATAGTTGAAACTACTTTTAGAAGAGGTTGAAAGATCCTAATATTTTTTAAGAAAATTATCATGTGTCTAATATATCTTGGAGATTTAGACGTAAAATAATGTTATCTAAAAGATTTTGTAACAGAGATACATGAAGAAGGATGAGTATAAACTTTCAAAATTTGGTGCAAGGATTATCCAAGAAAGAGTGAGTAGAGTTGATAAATATACCCCTATGAAATTATCTGATAAATTTTGGGGTTATTAAATTTAGAATATAGAGAATAGGTACTTTGAATTTTATTTTCCAACGCTGAAAATAAAATACAACATTATCCATACATGTATTTGACTACATAGAGTTACATGATGGATTTGGATTTATGGTCAAATTGGAAACAGAATAGAAAGGATGTGTTGCAACCAAATATTATAATTTGTTTTTTTATCAATTACTAATGGAAATATTGTCAATTTCTTATAGTCATGGAAATATATAAAAGAGAAGAATACATGGTGATACTTGGATAAAGTAGAATTAGTTACCTTATATGGGAACCACATTTGGTGATAAATTCATTAACATGTGATAGTTGGGTGATAATATATATATTCTAGAATATTGAGGTATTGGAAGAAGTATAAGCCTTTATGAAGTCATTTAGAGATGGATGGAAGTATTTTAGTAAATAATTCCTATCACACCTCAATAGTGTATCTCACAATATAATGTATGTCATGTAAGATTAATCTTACTACTATGTAATATTAATTCAATATAATATCATGAGAGACTGATATAAGAGTATATTCTACCCAACAACGGTCGTTATAGATTAATATGTGAACTTGATGATGAAAGATAATTGTTTTGTGAAGGAAGTGACCAAGTCATAATCTTGGACACATGAGATTAAATTGGTTTTTTGTAATATAAAACTGTGAATCTTGATGATGGATTTCTCTATATAAGGAACATTCCATATCATAATTTATTATATTTCATATTAATCTTGAAATATTATATTTTGTTTCTATTTTAATCTGGAAGTTAGTTCTTAAGAGGTTTTATTTCAAAATTAGCATTCGGGTTCTAAAAGCTATATGAGATTAACCTAGATCGTACAAGAGATTGGATTGTAATCTGGACAATAAATAGAGTTTTGAAAGTGAAAACCAAACTGAAATATAATATATGAAATATTAAAAATTTTAAATTTAAACATTGTGGGATTAATATATGAAAAATTGAGAAGTTATGGGAGATTAATGTGGCCTTGGAATATGATTGATTGCTGGAATCATGCCATAGTACATGAATCACACCAAAATTTGTTGAATGATGGGGAAGATTTCATTATAAAATAGTGGTTCTGTTGTACAAAACATGTTTTTTGAATAATTTTATAATTCCTGGTCTTCATAGGTTGTAGGTACTTACTCCATGAGGAGCATGTTTAGTCAATGACACACTTTTTTTTGCTCAAGAAATCCCAACACACTATATAAACATTATTTAACTTGAGTATTATTTATATTGTTTAATTATATAGACTTAAATTTAGTAACTGAAATATTAAAGAACACTATAAGGTTATAAAAATTTGTTAACCTAAATTTCCATGCCAAACTACATCCATCAGATTCAAGAGCACAATAATATTTCTAGGGAAACTAATTGGTAGATAAAGAAACCTGATAAATTCATTATAAGATAACAACGTTTTTATTTATTTTTTATGAATAACTCTAAGATTATTGAAATATTTCAATTTACATTTTTTAAACACCTATCTATAAATATATCTATTGTCTTGAATATAAAAAAATGAAAAAATAAACATAGAATTTGTGAACTCAATAAATATTTCAATCACATAAAGTCTTTAATATCCTATTAACTTGGTGTACTTCCAATTTTTTTTCTTTCTATGTATTTACTAAGTGATAAATTTTATAAAATTTTATTGTAAATTTATTATTATTTATCATGTAATTTTTATTTTACCAAACCTGCATGATCGAGGGCCTTTAAGGATAAGAATATAGGGGATTTATCGATCTTGCGTGCTCAAGGGAATTTGTTTAAAGACCCCGAATTTTAAAATCATATTTTATTCCTAAAAAATGTATGTTACATATTTTATAATATTATACATGTAAAAAATAAAGAGAAATCAACAAAATTTTACCCTTTTGATAATGGTAATTACATTAGTAAACTATGAAACCAATAAAAATTCCAAACATTACAATTGGAAAAAGTATATAAAATAGAACATCTTAATGGGAAAATAAAGATCTCTCAAACATACTAGAATCATTATCCCAACTAAAAATGCTATAGAATTAAAACAAAATGTTAGTAAACCAATAAAAATTCTATGAAAATCAAAATATAAAATTGAGTGGAATTGTAGTGAATTTTGAGTGAAAGAATGATGTTCTATTTATAGGGTACAAAGGGAAGTATGACCATTTCTATATTCTCTTTATATGATAATTGGTCAAATATGACCAGTGGTAAATATAAAACTTGTTCAATATGACTATTAGTCAATATGACCATTGAAAAATATACCCTTGGATGATAATCTTACCATTATATTTAGTGTTTATAAGTATTAATGACAATGTATAATCGATTTAGAAAGGATAATTGATGTCCCTAACCAGTATATTCATGTCATTTGAAGCCTAGTTGTCCAATCTTAGGAGGGAGGTAGTGTCACTGAGGTTCTACCTTGACCAAGACCAATCTGATATTTAACAACTGAATCTTGAATGAAATCATCTATGTGATAATTTCAAGTTAGTAGAAACTACCACTTGGTCTATATTAGCTGAGCCACCCCATGAAACTACCACCATCGCCCACCATACTATTAGGGTGTATGTGAGTGAGATAAGGGTTTTCATGACCAAGCCATAGTTACTTAAATTTTAATTTCATTTGTATAAGTAAATTTTGTATTCCATAAATTCATTTAAAGAATTTATTTTATTAATAAAATATGTCTTTAATTGAGATGAATTCAATAAATTGATTTTTGGATGCAAATAAAACATAATTGTATTTTTCTAGATAATATTTAAACTTTTATAATAGATTCGTGTTTTATGAATAGTATTTTTTTTAAATAAAATATTCTTTTAAAACACTCTTATCTAAATATAAATTATAAAATAATTTTATAATTTCATAAAAATTTTATAATTGTCGGAAAGATTATTGTGCCTTAAAACATCTATTTTTAAAAAAAATAAGAATTTTTTTATTTAAATTTTTGAATTCTCATACTATAAAATAAATACTATATTTTAAATTAACCTAAATCTCCATGAAAAAATTAGGTTAGGGTTAATTTATGATAATTTTGTAAAATATTTTATTTTTCTATTAATAGTAATAAAAATTGGGTTTCTGTATGTTTTTTGACTTCATAATTATTTAATAATGATGTAATAATTAATTAACCAAAGTACATGAACGAAAATATGTTATTTTTTTAATATTGAGTATTTTGAAACATTTTTAATCAATTTTCAAACCTTTAAGTGACCTTCCAAAGTCTAAAATGGAAAATTTAATCTTATAAACATTACTTTGTCGAAAATTTATTTTTTTATGAAAAAACAAGTATTTAAAAATAGATTTAGGTTGTGTTGAATTGAAATATATTAAATTATTAATAAAATTTTCAAAACCATGAGAAAAACCATGGGAAATAAAATGGTTTTCATTTATGACAACTTAAACTAAAAAGTCCTATACTTTGAAATTATAAAACAATTATCCACTTTTTCCATAAATCCCTCCCCCCATTTTACCATTCCCCTACACTCCCAATCCATCCTATAAAAATTTATGGTGGTTTTTCCTCCCATGGTCTCCCTACCAAGGTGTCCTCAACCCCTTAATTTTACATCCTAAAGTTTAAGGAACCACTCTTCAAGGTAAGGTAAATCTCCACTTCTATTTTCCATTCAAGTTCTCTTTTATGTTATGTATTCTATTTCACAAAACCAATTAATTTTTTATGATTTATATTATCCCATTACTATAATAATAGTATAAATCAAATGGGTACAATTTTTCTAACTCATTTTACCTTTTTACAAAACCATATTATATACCCATCATGCTTCCAAATTTATTTCTCAAATTTTTCTCTTTTACATGAGTAATTGTCTTTTTTTTATTGGAATACCCAAACCTATTTTATCTTGAATGGGTATTCAACTAGATTTGAACATTACTAATTGATTCAGTGATTTACATATATGAAACCCACATTCCATTTCTATTGGTTAAAAATGAAATAATTATTATGTCTTCAAGCACTTTTGTATACCGTTATTTTGAAAAAAAACCCATTCTTTATTCTCTGAGGGATATTAATAAAATTATTTATTATGATATATGTGGATCAAATTAATTATTATATATGAATGGTGTGCCCTGATATCTCTCTAATACATTGGTTAAATAATTTAATCTATTGAGATGATATAATTTACAATGCCTTGGTAAATAACCTGGGTAGTTTTCATTTATGAAAACTTGGTGACAAACCATTATGATATTCTTAAGCATGTATCATTTAAATTTTGTATCCACATTTCAATTTTATGATTCATGTTCAAATTATTATGTTATTACCCTTTTATGCCCTATTTTTTTGCCTCATGTTCTAATTGATATGTCTCATGATCATACACTTTTTGTATCCCTTTCTTATTCACGTACTAGGCCTAATCCTCACCCATTTCCTTTGATGTATGTCCCTAGGATATGAGATACAATAAATTTAACTTTGGGTGAGCCCATAAAGATGTATTTCTTGTTTATTTAGAATATTGTTTTATGTTTTCATGTATTATGTACCTTATTTCCAAGAAACTAAACTTTAAAAGATCCTCTATTTGTACCAAGTAATGAAATGTCATGTAATAAAAAGGTGGGTTATCATAGTTGGTATCAAAGGATGATTTAGTTATTTATTTGAAATTATGACTTTAAAACTTTAGGAAGAACCCTAGGGATGAATCTATATATAAAAAAACATCTTTTTATTTTTCTTAAGTATTAAGTAAGTGGTTTCCAACTAAATACATCTCTATCTGGATACTACAAGTGGATGTGGCTCTGACATAGATGTACTTAGGGGTAACAATGAAAAAACACTGCATTGACCTAGAATCAATCAAGAACGGGTGTACAAAAACGGGCCATGACGCACACCTGGTTTGACACTATTGGGGGATATTTTTTTAATCACCATTATGAATGATATATAGAAAACTTAATTGATATTATATGATATTAATAACATATTTAAGCATGATTTTTAAGACATAAAATCAATTAATAACTATAATATTCTTAAAAGTATCACATTTCTCACTAATGTTTACTTATTTTAGACAAAATGTTCCAAAATTGGAGGAACTGCATAAATGATGAGTGCAATAGATGATGCACTGATGGTGTTCTGATAGAATATATTTTGGAATCCTTTATAAGGATGATTAATCAACTAACTTTGGTTATCAATAATAACTTGAATTAATTTGAGAGACCAAATTCACCTCAAAGGTAATAACTTACCATTGATTTTTTTTTTGTCAATGAACACCTTCTTTTAGTGGATCTACTGACACATTGATGTCTGAATAATGGATAATCTCTATATAAAAGATCTTTTCTATACTCCATTTTTGAATTTAGAGAAAAAAAAATCCTATTAGTATGCCCCTTGGAAGGATAATAAGGTCAGTGGTAGACACTAATTCAAAACATGAAGATAATTAGGGAGATAGATGCTAACAAGTGGGAAGATTTCAGGGGAATCTTTTTCAATAAATATTTCACCTATTCGATCAAAATGGAAATGGAAAATTAATTCCTATAATTGAAACATAATTAAAATGAATTAGTGGGAATCTATGTGATTAATATTAAAAGACCTAATCGATACACATCTATCTTTTTTATAGATCCTAAGGGAAAGGTTGATAGATTCTTTAGTGGACTGAGACCCCAAATATGGAAGAATATAGAAAATCAAGACAATGAAATCTACGAGGAGATAGTGTGTAGTTCTATGAAGGTTTAATTGGAGTTTGGAGAGACGTATTTTTCACATAGATCGAATGAAAAGAATATAGTAATAGATCCAAACATAGGAAATAATTTTTATCATAGAAGAGGAGGAAATAAATTTCAACTTCCCATGTGAAAAAAATGTGGGAAAAAGCATTCGGGGAACTTCTTTCTTGGGAGTGAAAAGATCTAAAAATTTGTAAGATGTGGGTATATATATCAAAAGTATTATAGTGAGGTGAAGCATCAACTTCTCAAAAATAATAATAAAGGGAAGATAGTGCATAACCTATTGGAAGTTCAATGCTTCAAGTGTGGATAGCTTGGGAATTTTTCTAATCAATGTTCAAATTAAAAGATAATGGAGGAAAACCACCATAAACCTTAGATTATCCCAAGGGAATAATTTTAAGGATTCTTTAACATGAATAATGAAGTAGAGGATCCAAATTTTGTGGTGGAAGGTACACTCATCATGCTATTAAATATATCAAGTACTTTATTTAATTTTGGTTCTCTAAATTCCTTTATTTCATCCATGTTTGCAAAGAATATATAATTAATCCCTGAATATCTAGAAATAGAGTTATCATTCAAGACTTTTGAATGGATTATCCTAGCATCAACAGTGTATAGAAACTCTAGTATTAACTTTGGTGAGTATAACCTTATCACAAATCTAGTAGTCATTCCCATGGTAGAATTCAACACTATACTAGGGATAGACTAGCTCTTAAAGTATAATTCTTAGATCAACTATGGAATCAAGGGAATTTCAGTATTCCTGAATGGATAATCAATATTCATTTTCAAAGGAGAGATATCTTGACCTATGCTTTGTCTAAAAGCACCTCCCACAGCCTTATTTATAGAGAAGATCAGTGAATAGGGATAAGTAAATGAATGAATAAATATAAAGAATGTCTCCATCATTCAGAAATACATTGATGTATTTCTTAAAGAGTTACATGGACCTCCCCTGTAAATATTTGTAGTGTTCTCCATTTAATTCTTAACTAGATCCAATATTACAATGAGGACCCCATATAGAATGGAAAATATAGTGTTAGAGGAATTAAAGAAACAACATCAAGATAATTTAGAGAATGGATATATCTGACCAAGTGTTTCTCCTTCAGGAGAACCTATTCTATTTTTTAAGGAGGTGGCAACCCGTCGCTGAGGTTCTGGGTTCGAGTCCTCACAAATTTAATGCGCACCATTTGTCAGCGAATCTCTCATCCCCTCCACTCCGTGGGAACTGGCCCAAGCCCAAGGGTTGGCCACCTTGGGCCTAGTTGGGGGCATGCGGCGCGCAGGTGGGCAGGCCATCCCTATACCTCGTTACCCATACAACACGTTTTCTGTAATTGGGGTTTGTCTTAGTGGTAAGCACCCCATAATTCTACATGGAAAATGGGGGTTCAAAACCCATTGGGCGCAGGTACTGTAACAGCACTGTAGCGCTACTGTAGCAGCCGAGATACTGTTGCAACGGCGGCACTGTAGCAGCGGCAGGGGCACTGTAGCGGCGGCGAGTACTGTAGCAGAGCGGGTACTGTAGATGTACTATTCACAGAATGGGCTTTGGCCCAAAAAATTGGGCCTACGGGCTATGTAATGGGCTAAATTCCCACTGGGCCTTCGGGCTATGTAGTGGGTCTCCCTCTACCCAGTTAAAGAGTTATTTCCTTTGTTTCAATAAAAAAAATGAGGCTTTGGCCCCAACCATTAATAAATTGAAGTTATACATTTATTATAGAGAACATAATGGGATCACACTGAAGAACAAGTACTCTCTCTCAAGGACTGATGGTTTATTTGACCATCTTTATGGGGATAAATTCTTATCCAATATTGACATCATATTTGGGTATCATCAATTAGGGGTGAATAAAGGAAATATTCCAAAGACTACCTTTTGAATAATATATGAGCATATAAGTCTATTTTTATGCCCTTTATATTGACTAATTCTCTAGTAATATTTATGGATTTGAGAAACATAGTCCTTAAGAACTTCCTTGATAAATTCGTGGTGGTTTTTATTAATGATATTTTGATATATTCCAAAATTTATGAGGATTATTATGATCATATAAGAGTTATATTTAAAACTAAGAGGAAGGGGAAACAATTTGAAAATTTTAGAAAATGTTAATTCTAGTTACAATAGGTTTCATTTTTGGGGAACATAATAACTAAAGAATGAATCTCAGTTGAACCTATGAAGACAATGTTTACAGAGTAGTGGCCACATCCTACAATGTTAAATGAGATTCTTAGTTTCCTTAGTTTACTAGGATATTATATGAGGTTTGTGAAAAACATGTCATGACATTCTAATCCACTAACCAAGATAAATCATAATATAGGTATGTTCATCTGGACAAATGAGTGTGAAGAAAGTTTCCAAGAACTAATTAAGAGATTGGTTAATGCACTGGTGTTAAATACAACCTCTATCAGATAAGGTATTATTATTTATAGTGATTCATATTTGAAATGTCTTGGGAGAATCCTCATGAAAAATGACACGGTGATTTCTTATACTTCTCGATAGTTAAATCCTCATGAGAAGAATTATCCAACACATGTCCTGTAGTTGGATGATGTTATTTTTACTCTGAAAATATAGAGGCACTATATTTATGGGGATAAATGTGATATATAAATAAACCAAAAAAAATTGAATTATATATTCACACAAAAGGAATTGAACGTGAGACAATGGATATTAAATATTATAACTGTTCTATTCATTATCCCTTCTGAAGATCAAACAAATTTTCCAATGCATTAAGTAGGAAAGAACCTATTATGTGGGAAATTATGAGGATTAAAGGAGATCCATTGATGAAGGACTGATTAAAGTTATATATGGGAATCTTAAAGGAAGTGATATCATCACCCCTATCCCAAATGAATTATAAAACATCATTACTAGATAAGATCAAGAGAACCGAAATAGAATATCCTTTATAACAAAATGAGATAAAATATGTGAAGAATGGAAAGTTTCATGAGTTTAATATTGATCTAGAAAGAGTACTGAAATTTCATACAAGGCTGTGTGTACCATATATCCTAGAGATAAAGAAGGAGATAATGGACTAATCCCATGGCTCTACATTATCTATACATATTGGAATCACTAAAATATATATAGACCTTCATGATCATTTTTTGTGGGATAACATAAAAAGGGATATTTATGACTATACTACAAAGTGCTTCATATGTTAATAAGTGAAGATAGAGTGACAACTTCTTAAATGGGTATTGTAACCACTACCGATAAAAACATGAAATAGGGACAATATCACTAGGTACTTCACCGCTAGTCTCCCAGGAACATCCAAAGGAAACAATATGATATGGTTTATAGTGGATTGACTCACCATGATTGCCCATTTCATTGATATTTGGAAAATATTCTCTCTTGAAAAACATTCCATGATATATGTAAAGTAGTGAGGCTACATGAGGTTATACTTTCTATTTTTTTATCATAATCCAAAGTTCACATCTAAATTCTAGATAATTCTTCAACATGCTCTGAATACTAAATTAAATTTCAATATTGCCTAACACCCCAAACTGATAGACAATATGAAATGAATCTTCCGAAATATTAGGGCGTGTTGAGAACATGATCGATTGAATTTAAAGGTGGATGGGATCAAAACCTTCTATTAGTTGAGTTTCCATAAAACAAAAACTTCCACTCAAGAATTCAAATGTCACCATATGAAGCTCTATATGGGAATTAATTTAAAACTCCCACTATTTGGGATGAATTTGGAGAGAAAAAACTACATGGTACAGATATTTTATAATAAATGATATAAAATATTCATGCCATATAACAACATATAAAGGATACTCAGAGTCGGAAGAAGATCTTTTTTGAAAACCATCAAAGGGACTTGGATTTTGATATTGGAGAAAAAAATTTACTTTGGATATCACCAGGGAAGAGAGTCATGTGATTTGGAAAGAAAGGGAACATTAGCCCTATGTATATTGGCCCCTTTAAAAGCCTTTATCTCATTGGAGTAGTGGAATATTAGCTATAAAATCCAAAAAATCTTTCTCAATTTTCTGATGTATTCCACTTATCACTATTTAGGAAGAACATACATGATCCCTCACATCTGAAGAATCTGAAGGTGGTTCAACTAGAACATGACCTCTCGTATGAGGAGGATTCGGTGGATATCTTGGACAATAGGAACAAGTTTATACACAAAAATATTACCCACCTCATCAAAATATTGTAGAGGAAACATAAATATGAATAACTAACGTGGGAACTAGAGGAGATGATGAGATATAATTACCATCACCTTTTCTGAATTGAGATAATGAGTTGATATTTTAGGGATAAAATTTCTTAAGGGGGAAGAATATAATGACCCATATATTTTAATTGATATTTGATTCTTGAATAATTTTTTTTATATATTATATATATTATTTGAGTAAAAAAGAAAGAAAACCCAATAAAATTTTACCTCGTTAATAATGATCATTACATTAGTCAGCTATCAAACCCATTAAAATGACAAACATTACAACTGAAAAAAATATTAAATTGAAAAGCTAAAATGGGAAAATATGGATCCACCAAATCTACTAGAATAATGACCCCCACTAAAAAGGTTTTATAAATAAAATAAAATATTAGTAATTCAGTCAAAATATTTTGAAAATGATAATATAACATTGACTAGAATTTGTAGTGAATTTTGAGTGAAATAATGAAATGGTATTTATAGGGTATAAAGGGAAATGTGACAAATGGGATTCGACTATTATATGATTGTTGGTCAAATATGACCATTGGTTAATATGTCCATTGGTCAATATGGTCATTAGAAACTATACCCCTGGTTGATAATATTACAATTATAATTAGTTTTTATAGGTATTAATGAAAAATGATAATTCATATAGAAAGGAGAATTGATGGTCTCAACTAGTAGAGATGTATCATTTGAAGCCCAGTTTCCCAAACATGGGAGGGGGATAGTGTCACTAAGTTTCCTCCTTAACTAATCCCAAGATGAGCTTCAATAACTGCATATTTAATAAAATCAAATATGGGAGAATTTCATGTTAGTGGAAGTTACAACTCAACTGATGTTAGCCAAGCCACCCCATGAAACTACCACCATCGATCACATTAATCTTAGGGAGTATGTGAGGGTAATAAGTGGTTTCATGTCCATAAATTAGTTTCTTAAATTATAATTTCCTTTGTATAAATAAAATTTTTATTCAATAAATTCTTTTTAGGAATTTTTTCCCTTCATAAAATAAACGTTTAATTGAGTTGAATTTGATAAATTTATTTTTTGGATGCAAATAAAACCTAATTGTATTTTTCTAAGAAATATATACACTTTTATAATAAACTCATGTATTTTGAAAAATATTTTTTTATAAAAAAGTTTTTTAAACACTCTTATCTAAATATAAATAATAAAATAATTTTATACTAGTAGAGTAAATTGTTATAATTGTCATAAATTTAACTATTCCTTAAAAATAGTTATTTTTCAATAAATAAATATTTTTATATATAAATTTTAAAATAATCATACTTATAGAATTAGTATAATAATATAAAAATTATATTTTAAATAAACATGTCTAAATTAGGTTAGGGTAAATTTATGATAATTTTCTAAAATACATTATTTTCTATGAATAGTAAAAATACAATTTTGGGATTTTGATATGTTTTATGACTTCATAATTATTTAATAATGATATAATGATTAATTAAGCCTAATAAATGATAAAAAATATTTTATTTTATTAATATTGACTGTTTTAAAATATTTTAATCAATTTATAAACCTATAAGCGACTTTCCAAAGTCTAAAACAGAAAATTTAATTTTAAAAACGTTACTTTGTAGAAAATTTACTTTTCAATTCCAAAAGAAATATTAATAATGGATTTAGGTTTAGATAGATTAAAATATAATAAATTATGACTCAAATTTCTAAAACCATGAGAAAAAACTATGGGAAAGTTAAGGGTTTTTCATTTTCAACAACCTAGATTTCCAAGACCAGTATTTTGAAATTTGTAAGAAATTCAACAACTTTTCGTACAAATAACCATCTATTTAACCATTCCCGAACACTCCCATTATATCCCCTATTATTTTCTACTTATTTTTCCTTCAAATTAGTCCCCCCAAGGTTTTATAAATCCTCTAAGGATCCCTTCTCATGTTTTATGAACAAATCTTCGTGGTAAGGGGAATATCCACTTCTATTTTCCATTCAAGTTCCCTTTTGTGGTATATCTTCTATTTTACAAAACCAATTATTCTTTCCAAACTTTATATTATCCCATTACTATAATAATATTATTTTATCAATGGGATCCCCTTGTACCCTCTCATTTTACCCTTTTCCAAATCCATGTTTTATACTCATCATGCTACCAAATTTATATCTCAAATTTCTCTTCTTTACATGAGAAATTATCTTTTAGTTTTTATTTGAATACCCAAATATTTTTTATATTATATTTTTATTCAACTATATGTAAACCTAAATAATATATTTTTAGATTTACATACATGAAACCCACATTCTCTTTCCATGGGTTAAAAATTATGTAATGGTCATGTCTTTAAGCACTTTTGTGAGTCATGATTATGATAAGAAATCTATTCTTTATTCTCCATGAGTTACTAATGAATTTATTTGTTATGATAAATGTGGCTCACATTAATTAATAAATATTATTTTTTCTCCCTGATATTACACTAATACATTGGGTATATAATTTAATCTCTAGATATGACATGTTTTACAATACCTTGGTGAACAACCTTGGTAATTTTCATTTTAAGACACCTTAGTGATAAACCATGGTTATAGGATTAACAAAGACCCATTTAAATGTTGTATTAAAATTTAAATTGTATAATTCATGTTCTTATTATTATGTTATTCCCCTTTTTTATGCCTTATTTTTGTGCCTCGTGTTCTTATTAATATGTCTCATAATCAAGTGATTTTTTCCTCCCATGCCTATTCCCTTACTGGCCCCATACTCATCCATTTCCTTTGACGTGTGTCCCCAGGATATGATATGTGGTAAAAGTAACTTAGTTTGAACCCATTAAGATGTATTTAAAGTGTATTTATAAGAGGGTTATATGTTTTTATGTATTATGTACCTTATTTTCAAGAAAATAAAAATTAAATGATCCTAAGTTTATGCAATGTAATGAAAAGTTATGTAATAAAAAGGTGGCAGCCATAATTCAGGGTTGGGAAGACATAGTATTTTAGTCTATTACACTATACCTACTAACATTTTTAGTCCAGTACTTCTGGGGATATGAATATAGGACACCTCAAAACTGGTATAAGTTCGTGGATACCTTGTATATGCTCTACAGACCCACCTAACACTTCAGGTTAAAAGTGTAGTTTGAATATATCCTTTTAATGAGTATTTGTTTTTTAAACGAATACTTCATGAATTTATTTTAAACTAGTTCTTGAATTAATATTTTTTAAAATTTTCTATTTTAGAGACTTATATTTATATTTTCATATTTTTATAAACTTTTGAAAAAGTTATTTACACTATGATAACTATAATTTATATAGTTGATATTTTCACTAATAGAACTATTTTAACTCTGATATTGTATTGATTGTAATTTCATAAGACCAATCATCATAGAACCTGATGGTTGGATGAAACTTTTATATGTTTTTTAAAACTACAATCCACCCCCCACTTATTGATTACTTCCATTTATCCTTGGGATAAAATTTGGTATGATAAAAAGCATTCACTTGATTCCTAGTTTGTTTTGAATTTACATTAGTTCATTATAATTTTGTCTCATTTTATTTACACAAACTGTGTTGGTAGAGGAAAGATTTATTTTTTTATGGTAGGATTTCCAGTATGAACACTTAAAAATATAAATCCAACCATCCCACCTATTTTATGACGAAATTGATTATCATTTCTGGTGTGATTGTATGATGTATTATATCATTATAACTATAATCAAATACATTATTATGATGAATGGGAGTTACAAAGATTCATAGAAAGAAATTGTACATTTTCCTCATGATGAAAATATTGAGTATCACGTAAATCATAAAGTACATAATACTAAGATATGTTCCATGACTAAAAACATTTATAGTTAGATATCATCATGTGAGATGGAAAATGGAATCTATAAAATGTAAGAAATTATACATTTTTGAACATACATTGTTTTGGAAACTAGAATATCTATATTGATATTATATTATCAATACTTTTGGTTTTTTTCTTGGTGAGATAGTAACACAAATGCATCAACATTGAATGATTATCATAAATATTTTAAAATATTTTTGAGAGAAAGATCTATCAAAATCTTATAATATCAAAAATATTACTGATGTAATGTTGAAATAATGGGATTCAAAGACGTTATCCATAAATAAAATAAAACACTGGAATAAGTTTAGTCTAAATGACTTGATTGGTAATATTATGCAATATGTAAGTAGACTTAAGAGAGATGTAGATAAAGAAAAATGTAAAAACATGGTAGAATTTTCTTCTACTTTAGATAATCCTATTTATGATACTTTTAATACATGTACTAATGTTTTTAAATCTCATGTTTTGAAAAGTAAATGTATGAATTCTAATCAAATAAATTTAGATAATAGTGAGAATAAACTCACACTATTTTCAAGGAGGATGAACAAACATTATAACAATAATATATTCTAATATACTCATCTGAATGATTAAAAAGGAAAATATAATAAGGATTAATTTATTGTTATATTATATAAATTTAAAATGAAATTCACAAATTTTCATAAATTAAATAAGAAATATGGAAATTCAAAAATATATTCTTAAAGTGAGGGAAAGAAAATATTGAAAGCTATAAACCCCCATGGTGCTATTAAATGTGATAGATATTCAGAAATTTCATCTAAATATCGGGTAAATTAAAGTCTAAAAATAAATTTATTCTATTCATACATTCCTTATAGTAACTTGGGACTTGTACATATATTAGTACTTGATTTTTAACATAAATATCCATTAAATACCATACAAGGAATGAGTGGTCTGGTGTCTTTGGAAGACCAGGTTCATACTACCTCAAAAAAAATTAAAACAAAATCTTAATTATAATCTCCATAATGATATCCTAAATACACATAGGATAACATGTGCAATACATAAAAAAAGGGGTGAGCTGAAATTCCCAGTAATGGAATAAATCTGACAATGAAGCGTAATGTGTGAGTAAAACAACATAAAATGGTATCATAAAAGAGAAGTATTAGGAATAATCACATGGTATCATAACATGAAGTACATGTTATAATAATTTCATGGAAACATGGTAAATTGGAAGAAATATAGAACCTGTAATAAGTGAAACTCAAGTCTAAATTCCAATACAATATGACATGGTGGATCAAGTCCCATCATAGATAAGGTTTACTCCCTAATCCCATACATAACATCTCATGAAAAAAATAAAAAATATTCAATTAATTTTAGAGATATATAGGAACACACATAACAACATGAACATGATTTTGTGTTCCACAAAAGGAAATAAATCACATGTCATAAACCTAAGAATTGAACATGGAAAGAAATGGGTTTCATAATCTTACCTTGTATCATTATCAAAGGAAAATTTGTAGATATTCTTAAAGGAAGATGGAATTAAATATTACGGATGTTTATATATTAATATATAATAATATCTCTCAAAATATGGTATTAATTTGGGAATATAGACTTTAAATTATCATTTCATAAAAGTATTAATGGATGGAAAAGTTACCCTTGATCGGGTTTGATCTTAAAAAAAGACATTTGAGAAATAATGTTAATTCATCTACTACCCCATAAATGTAAGGGATAATAATATATTAATATATTTAAGATATATATATATATAATTTAGAATTATTTTAGAACATTAAATAGATAGGTAAATTGGTTTATAGAGATATATTTCATAACCTAAAGAAAATGGGGTGTTTCGTAGAGATCTCTTACTTTATATCAGGATTCATTATTAACTTAAAATTAGAAACATCAATAATAAAAATAAATCCATTAATTACTTAATTTGTAAACTTTTAGATATATATTTTATTTAATATAATTTTATTATGTTCATTTATAACAATTTTAATGAGATATATATTTTAATTTCACTTTTTCGAGATCATCCGTTTCATGGTTCCAAGGTCGGATCACTTGTAAATAATTATTGATTTACTTATCAAATGAGTATAAAGATATATAATTTAATTTCAAATTTATTAATATACATTAATTAAATTAATTTATCTTAGATATCCTTTTGTGTTATTACATAGCAATGATTCCCTGAGTAAAAAATTTAATATTATGTGGTCAGCTTATTTAGGTCATTTTACCTACTACCATGAACTAGATTCATTTTATTTAATTATATAATTAATAAAACATTAAATAACTTGTTATAAGTTATAATAGACTTATTATAATCATATTTAACCATATTAGGTTTTCTATTACCATCCTTGTAGGTGGTGGGGAAAAATGATGTATATTGTTCACGGAGGCAGTGAACCATCCATATTGTAAACAACATTTTTGTTTCAAAATCTAAAAAAGGGAGGGTATGAGATGGATATGACACCATAATAATAACATATAAGTATATTTATAAAATTAATTTTACTATTTATAGGTTTATGGAAAACATAAGGGGGTGATAGAAGAAGAATAAAAAATTAAAGAGATCATTCAAGACACTTACCTCTTCCTTTGGTTGTCTCCACTTAGGCTGCCCCTTAAGGATCCATGGAATGGTCTTCGGATGATACCATAATAACTAGAAACTGGGGTAGAGTATTTGGAATAAATTTTTTCATATATTTTGAATTCTTCAAATCTTATATTGTGTGATGGAAAAGGATGGTGAGTGTGGTATTCATAAGGGGGGAGAGGGGTGGTTTTGAATATTATAATCATTAGTTTATTATTTTGGATCAATACTATAAATAACACTTATTATTATGAATATATATATAGTAAATGGTGATTTTGAGTTCAAACTAATTGGTTCTTAGATCTTTCATGACTAAAAAATTCATGTATTTAGCATATAATGTTAAATACCGTAATTTATCGTATTTCACTATTCACCAAAAAATCAACTATTTTATAAAAATATAAAAAATTAACCCCAACCATTTTTAGATGTGTAGATTCAAAAAAATGGAATATAATTTATGAAAATTATTTTATAAATATGATAAATTTAATTTTTAAATAAAATCCACAATTACTTCAAAAATACCAGTTTTAATATTATGATAAATTTTCAGACCCTTTGAAAATATACCAATAGTATCATGAAATTATATTATTATTTTAATAAAAATTAATATTTATTTATAAATAAATTTTATTAAAATAAAATTTATTTTAAATCATTATATTTATTATGAATTTAAAATTAAAACATTTATGTTTTCCAAAAATACAAACACTTAATTTATCATTTTTAAAACATTTATTTTCTTATGACATGAAACAAATATGTCATATTCTCATTTAATTATATGTATAAATATTATTATACATTTCCATGGGTGAGGTTTTTATTCTAACACTCATATTTCTATTTCAATGGTCATATTACTATTCCAATGATCAAGTTATTATTCCATCAGTTAGATTACCATTCCAACAATTAGATTTGTAACATTAATATAGGTACCTTAATTTCTATAAATACCTCATATTTAATTAATCATTCATTCAAATATATTTTCTCTCTAATTTATTTAAATTTTTATTTTCAAGATGAATATCTCATTACTAATATTGTTTCTCATTTCTATAGTTTTTTTCTCAGTTTGATTATTCTTGTGGATCGAGCATATCCAAATTTTAATATTTTTGTTATCTTTTTTTATATTTTTTCCTCCTATTGAAATATTTTCAATTCTTATTGAAATTTTTATTCTATAAATTTCATTTTCATATTAGCATAATAAAATGTATTTGTCTTCATCATATAGTTCATGTTCTTTATACTGCATTATTAAATATGACACAATTATAATAATGGAAATTTCATTAATAAAATCATGGTTCGTTACATTCTTATACCATTAAGAAATTTCTTCCCCAAAATTTCATTTTTCATACTAATGTGAAAACATGATAGGGTACTAAAAATTCATGGATTCCTTTGGTTCCCAGGTCACTACCTTATACTTATGGTTTCTCTATAGTGCTTTGAATTGGTGAGTTATATTATTACATAGAACTTTATCTCTATGGTCCAAGATATTCATCAGATGCTCCTCATAAGGGTGATCATTTTCCATTTGTACCACCTCTAAATTCATTACATTTGAGTGATCTAGTATATTATTCCTTGAGAGGGACATGTGGAATATCTCATGTACTAGAGAAAGGGTTGGTGGAAGTGATAGTTGATAGGTCACAACTCTGATGCGATCGTAAATATCAAAGGGTTAATATAATTAGGACATAACTTTCCCTTTATCCTAAATCTCTTTACTCTATTTCATTGATATATATAGAGTATCAATTTATCTCTAACCTCAAACTTCATATATCATTGATTATTTTCAACATAGCTCTTTTACTGAATTTCTGTAGATCTAATGTGATATTGAATAGTATTGACCTTTTCTACCATTTTCTCGACCATTTCAAGCCTTATAAGATTTTGTTTACCAAAATTATCCTAGTACACTTGTGTTCTACATATCTTCATATAAGGGGCTTCTTATGGATTCATTTGGATACTAGAGTAAAATCTCTTATTGTAAGAGAACTCAATCAGAGGAAGATATTGATATCATTTTCCTTTTAAGTCCATCAATCATAATCTCAATATTTTCTGAACTATATGGATAGTTTTCTCATATTTCCCATCATTTTAGGGGATATAATACATACTAAAGGTCAACTCAGTTTCTAGAGCATATTAGAGACTATTCTAGAATATAGAGGTAAATATTAGATCTTGGTCAGATATAATCAATAATGTTGTTCTATTTAGCCTCACGGCTTATCTAATTTATATCCTTGTAATTTGATCATACAACAATTACTATCAAATAGAAATGAAATTAGCAGTATTTTTAAGATGGTCCACCACAACCCATTGAGAATTTTTTTCCTCTTGATGTCCATGGTAGACCAGTGGAAAAGTCCACAGTTGTTTTTTCACAAATATATGTTAGTATGGGTAATTGTTTTATAATCCCCTTGGACTTTTTCCTTTCAAACTTTACTTACTGAAATACTAAAAAAATTGTATATTATGTGATCTTCTTCTTTATTATTTCCTACTAATAGTAGTCTTTGAAAATTTGATTCATCTTCATGCTCCTTGGGTAAATAGAGAAGGTCCAGTCATGTGCATCATTCAATAGCTTCATCTTTATCTCAAACTTTTATGGTAAACATATACATGAATGAAATATTACAACTCCTTATTCATAAATTTTGAAATATAAGGATTTATCTTTTCTTATATCTTACACCTTCTTCTATATTTCCACATAATCACTTTGATAATCCGTTATCTTCTCTAGAAGGGATGTTTGAGAAATAATTTGAGAAAAAAATGATGATTTTACTTCCATTATAATTCCCATTTATATCCTTTATAATTCTAAGAATATTATATCCTTTTCAATTCTCATCATTGATAAGGTTTCTGGATCCTTTATACTTAGTGCATCTTTCACGTTATTTGCTTTCCCACATGGTAGTGGATTGAGCAGTCATACTCCTTGATCATCCATAACAATATTCACTAACTCATGTTAATCTTCTTATATGTGAATATATATTTGATACTTTTATGACCTGTATATATTTCGCACTTCTTCCCATGGAGATAATACCCCCATTTTTTCAATGAAAAAAACACTACAGGAAACTCCAGATCATTCATTGGGCAGTTTAGATCATTAATGTTCATCTACTATGAGACATAGCCAATCAATTTATCATTTTACATTAGTATATTACCTAATAAATTCTTTAATGAATCATTGTATTACATTAAATGTTTTATTCATGGGGTTTTTTTGAGTAACGGTACAATTCTAAGCCTATTTTTTAATTCCTTGAAGCTCTATTCACACTCATTATTCCAGAGAAACTTCACTCCCTTTCAAGTTAACTTGGCCATTGGGTTTCATAATCATTATAAGTTTCTCAAAAATCCTTGTTAATACCTACATAGTCCATGGAAACTATGGATATCAATTACAAATGTTAGTTTAGTCCACTTCTCAATTTCCTTTGTCTAATAAGGGTATACTAATATCCCTTTGTTGGTGATAACATTCCCTAAGAATGATACATCCTCTATCCATAACTCAAAATTATTTTACTTTGAATACAACTTATCTTTTCTCAAATTCATTAAAAAAATATTCAAATGCTCTCCTTCTCCTCCATTATTTTTAAGTATATCAAAATATTATCTATAAATACTACCACAAATTGTTTGAAGTAATCTCTAAAGAATCTATTCATTAATTCAATAAATATTTATATAGAATTATTGATTTTGAAGGGAATAATTATGAACTCATAGTGTATTTAGATTGTTATAAAGGTAGTCATGGGAAAATCATCACTATTAAACTTTAAGTAGTGATATCTCATCCGAAGGTCCACCTTAGAGAAATACTAGGCCTCACATATTTGATCGAACATGTCAACTATTTCTGGTAGGGGATACATTTTTTTCATGATTTTGTTGAGTTTGGGATAATTAATGTAGAGTCACATGGACCCATCATACCCCTTGATGAATAGAAACTTCGTACTACATGGTGAATCACCCAGTCATATAAAACCATTCTCTGTATTTTCTTGTTACTTATTCTCTAGTTTTTATAACAAAATGGTGGACATTGTATAGGGATTCTTGGATATAAGAAGAGATCCAGGTATATTTTCAATTTAGAACGTAAACACTAGGTCATAAGGAATACTTGAAAACTATTCAAGGAATACATCAGTATAATCCCTCATAATTCAGTCATTAAGAATTATTCTCTTCTTTGTCTCAATATTTTGAGCTGGATAATATTAGTCATAATGAAACAATATCCATATTTAAGATGAATATTACAAAGGATATTAATCCTCCACTTTACACTTTTATATAATCAAAGGATGACTCTAGTTGTGAAGAGTGATCTATATCTTCTAACATTTGATGTTATCTTTATATAAGGACAACTAATAAATTCCTAATATAGCGTAAAACTCTACTAAATTACGTAGAATAATATTTTTTTGGAGGTTGATTCCAAAAATATTAACTAAGGAGGAGTTATATACTTGGTATACAATAATTACCCTATTTTTGGTTCTCACTGATAGCTCAATCCCAATGTTTTGAGGTGGAGTATGAATTGTTTTAATAAACAAGAAAGAAAAGAAATAATTCATAGAAATATAATAAAAATTATTTTCTTTATTATTTACTTAATAACCAATGTACATGTCACTACATCATTGTTTGGATCCACCTCAGAGATAGTGATAGAATATGTATATCCATGATCTCTAGGAAATAGAGTTTTTTGTAATTGATTGTGTCAGAAAACCCTTGTCTTAGGTAATTAATTTTCACAACTCCCATGTTCTTTGTAGTTCAAACATTATACCACAAACTGAGTATTGATCTAAACATTCTTTTACTCTACCGCATTAGTGAGATAATACATATATCATTGGCATTGATTTTCCTAATTCCACTATTTTTCCACACATGAAGCATCTTGCAGTTCCATTGATATAGTTTTTGGGATTCTTATTCCCACACCTTCTATATATGCATATTGGGTTTTAGTTCTCCCATGAGATTTATATTTTGACCCTCTTAAAGAAAAATACATCTTATAATTTTTATGTCCAAGCCCATGAGACCACTAAGGGTCACCAATCTTCATCTCAACCTTAAGGGAACAATAGAAAATCTCTTCATAGCTATCAATGTATTGAATCACTAAATATTTTTATATAATCGGCTTTAAACCACTAAATAAATTGGCCACATTACTTTTAGTGTTGATGAAAAAGTCATAGTAATATCATTAAATCATTATGAATTTTTTCTAGCATGACCTGATGGACTCATATTACTTTTTATTCAATTTGAGGAACTCCCTATCCATTTTAATACATATATTTTTGGGAAAATATTTATTGACAAATATTTTCTTTAATATTTCTCATTTCATGGAATCAATTTCTACTATAGACTTTGTGTTCTTGATTAGTGTGCACCAATGATCAGCTATACTTTCAAGATAATAGACACCCAATATGTATTTCTATTATTCTATGCATTATAGGATAGATAATATCTTCTCAACAGATGTTCGTAAAAAATCACTAAAGGTAACATTATAGTATTTTTGGGTTGATTTTTTTTATTGAAAAAGTGTGTTTCTAAGTTATTTTATGGATCATAAGAGAGATTGTTAACATGGAATTTTGACAATGATCCAGGAAAAAGGAATGGATTCCTTGGAAATGTTATATAAAATTATGTACATAAGGTGAAATTATTTTCCATGTTTACTAAAAAATTTTGGGTCCAATATTTAAGGAAAGGATATAATCTTGAAAGTTTCATTTCCTTGAAGGTATTTCGAAAATATATCAAATTGATCAGTTTTGTGAATACTGGGTTTCACAAAGTTGGTTTCATGAAGGAACAAAAAATAATGATGGTAATCTCTACGATTAAGAGAAGTATCATGCATAGATAATTTTATTACAGCTTTGTCAGATAGGGGGAATCGTGATCAAAATAAGGGAGCCTCATGAAATGGTGATAATGTGGTAGGAAGCTTTTGGAATTGGTTGAAATGCCTGTAAATAGTCCTCTACCCCCTAAAGAAAAAGTAATGATACTTAATGAAGACCTTAAGGATCTAGATTCGTGAAGGTGATTTACAAAGGGTGTTCCTGTAAAAATACTCATGAAGAAAGGTAGTTTGTGAAGGCTATAAATTTTGACCGAAAATTTTGAGCATCACGAAATTATTGAAGTTTTCGAAGGCCATAAAAAGACGACCTATTTTTGTGAGCATTGTGAAGGATAGTTGAGATTTGTGAAAGAAGTGAGCTTCATGAAGGCTATTTAATATTCACAAAATATATTGCATATAAAATCTATGGTAAAGTGGTATTCATTACTTGGATTAAAGTGTGACTTAAATAGAGAATTTATTTAAAGTTGAGGATGTTTTCATTAGTGATAATGAAGGGAACTATGTGTCCATAAACTTTGGGTGAATCCCTTCTAAGTGCAGTGAGAAATATAAGTGTAGGAAGATGATCCTTTCTAACAATACTAATACAGAGAAAGAGACTTAGGGTGTCAACATTGGGAAAGTAGTGAGATGACCCTAAACCTTGTAACAGTAATGATCCTGAGTATATATGTTATATGGCCTGAACCTTTTCATTTTTAAATGAGCCTTAGTGGATTCGGTACATTGGCACATCATCATTGTAAACTCTTTGGATGTATCCATGTGAAGGTGAACCAAGTAAAATTGCTCTTTATCGTGCTTGATTTCATTTCCATTCATACATTTATATGAGAGGAGAAAAGATTATTTTTGAAAAAAACAAAAAAAAATATCTGAAGGTGAAGATTTTTTAATCTCTCATACCCTAATTCACACCCCCCCTTCCCCTATCTGGGTATTTAACCTTTTTGGGCTAACAATTGGTACCCGAGCTAAAAGTTGAAAGTTAGTGGTTCTCTCTCAGTAGAATTAATGAAGGTTTTTAATCAAAAATGGATTCCAATATTCGATGGAAATAATTTTCAATTATGGAAGTATCTGTTACAATACTATTTCCAACCATTAGGAATGGATGTGTTTACAACAGTGATGGAGGTAATTTCAGCCCATATCGATAATGGTTATTTATCCGAAGCTGACCGAATGGAATTGGATGATGATGATAAAGGAATCATTTCTTTAGGGGGGGGTTATCAAATGCAACATATATGAAGGTGATGTCATTTAAATAATAACATGATATGTGGGAAAGGGAAAGGTTGTTGAATGTTTATGAGGGTGACTCAAAAGTCTGAGAAGAAAATTTGTAGGTTCAATGGAATAAGTATGAGGATATCAGAATTCACCCTAAGGAGTTTGTTGATACATTCCTTGACCAAGTAAATGTTTCTTGTAATAAATTTGTGGCATCATAGAACTAATAGAAGATTAAGTGATTTTAAATCACATCATAAGAAGACTTCCACCTCAGTTCAATCCAAAAGTTTATGTCTTGTAATATAAATATCCAAATGAGATGAAATTAGATAGTTTTCATAGTACTCTTATTGAATAAGAAGATGATAAATGAATATAACAAGTCTATGGAAAAAGAAAAATCCAAACAAGTGGCATTTAAGTCCATAAAGAATCCCACAATTGAAGATGGTTAGGAATAATATGATATAGATGTGGTGATGTCATTACATTCCTAAAATCTTCAAATACAAAAAGAATAGTTCAAAGGGGAACTTCTTCTTGCATGCTTTCCATGTGGAAAGGTTGAACATATTTCAGTAAGGTTCCCTAAGAAGATTCAATATGATGGTGAGTATGAAGTCGAAATTCTCAGGAATAGGTACCCATCCTACATGAAAGATAAGAAAATTTTATTCAAAAATAATATTCTTCTATCAAAATAAGATGATTGTTCAGAAAAATATAAAACAGAAGAGTTATAGGACAACAAGTATCATGAGGATGATGTTATGGTGGAAATTGTCCAAAATTATCAAACAAGGGAAGAAAATACTAATGATGAAGGAAAATTTGAATGAAGATTTTTCCTTCAGGTTGAATTAGAATAATATATTGAGTAAATTGATGTTTAGAGATCCAAAATTAATAAATCCACAAAGTGGTTCATGATGAAAAACTTTATATGAAACAACAATAAGAACAGAACTCTAAGATGAAGTAATAAATTGAAAAACTAAAGTCCTCAATACCAAAGGGCTTGGAAAATGTTTTTGAGTACAAGATCAAAATTGAATAAGAGAAAAAAGAAATTTATTGTTTGACTAAAAATAGAAAATATCAAATCAAATGTATCGAATAACATGAAGAGGAAGTATTCAGCCGGTGATGAAGTGTTACTTATTAGGAAGAACTCATCACTCTCGATACAACATTAAGAAAGCAGATTAGTCAGGAAATATGAAAGATGGAGGTAGAGAATAGAGTTCTAACAAAACAAAATAAATAGTCAAATCCAAATGATAAGGTTGGTATGAGTATTGATCAAAAATAAAAAACAGTAATGGTTGAAGTTAGACAATAAGCTCCTAGTCCAAGATTAATGATTTTTTGGGTATAAATTAGAACCAAAAGATTCAAAGAACACAAGGGAGAATAAGAAAGGAAGCATTGACACACAAGAGTGCACCCTGCATGATATGTTATTGTTTTTGAAATATTGGACACTCATAAAATGTTTGTTCTATATCCAAGAGGTACTAAAGAAAACAATACCAACAGAGGAATCCATACAGAACTTAATATTTCATAACATCATTTAATGGTCACTATTTTAGGTGTTTAGAATTTTTTTCATATGGAAATATATTTTTCATCAATAATGTAGAGAAGTGGGTTGAATCAGAATGAATGTGGTAGAAAGAAGAAACAAAACATGTCATCAAATGAGCTAAAAATGAAAAATCATTTTGTAAAATTGCAACATGAAGTTGGTCCATAATAATTTTAGGAAGATCAATATTATTAGTATGTTCCATGTATGATGTCCAAACATAGTTGAACAGGGAGTGGTTGTAGAAATTTATTTCAAATAATAATATTTCACTGGAATATATATCATTGAGAGTGGATATATCTCTCATATGGTCGGAAATAAGTAACTATTGATAGGAATCATATATAAAAAAAGGTGGTATTGTTAGATTTTTTAATGATAAAGGTTTGAAAATTATTGGCTTAGTAAAAGAAAATTTTGGGTGAAAGGACAAGATACATGCAAATGTCTTGGCTATTGAAGGTCTCAATCACAACTTGATAAGTGTAATTCAATTGTGTGACTCAGGATATGAAATAATATTTTCAAATAAATTATGTATTATTATGGAAAAATATGGTGCCTTTTTTGCATGGAAATAATACAAAGGGAAATATCTACCTTGTAAGTGAAGAAGAATATATGTGCTTTTTGACCAAGGAAGAAGAAAAAAAATTATGGAATAAAAATACTTTTAATTTGGGACAAACATCATTGGAAGATATGGTGAAATGTGGGGTTTCTCAAGACATACCTTGGTTATCACATGATCATACCCATACATGCAATGCTTGTCAGCAAGGAAATGTTATTCAAAAAACATATAAGGTGAAAGAGAAAAGGTCCATGAAATTTCAAGATTTGGTTCATATTGATGGGTGTGGACCAATTTCACCAAGAGATATTGATGGGATGGGATATTATATTCTCTTAATTAATGATTTTAGCATCCTGTCATGGGTTTAAATCATCACCCACAAATATAAGGTGTTCAGTTATATAACAACTTATTAAAAGGAAGTTGAAAATATGATGAGTCAAAGAATATAGAAAATTCGAACAGATAATGGAACAGAGTTCACAAATATCCAAGTGGAAGATTATCTCAAGAAACATGGGATAAGAAATCAAGTTTTAGTAGTAAGAAATCTACAGAAAAATGGAGTATTTGAGAGAAGAAATTGAATTATCAACAACATGGTTAGAATAATGCTCATTGAGAAAGACCTTCTAGATAATTTTTGGAAAGAAGCAGTGATAAAATAAGTTTTCACATAAAATATATAATTATTATATTTGAAATAAGAGAAGACTCTATATGAGTTATAGTATGGAAAGAATCCGATATTGAAGTAATTTTGAGTCTTTATAAGTAAGTGGTTTATTCTAGATAATGAGAAATAAATAAGGTTTGAATCCCATTGATATAAAAGGATGTTTCTTGGATACTCAAAGAAAATAAAATCATATAAATGCTTCAATAAGAGGACTATAAAGGTACAAGAAATAAATAATGTAACTATAGTATATAATGAGTAGAATATGCATAAAATACATGATCAGTCTATGGAGGATAGTGATTAAGAGATAAGAAGATTAAGGGATATTCCAGTTACAAAGGTTGATTCAGAAGAAGATTCAGATCATGAAAAGGATTATCATAATCCCGTGTCTACACAATGACAGAATAGAAGAGGAAATATTAATAGATATAACATAATTGGTGATCAGACAGTGACAATTTAGACAAGGTGGATAAAGAATATACAGAAATTATAAATCGTATCACCGGTAGAGCCTAAATGTTTTAATGAAGAAGCTAGATATGATAACAAGGTTCAGGATATGAATGGAGGTCTTGACCAAATTGAGAAGAATCAGACATGGGATATTTTTTTAGGCCAATAGGCAAGAATTTCATCAAGAATAAATGGGTGAAGAGGTTACTCCTATATAGAGGGTATTGATGTTGATGAAACACTTGAACCTATTCTTAGGCTAGAGATAATCAGATTATTCTTGGCCATTTAGTGAAAAAAAGATCACAATTTTCTAGATAGATGTAAATTCTATATTTATTAATGAGGTTCTATAAAAATAAGTTTATATTAAAAAGATATATTTTTTTTATAATTCATGAAGATGAGAATATATTTTCTCGACTGAATAAGGTGTTATATGGGTTTAAGCAAGCACCAAGATAATGGTATTCAAGGATAGATCAGTTTCTGAAGAAACCTGGTTTTCATCTTGGTGGAGTTGATTACAATCTCTATGTCAACAATGATAGTAATAAAAGAATGATAGTTCTGGTATATTTTGACAACATAAAATTTAGTGGATCATATTTAGATAAGTGCACTTAGTTCATATAATTCATAAAAAGTGAATTCGAAATGTCAATGATTGGTGAACTAACATTTTTCCTTGGTTTATAGGTGACATAATGAAAGAATGGAACATTCATATCTCAACCTAAATATTCCATGGAATTTTTGAAAAGATTTGGAATGGATAATTCTAATTATATTATGACTTAAGTGGCTACCTAGATGAAAATATCATGGGATGATAAAGACAATGTCATTAATGTAATAGAATACATAAAAATCATTAGCATCCTGTTATACTTGACAACGACAAGACTTGATATTGTTTTTTCCACATGCCTAGAAGCATGGGATAAAAGATATCCCAAGGAAAGAAAATTTATTGAAGTGAAAAGAATACTTTTTTAAATCAAGGGAATGGTGGATTTTGGATTATTTTATAATAAAAAATCTCATCAAGAGTTATTGGGCTATAAAATGTAGATTGGGTCAGATCAGCTGATGATAGAAAATCATGTCAGGTAGCGCATTCTATAATGGAGGATTGTGTATTTCTTGGATAATAAAGAAAAAAGATTTCATTTCATTGAGCACCATAGAATATGAATATATTATGGCCACTCAATCATGCACACAATTATTGTGGATGAAGCAAATGCTTGATGATATGGGATTTGAAGTGAAGTCTCTGATCGTAATCCATTGCGATAATTCATGTGCTATAAATTTTAGAGAAAATATACTTCATCACTCAAGGATGAATAAAATTTAAATAAAGTATCATTTTATCAAGTACAAGGTAGATCAAGGGCTTGTGAAGTTGGAGTATATATCTACAGAACTATAGGTTGTGGAAATTCTAATGAAGGCCTTACCCAAAGAATCATTTGAATGGCATCGACTATCTTTGGGAGTTCATTCAACACCTCACACTTGAAAATGTTTGTATGTGGGGCCCCCACTCCTCGAGGTACGATTTGTTTTTCCATAATGTGCTGATATGTTTTCTTTTCACAGTTTCAAACCACAATGAAGTAAACTTCGGGTTCATTTACAAAGGGGGAGAAACTCTGATTGTGGATATAAGAGGGGAGAAAATATCTTAATAAATCCAGGGGATAATCTGATAGGGGGATCATTGATATAGGAGTAGTATTGAAGAAGGGGGTGGGGGTTTAAAACGGATGCTTTTAAAGGTGATTGATCAAAGGATATATATCAAGAAAGATAGATTTTTTGATGAAAAAAGTTGACTAGTTTTAGAAATGAAGTGTTTCATTGATGAGATTTTCATGATACTCTTGTTTCTCACACCAAAAATGGTTCATATGGTCTTAGAGTGTGTGTTGAGTAAATTTTTTATTTCTATGTGAATTTCATGAATCAAAGATTGGTATAATATGGAAGAATCTTCAGTGAGCTATCAAAATATGAATATTAGACAATAAACCCAAAGGGGGGTATTGTTGGGAAAATATATCTCAAGGTAACATGGAAATATTTTAGGGTTTATTGTGTTTGTTTACAAAGTGGGTTTACAAGGTATGTTGTGGAGCTCAAGATATATTTTTGACATGGTATGTTGACAATGATCCAAGACAAAGGAATGGATTCCATGGAAGTGGCATAGAAAAATGTGTACACAAGGTGACACTATTTCCGAGTGTTTTCCATATTTTTGGGGACCAAAATTTGGAGGATTTATAGCATCATGAAAGTTATATTTCCTTAAAGGCCATTAAAAAAATAGGTAAAGGAATATGTTTTTGTGAATACTGGATTTTTTATGGTCGTTTCAAAAATGCATAAAAATGTATGATGGTAATCTCTGCAATCATTAGAAACATCACGAACAGAGAATTTTCTTGGAACATCATGAGACAAGGAGCATCACAAAAAAAATAAGGGAGCATTATAAAATGTTTATGTCATGGTTGGAAGCTTCTTTAATTGGTATAAATTCCTATAACTATCCCTCTACCCCCTTCAGGAAAAGTAGTAAGACTTAATTAATATCTTAAGGATTCAGATTCACGAAGGTGATTCGTGAAGGGTGTTCTTGAAAAAATGATCATGGAGAAAGGTGGTGTATAAAGGCAATAAGAACTGCCTAAAAATTGTAAAAACAATGAAAGTATTGAAGTTTTTGAAGTCCTTAAAAAAATGACTGAATGTAGTGAGCTTCAAAAAGGCTAGTTGAGATTCATAGAATAAGTGATCTACGAGAAGGGTAATTGATCTTCATGAAAGAAGTGCACTTTGTGAAGGTAGTGAGCATTGTGAAAGTATTTAGAAATAGATTCAATGTAAATATTTTATAAATTTGTATTCATAAATAGGATGAAATTGGGGCTTAAAAGAGAATCTATTTACAACTAAGGATGTATTCATTAATGATAAATAAGGTACTTTAATGTCTATAAACTATGGGTTAATCCCTTCTAAGATAAGTGATCGATGGAAGAGGAAGAAGGTTATCCTTTCCACCAGTAGTGATTCAGAGAAAGATACTCAGAGAGTGACCCTTGGGAAGGTTTTGAGATAGCCCTAAAACATGTAAAGTTAGTGTTCTTAGGTATAAAATTGATCTATCACTTTGTAATTTGGTAGTGATCCTTAGTGGATTTGGTACATCAGCACATTATCATTTGATGCTCCTTAGACGTAGCCCAATGAGGGTGAGCCAAGAAAAATTATTGCATTATCATGCATGATTTTATTTATGTTCATTCATTTCTATGGGATAAGGAGAAAAAAGAGTGTTTTATTCAATGATGAAACAAAATCCTAAGGGGTAGTTATTTTAATCGCTCATACCACGACCCCCCCCCCTCAGGGTATTTAACCTAGTTGGAATAGAAATAGAGTTAATCTATTATTATAGGATTTGGGGGACAAAATATACACTAAAGGTAGGATTCCTTTATCACATAATGGACTCAACTACAAATTTCACTTTCTTAGGATAAGGAGGGAGTTCTCTATGATTGAAGTTACTGTTCATTTCATGACTCATCTGATCTAGTACTACCATGATGTTTCCAACTCCCTTTCCCATCAGGCTAGAAATATCATTAGGGAAATCATCATATTGGATATCAAGTTGGTTGTTGACCTGATTCCTCTAATTTTCCAATATTAACTAAAATAAAGTAAAAATAGAATGTGAATACTTTAACTAATAGACATATTAAAGGGAAACTATGAACTTAGAAGGAATGACATGTAATGGCGATTCAGATGGTATGGGTGTCAACCTCATTGCTGGCGCGAGAAGAAGCAGCCACTGAATAGATTTTATATCAGAAGAAGGCACAACTAGAGATAGATGTGGGATGATACATTTTCCAAGGGATCAAATCTGGGTCGTCTAATCACACCTCCCGCTGATCTGCACTGTCTGATCATGCCTTCCACTGAACCTGGTCATCCAAAACAGCCTCTCCCATCTTGATTTCAAACTGAGCTAGCCCCACACCTTTCAAATAAAAATTAGGAAATCTCATGTGCCATATAAACCTCATCTTCAACCTCCTGATCCACTGGTTTGATGTCCCGAGATACGCTTGATACTAGCATGCCATCACTTCCAAGTATTCAATAATTTGCTAAATATTAAAGAAAGTCCAAGATGACCGGCATAAATCCTTTACAAGATCCAAGCCACGAGCCCCACTGGCCTTCGGTGAGATTCCCTGACAACACTTGAAACCATCGCACAATCATTCTTTGATCATGTGACCAAAATCGGGACAACCAACAGAAGTCGCAGTGAGCTCTGTCAGCCTTTCGTGAGAGTCTTTGGAAATATTTGAGGTTTTCTCATCCATTCATGATGAGGCTTCCATATTTAGCCCCCACGCATGTTAAAATTTCATCACAAGAATCCTAGGGGATCACGTGATTGTTAGGTCCCCAAGCATGCAGTGTCGCAAGACCCTGTCCAAGCAATCAAAATATAGGTTGGCATGTGTGGACCTTCAGTTCTGTGACGCCCAAACATGTAGAAGTAGTAGATTCTATAGGAAACGTCCTCATAGTCCCACATTTATGTGAGAAGCCTATATGATTCCGAAATACAGCCTTAGGGGTGTCCTCCATGACATACATGATCCCTACGGACACCCTCTCCATGCAAGATAAATGATAAGAGCTGATTTTTTTAATAAGTTTTAAAAAAAAATTAAACACGATGGGTTAGAAATATTTTTAAAAATAGGCCACAAAGGTGGAATATGTGATTCCACCTTTCCCCTAAAACCCAACAGAAATATTTTTGAAAAAAAATTATTTTTATTTTTATTTTCATTTTTATTTTTGTTATATAAATATATAAACAAAAAAACAAAAATTAAAATTAAAATTAAAATTTTCATCATAATTTATAAGCTATTTAAAATCCAGTAGTGTTTCCATTACATCAGACTGGATTATGATATAGGCTCTCACCTTAGTCTCCCTTTTATAAGAGTGGTTACATTGGCAGTCATTCTACATTTCTGATGTGGGGTTCTGGTTTTCCCTTTCCTGCACAGAATATTCCCCATTTCCGGTATGGGATTCTGTTTCAAGTATGTGACATTGAAAGACTATAAAATAGAAACTATAATGAAACATAAAACATGGTTTAAACATATAAGAAATAGTTTAAACAAAAATAATTTCATAAAAATGATGATAAAAAATAATTTATAAGATTTCAAACCAACCTACTTGAAACATAATAATGTTTCAAGTATGTGACTTTGAAAGCCTATAAAATATAAAATAGAAGACCCACATAAATGAAACATAATACATGGATTAAAAATATAAAAAAAATAGTTGAAAATAAAAATAATCTTGTGAAAAATTTTGATGGAAAATAATTTATATGTTTTCAAAGATACCTATATAAAACATAAAAATGTTTTAAATACATGAATTTGAAAGCCTATAAAATATAAACGATAAGACCAATATCAATGAAAATTAATACATGGATTAAACATATAACAAATAGTTGTAAATAAATATAATTTTATAAAAAAATTGATGGAAAATAATTTAAAAGTTTTCCAAGACACCTATATGAAACTTAAAAATGTTTCAAGCATGTGAATTTGAAAGCCTATAAAATATAAACTATCAGACCGATATAAATGAAACATAAAACATAGATTAAGAATATAACAAATAGTTGAAAATTAAAATAATTTTCTAAAATTTTTTGATGAAAAATAATTTATAAGCTTTCCAAGACACCTAATTTAAACATGAAAATGTTTCAAGTATGTGCATTTGAAATCCTAAGACCCATATAAATGAAACTTAAAACATGGATTAAACATATAATAAATCTTTTAATTAGTTAATTATTATTATTATTAATTAATTATATAATACTTAATTAGTTAATTAGTAATTATTAAAAAATAATTATATAATAATTAATTAGTTAATTAGTAATATAATTAGTAAGTATATAATAGTTAATTTATTAATTTGTAATATAATTATAAATTATATTTATTCATTATAACTAATAATTATTATTTATTAAAAATTATTATTTAATAATTAATTAGTTAATTGGTAATATAATTATTATTAATATAATATTTAATTAGTTAATTAGTAATATAATTATAAATTATAATTATTCATTACAATTATTAATTAGTAATTATAAAGAATAATTATATAATAATTAATTATTTAATTAGTAATATAATTATTCTATATAATTATTCAATATAATTATTCATTACAATTATAAATTATTAATTATTGATTATTAATTATTACTTATTAATTATTAATTATTTAATTAGTAATACAATTATTAATTATATAATTATTTATTTTATTATAATTAGTGAGTTATTTAGTAATTATTAATAATTAATTAGTTAATTAGAAATATAATTATTATTTATTTAATAATTAATTAGCTACTTAGTAATAAAATTATTAATTATATAATAATTAATTAGTTAATTAGTAATATAATTATTAATTATATAATTAGTAATTAGTTAATTAGTAATTATTAATCATTAATTATATAATAATTAATTAGTTGTTTAGTAATATAATTATTAATTATATAATAATTAATTAGTAAATTTTTTGAAAAAGATAGAGCTGAGGAACTTTTTATAATTAGTAAATTTGTAATATAATTTTAAATTATAATTACTCATTATAATTATTAATTAGTATTTATTAAAAATTAATATAATAATTAATTAGTTAATTAGTAATATAAGTATTAATTATATAATAGTTAATTAGTTAATTAGTAATATAATTACAAATTATAATTTTTCATTATAATTAATAATAGTATTATTAATAATAATTAATAAAATAATTAATTAGTTAATTAGTAATTATTAATTAGTAATTATATGATAATTAATTAGTTAATTAGTAATATAATTAGTAATTATAAAATTGTTAATTTGTAATATAATTATAAATTATATTTATTCATTATAATTAATAATTAGTAATTATTAAAAATTATTATATAATAATTAGTTAGTTAATTAGTAATACAATTATTAATTATATAATATTTAATTAGTTAATTAGTAATATATTTATAAATTATAATTATTTATTATAATTATTAATTTGAAATTATTAAAATTTATTATATAATAATAAATTAGGACAGGTGCGTATATACCCCTTCGTTGTTGGGTAGGTTCAACCTTAAAGACTTCCGCAGGAGCATCATGGATCAGGGTCATCAAGAGCACGAAAACAAGGGGGTGTAGAGGAAGAATATCCCAAACAAGCTGAACTTCCTGACTTGGAAAGTCCAGAATAATGCTATCCCGGCGGATGTGAGCATTAAAAGGCTGGGCATTAGCCTAGCATCCTGTTGCCAGTGTTGTCCGAGAAGGAGGGAGGAGAGTTCAAATCATATTTTCTTTGAGGGGGCTTTGGTGCGTATAGTGTGGAGTTTCTATGGAGTGTAGAGGGGCTATTCATCAAATGTTGATAACATCGAGCGTTTTATGGAGCAATGGTTTCAGGGGTGTGAAGATAACCCAAAGGAGGCTGAGGTCCGTGCCATTATCTTCAATGCAGGTTGCTGGGCTCTCTGGCAGGCAAGGAACCGTGCAAGGTTCGAGGGAAACAAGTCTACAGGGAGGGCGGTGGTGGTGAGGATCAGGTGCATGTTGATTGAGCTGGTCGATCTTGCAGAGATTGGGACAGAAGTGCTCTTGCTCCGGTTTTTACAGCTCCCTAGGATGGTGGCAAGACAGAAGGTCTCCATGGGGGGGGGGAATTGGATTCGCTGGATTCCCCCAGAGGATGGTTATAAGATGAATATTAATGGGGCTTGTGCTTTAGACATTATGCGTGGAGGGGGTGGTGCGGGATCACAGGGGGAGTGTGGTGATGGCCTTCTCAGCTTTCTATGGGAGGGGGAGTGCTGTCCAGGTGGAGGCGTTGGCCTCCCTCTCCAGGCTGTCCATTTGTAGTCAGAGGTGCCTTGAGATTGTTCAACTGGAAACCGACTCGAAGTTTGTGCAAGAGGCCTTGGAGGTGTAACGCCTCGACCCCAGTTACCCAGAGTCGGTGCATTATTACATAACATTGGTATGATCACAGGAAAGACCAAATCTCGAAAGTCCGATTGGTTTAGTAGCCTTGTAAACACTAGATATATTCATAAAGTTTTACATTACATCATGAAGTGAAAAACTACTACAACAACATATTGTCTCCATAATCCACACGATTATCCCCTCATAAAATCCCTGCAGGTCATTCATAACTTACTTCTTCACATCCTGGGAAAAAATAAAAAATAGAAAAGGGGTGAGCTCAAATGCCCAGTAAGGATAACAATATAGCGGAAACATTCAAAAATAACCATAAACATTTAAGGCAATGTATAACTAAAACAAAAGCCTTTTACACTTGAACTTAAACATAGTATGGTAAAAGTAAAATGAAAAAAATTACATTTACTTATTCACATGGATATTATACTAATCGAATAATCACATGCAATATCAATAACCACTTTCATAATGATGGAATGCATAATGCCAGACTATCATAACCACATAGCCAAGGCCTCGTGCCAAGACTACAAATAAGATTCTGCCATGGCCTTGTGCCAAGACACTAGTTTGTCTCATGAGACCTACCAATGCATCGAGGAGCTATAGCGGGCTCCACCTGTCACATATTAAGTCCAATGCATTCCCATATGAAAAGGTTTAAACATAACATAAACATTCGTATTAAAACTAGCATACGAAATGTCAATACTTTCACCATAAGCCATGAATGGTATAAAAATAGCACATCCACAGTCAAACATATCACAAAACCTTCAATACAATATAGAAGTTTTGTAACATAATAAATCAACTTCAAATCAGCTTTAAATCCATCAAAGGATGTTGACATAGATGAAATTAAAACTATTTGAGAGAAATATCTCTTTTCTCGAAATCATTGAAAATTCACACATTTATAAAGGAAGTAATTTAAAAGAGATTTTTGAATAAAAGTGTCTCATACCACTTTGAAACTTTTGAAAATAAATATCATTTAAAAACCTTCATGTCCATATAAATAAGTCCTTAAAAACCATTTTGAAGACATGGACATTAAATAAAAATATTTAGAAAGATAAATCTTTAAAACATTTAAAATTCTGATTTTGATAAAGAGTACCTTTCCGAAATTCTTAAAATATTCATTTTGAAATAATTTAAGAGTATTATATTTATGAAATAAAACATTTTCTTTTAAAATATTCTTATAAGATTTTAAGGGAAGCCTAGATGATTTTATAACAGCGGAAAATAACTGCACCCGCTATATAAGTTAAAAAAACATTCTTGCCTTAATTCTGTCAAAAAGTATAAAAGAACCTTATTTGGAAAACGACGGAAAGATTCCTTTATAAAACACTTATAAAAAGTCAAACAAGGTTATAAATTACTTTATCCCGTATTATTTTAAATAGTAAAAATGTTTTGAAATACATTTTTAAGAAACATGGATGTGGATGATAAAGAGATCCCAGTAGATTATTACGTATAAACAACCTTGGATAATGAAGAGATTGTGAAATAACCCTTACCTTGTACTTTTCCTTGGTTGGGGTAGGTTAAACTCCTGTATAATGGTGAAATAATTGTTATTAAATTATACAAGAATCATATACATTAATATGATATCATATATGATCTTTTAATATTGATTTGTTAATAATATCTTAGTATTATCGTTGTTTCCGGTGTTAACTTACTTGTTTTCTTTTATATGTTTTGTTACGTAATACATGTTTGTAATGGATAGGTTGTATATTATTCATATCCAAAATTATATAAAGTCCTTAAACATCATTTTTAAATTATAAAATGATAATTATATTTGAATGGATACGATGGAGAATGAATCTCTTCGCGTTCGTGGAGACGGTAGTCCGTACGTACACACGAGCGACAATATCATTCTTTTGATATTAAATTAATATATAAATGAATGGTATATTATATATACATAATCATTAACATGTTATACTTATTATTTATATTAGTTACACATCATTATTATACCCATCCAAATAATAATATATTGAATAACAATTACACCACGACGTGGAGACGGTAAGCCGTACGTACGCACGTATGGTGACATGTTATTCAAAAGGGTGGACAGAATACTGAATATGGTTGTACCATATTTATAATAACATCACATTATATATATGATATTGGAGTTATTATTTTAGAATGGTAAAAAAAAGTAAGAATAAGTGGAAGAAGAAAGGAACTTGGAAAAGGGTGGTGAAATCATTACCTCTTCTTCGGGTTCTTCCTTTTGATTTGATCAAAAGGGCTCCTTAGGTTGGATTTATGAACAAATTAAGGCCACTAGGTTGTAGTGAGGGAACTTGGGATAGTATTTGGACAGGTTTTGGCCGAGCCAAAAGTCTTTGAAGGTGTGAAGAAATGAGAAGGAGGAGTGCCCTTTTATAAGAGGGGTGAGGGGCACCTTTGGAAAGGCTAGAAATATTAATTTATAATAAATTCATATTCTGATTATAATGGCTCAAAAGTTGATTATTTAAATTTTAAGGTGCAAATGGGTCGAAAAAAACTCAACCAATAGAATTTAGACAGGTTTGGGAACTTATATTAACCTTATCTTTAAGTATTAACTCTAAGATAATTAGTTTCACTTTTCCAATGTCTCTTTGTATTTTTATATTATATGGTTAATAAACATACCATATATATCCAAGAGACCCCCGATTGGTCCATTAATGATGAAACTATCATGATATAAGTCTCTTGGCCGAACCTTAGATTTTTAGGAATTTAATATCAATTAATAATATAATATTTGTTTTAAAAACTCTTTTATGCCATTTTTGACACTATTCAATAGTTGATTTTTGTGAAACTCATAAAATAATGCTTACATTGACAAAAGTTAACTAAATCAATAATAATATGTCATATTATCCTAGAAAATTAGTGTAATTCATTAAAAGTCTCAAATTATATTTATTTGGGTATTTATAATTTCAATCATTTTAAATTTTCACTATTATGGTAATTACTACATCATCATTGTGTCATAAATAAATTATATTCTATAATCTCTAAAAATTATAAATAAACTATCATTATTTAGGAAATATTTTTAGCTTTCTAATGAATATTTATAGTCTAAAATATAACATATATAACCCTATGTAAAAAAATTTTTTCTAAAAGATATATGCTTATGTCATTTTTGTACTTATTTTAACTTAATTAAAATAAAGTGTCCCTATCACCTACAAGTGGATCCATGGGGTCCCAAAATCGACCCAAATATTCCTATAGTCTAACATGTATCAACCAATAAGGTTAGGACATGTTTTAGGGTAATTTAGTATTATTATAATATTATTTTTTTAACCCTTATTTACCGGATTTACCCTTAACCATGGTAAATAAAATATTTTCCGAAGTAATTATTCAAAATGTCTAAAAATAAAAGTTACCTATTTACACAATTTGAACATCATGATTCCAAATATGGAATCCATTTTTCCAAATTCAAAACACAGAAGTGGCAGAAATTAATTTAAAATTAATTCCCGCTGTTAAAATAAAAAGCGTGTTTTTAAGAGATAATAACTATCAAAAGATTGACACTTGTTTATGTACGGTTTAATTGTAAAATTATCTCCAATGACCAACAATGTATTAAATGGTAAAAATATATTCTAAATATACTTTAAAACCACTCAAATTCATTATTTATCACTTTTAATTATTTTGATTTAAAAAGCTGTTTTTAATTAAAATTTAGTAATTTTTACTATTCATCAAAATATTAAAGTTATCTGAAAAGTACCAAAATTTCACCTTAGGCTAAATTAGATATTCGGAATCCAAAAATGAAGTCCATTTTGAGAGATAAAATTTCAAAAAGTTGGTATTACTATTCATAACGGCTAGTTTGATCGGTTGTGGTGTGTGTTAAAACTCGAAGTTGCGTACAACACACGCTACTGTATTATTCAAAGGAAAGCGTACCGTGGAAGATTGGGATGTTTCATTTTAAATTTTTTTGATGTCCCCATTTAGTCAAAAAGTTTAAAATATTGTATTTAAAAAGGGTTCACTATTAAAAGTTGATAAAAGTGCAATACTGAAAATGAATTTTTTCTTGCATTATGTCTAAGAAACTCATAATATGGATTCTAAAATTATAAAGATATATTAGTTTAAAATTTAGTTAATACTATTCATAACCTCTTTTGAATGGATTTTTTATTAAGTCACGGTGCGATTGAACTCGGTGTTGCATGTAGTGCAAGTTATTGAATTATTTTGAAGAAATAACACACTATGAAATCTTGGGGTGTTGCATTCTCCCCTCCTTCAATAAATTGCGTCCTCGCAATTTGAAATTGTTCTTCGAAAATAAAAGGTTTAAAATAGAAAATATCTTTGTGGGAAAACCCACATCGGAAATTGGGTTACTAAAATTTAGTCTTAATATGAGGAAAAGATAAATGAAAGGGTCACCACCAAATTATGATCTCTATTAGGAGAACATTGGTGGCAATTACAGACATATAATTGGAGGGAAAACATAAATATTTATAGGTAGTGATTGAGGTCATAAATAACAAACAAGTGTAAAATTGAGGTCCTTAAATTCATCAATCTACGATGATTTGAAATACCATCGGTTCAAAAAAACATAGGGTATTAGGATAACACATTTTTGGTTTTAGGATTCCTTAAATAAATTATAATAATTAATTTCATCATATAATAAGAGAAGAAGAAAAATATATTCTTGACAAGTAGTGTTCCATCCATTAACTAATTTCTACCACAAAATCATCTTTCACTCTAAAACATAATAGAGCGAAAAAAATATATTCTATTTATCCTATTCGTATAGGGTTAAAAAACGAATTTATAATTGATCTACCAGATATTTTAAAAAAACTACATTATTTAATCCCAGACATCACGTGGGTCAGTGGTAGGTGATACACCCTTGTCGCCCTTAGGTTATGGGTTCAAGTCTCGCGGCCTTGCCGGACACGACGGGTTGCTGCCCGACCTCTGGGTTGTCCTTTTATGGCAATCCAAAATAATCCAAACAAGAACTATCCAAAATACTTCAGTCCAAAATTTATAAGGAAGGTAAACATAATGAAGATCCATTTTTTTCCGCGTAATAACATGTGATCACCTTCATCATGTATTCTTTTAAAACACTGCAACATCCTGAATTATCATAAAACCTTATTGATTACATTCATGATCCCTTATTCATTATAGAATAATAGATATACTCCTTCAATCCAAAAATTTTTTAAACCCGAACAATGATGGAATATACAAATCATTAATCAGTTTCAAGGTAGTCAAGAATATCCAATATAATTTATCCAAAACAATCATGTATTATTCTAAAATCACTACCTCGGTATGAGAACTGTATTATGGTTTATCATTCTCTCAACCATATATTTTCCAAAAATTTATCCTGTAATTGAGTCACTTTTCTTTGTTCCACACAATCTCAAGTCCTTAATGAAATTGTACTGCAGTACAATCCTTATATACTCCATAATTATTATAACAAGTACATTGTTGATACAACACTCAATTGACATAGTCAACATAAGAACTCTAATCATTCCTCTTCAGCTGTGGTAGTATCATAACTTGATTATTATCTAATAGCATCATTTGTGGCATAGTCTGATGACTGGGACATAGGTTCGCGTAGTGTCCAAACTCCTTAAAAATGAAGCATTGTACATTTGAAACCATTTTCTTACCCTTGCAATCATGTAATTTGTGCCCCTTTCCTCCACACTTATAACAAACTCCCATTCCTTTCAGGCAAGTTCTAGGGTGTTTCTTTCCACAGTTATCACATATGGGAAAATTCTTCTTTTCCCTCTTCCCTTTAACCATCTTTCTCTCTTCCATCCTTTTCTTCTCTTTCTTCCCTTCAAACCCATAGGACTTAGTAAACTCTTTACTTATCTTATCAACACATGATATTATTTCTTCATATGATGATAATACATGCGAGAATATTTCTCTTATAAATTCTATCTTAAGACCATGAAATATGTGATGCTTCTTTCTCTTTGTACCATGTGCATTGCTAGAGTTCTCATTCCTTCTACTGGGCACCATTTATAAACAATGGCATACATTAGATTAGTTTATGAATAACAATACCTAATCCCAAACTTGTAAAACACATAATATAAATTAAATAGTTTATGGATATAATCCATAATCATAAAAATGTCTCCTTTGAGGAAGTATATACTCATAAACCCTTCATAATTATTTGTAAAGAAAATGAGAGTTATCCTAAGCATATCCCCCGGGAGTTTCGTAACCAAGAGTGCAGTAAGGACCGTTGTCATGCACCAGTTCTCGTTCGAGTCTAGCTCAAAGCGGTGTTTTTGGGTTTTACCCCTAGGTACATCTGTGCCAGAGCCGCCTCTACCTGCTCGTATCCAGACAGGGATGTATTGCTCAGAAAACTCACAAAATCTCTACAATACCAAAATTCTAGCAAGTTCTTCTATACTAATCCTCAACGTTCATCTTAGGTCTACGTGCTCTAATCATAGTTTATATAAATCTAGCTTCCAAGGTTTTTACTAAACTTCCTCTGATACCAACTGTAACGCCCCGACCCCAGTTACCTAGAGTCGGTGCATTATTACATAACATTGGCATGATCACAGGAAAGATCAAATCTCAAAAGACCTATTGGTTTAGTAGCCTTGGAAACACTAGATATATTCATAAAGTTTTACATTACATCATGAAGTGAAAAACTACTACAACAACATATTATCTCCATAATCCACACTATTATCCCCTCATAAAATCCCTACAGGTCATTCATAACTTACTTCTTGACATCCTGGGAAAAAATAAAACATTGAAAAGGGGTGAGATCAAATGCCCAGTAAGGATAAAAATATAGCGGAAACATTCAAAAATAATCATAAACCTTTAAGGCAATGTATAACTAAAACAAAATCCTTTTATACTTGAAATTCAACATAGTATGGAAAAAGTAAAATGAAATAATGCCATTTAATTATTCACATGGATATTCTACTAATCGAATAATCACATGAAATATCAATAACCACTTTCATAATGATGGAATGCATAATGCCAGACTATCATAACCACATAGCCAAGGCCTCATGCCAAGACTACAAATAAGATTTTTCCAAGGCCTTGTGCCAAGACGCTAGTTTGTCTCATGAGACCTACCGATGCATCGAGGAGCTATAGCGGGATCCACCCGTCACATATTAAGTCCAATGAATTCCCATATGAAAAGGTTTAAACATAACATAAACATTCGTATTAAAACTATCATACGAAATGTCAATACTTTCACCATAAGCCATGAATGGTATAAAAATAGCACATACACAGTCAAACATATCACAAAACCTTCAATAAAATATAGAAGTTTTGTTTCATAATAAATCAACTTCAAATAAGCTTAAAATCACTCAAATTATGTTGACATTGATGAAATCAAAACTATTTGAGTGAAATATCTCTTTTCTCAAAATCATTGAAAATTCACACATTTATAAAGGAAGTAATTTAAAAGAGATTTTTGAATCAAAGTGTCCCATACCACTTTGAAACTTTTGATAATAAATATCATTTAAAAACCATCATTTCTATATAAATAAGTCCTTAAAAACCATTTTGAAGACATGGACATTAATTAAAAATATTTAGAAAGATAAATCTTTAAAATATTTAAAATTCTGATTTTGATAAAGAGTACCTTTACGAAATTCTTAAAATATTCATTTTGAAATCATTTAAGAGTCTTATATTTATGAAATAAAACATTTTCTTTTAAAATATTCTTATAATCTTGTAAGGGAAGCTTCGACGATTTTATAATGGTGGAAAATAACCGCACCCATCGTATAAGTTAAAAAAACATTCTTACCTTTATTCTGTCGAAAAGGTTAAAAGAACCTTGTTTGGAAAATGATGGAAAGATTCCTTTATAAAACTCTTATAAAAAGACAAACAAGGGTATAAATGACTTTATCCCATATTATTTTAAATAGTAAAAATGTTTTGAAATACATTTTTAAGAAACATGGATGTGGATGATAAAGAGATCCCAGTAGATTATTACGTATAAACAACCTCGGAAAATGAAGAGATTGTGAAATAACCCTTACCTTGTACTTTTCCTTGGTTGGGGTAGGTTAACTTTCTGTATAATGGTGAAATTATTGTTATTAAATTATAGAAGAATCATATACATTAATATGATATCATATATGATCTTTTAATATTGATTTGTTAGTAATATCTTAGTATTATCGTTGTTTCGGGTGTTAACTTACTCGTTTTATTTTATATGTTTTGTTACGTAAGACATGTTTGTAATGGATAGGTTGTATATTATTTATAACCAGACTAATATCAAGTCCTTAAACACCATTTTTAAATCATAAAATGATAATTATACTTGAATGGATACGATGGAGAATGAATCTCATCGCGTTCGTGGAGACGGTAGTCCGTACGTACGCACGAGCGACAATATCATTCTTCTGATATTAATATAATATATAAATGGATGGTATATTATATATACAGAATCATTAACATGTTATATTTATTATTTATATGAGTTACACATCATTATTATACCCATCCAAATAATAATATATTGAATAACAGTTACACCACGACGTGGAGACGGTAAGCCGTATGTACGCACGTATGGTGACATTTTATTCAAAAGGGTGGATAGAATACTGAATATGGTTGTAACATATTTATAATAACATCACAGTATATATATGATACTGGATTTATTATTTTATAATGGTTAAAACAAAGGAAGAAGAAGTGGAAGAAGAAAGGAACTTGGAAAAGGGTGGTGAAATCATTACCTCTTCTTCGGGTTCTTCCTTTTGATTTGATCAAAAGGGCTCCATAGGTTGGCTTTCTGATCACACTAAGGCCTCTAGGTTGTAGTGAGGGAAGTTGGGAGAGTATTTGGGTAGAGTTTGGCCGAACCAAAATTCTTTTAAGGTGTGAAGAAATGAGAATGAGGAGTGCCCTTTTATAAGAGGGGTGAGGGGAACCTTTGGAAAAGCTAGAAATATTAATTTATAATAAATTCATATTCGGTTTCTAATGGATCCAAAGTTGATTATATAAATTTTAAGGTGTTAATGGGTTGAAAACAACTCAACCAATCGAATTTAGACAGGTTTGGGAACTTATATTAACATTATCTTTAAGTATTAACTCTAAGATAATTTATTTTCACTTTTCCAATGTCTCTTTGTATTTTTATATTATATGGTTAATAAAATTACCATATACATCTAAGCGACCCCCAATTGGTCCATTAATGATTAAAATATCATGATATAAGTCTCTTGTAAGAACCATAGATTTTTAGGTATTTAATATCAATTAATAATATAATATTTGTTTTAAAAAAATCTTTTATGTCAATTTTGACACTATTCAATAGTTGATTTTTGTGAAACTCATAAAAGAATGATTACATCGACCAAAGATAACTAAATAAATCCTAATATGTCATTTTATCCTAGAAAATTAGTTTAATTCATTAAAAGTCTCAAATTATATTTATTTGGGTATTTATAATATCAATTATTTTAAATGTTCACTATTATGGTAATTACTGCATCATAATTGTGTCATAAATAAATTAAATTCTTTAATCTATAAAAATTATAAATAAAATAAAATTATGTAGAAAATCGTTTTATCTTTCTAATGAATATTTATAGTCGAAAATAAAACATATATAACCCTATGTAAAAATTTTTTTGCTAAAAGATATATGCTTATGTCATTTTTGTACTTATTTTAACTTAATTAAAATAAAGTGTCCCTATCACCTACAAGTGGATCCATTGGGTCCCAAAATCGACCCAAATATGCCTATGGTCGAACATGTATCAACCAATAAGGTTAGGACACGTTTTAGGATAATTTAGTATTATTATAATATTATTTTTTTTAACCCTTATTTACCGGATTTACCCTTAACCATGGTAAATAAAATATATACCGAAGTAATTATTCAAAATGACTAAAAATAAAAGTTACCTATTTACACAATTTGAACATAATTATTCCAAATATGGAATCCATTTTTCCAAATTCAAAACAGAGAAGTGGCAGAAAATAATTTAAAATTAATTTCCATTGTTAAAACAAAAAGCGTGTTTTTAAGAGATAATAACTATCAAAAGATTGACACTTGTTTATGTATGGTTTAATTGTCAAATTATCTCCAATGACCAACATTGTATTAAATGGTAAAAAATATATTCTAAATATACTTTAAAACCACTCAAATTCATTATTTATCACTTTTAATTATTTTGATTAAAAAGTTGTTTTTAATTAAAATTTAGTAATTTTCACTATTCATCAAAATATTAAAGTTATCCGAAAAGTCCCAAAATTTCACCTTAGGCTAAATTAGATATTCGAAATCCAAAAATGAATTCCATTTTGAAATATAAAATTTCAAAAAGTTGGTATTACTATTTATAACGGCTAATTTGATCGGTTTTGGTGTGTGTTAAAACTCGAAGTTGCGTACAACACACGCTACTGTATTATTCAAAGGAAAGCATACCGTGGAAGCTTGGGATGTTTCATTTTAATTTTTTTTGATGTCCCCATTTAGTCAAAAAGTTTAAAATATTGTATTTATAAAGGGTTCACTATTAAATGTTGATAAAAGTGCAATACTGAAAATGAATTTGTTCTTGCATTATGTCTAAGTAAACTCATAATATGGATTCTAAAATTATAAGGATATATTAGTTTAAAATTTAGTTAATACTATTCATAGCCTCTTTTGAATGGCTTTTTTGGTAAGTCATGGTGCGATTGAACTCGGTGTTGCATGTAGTGCAAGTTATTGAATTATTTTGAAGAAATAACACACTATGAAATCTTGGGGTGTTACAGGAGGGGCGCGGCAACATGACATGGACAATTACTTACATTATCAAACAATGTAAGGCACTCATGAACAACAACATTAGGGTCACCCACACTTGGAGGGAAGGGAATAAAGTGGAAGACTACTTGGGTTCTATTGCGGTTCCCGGGGAAGCTAATGGTACTCTTTTCAAACCAGAGGGGGTGAACTTGATTTGGGGCGATGCCCAAGGTCTGCACTATTTTCGACCCCCATAGGTGGGGGTTTTTTGTCTTTGTTTCTGCATCTTTATTTTGAATAAAAATCCTAGCGATTGGATGGATTAATTATATAATAGTTAATTAGTTAATTTTTTTAGAATGATAGAGTCGGGCCCCTTTTTATATTTAGTTAATTAGTAATATAATTTTAAATTATAATTATTCATTATAATTATTTATTAGTATTTATTAAAAATTAATATATAATAATTACTTAGTTAGTTGGTAATATAATTAATCTTTATAATTATTAATTATTAATTACTAATTAATAATTATTAATTATTAATTATATAATAATTAGTTAGTTAATTAGTAATTATTAATAATTAATTATATAAATTATTAATTTGTTAATTAGTAATATAGTTATTAATTATATAATTATTAATTAGTTAATTAGAAATATAATTATTAATTGTAAAGAATAATTATATTAATAATTAACTAATAAAGTATTATATAATAAATAGTTAATAGTGGTAATTAATAATTATATTAATAATTAACTAATTAATTATTATATAATTAATAATTAATAATTATAATTTATAAATATATTACTAATTAACTATTTAATTATTATAATTAAAAATTATATTAGGAATTTACTAATTAATTTTTCCATAATTAATAATTATATTACTAATTTACTAATTAATTATTATATAATTAATTATTAATAACGAATAATAAATAATTATTATTAATAATTATATTAATAATTAAGTAATTAACTATATTTATAATTACTAATTATATTACTAATTTAGTAATTAATTATTATATAATAAATAATTATATTACTAATTTACTAATTAATTATTATATATTTAATAATTATATTACCAATTTAATAATTAATTATAATATAATTAAAAATTATATAATTAATAATTATATTACTAATTCGTTATTATATAATTAATAATGATATTGCTAATAAACAAATTAATTATATAATTAATAATTAATAATTAATAGTTATATTATTGATTAACTAATTAATTATTATATAATGAATAATTATGTTAATAATTAATTATTATATATGTAACACCCCAAGCTTCTACGGTACGTTTCCCTTTGAATAATGCGATAGCGTGTGTTGTACGCAACCTCGAGTTCTAACACACACCACAACTAATTAAACTAGCCGTTGTGAATAGTAATACCTAATTTTTGAAATTATATATATTTTATATTTGAAAATGGACTTCATTTTTGGACTCGGAATATCGAATTTAGCCTAAGGTGAAATTTTGGTACTTTTCGGATAACTTTCATATTTTGATGAATAGTGAAAATTACTAAATTTTAATTAAAAACAACTTTTTTAATCAAAATAATTAATAGTGATAAATTATGAATTTGAGTGGTTTTAAAGTATATTTAGAATATATTTTTACCATTTAATATAATTTTGGTCATTGGACATAATTTTACAATTAAACCGAACATAAACAAGTGTCAATCTTTTGATAGTTATTATCTCTTAAAAACACGCTTTTTGTTTTGACAGCGGGAATTAATTTTAAATTAATTTCTGCCACTTCTGTGTTTTGAATTTAGGAAAATGGATTCCATATTTGGAATCAGGATGTTCAAATTGTGTAAATAGGTAACTTTTATTTTTAGACATTTTGAATAATTACTGCGGTAAATATTTTATTTACCATGGTTAAGGGTAAATCCGGTAAATAAGGGTTAAAACAAATAATATTATAATAATACTAAATTACCCTAAAACGCGTATTAACCCTATTGGTTGATACATGGTCGACCATGGGAATCTTTGGGTCTATTTTGGGACCCCATGGATCCACTTGTAAGTGATAATGACACTTTATTTTAATTAAGTTAAAATGAATACAAAAATGACACAAGCATATATTTTTTAGAAGAACAATTTTTACATAGGGTTATACATGTTGGATTTTCGATTATAAATATTAATTAGAAAGCTAAAAAGATTTCCTACATAATGATATTTTATTTATAATTTTTAAACATTAAATAATTTATTTTATTTATGACACAATGATGATGCAGTAATTACTAAAATAGTGAAAAATTAAAATAATTGATATTATAAATACCCAAATAAATATAATATGAAACTTTTAATGAATTAAACTAATTTTCTAGGCTAATATGATATATTAGGATTGATTTAATGGACTTTGTTCGAAGTAATCAATCTGTTATGAGTTTCACAAAAATCAACTTTTGAATAGTGTCAAAATTGACATAAAAGAGTTCTTAAAACAAATATTATATTATTAATTGATATTAAATTCCTAAAAATATAAGGTTCGGCCAAGAGACTTATATTATGATAGTTTAATCATTAATGGACCACTTGGGGGTCGCTTGGATGTATATAGTAAGTTTATTAACCATATTATATAAAAATACAAAGAGACATTGTAAAAGTGAAACTAATTAACTTAGAGTTAATACTTAAAGATAAGGTTAATATAAGTACCCAAACCTGTCTAAATTCTATTGGTTGAGTGGTTTTCGACCTATCCCCACCTTAACCTTTGAATAATCAACTTTGGAGCCATTAGAAACCGAATATGAATTTATTATAAATTAATATTTCTAGCTTTTCCCAAAGGTGCCCCTCACCCCTCTTATAAAAGGGCACTCCTCCTTCTCATTTCTTCACACCTTAAAAGCCTTTTGGTTCGGCCAAACACTGCCCAAATACTCTCCCAACATCCCTCACTACAACCTAGAGGCCTTAGTTTGATCATAAAGCCAACCTAAGGAGCCCTTTTGATCAAATCAAAAGGAAGAACCCGAAGAAGAGGTAATGATTTCACCACCCTTTTCTATGTTCATTTCTTCTTCCACTTCTTCTTCCTTTGTTCTTACCATTCTAAAATAATAACTCCAGTATCTCACATATACTGTGATGTTATTATAAGTATGGTACAACCATATTCAGTATTCTATCCACCCTTTGAATAACATGTCACCATACGTGCGTACGTACGGCTTACCGTCTCCACCTCATGGTGTAATTGTTATTCAATATAATATTATTTGGATGGGTATAATAATGATGTGTAACTCATGTAAATAATAAATATAACATGTTAATGATTCTGTATATATGATATACCATTCATTTATATATTATGTTAATATCAAAAGAATGATATTGTCGCTCGTGCGTACGTACGGACTACCGTCTCCACGAACGCGATGAGATTCATTCTCCATCGTATCCATTCAAGTATAATTATCATTTTATGATTTAAAAATGATGTTTAAGGACTTGATATCATTCTGGATATGAATAAGATACAACAAACATGGCTTATGTAACAAAACATATAAAATAAAATGAGTAAGTTAACACCCGAAACGATGATAATTCTAAGATATTATTAATAAATCAATGTTAAAAGATCATATATGATATCATATTAATATATATGATTCTTGTATAATTTAATAACAATTATTTCACCATTATACAGGAGGTTAACCTTCCCCAACCAAGGAAAAGTACAAGGTAAGGGTTATTTCACAATCTCTTCATTATCCGAGGTTGCTTATACGTAATAATCTACTGGGATATCTTTATCATCCACATCCATGTTTCTTAAAAATGTATTTCAAAACATTTTTACTATTTACAAGAATATGGGTTAAAGTCATTTATACCTTTTTTTGACTTTTTATAAGAGGTTTATAAAGGAATCTTTCCGTCGTTTTCAAAACAAGGTCCTTTTTAACCTTTTCGACAGAATTGAGGTAAGAATGTTTTTTTTAACTTATACGGCGGGTGCGGTTATTTTACGCCGTTATAAAATCTTCAAAGTTTTCCTTACAATCTTATAAGAATATTTTCAAAGAAAATGTTTTATTTTATATGGATCTTAAATGATTTCAAAATAAAAGGAGATATTTCTTTAAAAAGAATTTTGATTTCATCTATGACAACATCCTTTGATGGATTTTAAGATTATTTGAAGTTGATACAAAACTTCTATATTGTATTGAAGGTTTTGTGATATGTTTGACTGTGGATGTGCTATTTTTATACCATTCATAGTTTATTGTGAAAGTATTGACATTTCGTATGCTAGTTTTAATACGAATGTTTATGTTATGTTTAAACCTTTTCATATGGGAATGCATTGGACTTAATAAGTGACGGGTGGAGCCCGCTATAGCTCCTCGATGCATCAGTAGGTCTCATGAGACAAACTAGTGTCTTGGCACAAGGCCTTGACAAAATCTTATTTGTAGTCTTGGAACGAGGCCTTGGCTATGTGGTTATGATAGTCTGGCATTATGCATTCCAACATTATGAAAGTGGTTATTGATTTTTGCATGTGATTATTCATTTAGTAGAATATCCATGTGAATAAGTAAATGGCATTATTTCATTTTATTTATGCCATACCATGTTGAAAGTTTGTATTTAAAAGGCTTTTGTTTTAGTTATACATTGCCTTAAATGTTTATTCTTATTTATGAAAGTTTCCACTTTATTGTTATCCTTACTGGGCATTTGAGCTCACCCCTTTTTTTTATGTTTTATTTTTCCCAGGATGTGAAGAAGTAAGTTATGAATGACCTGCAGGGATTTTATGAAGGGTTAATAGTGTGGATTGTGGAAACATTATGTTGTTGTATTAGTTTTTCATTTTATGATGTAATGTAAAACTTATGAATATATCTAGTGTTTCCAAGGCTACTAAACCAATCGGTCTTTCGAGATTTGATCTTTCTTGTGATCATGCCAATGTTATGTAATTAATGCACCAACTCTGGGTAGGTGGGGTCGGGGCGTTACAGTTGGTATCAGAGGAAGTTTAGTACAAACCTTGGAAGCTAGATTTAGATAAACTCTGATTAGAGCACATAGACCTAAGATGAACTTTGAGGATTAGTATAGAAGAACTTCCTAGAATTTTGGTATTGTAGAGACTTTGTGAGTTTTCCGAGAAATACATCCCTGTCTAGATACGAGCAGGTAGAGGCGGCTCTGGCACAGATGTACCTAGGGGTAAAACCCGAAAACACCGCTTTGAGCTAGACTCGAACGGGAACTGGTGCACGACAACGGGCCTTGCTGCACTCTTGGTTACGACACTCCCGGGGGATATGCTTAGGATAACTCTCACTTTCTTTACAAATCATTATGAAGGGTTTATGAGTATATACTTCCTCAAAGAAAAAATATTTATGATTATGGATTATATCCATAGATAGTTCAATTTATGTTTAGTGTTTTATAAGTATGGGATTATGTATTTTGATGCATAAACTGATCTAGTTTATGCCATTTTTTTAGAAATGGCGCCTAGTGGAAGAAATGGAAACTGTATCAATGCACGCACTCCATGTAGGGATTGCCCTCCTGCTCAAGATAATTATAGTGGGGCTAGTGATGCAACTGGTGCTGATCAGCTAATCACCGTACTGGGACAACTTACTCAGGTTATGAATAATAACCTTACCCGTATGGAGCACCCTGATCCGTAGCGTGGAGGATCAATGTTAGATCGATTCATGAGGCAACAACCACCAACGTTCAATGGGAATACAAATCCCGTAGTAGCTGAGCAATGGATATTTTCCCTAGAGAAAATATTTCAGGCTTTGGGGAGCAGTGAAAGGGAAACAGTTATCATGGCAGTTTACCGCCTCACTGGAGATGCTGATCAATGGTGGTCATTGATTCAAAATACGAAGGAAGATGATTAAGTATCAAATATGGAATGGAGGGAGTTCAAAGATCTATTTTTAGAAAAATACTTCCCTCGCGACCATCGAGCAGATATGGAAAGGCAATTTCTGAGTCTGAGACAAAAGGAGGATGAGAATGTCACAAAGTATGAGGCTAACTTTACAAGGTTAGCGAGGTACGCCAGTGATTATATTCGCAACCCAAGAAGTAAGATTGATCGTTTCTTTGATGGGTTAAAACCATTTCTCCGTCGAGCATTAGTCTCACAATCCTTTTCATCGTACGAAGACATTGTCTCATGTGCTATCAAGACCGAAAAGGAATTCTCTAAGTCTTATGACTTTAAAGCAAAGCAAGAGAAGAAGAGACCTGCTAATCAATCTGGGAATGGAAATAAGGGGAAGAAGGGAAAGGTTGAATATCCATCTTGTGGTAAGTGCGGGAAGAAACACCCTGGTTCTAGCCTGAAGGGAATGGGAGTCTGTTACAAGTGTGGTGAAAATGGCCACCAAGCTCATGATTGCAAGGGGAAGAAGGAAGCTACCAACGTTCAGTGCTACAATTGCAGGGAGATGGGGCATTATGCAAATGCATGTCCTAAGCGTCAGGAGAACTTACCTCAGAAAAGGCCAAGGGATCAAGGCCAGGCTTATGCTATCACTACTGCTGAGGTAGAAGCTCCGAAAGATGTGGTGGCAGGTAATTTAATGGTTTCCTCAAGTTTAGCAAATGCATTATTTGATTCTGGATCATCGCATTGTTTCATATCTTCCCAGTTTTCTAAGAAAATTAGATATTTCCAATTTGATTTAATAAGGGAGTTGTCAGTTAAAACTCCTAAGGGAAGTATCGTTGCAACAAAGTTTTGTGAATCAGTCCCCATTAGAGCACATAAATTTTCTTTATCTGCTGATTTCATCGTCATACCTATGATTGAGTTTGATATAATCCTCGGTATGGACTGGCTTTCGGACTATGATGCGAAGATTTATTGTAAGAAGAAAGAGGTTACGATTCTTGATGATAATGATAAGGAGCACCTTATTTTTAGAGCAGAATCGTCACCACCTAACTCTTATTTAGATCCACCCCCTGTAGCTCAACTTAATTCAATTATCGGGGAGGAAGAGAATGAAATAACTGTTGGTGAGGAAAGGAATGTTCAAATAGAGGATGTACCTATTGTGAAAGAATTTGTAGATGTATTTCCGGAAGATTTACCTGGACATCCTCCAGAACGAGAAGTTGAGTTTTCTATTGATTTGATTCCTGGATCAAGGCCTATATCGAAGACCCCTTATAGAATGGCCACTGTAGAGCTATTCGAACTAAAGAAACAACTAGAGGAATTGAGTAATAAGGGATTTATTCGCCCTAGTGTTTCTCCATGGGGAGCCCCTGTTCTTTTTGTTAAAAAGAAAGATGGATCTATGAGGTTATGTATCGATTACAGGGAGATCAATGCTATAACGATAAAGAACAAGTATCCCCTACCTCGTATTGATGATTTATTTGACCAACTGCATGGAGCTCAATACTTTTCAAAGATTGACCTTCGATCTGGATACTATCAGTTGTGTGTAAAGAAGGAAGACATTCCGAAAACAGCATTTCGAACAAGGTACGGGCATTACGAGTTTACTGTAATGCCGTTTGGATTGACTAATGCACCCTCTGTATTCATGGATCTGATGAATAGAGTTTTCAAGGAGTATCTCGATGAATTTGTGGTGGTATTTATTGATGATATCTTGGTATACTCCAAAACCTACAAAGATCATGAAAATCACTTGCGCATTATCTTGAAGACTCTGAGGAGGCATGAATTATATGGAAAGTTTAGCAAGTGTGAATTATGGCTTCAGGAGATTTCTTTTCTTGGCCATATTGTCTCTAAAGATGGAATCTCTGTTGATCCTTCTAAGACCAAGGCAATCCAAGAATGGCCAGCACCTACGAGTATAACTGAGGTACGCAGTTTTATTGGTTTGGCAGGTTATTATCGACGTTTCGTCCAGAATTTTTCCCGATTGGCTAACCCATTAACGAAGCTCACACGTAAAGGGGTTAAATTTGTTTGGACAAAAGAGTGTGAAGAATGTTTCGAAGAACTGAAGAGAAGATTAGTCAATGCTCCTATATTGACTCTACCATCGGGGAATGATGGGTTCGTTATTTATAGTGATGCATCAAAGAAAGGACTTGGCTGTGTCCTTATGCAGAATGATAGAGTTATTGCCTATGCATCACGACAGTTGAAAATTCATGAACAAAACTATCCTACTCATGATCTCTAGTTAGCAGCAGTGATCTTTGCTTTGAAAATATGGAGGCACTACCTCTATGGTGAAAAATGTGAGATTTATACTGATCACAAGAGTTTGAAGTATATTTTCTCACAAAAAGAACTCAACATGAGGCAAAGGAGATGGCTTGAATTACTCAAGGATTATGATTGTACGATACACTACCACCCAGGGAAGGCAAACAAGGTGGCAGATGCTTTGAGTAGAAAAGACCATGGAGTTTTGAACAATATGAGAATTGAAAGGGATCCAATTTTCATGGAGCTAGTGAAGATGGACATGGGAATAACCAGGGAAGGTGAAACATCAATGCTTTTTCAAATGGTTGCCAAACCATCTTTACTAGAAAGGATTAAGAGTTCTCAGACTGATGATGAAGAATTCCAAAAGAAGATTAAAGCTGTGAATGATGGGAGATTGAGAGACTTTGCGTGTGAAGGTGGAATTTTGAAATTCGGGAAGAGACTTTGTGTTCCCAATATACCTGATCTAAAAAGGGAATTGCTGGATGATGCTCATAGTTCCAATTTCTCTATACACCCTGGGAGCACCAAAATGTATAGAGATTTGAAGGAACATTTTTGGTGGGACAACATGAAGAGGGAGATTGCTGATTTTGTGTCAAGATGTATGGTTTGTCAACAAGTGAAAGCTGGAAGGCAACAGCCTGGAGGAGTCATGCAACCTCTTCCCATACCGGAGTGGAAATGGGACAATATTACAATGGACTTTGTCATGGGGCTACCAAAGACTCCTAGAAGGAACGATGCAATATGGGTTATTGTTGATCGTCTTACCAAGTCAGCACATTTTCTTGCTATAAGAGAAGATCTACCCCTGGAACGTCTAGTAAGACTATACATTAATGAAGTTGTGAGACTTCATGGAGTACCCCTATCGATTGTTTCTGATCGTGATCCCCGTTTTACTTCAAGATTTTGGAAAAGTCTTCAGAAATCCCTGGATACTGAACTTCATTTGAGCACTGCTTACCACCCTCAGACAGACGGACAATCAGAACGGACTATTCAGACCTTAGAAGACATGTTGAGATCTTGCCCACTTGATTTTCAGGGTATGTGGGATCAATATTTACCACTAGTAGAATTTTCCTATAACAATAGCTTCCATTCGAGTATTCAGATGGCACCATATGAAGCGTTATACGGAAAGAGATGTCGTACACCAACCTGTTGGGATGACGTTGGTGAAAAAAAACTTGTAGGCCCAGAACTGGTGGAGGAAACGGTGGAAAAGGTGAAGGTAATCCAAAATCACATTAAAGCAGCTCAAAGTAGGCAGAAGAGCTATGCCGATAATCGAAGGAAGGATTTGGAATTTCAAGTCGGTGATCATGTTTTCCTGAAAGTATCTCCGTGGAAGGGAGTCATACGTTTTGGTAAGAAAGGTAAATTGAGTCCCAGATACATCGAACCTTTCGAAATTCTAGAACGAATTGGGGCTGTAGCTTACCGATTGGCAATGCCGCCAAGTCTCTCCAAAGTTCACGATGTGTTCCACGTATCTCTGTTGAGGAAATACATGCCTGACCCAACGCATGTACTCACCTATGAAGATTTAGAACTGGAACCCGATCTGTCTTATTGCGAAGAGCCCATCAAGATTCTTGATACGAGAGAACAAGTGCTGAGAAACCGGACGACGCGTCTGGTAAAAGTTTTGTGGAGGAATCATAAGATGGAAGAGGCAACGTGGGAACCCGAGGAACTTATGATGAAGAACCACCCGAGTCTTTTTATGCAGTAATACCCTAGAAATTGCGAGGACACAATTATTTGAAGGAGGGGAGAATGTAACACCCCAAGCTTCTACGGTACGTTTCTCTTTGAATAATGCGATAGCGTGTGTTGTACGCAACCTCGAGTTCTAACACACACCACAACTAATTAAACTAGCCGTTGTGAATAGTAATACCTAATTTTTGAAATTATATATATTTTATATTTGAAAATGGACTTCATTTTTGGACTCGGAATATCGAATTTAGCCTAAGGTGAAATTTTGGTACTTTTCGGATAACTTTCATATTTTGATGAATAGTGAAAATTACTAAATTTTAATTAAAAACAACTTTTTTAATCAAAATAATTAATAGTGATAAATTATGAATTTGAGTGGTTTTAAAGTATATTTAGAATATATTTTTACCATTTAATATAATTTTGGTCATTGGACATAATTTTACAATTAAACCGAACATAAACAAGTGTCAATCTTTTGATAGTTATTATCTCTTAAAAACATGCTTTTTGTTTTGACAGCGGGAATTAATTTTAAATTAATTTCTGCCACTTCTGTGTTTTGAATTTAGGAAAATGGATTCCATATTTGGAATCAGGATGTTCAAATTGTGTAAATAGGTAACTTTTATTTTTAGACATTTTGAATAATTACTGCGGTAAATATTTTATTTACCATGGTTAAGGGTAAATCCGGTAAATAAGGGTTAAAACAAATAATATTATAATAATACTAAATTACCCTAAAACGTGTCTTAACCCTATTGGTTGATACATGGTCGACCATGGGAATCTTTGGGTCTATTTTGGGACCCCATGGATCCACTTGTAAGTGATAATGACACTTTATTTTAATTAAGTTAAAATGAATACAAAAATGATACAAGCATATATTTTTTAGAAGAACAATTTTTACATAGGGTTATACATGTTGGATTTTCGATTATAAATATTCATTAGAAAGCTAAAAAGATTTCCTACATAATGATATTTTATTTATAATTTTTAAACATTAAATAATTTATTTTATTTATGACACAATGATGATGCAGTAATTACTAAAATAGTGAAAAATTAAAATAATTGATATTATAAATACCCAAATAAATATAATATGAAACTTTTAATGAATTAAACTAATTTTCTAGGCTAATATGATATATTAGGATTGATTTAATGGACTTTGTTCGAAGTAATCAATCTGTTATGAGTTTCCCAAAAATCAACTTTTGAATAGTGTCAAAATTGACATAAAAGAGTTCTTAAAACAAATATTATATTATTAATTGATATTAAATTCCTAAAAATCTAAGGTTCGGCCAAGAGACTTATATTATGATAGGTTAATCATTAATGGACCACTTGGGGGTCGCTTGGATGTATATAGTATGTTTATTAACCATATTATATAAAAATACAAAGAGACATTGTAAAAGTGAAACTAATTAACTTAGAGTTAATACTTAAAGATAAGGTTAATATAAGTACCCAAACCTGTCTAAATTCTATTGGATGAGTGGTTTTCGACCTATCCCCACCTTAACCTTTGAATAATCAACTTTGGAGCCATTAGAAACCGAATATGAATTTATTATAAATTAATATTTCTAGCTTTTCCCAAAGGTGCCCCTCACCCCTCTTATAAAAGGGCACTCCTCCTTCTCATTTCTTCACACCTTAAAAGCCTTTTGGTTCGGCCAAACTCTGACCAAATACTCTCCCAACATCCCTCACTACAACCTAGAGGCCTTAGTTTGATCAGAAAGCCAACCTAAGGATCCCTTTTGATCAAATCAAAAGGAAGAACCCGAAGAAGAGGTAATGATTTCACCACCCTTTTCTAAGTTCATTTCTTCTTCCACTTCTTCTTCCTTTGTTCTTACCATTCTAAAATAATAACTCCAGTATCTCAAATATACTGTGATGTTATTATAAGTATGGTACAACCATATTCAGTATTCTATCCACCCTTTGAATAACATGTCACCATACGTGCGTACGTACGGCTTACCGTCTCCACGTCATGGTGTAATTGTTATTCAATATAATATTATTTGGATGGGTATAATAATGATGTGTAACTCATGTAAATAATAAATATAACATGATAATGATTCTGTATATATGATATACCATTCATTTATATATTATTTTAATATCAAAAGAATGATATTGTCGCTCGTGCGTACGTACGGACTACCGTCTCCACGAACACGATGAGATTCATTCTCCATCGTATCCATTCAAGTATAATTATCATTTTATGATTTAAAAATGATGTTTAAGGACTTGATATCATTCTGGATATGAATAAGATACAACAAACATGGCTTATGTAACAAAACATATAAAAGAAAATGAGTAAGTTAACACCCGAAACGATGATAATTCTAAGATATTATTAATAAATCAATGTTAAAAGATCATATATGATATCATATTAATATATATGATTCTTGTATAATTTAATAACAATTATTTCACCATTATACAGGAGGTTAACCTACCCCAACCAAGGAAAAGTACAAGGTAAGGGCTATTTCACAATCTCTTCATTATCCGAGGTTGTTTATACGTAATAATCTACTGGGATATCTTTATCATCCACATCCATGTTTCTTAAAAATGTATTTCAAAACATTTTTACTATTTACAAGAATATGGGTTAAAGTCATTTATACCTTTTTTTGACTTTTTATAAGAGGTTTATAAAGGAATCTTTCCGTCGTTTTCAAAACAAGGTCCTTTTTAACCTTTTCGACAGAATTGAGGTAAGAATGTTTTTTTTTAACTTATACGGCGGGTGCGGTTATTTTACGCCGTTATAAAATCTTCAAAGTTTTCCTTACAATCTTATAAGAATATTTTCAAAGAAAATGTTTTATTTTATATGGATCTTAAATGATTTCAAAATAAAAGGAGATATTTCTTTAAAAAGAATTTTGATTTCATCTATGACAACATCCTTTGATGGATTTTAAGATTATTTGAAGTTGATACAAAACTTCTATATTGTATTGAAGGTTTTGTGATATGTTTGACTGTGGATGTGCTATTTTTATACCATTCATAGTTTATTGTGAAAGTATTGACATTTCGTATGCTAGTTTTAATACGAATGTTTATGTTATGTTTAAACCTTTTCATATGGGAATGCATTGGACTTAATAAGTGACGGGTGGAGCCCACTATAGCTCCTCGATGCATCGGTAGGTCTCATGAGACAAACTAGTGTCTTGGCACAAGGCCTTGACAAAATCTTATTTGTAGTCTTGGCACGAGGCCTTGGCTATGTGGTTATGATAGTCTGGCATTATGCATTCCAACATTATGAAAGTGGTTATTGATTTTTGCATGTGATTATTCATTTAGTAGAATATCCATGTGAATAAGTAAATGGCATTATTTCATTTTATTTATGCCATACCATGTTGAAAGTTCGTATTTAAAAGGCTTTTGTTTTAGTTATACATTGCCTTAAATGTTTATTCTTATTTATGAAAGTTTCCACTTTATTGTTATCCTTACTGGGCATTTGAGCTCACCCCTTTTTTTATGTTTTATTTTTCCCAGGATGTGAAGAAGTAAGTTATGAATGACCTGCAGGGATTTTATGAGGGGTTAATAGTGTGGATTGTGGAAACATTATGTTGTTGTATTAGTTTTTCATTTTATGATGTAATGTAAAACTTATGAATATATCTAGTGTTTCCAAGGCTACTAAACCAATCGGTCTTTCGAGATTTGATCTTTCTTGTGATCATGCCAATGTTATGTAATTAATGCACCGACTCTGGGTAGCTGGGGTTGGGGCGTTACAATATAATTAATAATGATGTTACAAATTTACTAATTAATTATATAATTAATAATTAATAACTATATTACTGATTAACTAATTAATTATTATATAATTAATAATGATATTACTGATTTAAAAATTAATTATATAATTAATAATTAATATTAAATAATTATATTATTGATCACCTAATTAATTATTATATAATTTGTAATTATATAATTAATAATTATACTACTAATTAAGTAATTAAATATTAACTATTTATTATATGTTTAATCCATGTGTTTACGTTTCATTGATGTTGGGCTTATAGTTTATATTTTCTAGGCTTTCAAAGCCACTACTTGAAACATTTTTACGTTTTATGTACGTTTCTTAGAAAACTTATAAATTATTTTTATGGCATCCCACCTTTTTATTATATAACTTGTCATTACATTTTACAAACAGAGGATCTTTAAAGTCTAGTGTCTTGGAAATCAGGAACATAATACATGAAAACAACATAAAATTTTTTTCTAAACCACTCGTAAGGCTTCATCGTAGGTTCATCCTATGTACAATTACTGCATCTCATAACCTGGAGACATACACCAAAGGAAAGGGTGAGCATAAGCCTCAGTAAGGAAAACAAGTGAAACAAATGACATGTGATCTTGAGCAATATTAATAAGAACACAATAAAAGTCATAAAGGCATGAGCAATGTAAGAATTGGAATATCATAATAAAAAGAACTTTTATCATAACTTGAATATGTGGCTACAACATTTCATTTAGACATTCATGAATATATCACCAAGGTTTATCCCTGAGGTGTCATAAAATTTACCAATGTTATTCACCAAGGTATCGTGAAACTTGTCATCTCTAGAGATTAATTTCTTTACCCAATGCATTGGAGTGCTATCATGGTGACCCCTTAATATGTATTTATTTAAATTTGATCCACATAGATCATAATAAATAATTTCATAAATAACCTATAGGGAACAAACCTAATGGGTTTCATTTCAAAATTGCGACGTTTTAAAAGTTTTAAAAAAGGTCATTATGTCATTTATAACCCATGGAAAAAGAGTGAGGGTTATATTTATGTCAATTCCATAATAAAATATATATTTTTTGGTATATTTATGAACACCCATAGAAACAAAATAAGTCTGTGTATTGACATAAATAAAACAAGAGAGAAAGAGAGAGAAATTTTTAGGCGGAATTTCTACAGCATAAGGGCTATATATCATGGTTTTAGAAAAAAAATAAAAAGAGAGGGGACAATGGTATCCCATACATAAATGAACCATTTTAAATTAGAGGGATATAATAAAAAGAAATAAGATCATGGTGTGGAAATTTTAATGAAACACCACATGAAAAAAAAACTTGAAAGGAAAGAGAAAGCACGATTTCTTTTACGAAAATTCGGCAGCCTAACAACGTCACATAAAAATTCAGAAAATAAATTGACGAGATCAGAAAGGGTATCTCATCATTTGGAAATAAAATGGACAGTAGTAAATATATATAAGAACAATCACCCCATAATAAAATGTAACTATAAGACATAACGTAACGAAAGTCATGACTTAAAAGAGGAGGGTGAAAGGTTCTCTTACCATAAAGAGTGACTTTGAAATCCTAAATTTTGAGACTTTTGGAGACTTAAGGAAACCTTGGTAGGAATCATTGGGAGATAAGGAGACCATAACATCATTGATAAGGATTCTGGAATGAAATGAATGAGGGAAATGGTGTGGTATTTATGGGAAAAGTGAGAGAATAAATTATTAATTTCCAAGGCACACCTCATCAGTGGTATTTGAAAAACCATGGGCTTTCCCATGATATATTCCCATGGTATTGGCCACTTGGGACACCTCATATCATATCTCACTATTCATAAGTTTAACATAAAGCTTACATCATTATTACATCATTAATGATGTCTTTAAACACCCGAAACTCAAAACTGTATTTTTACTATTCACCAAAAAATCAACTATTTTAGAAACATCCGAAATATTCTCCCTAACCTAATATCAATGCTATGAATTGAAAAATAAATTCCATTTTATGAGAATAATTATCTATACATTTTTAATTTAATTTTTAAATATAATCATTATTTATTCCAAAAATACAACTTTAAAACTATAACTCATTTTGTAACACCTTAAAAAAGTAATCAAGGTCCCATAAAATTATCATATAACCATAATAAATTAAAGTAAAAATTTATGATTACATTTTATGAAAATATATTTCCATTTTAAATTATTAAATTAATTACAAAATAGTAAATAAAATATTTATGACATACAAAAATACCAAAACTTATACTATGATTTTTTTCACTTTTAAGTTGTTTAAATTGTATTTATACATCCATGGGTGAAGTTTCTATTTTTTGGAAAATTTACTATTAATTACTATTCATTACTATTCTACATTTATGTTACTATTCATACATTACTATTCAATAAAAATCAATTTGATCTTATTAGACTCTAAATTTCTTACTGAACAAAACTACAGAAGACCATTTTTTGAAAATCAATTCACATTATTAATTATTTAATGTTTACATCAATATTTTAAAATACCACTTTTTCCCCAAATTCAACAATAATACACATCCTATATTTATCTAGATTTTTATAACTCACCAACTTTTCCATAATAAGAAAAAAAATATTTATATAAAAGGATTACACAAAGAAGCTAAGGTCTCATTGCATAGCCCCTTATAACACCAGCATAAGACGTAAGTGTAAGGTGTTCTATGGTGATAGAATCTTGAGGTGTCTCAGACAACTTTTCCTGAGTATTGATTTCTATCAGCTTGAACTTATCCCTTAGGCGATTCTTTACAAGCTTTATATGTTGAAGTTTAGCTTGGGCTTGGTCCAGAGAAAAGCCCAATGATGCTACCTCCTTCCCAAGCTCTGACAGATGGGCTTCATATAGCCCGAGTCTACTAGATGAGGCCATTCAATATTATTTCTGTATTAATTAACCAAGATAACTGTATTTATAAAAATGAAACATTAAGATTATAGTTTCCAATGGTCATATTGACCAATGATCATATAACAGTCAAAACCCAATGGTCTCGTTTTAATTATACCCACTTCATTAATTAAAGGATACAGTTTTGTTGAGTATAAAATAAAATAACACACAAGTTTAGGAAACAAATATAATTAAAAATATTGGGTCGTTACATTCTTCCACCCTTAAGAAATTGCATCCCTAAAATTTTATCTCATACCCTCTGATGAGAAAAGGTGTGGGTACTTCTGTCTCATAGAATCCTCCGATTCCAACGTGTCTTCTTCACATTTGTGGTTCCTCCACAACACCTTAAAAAGGTGGGTAGTCTTGTTGCGTAGAACCTTGTCTCTACGATCCAAGGTCTCCCCTGGATGCTCCTCATAAGAGAGGAAATGTTCCAATTGTACCACCTTTGGATTTAGTACAAGTGAAGGGTCAAGTATGTACTTCCTCAAGAGGGATACGTGGAAGACATCATGAACTTGTTATAGATTTGGAAGAAGTTCAAGCCGATAGGCCACTGATCTCACACAATCAAGGATTTCATAGGGGCCAATGTACCTAGGGGTAAGCTTCCCTTTCATCCCAAACATCATGACTCTCTTCTAAGGTGAAATCTGAATAAAGGCTTTGTCACCGATATCAAACTCCAAGTCCCTTTGACCGTTGTCGGCATAGCTATTTTGCTGACTTTGAGCATCCTTAAAGTGTTGTTGGATGGCATGGACCATTTCTGTCATCTCTTGCACAAAATCATGCCCAAGAAGCTTTTTATCACTAGATTCATCCCAACAAGTAGTAGCTCTGTATCGCTTCCCATATAAATCTTAATAGGGTGCCATTTGAATGGTCAAGTGGAAGCTATTGTTATAAGAGAACTCAACTAAAGGGAGATTTTTATCCCATCCACCTTTATATTCCATTGAGTGTGTTCTCAGCATGTCCTCGAGTGTTTGAATATTCCCTTTAGATTGGCCATCAGTTTGGGGGTGATAGGTCGTAATGAAATTCAATTCAGTGCTTAGAGCCTATTGAAGACTTCTCCAGAATTTTGATGTGAACCTTGGATCACGATCAGATACGATAGAAAGTGGAACTCCTTGCAGCCATACCACTTTCTTGATGCAAATCCTGGAAATTTGATCATGAGAGAAATATTTTTGAATTGAGATAAAATGGGAAGTCTTGGTGAGTCGGTCCACAATAACCCATATTGCATTACTTCTGTTGGAAGTTCTCGGTAGACTAGTGACAAAGTCCATAGTTATATTATCCCACTTTCATTCTGGTATGGGTAGTGGTTGAAATAACCCTTTATGAAGTTGTTGCTCCACCTTCACTTTCTGATATACCTGGAACATTAGAGTGTATTCAGCAATCTCCCTTTTCATATTATCCCACCAATAATGATTATGAAGGTCCCTATACATTTTCTAGCTACCAGGATGTATAGAGAAAGTAGAGCTGTGAGCTTCATCCATCAGCTCCATCTTTATTTCTGAAATATATGGAACACATATTCTTATATGAGATTTTTATACGCCTTCTTGTTTAGTATTGAACTCAGAAAACTTTTCATCCTTCATAGCCTCAAACATCTTCTGTAACAAAGGATCTTCTTTCTGATCTTTCTTGATCTTCTCTAGTAGTGATGGTTGAGAAATAATTTGGGTTAGGGTTGATGATGTGTCTTCCTTTATAATTACCATGTCCAGTTTTACTAGGTCATTGATCAAATGATCGCTTTGAATCCTCATAATGGATAGAACAACTGGGTCTTTCCTTCTTAATGCATTAACGACTTTGTTTACTCTTCCAGGATGATAATGAATTGAACAATCATAGTCTTTAAGGAGTTACAACCATCTCCTTTGTCTCATGTTCAATTCCTTTTGTGTGAAAATATACATCAAGCTTTGATGGTTTTTGTATATATCACATTTATCTCTATATTGATAGTGCCTCCATATCTTCAGAGAAAAAACGAATGTAGCCAGCTCCAGATCATGCATAAGATAGTTCTGCACATGAGTCTTCAACTGTCGAGATACATAAGCAACGACCTTATCATTTTTCAAAAGGACACACCCATGCCCTTTTAGAGATGTATCACTAAAATTAACGAATCCTTATCCACTTGAGGGAAGAGTTAACAATGGTGCAGTAACCAATCTCTTCTTCAGATATTGGAAACATTCCTCACACTCCTTTATCCAGAATAACTTGACTCCTTTTTGAGTTAACATGGTTAATGTATTAGAAATTCATGAAATTTTTTTCACAAACCTCCTATAATTTTCTAATAATCCAAGGAAACTATAAATCTTAGTTATTGTTGTAGGCTAAGGCCCTTCCTCTACAAATTTTGTCTTTGCAGGGTCAACATTGATTCCTTCATTGGTAACAATGTTCCCCAAGAAAGAAACTTGTTGTAACGAGAATTTATGTTTACTAAACTTTCTAAAAAACCTATCATTCAATAGAGTTTGCAAAATAACCCTTAAAATATCATCATGCTCCTCATGAATTTTGGAATATATCAGAATATCATCAATAAAAGCTACCACAAAGTTATTAAGGTAGTCCTTAATGACTCTATTAATCAAATCCATAAAAATAGTAGGTTCATTAGTCAGTCCCAAAGTCATAACAACAAACTCATGATGACCATATCTTGATTGGAAGGTAGTTTTTGGAATATCTTCTTTCTTCACCCTCAATTGACGACAACCAGATCGAAGATCAATCTTAGGGAAGAATTTCTCCCCACGAATTTGGTCAAATAAGTCATCAATTCTTGGAAAAGAGTATTTGTTCTTTACTGTGATCTCATTCAGTTATCTATAATTAATGCATATTCGCATCAATCCATCCTTCTTCTTTACAAAGAGAACATGTTCTCCCTAAGGAGACACACTCGGCCGGATAAAACCCTTCTCCAAAAGATCTTGGAGTTGTTTCTTTAATTCATCCAGCTCCAAGTTTTCCATCATATACGGGGTCTTTGATATTGGATGATATCCAGGTATGATTTCAATAGAGAACTCTACCTATCCTTCTGGTGGATGTCCAGGAAACTCCTTAGGAAATACGTCAACATATTCCTGGATAACAGGGACATTTTCTATCCTCAAACTCTCATTTCCTTATTCTTCTTCACCGATTAATTCCATAAAGAAGGATATAATAGGTTCTTCTATACAAAGATCAGGTTGAGATATCTATCATTGGAAGATAACTATAGGTTTTCCATTCAAGACTACTCATATTTCATTACTTCTGTATTTGATCTTAGCATTATACTTTGAGAGCAAGTCCATCCCTAATATAATGTCAAATTCCAACATGGGAATGACTAATGGATTTGTGATAAGATTGTTCTCACCAAATTAAATACTAGAGTTTCTAAACACTAACAATGGTTGGATAATCCCACCAGGATTCTTGGCTGATAACTCTACTTTTAGCAAGTTGCGGGTTGATTATAAATTCGTTGAAAACATGGAAGAAATAAAGGAATCCATAGAACCAGAATCAAACAAAGTATTTTCTAGCTTTGAGAGAACAACAAGAGTACCTGATACCACTTTATTTGGAGCTTCAACTTCAGCTTTCGTGATATAAAAAACACAATCTTTCTCCCTTTACCTTTGTTGAGGCTGATGGTGGGTCCCCTCTACTACCCTCAGATTTGGACAGTGATTGAAAAAGTACCCAATTTTTCCACACTTAAATAACTGGACATCAGGTAGGTCCTACACCATCTTCCTCTTGACGTTAGTTTTTAGAAGTTGAGGTTTCAACTCAATACAACAATTCCATACAATATGTATTTCTCTTCCACACTTGTAACATTTCCTACTCCCAAGAAGGCAGTTCCCTGAATGCTTCTTCCCACATTTATTACATGTGGGACATTGCACTTTCTTTCCTCCTCTACCCTAATAAAAGGTCCTCCATAAGCTGGGCTCCAACGATCTATTTTTGTTGTTTGATTTATGACACCATTGCGTCTCACTGAACTCCAGTTCTACTTTCATCGCACTCTGTGCGATCTTCTCATAGCTGTCATAGTCTATGTTGGCTAGATTCTTCCGCAGATGAGTGTCATTCCACCTAAGAATCTATCAACATTACCATTAGGATCCATGACAAAGCTTGAGGTATAATGGGAATGTCTTGTAAAGTTTATCTCATAGCTTCCCACAGATTCATTCTTCTTCTGCTTCAGCTCAAGAAACTCCTTCTCCATTCTTGTTCTCATGGAACGAGGGAAATACTTACTGAAGAATATCCCTCTGAACTCTTCCCACTCCATAGATCAAAAATCCACTATTTTCATCATGTTTTTAATTAGTTCCCACCATTTATCAGCTTTTCCCTCTAAACGATAAAAATCCAGGGTGACCTTCTCTTACTCTGAACAGTAGAGCACAAAAAAGATCTTCTCTATAGAGCTGATCCACTATTCAGAAATCAATGGGTCGGCCGATCCACTAAAGGTTGGTAGTCCTTGACACATAAAGGACTCAATAGAATTTTTTTCCCTTCACTATGAGATCGGTCTCTCATATTGATTCAAGTTATTTCCCATAACTTGAGTCAGTTGGTTCATCATCCGCATGAATTTTTCCATTACAGCTTCCATCGGAGGGCCGTCAGCGCATGGTCAATTTTGGTCACCATTTGCACAGTTCCTATTATTGCATGAAATTTATAAAAGACCAAATCCTTAGTGAGAAACTTATCTCATTTATGAATATTTTACTATAAAGGATTTTATGTCTTAAAACCTCCTGCTTAAACAATTACATTTCTCAATAATTGCTTCATAGAGATTCATAAAAAGCTTGTGATTAACTAAACATATCCCTCGAGATTGTCTTAACCAAGAGTGCAGAAAGGCCCATTGTCGTGTACCAGGATACCCCGGGTTAAGCCAAAAACTCCTTTTCTGAGTTTTCACTCCTAGGTACCCCTGTTCCAGAGCCCCCTCTACCTGCTCGTATCCATACAGGAATATATTTTCTCAATAAACCACTTACTCAATAATCACCAAAATACCAGGAATTTTTTCTATATTTAAACTTTAATATAGTATTCTTCCTAAATTTTACATATCCTTATTTCCAAAAATAATTAAACTATTCTTTGATTCCAATTATGGACTCCTGCCTTTTTATTACATAACTTTTCATTAAATTTTACAAACATAGGATCTTTAAAGTCTAGTATCTTGGAAATCAGGAATATAATACATGAAAACAACATAAAACATTATTCTAAACCACTTTTAAGGCTTCATAATAGGTTCATACTATGTACAATTACTGCATCTCATAACCTGGATACATACAACAAAGGAAAGGGTGAGCAGAAGGCTCAGCAAGGAAAACAAGTGAAACAGTTGACATGTGATCTTGATAAATATTAATAAGAACATGATAAAAGTCATAAAGGCATGAGAAATGGAAAAATAAGAATATAATACTAAAAATAACGTTAATAATAACTTTAATATGTGGATACAACATTTCATTTAGACATTAATGAACATATCACCAAGGTTTGTCCCTGAGGTGTCATAAAATTTACAAAGTTTATTCACTAATGTATCGTGATACTTGTCATCTCTAGAGATTAATTTATTTACCCAATGCATTGGAGAGCTATTAGGGTGCACCCTTAATATGTATTTATTTACATGTGATCTACATAGATCATAATAAAAATTTTCATAAATAACACATAGAGAACAAAAGAAATGGGTTTCATTTCAAAATTGGGATGTTTTAAAAGTTTAAAAAATGTCATTATGTTATTTATAACCCATGGAAAGGGAGTGATGGTTATATGTATGTAAATTATAGAATCAAATATAACTTTTATGGTATATTTATGAACACCCATAGAAAAAAAATAGGTCTGGGTATTCACATAAATAAAATAAGAGAGAAAGAGAGAGAAATTTTGAGGTGAAATTTCTACAGCATAACAGCTATATATCATGGTTTTAGAAATTAATAAAAAGAGAGGGGACAATGGTATCCCATACATAAATGAACCATTTTGAATTATTGGGACATAATATAAATAAATACGATCATGGTGTGGACATTTGAAAAGGAAACTTGAAAGGAAAGACAAAGTGTGATTTCTTTTATGAAAATTCGGCAGCCTAACGGCGTCACATAAAAATTCCTAAAATAAATTGTTGAGAGTGGAAATGGTCTCTAATAATTTTGAAATGAAATTTAAAGTAGTAAATATATATTATAACAATCCCCTCATAATTAAATGGAACTATATGACATAACATAAAGGAAGTCGTGACTTAAAAGAGGAGGGTGAAAGGTTCCCTTACCTTAAACAGTGACTTCGAAAGCATAAAGGTAGGGACCTTATGAGGATTTAGGGAACCTTGGGAGGACTAATTAGGATATAATAATACCAGAACAAAGTTGATGAGGATTTTGGGACGAAAATAATGATGGAAATGTCTTGGTATTTATAGGAAAAGTGGGGGAATAAATTATTAATTTCCAAGGGACACCTCATCGGTGGTATTTGCAAAACCATGGGATTGCCCATAGTATTGGCCCATGGTATTGGACACATGGGACACCTAATATCATATATCACTATTCATAAGTAGACCAGAAATCTTAAATCATTATTACATCATTAATGATGTCATTAAACACCCAAAACTCAAAACTGTATTTTTACTATTCACCGAAAATTCAACTATTTCAGAAAAATCTCAAAAATTCACCCTAATATAATATCGATTCTCTGAATTCAAAAATTAATTCCATTTTAAGAAAATAATTTTCTAAATATTTTTAATTTAATTTTTAAATAAAATCATTATTTATTCCAAAAATACAACTTTGAAACTTTAACTCATTTTGTAACACCTTAAAATAGTAATCAAGGTCCCATAAAATTATCATATAACCATAATAAAATAAAGTAACAATTTATGATTACATTTTATGAAAATATATTTCCATTTTAAATTATAAAATAAATTATAAAATTGTAAATAAAATATTTATTGCATACAAAAATACCAAAACTTATACCATGATCGTTTTTTTCACTTTTAAGATGTTTAAATTGTATTTATACATTAATAGGAGAAGTTTCTATTTTTTTTGGCCAATTTACTTTTCATTACTATTCATGTGGGTATGTTACTATTGATACTTTATTATTCACTAAAAAACAAGTTGAACTTATTAGAATCTAAATTTCTTACTGAATAGAACTGTAGAATACCATTTTTTGAAAATCAATTCACATTATTAATTATTTATAGTTTACATAAATATTTTAAAATACCCCTTTTTCCTAAATTAATCAATAATACACATCCTATATTTATCCAAATATTTGAAACTCACAAACTTTTCCATAATAAGAAATAAAAATTTTATTTATATAAAAGGATTACATAAATCAGCTAAGGTCGTTTTACTTATCCCCTTATAACACCAGCATGGGACCTAAGTGTAAGGTGTGCTATGGTGATAGAATCTTGGGGTGGCTCAGACAACATTGCCCAAGTAGTGATTTCTATCAGCTTGAACTTCTACCTTAGCTAATTCCATTCAATCTTCATATGTTGAAGTTTGGCTTGGGCTTGGTCCAGAGCAAAGCCCAGTGATGCTACCTCCTTCCCAAGCTCCGACAGATGGGCTTCATATGGCCCGAGTCTACTAGATGAGGCCATCCAATCTTATTTCTGTATTAATTAACCAAGATAACTATATTTATAAAAACACAACGTTAAGATTATAGTTTCCAATGGTCATATTGACCAACAGTAATATAATAGTTGAAACCCAACAGTATAATTTAAATTATACTCACTTCATTAATTAAAGGATATAGTTTTGTTGAGTATAAAATAAAATAACACACAAATTTAAGAAACAAATATAATTAAAAAGTTTGGGTCATTACAATTTTCCATCAACATTTTTTACAAAATTATTTTTATTTTCAACTATTTTTTATATGTTTAATACATGTATTGAGTTTCATTTGTGTTGGTCTTCTAGTTTATATTTAATAAAATTTCAAAGTCAAGTACATGAAACATTTTTCAGTTTCATGTAGGTGGTTTTGAAAGCTTATAAATTATTTTTTATCATCGTTTTTTATGAAATTATTTTTTTTTTCAAATATTTTTTATATTTTTAATCCATGTTTTATGTTTCATTTATATTGGTCTTATAGTTTTTATTTTATAGTCTTTCAAATTCACGTACATAAAACAAAATCCCATATTAGAAATGCAGAATGTTCAGCGTAAGAACGGGAGAACCAGAATCTCACAAAGGAAATGCAAAATGATTTTCAGGGTAAGAACTCTTATAAAAGGGAGCCCTGTGTGAGAGCTTCTATGAGAATCCAAACTGCTATAATGTAAGTACTACTGGATTTTAAATAGTAGATAAATTCTGTTGAATTATTTTAATTTTTATATATATATATAAACAAAACAAAAATAAAAATAAAAATACAAAATTTTAAAATAAAAAATATAGTTAAAATAAATGGGTTTTAGAAGAAAGGAGGCAATGGGTTTGCCACATTTCACCCAGAACCTAAAGGTGGTAGCTGCCCTACCGGCTTTAGAATGTAATTTTAAAAAGAAATTGACATATGCGGTATTTATAAAATATTTTCAAAAAACTATTTAAAAAAACTCTAATAAGAGCACACAACCCATGTTCCATGAACTTTCCTTCAAAATGCAACATCTACCATCACCCATTCACACTGTTGCCTTTGATATATAGCCTCTTCGCGTAAGAATGGAGCTAATCGCAAGACCCCATAGAAGTCATGTGCATTGCGGATGTGAGGGAATCACACATTTTCTTCAAGGAACCCACCAACATGTAGGATAATAAAGGAGGAAAACCCTTGTCCCTATACACCAAAGAACCCCTTAAATCCTAACAACATTATTAGGAAGTCTCTGAGGATACCCACATAATCCTTCTAGAATCGATTTTGATCTCATGGGAATAACTTGAACAAAGGGGTACCATGAAATGCATGACATTATCCATGCATGTGAAGGTTTTTGTACATATCCATCATGTACCACCATCGGGCCCCTCGCAAGATTATGGTTGAAGACATGCAGCCACATTAGTGGAAAAGCACCATGTGGTGCCTTCATATAAGGTGATGTCCCTCAAATATGTGTGTGATCTTGGCACACCGAAGATCCATTCATCCCTATGCCTAGGAAAATATTGCCTATATGAACTTAAGGCATGATCCCTTTTGATGCCCACTCATTGAACTTGAATGAGTGTGGAACCTTAAGCGCATCCGCGAGACCTCATTGTTGAGTGGTTTGAGGACATGAAATTTCAAGAGTCCTCATGAAACTCATGATTCCCTTTAAGAAGCTTCAAGAATGTTACCTTGATCACAGGGAAAGCCATTGATGAGTCATATTGATCTCACGCCAACCTTTAGACATGTCATCATGGTCATGTGACAACCCATAGATAAATCCAGTTGATCAGGATGTACCCCCTTGACACATAAACATTTTTATAAGACAAGAACTGTACAAATAAAGATGGCCTTACGAATAATTTGTTGACATATTACAATGATTATGTGATCATCCATCGACACGTCTATATTGGCACGCAAAACCCCTTCATCTTGTCAGCCACACCACATGGAAAACTCTGAAAAATTCTGTGATGATATAAGGATATACACATGGTTTTTTCCATAATATACTTGTGCACTCTCATATGATCTATACTAATCACATGAGACACCACTAGAAAATCGAGTGAAAATGATAGATATTTCTCGAGGAAACTAGAATACCTTCAAACCCTTGTAACATAAAACAAATAGGGTCAAAAGGAATGAGGTGAGTTGTGTCTGTGGTCATTGAAGGGCATGTGATACATGCCTCGAGTGATTTGTGAGACACCGCGAGACCTCAATGTCATGACTGCCTTGCCTCACAAAGTGTCGTTGGCTTGTCAGCCTCACCGTGCAGAAGCCCACACATGTGTCCAAACAACTTTGTGGTTCTTTAAAGACATACAAACAGACTTGTCCCCTAAATTATCACACAATCTCTATATTCCCACTATTGTTTGAGGGAGACATCACCCAAAAATTTGGCATAAAACAAAAAAATTGATCATGAAATCTCGCACGAACCCATACCTATCTGAAATAAAACAAATGAGATAAAAAAGGGGGATGATAGAGGATTCTACAGTTGCTGAAAGACATGTGGAACACCCATAACGACCCACACACCACCACAAGCCCTCAGTGACATTCCTGCCTCACCTCGCAGAAGACCTTTGGATTGAGGACTTGTCAAAAAAAATATTTTTCACAGTACGAGCATACTGGTCACGTGAGGCATCTCCAAAAAATAGAGGAAATTCTATCAATACCATATGTAAAATATCATGTGAATCCTGAACTTCATCACATAAAATGATGAATATAAGAAAGGAGAAGGTGACCAGGGTTTGCGGTCACTGAAGGGCATGAAATGTGCCCAACGCACCCTTGGTGTGGTCTCGTGAGACCCTGAGAAAAGACATCCAAGGACTCACAGATTCCTTCCAAAAGTTATTTGGATCACGCAAAGACCCTTGGACATATTGAAATAATGAAATGGAAGTCCATCAAAGAGAAATTTCTCAATAGTCATTAATAATCTAATAAAGGATGTATGGACTTGTGGTCGCTGAAAATTAGGCAGTGCCCTTGACATGGTCCACATCAGAGACTCGCAAAACTGCATAATGCCAGACCCCACGTTGACTCTATCCTGGACTTGTGCCAGATTCCCCACACAAACCAACAAGTATGAGTATGGATACACCTATAAATTCTCTGATCTAACTCAGAAAAAAGGTTTGGTGGGTTGGTTTGTTGGTTGGTTGATCTAATTCTAGAATTTTTGACCCAGACTGCCAACATGCATGTCAGCGCTCAGACTTTGAGGTTCTACACACATCCAATCACATGACCGGTTAACTTTCATCTAGTTAATACACCGATGGACTGATACAGCAGTCATGTGCCAAGTATAAATCCCTCTGTGTGATTAATAAAAGACCATGAAAAGGACTTCTGGTCAGACATGCAAGACCATATCTCATGTCCTCCAGATCATGTGAGACCCAAAAAAACTAACACTAAACTGAACCAAGGCACTCACAACACAAGGTAAAAATCAGTATTCAAAGTGGAAAACCCAATAGGAAGACATGATCATAGACCTTTTCATGCTTCTTATGTGTCAATCAATAATATGCAACAGTACCAAGTCTCCCCACCCAGACCTCATGACATCCCTTCAACATGTCATTTGAAATATGCATAATACTCTAGACATGTCAAGAAACATCCTGAAGACCCTTCATGGACACCAAATGGTTCTTTCAAACCATCTAGGTTCATCACCCCGGACTAGAGAAGTCCTCAGGATGCACCGCTTGACTCATATAATAGCGTCCACTCATGTCAGCTGAGTCTCGTCAAAACATTTGGACATAACAATCAGTTTTTCATAGTGTACACTCTGGACATGTTGTCATGGTCCCACAATGTCCACCCAAGGTTTCATCCAAGACTTTCAACACCCTTCAGACATGTCAGCATGGTCCTGTAATGTTGCCTCGATGTGTCATCCAAGACACACGACGTCCCTAGGATCACGCTACTCAGACTATTGTGATACCCTCTATATGTGTTGAGGTAGGTAACATGACGACCTACAGGGTATGCCAACAGAACCATGTGACACCTTCTAGATATGAAGTAATATTCACCATGGTATCCTCAATGTGTAATCCCCAACATCTCCAAGAGAACTATGAGTAATCTGATTCCCTCCATAAGTGGGATACGTAGGAATCCTCCTTAAAGGTCGGAGCTCCATATCAAACACTCCAAAGACTACCCTAATACATAGATCTTGTATTCATACTCCACGAGGCTGATTATGAAATCCCCCTTAATTCTCACAATGAGCATGGATCATGTGGGTTTTGGAGGATTCAACAAACACCTCATTAGGAATCAAACACCTATTCACTAGGGAAGCCTTAGTGTGTAAGCGCCAACATCTCCTAGAGAAAAATGAGGAATTTTATTCTCACCATAACTGGGATAGGATTCCTCCTTAAAGTCCTAATATTCAAATTAAATAATACAAAGAATGCCCCAATATGTTGATCTCATACCAATATTCCATGAGGATGATCATGCACTCCCCCTGTTTTTTCACAACGAGCATGGATTGTGTGGGCTTAAGGGGGTTGAAATGAGAACCTCATTAGGAATCAAATACCCATTCATTCGGGTGGCCTCATTTTTTATGCCCCAACATAGATCGAACTATGATGAATATTATTCCTTCCATAACCAGGATATGTAGGACATCTATTCAATACTTGAGATCAAATATTTGGTGTTTTGACACCCCACATATTAGTCCTTACCACATGAAATTAAACTGAACAGATCAACTGAACTACATGGGTTTTGATTCCTGAAATAACCAGTAAATGTAGGATGCCTCATAATGGCTCAATCCCATATGTGGAATATCAACTACCTCTATAAAAAAAGCATGGCTCAAAACACATGGTCATGTGGTTTTAGTGTATAAGTGGGATTTTATAACAGGAAAATGAATAAGAACCTTAGATACATATAGATGGATTCACAAAATAGATCCTAGTATGTTGCACATAATAGAGAGTTAACACATGGCCATTTTGTTAGGGTAACCAGTCTCACATTAGGATTAGAAGATATTCACAAATATGTCTTAAACCTATAAGAGAGTCCTAGAGTTGGAAAAAAATTACCCTCAAAAGGGTGTGAAGATCTTGACCTCCCATCCTCTCATCCAATGTGAGTCCCCAAGAGTCACTGGGCTTGAAAACATAGACAAATGTCAGCCTTTGGAAAGAAGGTCCATACCAACCTATGGATGGGGGAACCATTGAGAGTTTAAGGTAAAAGTGACAATGGTAATGTAATAAGAGAAACCCATTCCACACCAAAAATCATGATGAAACAAAAATGTTGAACCTAATGTGAATCAATAAAATATCAAAATAAATAGGTTATAATCCGTTGGATCATTTCATTTTCACCCGTACACAAACAAAATAGATAAATCCAATGCTAATCTCTCTAATAGTAGACAATTGGGTGATAATCCATTGATCCATGTTGCTTTTTTCTTATACGTGAATGATACTGATAAGCTCAATGTGATCTTATTAGGCCAATTTTATTTTTCAACCATATACAAACAAAGCAGTAAGACAATCATAAACCGGGATTCCTGTAGGTCCATACTTGTGTTGAAAAGTCCATATGAGTAGAATTACTGAAAATGGAATACATGAAAATTGCGTAAAACATGAATATATGACTGAGAATTGTTATGCCAATGATATAGCACTGATTGGTGTCTTTGTTTCTTGTTATTTTTATGATTTCACACTCATGATCTAAGAGAATATCTTCATCTTCTAGCACATGTTCTGGAACTCTATCCACCACTGTGACCATCGCGGGTCATAAAACAGTATCGCCAAACAAATGGCTCTAGTAGTAGGTAGAAAGCATGATGATTCTATAGTACCACTGATATAGTACCATCCAGACTATGGAAGCTGATCATGAGATTTTGTAAGTGTCGTAGTCGGTGAGCCCGCATCACTCAATGAAGGTTGTTGTTAAATCTGTGGGCCCCATCACCATGACCAATCGTTTCGGGAGCTGATCCCTAGATTGTGATAACTACCACCTTCCATACCTAATGGAGGTTGATTAGAGGGCTAAATCCAACTTCCCCACAATTCAGGCACTGCCAAGGAGGTCACCTATTAATCATCGTCACTAGCATCATCATACTGATAACTATAAGCCACCAGCTGAGGGTACATCTTGACAGACAGCTACCTCAGACACCCAACCATGGGCTCTACCAAGTAAGACTCGTTGAATAAAGAAGACGTTGGATACCCAGGAGAGGTCTAATATCCCCACTCTTACTAATAGTACCTAGAAACATACTTTGGTAGGGACCAGCCAGTAGGCTCATATCCCTTCTCCCTCAAAATAAGTCTGTGGGTGTATCCCTGTAGCAAACATGGGGGAGTCTCGTACTCCTACCCCCATGCATGAAGCCCATTTTCATATCCTGATGGCGCATGGATGAAAAAAGTGGGCGCACATCCCCGATTCAATAGAATATATCTATCAACAGGTCATGGACATAGAATATGTGCAAGATTATATTCCCACACACGCCTTTCAAAAATGAAAATACATTTTAACAACAACTGAAGAACTCCACTGGCATATTCTATCACTGTTACAGATCAAGGGACAAGTGTATACTCCTATTTCTATTTTCAGGACAACTCAACACTCTAATCGTCATTATCAATTGGTTGCACCAGAGAGATATCAAATTCTTTCTCATGCTTAGGAGGATTATCATCATATCCCGATAATGGTTGAGGCATCATACTGGGCTCCTAATCTCATTCCAAATGAGGCCAACCAGGTGAGAGCGACACACACCTTAGGACAGGGGCACATGTCAATCGAATAAGTCCTTCAGTATAATCTGGAGGCCCATGATCGGGCCCATACCCTCATTTTGGCTGAGGCTAACCAGGTGAAAGTGGCACAAGCCTCTAGACAAGCTCATATTCCTATCATTTAATATTCTTAACATAATCCATTAGATCATAGAATAAAGGCACATATTCCCACTCCCACCAATGAATGACTAATCTGGAACCATTCCAAGGAAATATAGGAGGTGGATCATATTTCTTCTCCCATTCCAGAGGTCTGTCGTCATATTCCAGCAGGGAATTTATATTCAGACCAAGCGTATACTCCTAATCTAACTAGGGCCAACCAAATGAGAGAGGAACATGTATTGGGGAAGGCTCGTACTCTTACCAACAAAGACTGGTGGCATATCCCAATGGCTCAAGATCATGCCCATACCCCCATCTTGACGGAGTCTCACCAAGTGAGAGTGGCACACACCTCAGGACATACTTGTATCCCTATTGAAAATGAGGCATATTATCAATATATTTTTTCATCTACTAAGTAGTGGGATCATATAACCACAACACCAAGAGGTTATATATAATCTCGGGAAACCGCCGTACAAAAGGCCCATAACCCTACACAACCCCAAAAGATAAGTCAGCATGCACTAACCAAAATGCAGAACATGACTCATATTTCTAATTTGGTAAATGCCGGTGTCCTTAATGTTGTTTGAGACACACTCTAAACACCACAAGGGTTGGTTGACTCTTTTATCAAAGAGAATGTGGTAGATGTTCATTACCATAATAGTCATCCTCATGGTAATGTGGAGAGGGATCGAAGGGACTCCACTCTAGAGATCGACTATGGTTAACCTCCACATGAATATATCTCCAACATGTAAGGTATTCCTCCCTTTTTCTAGACACCTCTATATATATAGGTGAACCAAACAGTGACACATTTATATTGAGAGGTGCTAAAAATACTAGGGTCTCCCCATCAGTATCCAGAAGCACTCCATTCCCGTCAACAAGCGACCATCAGAGTCATCTTCTATGGTTTGAATGAATAAAGGTGTGTGAATATGAATAATAAGATGCCAAGATTGACATATGGAGAGAGTTATCTAGAAATAACATCCCCATCATGTTTTGGCCCCTCTCTACTTCCAACTATGTGATCCTCGATGATCTAGAAAAAGAGTTAATTATCTATCTATTCCATAATATGTGGGCTACTCATCAGGAACTGAAGGATCAGAATCTCCCTTATCTAGGATATGAGTGTAGACTTTAGACCATTAGGATACTCTATTTCTATATCCACATTATTGATATCTCTATGGCCTGGGATTCCGAACCCAGAATGCACAATGAAAATTTGAATCACACTTGCCACCATTACATCATGAAACTTCAGAATTTGGTCTCCAAACCCATGTCAGGCATCCAAATTCATGTATGGAGAAAGTATAGTGTGTTACAATTCGCCACTCCCTTGGAATAATAGATCCCCTCACACATGACATCCTACAATGTTATATCCTTTTTTGAGGTCAGGGGACCGGGAAATGCTCATGCTAGTTGGTCGCTGCAATATAATTCCCCCGCTCTAACAATTCCTTGACATCACAGACATGGAGAGATGATAGTCAACATGACTTAAAACTAGGCCCATCATGATAATAAAAGGATGTTTAGAACATGGAAACTAAAGTTATGATAACCTGGAAAACTACCAATAAAGAAGGATCCTCATCATTGGTTTCTATTATACCCATCTCTCACATAAGCACAACTATACCACGTCACAGAGACTATAGTAACAGAAACCATAGCGGTCATCCAAGAATGTACTTGACCACCTAGACAAGGAGAAAATATTTCACTGCCTCCACCCCTCAGGTCATCAGTTTTTATGAAAATTTAGGGTGTAATGCAACAATCATAGATAAACCATAGTTCCTAGGGTTGAGGGAATTTATATCTCAATGTCCATCCCCAATTCATTGTCCCCTAAAAGAGATGGGAGACATCAGTGGTGATTCTATATCACCTCAACCCCAACTGGCTGTGGACATCTACATATTCATATCTAATGAAACCCCAGAAAAACCCTATCCCAATGGGCTGGAGACATTATTATCAGCATCATCACCATAGAGGGAATCATTATTCTCTATGTTGAGGGGAAGAGATAAACGGTTGGCGTCCCACCAATTCCTCCTGCCACATGACAAACCTCTATTAGTTGGTACTCATTCGGCAACCCCGATCAGAAATTCCCCAAAGGTAACCTTTCATAAACTTAGAGGAGAGGAGAATACGGTGAAATCAATCAGGCCTCACCAGGGTCACAACCCAAAAAATCCCAATATAGCCAAGGGTCTGAATAACAACCTTAATGAAATCCTGACATAATTGGATTTCCATGTGGAAAGCAATGGCACAACCACCATTTCTTGATATGCCTCTATGAACTTAGTCGCTTTTAACAGGGAATAAATGGATCATGATCAGGATTTAGAGGGTCACAACAAGGAATACATGCCCCTAGAAGAGGGTGATTTGGATGCACTAAATGAGTTTGTAAGCACCCAGAAACAAAGAAGGCTCCAAACTTAGGCACCACTAAATAATGAGTTTCCACCTCCTCGGTGGAATATCTCAAAATATAATGGGAAATAAGTGACCACACCTAGGTCTCCATTTTTTGAAGAGAAATTTTCACAATATGAGAGTGAAATACAAGCTCTCTAGAAGCTCAATTAGGAGCTACTTAGATGCTATATTCCCATTCAGTGTCATCTCTATCCAAAGGTGAATATTCTTCCACCATTGTTTGATCTTACAACTAGAGTAGTGTCTGAATATTAGATTGGATATAGATCTTGAAAACACATCCATATAAATGAGAAATGTATGAATGATTGGAACTTCCCCCTACTGTGGAGACAGCCTCTCCCTCACCAGGGTAACTCCTTAGTCATTGGACAAAAGGAGGATTAGTTGGAGATAAAAGTGGGACCACCTTATCGGCCCCAACCACTCTCTATGGATAGGAGGCAATTCAAATAATAGTTCCTCCAAAATTTATCAATTACATTGAATCCCTCGCTACTTGTATGGAATCCATGGAAGGGTGATGCATTCTAGTGTATCTTGAGAAGAATCCATATCCCGAGTGGGTAGATACTACCCCAAATCCAAAAAACTTTGTAAATCCTACATTTTCCACCTTCAACGGTATAGGTTATCTTGAGAAGCATCTCACATAATTTTTGCCTCGATATGGGCCCATGATGGGCCCTCATGATCTGAATGAGGTGAACAATATGAGGTGTTTTGTGTAGACATTGATAAGGATGACCTTCATCTGGTATAGAAGTATGCCTGTAGGAGCTATCGCGGGATGGGAAGAACTTTTTCATCAATTATTTTACCAATTCAGTTCAACATTGAGGAAGAAAATGATCATCGACCATATGAACTGCAAGTTGTGCAATAATTAAGTGGTGTCTAACTTCATAACAATGTGGAAGGGTCTGACCTATTCAATCAGCATCCCTCTCTCACAGGAACAACTGCTGGAACTCTGTGCTGAAAATCTCGCGGATGAGCTACAAACACCCCTAATCCCCATGAAATATTCAATTTGATTTAGAAATTTCTCTGAAATAGTACAAATCCTTGATGATGCTATTCAACGAATGCGATCCAAGCCTCATCCCACACCCACAACACAAGGAAAAAATCCAGGAATGGAAGAAGCTATAGTTGTCACCCTCAGGCCCACAACATTCCAAGCAACTAGGTAAGCTCTAAAACACCCAACACCACCTACTGACTGACACCAACCACATAATTTCCCTCAGTAAGAATAACAGAGAAACCAGGACTACGCATGATTTTAGGAATGAATTAACAAGGTGTACTCCTTTTGAAATGAGCAAGTTTCGAGCTACTTCTTGGTAGTCATGGAAAACAACTTGATCATGCTTCCACAACCTAGGAAGGCCGATGAAGTCAACCTAACTTTTCATCCTCATTGCAACCCTTTCCACAAAAGGCTGGGTCATAATATCCACAATTGTTCCATCTTTAAGGACATCATTCAAGGCATGGTCGACTCTAGATAGGTGACAATAGATGATTCTCTAGAACAAGTGGCTTGCATTACCATTTACTGGTCAAAGGAGGAGAATGGGTGTTAGAAAATTTCTACTAGGAAAGCATATAAGTTTGACAGCTGGATGACTCATAAGATAGTTGATCAAGCTCACGGTACCTTGAGGACATAGTTTTAAAAACTCACAACATCTCGTCCATACAAAAAGGAGAAGTCATATGTACCTCCCAAGGGTGGGCATGACCATCGAAAGTAAGGAGAAATAGAAGAGTAAGAGTCATATTCAACACTAAAGTAGACTCTAACTCTTGTATATTTCTTCCCTATAACATTTACGGCACGGGTACCTCCCCTCCAAAGAGAATCCTCATTAAATGAAGAGCTCGTATTTTTTTCCATCAACATAGTACACTTGATGAACCCCTTTGCATATAACGAGTACACTGCTGAATATGGTTTTCCAACATATAATAGGGGAATGGGAGGCTGCATGTTCCAAAGCTAAGGATATGAGGAAGAGCATGAATATGGATAGAGTTAGTATCCTATCCATATCCCGACATAAGGCACATATGCAATCGATAATCATGGTAAATCACTCCATTAGGTTCAAAGGAAGCATGGAGGGGCCTTAGATCCCTCCATTAGTCGCCCACACTTGATTTCCTTTCATGACCGCTTAACGGGGGTTCGACTTCATCAACCCAGGAAACATGGAATTTTGGCATAGACTACACCACTGGTAGTAGATATTCCCTCAACCTCTACACAAAAACCGGGTCCATCTACCTCAGATGCTCCAATTTCTAAGTCATATTCTCTAGAGAAAACCTATATTGGGAAGATATGACCTCCATAACCCTAATAGTGATGGAGAGTCCCCCAAACTACCATCCTCATCTGTAATTGTCCCTAAAAACTCATAAATGGGAGAAGATTAGGATAATCTCATAAACTCTCCAACAACATTCGAGGAAGGTGTTTCCACTACCATATATGAGCTATGACAGATAAATCTGGGGATGGAAGAAGACCCATGGCCTACCTTGATTAGTACCTCTATTCCTTTTCAAGAGTAGGATATGTATATTTTATTCATGAAGAAACACTAATATTTGTTTTCCTATAACTATGCAAAAATTCTCAAATTGTATCTAGATGTGGCTACACACCATCTCGGACTACCCAAAGAGCATCATAGCTTTAAGTATGTGGCCAGGAGAATGAACCCCTCTCATACTACAAATGTGGAGGTGAAAGTTGACAAGTTGATCAAATCAAACTTTGTCTTAGAATTGAAATACCTCAAATGGATTGCCAACACATCCCCTTTAAGAAAAAAGAACAAGAATATTAGGGTATACATTGATTTTAGAGACCTTAATCGGTATTGCACAAATAGTAATTTCTCATTACTGATCAAATAACTCTTGATGGATGTCACTTATAGATTCCAAGACCTTTCCTTCATGGATGTGTACTTGGGGTACAATCAGAGCAAAATGGCCCCCAAGTATGAAGAATCCAGCACCTTTAGGGTACCTTAGAAGATCTTTTGATACTAGGTCATGCCCTTAAAGTTAAAGAATGTCGGTGCCACATATCATCATGCCATGAATTACATATTTAAGATTTAATTGGGAATGATAATCCAGTGTTATGTATATGACTTGGTCATCAAAATCAGATTGTGATGTGGTCATTTCACAGATCTCCAAGAAATATTCAACAAGTTTTGATAGCATATTCTTAAGATAAATCCTCTAAAGTGCACTTTTGGTGTAATATCAGGTAAATTATTTGGTTTTTTGGTACACAACCGTGGTATCCAGGTAGACCCATAGAGTACCAATTTTATCCTAGAAATTTATTCCCCAGGAATATGAAATAATTAAGGGGGCTCCAAGGGCGCCTCGCCTATATTCGTCAATTCATAAACAACCTAGCCAGCAAATCCCTCCACTTCACAAGGCTAATGAAGAAGTGGGTAACTTACCAATGGGATGATGATTGTAAAAAACATTTCAAAGTTTGTAAGGAGTATTTTCTACACCCACCAGTTTGGATGCCTCCTGTGGAAGGGAGGCAACTCATCTTATATGTGGCCTCCAGGGAATGCTCACTGCGCACCCTCCTCATATAAAATAATGACGCGGGGAGTGATAATAGTATTTACTACCTCGATCGGACCATGCTGAGTACTAACACTAGATATTCTGAGGTCAAAAAGAACTATCTTTCCCTCATCTTCATAGTGAAAAGGCTGAGGCATTACTTGTATCAACATGAGTTCCACCTAGTCTCTCATATCAACCCACTCAAGTACATCCTTAGCCTCTCTATGTTGATCAGGTGGTTGGATCGATGGGATGTCATTCTATATAAATATAAAATCTGGTTCATATCCAATAAGTCAATAAAAATACATTCTCTGGTTGAATTCAGGGTAGCACATCATGCTCCATAAAATACATCAGAGGACACCGAGCTCCTAGACAAAGAGGTCTTTTATTCCCACGACACACCCAAGACATGGGAGTTCTATCCTACTCTTTCTCACTATCCAAAGGATACATGAATAATGAGGATGAATACCAAGCACTCATATCTAGGTTGGAACAAGCTTTACAGATACACAAAGCCTACTTCAACATCAAAGGGGATTCAGAACTGGTGATAAAGAAGATCAACGGCGAATATGCCATCAAGAAGGAAGAAATATCCCCCCTAAATAGCTATGTAAAGGAAATAATGGTGGAATTATCCTTTTATCCTACATTTCATTATATCCCTTGATCACATAATGTTTATACCGATGAAATAGATAATTCATCCATTTTCTTGGTAGACTCTAATCAGGAGGAAGAAAAATTCTCCATAGCACATCGAATAATGGTCTCATCGATCATCATATGTGATATGGAGGAGATCAATCAGGTTAACACCACCCCTGAAGGCAATTAACCAGAAACCTCTTCTGGGTGGATGGAGCCCATAATCATCTATCTTTGGGATAGAACTCTTCTGATGGATCGTGTTGGAAAGGAACAGATCCAGCACCGGGCAACAAACATCACCTTGCCAGATGGCCCAAATGATCAAAAATTCCTATACAAGCATGGTTTTGATGGAATTGTCCTCAAGTTCATAGTAGAAGATTAAATACTCCCCTTCATGGAAGAGGTCCACATAGGTTTCTACAATTTCCACCAATCTGGAACTAGGCTCTCCCACCAGATCATAAGTTTGAGGTATTACTGGCAGACCATGATACAAGACTGCATGGAATTCCCCAAAAAAATCATGTGTGCCAAATTCATGAAAACTGCATCCATCAACCCATGGAATTACATCATACAACCAAATATTCCAATTAATTTTCCATTTGGGGGATGGATGTTGTGGGACCATATCCTCTATCCACCACAATGTAGTTCAAGTACCTCCTTACTTCCACTGACGTTTTCTCCAAATGGGATGAGGCAATAACCCTCAAGGAAGTTAGAATGAAGAATATCATAAACATTTTAAAGTCCTATATCATCAATAGGTTCATATTCATTCACATGATATTGATGGAAAATGACACCAACTTCTATTATGTAGAGTTGAAGAAGCTATACTATGAGTATACAATTGAATCCAGTCACTCATCTCACTATCATGCTGTGGAAAATGGATAGATGTAGGTCTTCAATAAGACCCATTAAACATAGTTTAGAATATGGTGAACAAGGATAATAATTCTTGGCCAGAAAAACTCCTTCATGCTTTATGGTCCTACTGTACCACCATGTGTACTACTACACAAGCGACGCCAAAATATTTGGTGTATGAGACTGAATAAGTGATACCTATAGAGGTCCAGCGGCTCTCACTCAGAATATCCATCAGTTGGTAACTCTCAGATGATGAACAGGCACAAAAATAGATGGGTTATTTGGAGTGGTTAGATGAGAAGAGGTTGTGCACACTGCACAACCTTAAGGTCCACCAGAACCAAATAGTGAGAGCCTTTAATAAAAATATTCATCTTCGTTCGTTCTTCTAGGTAGAACTGGTGATAGCTCTCAGAACCCTAATGATACTGAGAAAAAATCCCTCGAAGTTAGAACCCAAGAGGGAGGGACCTTACATTATACATAAATTCTATCATAATAGATCTTATTCTCTGGCCACCATGGATGGGGATCATGTTATACCACCCCCCAAAGTGAGGTTTCTCAAAAAAAATACTTTGAATAATCACCAGCAAAAGGGCATCCACAATGGTGTAAGTCCCATAAGAGTCATTGCCTCATGACATTAAACTACATGGAATGTGTCAAACATGACAATAAACTATGCAGGAACGTCCTCAATAAATGATGTTAAATAGCACAGTCCTTCAAGAACTATGTATGGATTGATTATCATTTTCATTTAGATACGTAGAGATGCCTTGATCCTATATCTTTTTCCATCCACCACAAAACATAAAATACTTCTTTCCTATCCTCCATGCATTGAATAGTTGAAGGAACACTTGTCAGTCTTGGTTTCTTGCAACAAGCATAGTATATGTGAGCTTAGAAAATATGGTAAGGGTTTCCCTAAAAAGATAGGGCATTAGGGCTCAGGACGATCTCATTATCATTCTAAGTACAATGAGTTAAAGGGTAGGCAATGATTCCTCCACAAATGATGTTAAACTTGATGGTTGATGTCCCATACATGACATGAAACTATAGGAAAGGGACACCATCACTGGTATCAATCTCTTATTGCACTAGCATCCTAATAACTATGTATGTCTTGGTTCACATCCTTATGGGATAAGTAGTGATGCTTGAACCCCTACTTCTAGGCCCAACCATAGAATTATCTTTCTCTCGTGTAGGAATACCTTCAACCTTACGGCATGATGTTAAACTATGAAAAAATTTGGCCTCTCCACATGATGTTAAACTGTAAGGTGCTTCTAGAACTACGTGTGGATTGATTCCCACCCTTTAAGGATACATATGAATTACTAGGCATTTAATCCCTTGGTCCAGCTCTAGGTACTACAAAACCACACTTTTTTAGGCCTCCTGTCTTAATCTCCATTTAGCGATGTATGGAATGTTGTAGATCTCTTTGGTCTTCATTCATGTCAGGTTTTCTTTATTACTCCATTGACATCCCCTTCGGGACCTCATCCACCCACCTTCATCCTTACTGCATGACGTTAAACTACAATGAATTATAAGAATTACATGTAGCATGATTCTCACAGCCATGAGATACGTAGTGATACTTGGATCTCCAATCCTAGGGCCAGATGCACCTATCAATAAGAGATAATTCCCACCTCTATGTATGGTACAAACCTGCATAGAGTACCTCCTTTTCCAAGAACTACATAGACTTTTATTCCCAACCAACTGGGATATGTAAGAAACCTCTCTAGGGTACAAGTTCGATGTTTCATGGACCTTATTCATTCCATCATCTTCATGTTAGTTAGTTCACCTTTTTTCTCTCTGCATGATGTTAAACTACATGAAATATCTTTATCCTTAACACATGATGTTAAACTACACAAAATTCTAAGAACTACATATGACTTGATTCCTATCATCACAGGATACATAGTGATGCTTGAACCCCTACTTTTGGTCCCAACCATAGGATTGTCTTCTTTTCACAACAGGTTATTTATGCACCCGATTTGTGTATACATTTCTACATACTTTATTGAAAATAAGAACATGTTTTCAGAAAACACCTACTACTTAGTGGAAAAATACTTTTGTTTTGGTGATCCTGTTCATTATCAAGTGATTTTTGTCCAAACACATGAACCGAGGGAAAGATAAGAAAAAATTTCCAACTACATGGCGTGTACATATATACATGTCATGTACATTCAAACTAAGACATGGATTGGCTAGGCCTAGTACATTACCAAGTTTCTAGAAGCACATACATGTCGTGTACATAATATACACGATGTGTATCCTCTTATAGAAGCAGTTGGTGGCTGAGAAGAAGTCTACACACCCATGTTGTTGGCTAACTAATACACACTGTGTATACCAATCTACAAGTTTTTTGGACCTTCTAGAAGCGGTTGGTGGCTGATGAATTAGAGTACACATAGTGTATGGTGGTGTTACACGTCGTGTACCTCCACTTACCAGAAAACGTTGTATTCCAAGTCAAAGAAGGTGTGTTAGGTCACCCACAGGTAGAGAAAAAGATGAAAAAAGCGCATTGATGAGACTACACGGCATGTACTTTTGATACATGCCATGTAATTTTGTTTTCTTTAAATAGAGGCCTTGGTCTCCGGTTTGAAGGGTAGTTAGTGAGGATCTGAAGGAAGGAGGTTTTGCTTCCCTGCTGTCATGCTACCATCATTCCATTACTCTGCTGTTCCACCATTATACAATAGAATGCATCTCTCCTTGATGTTTTTGAAATGACCACATCATGTATAAAAGGTCATGTTTTCATCTTTTCTTTTATGGGTAACTAAACACCCAGTGTGTCAGGGTTTTGGGTGATGAAAGAGTTGTAATTCGAATTAGTTGTTATGATTTTTTTTGTTCTGTTTAACTTTTCTTATTCTTCTTCAATCATTTCTTTTTATCATTGAAAATTATGAGCCAGACCAAGGGAAGAATTTTCAGGGACTCAAAAGAAGAATAACGTTGAATACATTCGGGACCATTGGAAGTATTCACCAACTAACAAATGGACTAATATAAACAATGGACTGTGAAACACTAACTACCGAACCAAGGAGTCAGTTTTCTCAGTTCTAGACATATTTTACCAGAACAAGGGAACCTTTTACAATTGAAACCCAGGGTGTTGGGTTATCATGAACAATAAAACCTCATAAGAAATTCTATTTAATAAACAACCTATTAAAAAACCACATCCCTAACACATTTCCCTCCATATTTGCATCAAAACAAAATTCCTTTGTTTTTATTTATACTTTAAGTAATTTATTAGGAAATTAAAATCCAATCATATTTTCATAAAAATCATAAAAATAGACTGTAAATTTAGTACACTTCATGGGATCAAGTACAAACTAGATAAGAAAGACAAAAATAACTTCTTTTCCCTATGGATCGACCCCTTACTGGTACTATACTCGTTAGGGTAAAACAATTTGGGAAACTAAGAACATACTATAGATAAAATGACCACCAAATTTTGGTTCTGTTTCTAGGGAATTGAAAGTTGAATTTGTCTTTTTTCAATCAAGTTTGTATCAAATTGTTGTGGAAATAAAAATAAAAAATTCCCAAAAATATATTTTCTAATCTCATTTATATTTATCTTTATTCTTCATCATTTATGATTGATGTATTTAGTATTGTGCATGTCCATAGGTGTTTAATAGGTACCTCACTCATTCCAAGAATGTTGAGTCATCATAGTTTCTCCCAATTGAACCAGAAATTGAACATACTCTTTTGAGGTGATGACGAGAACTCATGGACGAGCACAACCAAAAAAATCCCTTAACGCAGAATGAATAAGAAGATCTAGATGTTTTCCAAGGAGCTGGATAGCCATTTGGTATGGATGACCACTGGAGCCAACAAGCTCCACATGCTCCAGGATATGGCCCACAACAGCTCAAACGGTACCAATCGTAGTAGATTCCATTTTTACATCCAGGTCAGGGGTTGAATTTCGCCACTCAGGAACAGCAATACGTAACGCCTCCGCTCCCCCAGCAGCCAACTCCATGTCATAATCTCATGGAGTACAACCTGCCATCTATTCATGGATTTGACAGAGGCATCATTTGTTCACAGGTGTAAGCCCAACACTTTGAGATCAATCCTGCTATCATGCAGTTGATCCAAAACACCATTCAGTTTGGCGGCCTGCCCAATGAGGACCCCAATGCCCATCTCTCCAATTTCCTAGAGGTTTTTGACACGTTCCACTACCACGGAGTGTCCACAGATGCTATTTGTCTTCACCTTTTCCTTTTCTCTCTCAAGGTTAATGTGAAAGACAGGATAAAAGGATTGTCGCAGTGATCTATCCTCACCTAGGACAAACTAAACTAGGTATTCCTGTCCAAATATTTCCCACCTTCAAAGATGGTGACCTTGAAGAAAAAAATACACAACTTTCAGCAGCATGACTGGGAGATATTTTACGAGTTATTGGAGAATTTCAAGGAGATGATATGAAAAGGCCCACACTAAAAAATACAACTCTATATGTAGGTACAGACCTTCTACGGAGGACTGATGACGAACAAAAATTCCTTCGTGGATGCTACTACTGGAGGTACAGTTATGAGCAGGTACCTCGAAGATATTTTCGAACTACTGGAAGACATGACCGCCAACAGCATCAAGTGTAATTATAAGCAAGTCACACAGAAATGAGGTATGCATAATATCAATGCAACTACTATGCTTTTTTCCCAGTTGGACATTTTGTCCAAAAATATTGACATGCTAAATCTGAAGGGTGCATCCCAAGTATACGCGACAAAACATCTAGAGTGTAGTGAATCTGGTGATATCCACATGATGGGAGAATTCCCGGGACCTATATGTGGCCCTTCGACAAGAAAGGTGAGATTTGTTTCTCAAAACTGAGGGAAAACCCATTATCAATAGTACTCGAACCTGGCATGGTGTGATCATCAAAACACTGGCTGGGGCCAATAGCAGCTGAATCCTCTACCCCAGAAACCACTCGACTACGGTCAACCTTAGTTTTAGATCCAGTACCTAGAGAAACATCAGCCCTAGAAAGGCTCTTACCAGCATAAAGGGTACCAAAACCATTTCCCACACCAGCTGCGGTAGCAACCACCTCCACCAGCAACACAACTCCCTTAGCAAGAGAACATCTCAAGGTTAGAGGATCTCATGAACAAGTTTATATCTACTGCTGAGAACATATTCCAGAATAAATAGGCTTCCATTAGAGTCCTAGAAAACCAAATTGGCTAGCTAGAAAACCCACTCTCAGGAAGGCATCCTAGTACACTACCGGGTAACACTGAGAAGATCCCAAGGGGGAGGCCCATGCCAACACACTGCGGAGTGGAAATGAGATACAACAGATGGAACCAACATAGCCAGGTACATCTACAACCTCTGCTGATAATGAATGTACAGTTATAGGCCCCTCCTCATCCAAAGTCCCACCATAAGAGGATTCACAAAGTAAAGGAAAGGAGAATTTCAAACCCTTCGATCTTACCTTACCCTTCTTGTAGAGGATGAAGTAGAGAAAGCTAGACTGCCCCTATGGTATGTTTTCTTATCGAAGGATGTCCTTTGGAATGTGAAATGCTCCTACCACCTTCCAGTGATGCATGCTGGCTATCTTCAATGACATGGCGAAACAGATTCTGGAGGTATTCATGGATGATTTTTCAATTTACAGAAAACCATTCTCCACTTGCTTGCGATACCTGGAGCTGTTTCTAGAAAGATATGATAAAAATAACCTAGTTTTGAATTGGGAAAAGTATCATTTCATGGTGCAGAGTAGAATCTTCCTTGGCCACAGAATCTCAGTGAAAGGGATAGAGGTAGACCCAGCAAAGATAAAAGTCATTTCATGACTTTCTATTCTAACTTCTGTCAGAGCCATCCCTAGCTTGTAGAGGCATGCAGGTTTCTACAGGCGGTTTTTCTTCGACTTCTCAAAGATATATCACCCCCTCAACAACCTTATGACCAAGGATTCCATTTTTGAGTTCGATGAGCCATGCACCATAGCTTTTGATCACTTTATGAATTTCCTGGTGGAATCTTCAGTGATGATTGATCCCAATTGGGAGGAACAATTTGAAGTAATGTGTGATGCCAGTGACTACACAGTGGGATCAGTCCTGGGCCGGTGGCTTTACTGAATTTTCCAACCCATATATTATTCCAGTATGATTCTAAATGAGGCATAGATGAACTACCCCACCACATAAAAGGATATTCTAGTAATGGTGTTTTCTTTGGACAAGTTCCATTTTTACTTAGTGCTATCTAAATTTATTGTTTATATTGACCGTGAAACACTAAAGTAACTATTGAAAAAAAAATTGTAAAGCCAGAACTGATCTATTGGGTACTCCTCCTAAAAGAATTTTATCTGGAGATCCGAGACAAGAAAGGGAGTGAGAACATGGTTGCTGATCATCTCTCCTGCTTGGAGATGCCTCATTTGGAGGAGGAGTAAGATCGAGAGATCAGGTAGGATTTCCATGATGAGAACCTTTTTTCAGTCAAAGAATCACCTAGACCCTCGTATGTTTATATTGCTAATTTTCTGGTTACAAGTACCGTGCACCTCGACCTCTCCTTCCAGTAGAAGAATAGGTTTCTCTCTAATGTCAAGATGTACTTCTTGGACGATCCTCTACTATTCTAATCCTATGGGTATGGGGTGATCCGATGTTACATCCCGGAAACTAAAATCCATGGATTCCTTGAATTATATCATGCCTCACCAGTTGGCGGACATCATGGGATAGACTGTACAATAGAAAAGATCCTACAGTCTGTATTTTTCTGGCCCACCATGAATAAAGAGGCTTGAGCCTTTGTTTCCCATTGTGATTGATTCCAAAGAACTGGTTATGTGGGGAGTAGAGTTGAGATTCCCCAGAACCCTATCCTGGAGGTCAAGATCTTTAATGTTTGGGGCATATATTTCATGGGTCCATTTCCCCCATCATTCGAGAATACTTATATTCTGGTTTGTGTTGACTACTTCTCCATGTGGGTAAAATCCACTACTACAGCACATGACACAACCAAGGTGGTATTGGGGTTCTTAAAGAAACACATTTTTAGCTGGTTCGGTGTTCCCCATGTATTGATCAGTGATAGAGGGACCCACTTCAGCAACACATTTATGAAAGGAGTACCGTCAAAATATAGAGTGAAGCATCATATGGGGATGACATATCATCCCCGTTCTAGTGTACAAGTGGTGCTCTCCAACCGTGAGCTCAAGAAGATTTTAGAAAAAATGGTGAACACTTCGAGGAAGGACTAGTCCAAGAAGTTAGACGATGCATTGTGGGAATGTTGGGACACTTTCAAAACAACACTGGGGATGTCCCCATTCCGCCTCATATATGGAAAGCCATGCCATCTTCCAGTAGAGTTGGAGCACAAAGCTTATTGGGCCGTCAGGGCCCTGAATTTTGATCTGAAGGCAGCTGTAGAGAAGTTTATGTTCCAACTATCAGAACTTGATAAAATATGATTAGAGGCATATGAGAATGCCAAGTTATACAATGAAAAGACAAGACAAATCCAAAACTAGATGATTTCACAAAAAATTTTCCAACTCGATGATCAGGTACTCCTTTTTAACTCCCGTCTTCGATTATTCCCAGGGAAATTAATGTAATGATGGTCGTGACTATCTTGAGTCATATGATTATTCCATCATGGGGCGGTGGAAATTTATGGAGAGGACGGTCAACTATTCAAGGTGAACAATCAGTGGCTGAAGACTTACCATCACATGGATGACACGGTGGGAACACTCTCCACCATACATCTCAGGTAAGAAAAGGTTATTCAGTTGAGCCAACGACCTAAAACAAAGGTGCTTTTTGGGAGGCAACCCAGCAGATACACGCCATGAACCACATACATACATAGCATGTACTAATTCTTTTTTTTTTGTCTATTTTCTAAATATTAGAAATATATATATTAACTAAGTAATAAATGGGGATGATGTCGGTGCCTTTGGTAAGGTCATTGGAGTTTATCTGAGCCATCACCGGTTCGAATCCCTCTCGACCTACCTTCGGCACGGGGTACCTCCTTTTTATTCATGTGTTTTATTACATGGTGTGTGGTATTTTTCATATATATATATATATATGTGAGTGTGTGTGTGTTTTTTAGAAAACCCATGGTTTGGATGGATCAGTTGGCCAGGTTTATAACCCGGTTCCAAAAGACCCAAGTTCAAATCCTGACAACCGCCCCATTTCCATCATTTTGTCCATTTTAATAACACAACATGACATGTATTTTGATATATGTCATGTATACCATGTTTTCATTAATAAAATTAAAATATTTTCACAATAAAAGAGTACATGCTGGTGAAGTTGTCATATTGGAAGAGTCTTGGCCCTGGATCCAAAAGACATGGGTTCGAACTCGACTAATCTCCCTACTTCATCCCTTTTTGTCTAATTAAAAACTACATGTCATGAATTTTCTTTCTCCCATGTATTATAATCCTTGTACACTAAATATATTTAAGTACTAAATACGAGCAGCAATAAAACCTTTTCTCCAGTGGTTGTGGGATTCTGTTTGGAACGGCCGATCGCCTATTTGAACCTCACCCCAAGCATCGGACCAAAGGTTGTACTTCTCTTTTTCCAATTTTAGAACACATTGAATGTATCTTAAGACACATTATGTGTATAGATTTATTTTTAGTAAATAATTCTATATATATATATATTTGTTTTATTTTAATTATGAATATTAATTATTATATAGTTTACTATAATAATTATATTATATTTATTTTTTCTGTTTAAAAAAAAGATGTAAACGACATGTATGCTAGAGTACACACCATGTACTATGTCTATAAAAGTTGTGCCTCACCCAGCCTGATCCCGTGTCGTGCGACCCCCCTTTCTCCCCCATTTTCTTCCCCCACATGCCCTCTGGTCATCCGATCCCCAATCCCCCAGTTTTGTTCATTTTTTGTTCTGATTTCTTCTGCATTATGATCTTCAGATTAGGTACGTCGTTATCAGCTTCTCATTTCATCATTTTACAAGTGTTTAGATCGATTTATTAATCGTCCAACTTTTCGGTTTCTACAGTACATGGGAACGATACCAAGAACAATTGATGTGTACTTTTGTACACGCCCACACACTAGCACATTCAAGATATGAAATTACAAAATGTGTATGTTTGGTACACACCGTGTACCATCTAGAATCATGCCTGGGTACCTCATCCACATAGCCAGGAAAACGATTTTTACATACAAAGCATGTATGTTCAGTACACGTCATGTATACCATTTCTCTAGGCCAGCCCATGCCTAGCACCCACATGGACAGGAAACCATTTTGCCTATACACGGCGTGTCTCCTGTTTACACGTCGTGTATCCTCTATTTCCCATCCTACCACCACTCACCACCTCGGTAGAGGCTGGTCCCAGTACTGCACCTCCACCACCCCACACGGAGCCTCTGTGCACCATCATTTCTTCATCACCAACTGCAACACCTCCTGAGCCCTCCTCAGTTTCAGTTGATCCCTCATCGTCCATGACCTCCAGTGGGACTTCGTTTACTGCGGTCGATCTACCCCCAGAACCAGCATCTGTTGGTGTACCACCCGGGCTAGTCCTTGTGGGAATCCCCTTTCCTTGCATTGTGTTTCTGGTTACAGAACTGCAATACAATAGAGTTCGGTGATTCTGTATCCACCAGATCCCATTGAGAAGTCTTTATCTTGACAGTAGCGTACCTTAGTAGCTGGGTATCTAGGGAGAGTTGGCAGATCTCCTTGGGTACAAATAGTTACTCATTATCTTACAGGTCTTCACTCATATTTTTAGATATTAATTTTTGGAGTTTGCTGCATCTTTCAAGTTCGATAGGCCCGAGTACAGGGAGACCCCTGGTTATGCGGTCCCAGTGGTCCAATTTCGGCTAGGAGGTTGACCTTTCTCACTTACTATCACCGAGTTTGGACAAGGGTTCAGTTTATATCTTCATCCCATCACCCCAACACGTGTTTCCACCCTGACCTGCCCTGAGCATTCTGAGCTCATTGCCTTGTGGCAGGATATTTCTGGACCTGACCACCGCTACACCCCCACTTCCCAGAAGAATACCCTCATCACTGACCCTATCCTTTGTTTCACTCACCGATTCTTTAATGCTATCCTTTTTCCCTACCTCAAGTATATGGGGATTATGACTGGTCGTGACATGGATCTCCTCACTTGTGTCATCCGGGAAGACTACCTAGACCTCCCCTACCTTTCTGCCTCCTACTTCCATGCTATGTTCACCAGCCATCAGGGAAACATGAACTGTGGGTTTTACACCACCCGACTTACTCACCACATCAGTATTTTTATCCATCCTTCTCCCAGGACCAGTTAGGTTCCCCCCAGTGGATGGACTTTCTTATGATTATTCACATGGGATTGGTCCAGAAGTAGGGGGAACATACCACCATTCCCAAGCCTCACCACCACCCCTACCGACCTTCATGCCCCCGCCGATGCACCTACCCCTCCTTCACCACCCCTTCCAACTTCTAACCATTTCCTTATTCCTCTCACATTCCCCCTCCTATACCTCCCCTACCCCTTCCCCTTATGCACCATCGGATTACCTCCCCATCCCCATCTACCTAGCGGGGATCGATCACTGACTATCTCGTCTAGAGCATCAGCATGCTTCTCTCCTTCAGTAGAAAACCGCCTCTACTCAATGCCTAGACCCCATTGAGAGGATGGTGGAGCTTCTCCTACAACATCAGGAGATTCCCATTCTATTGGAAGCTCCTCCTTCCACACCTCTGGCTTCCCTTGAACTACCTTCTGGCACCAGTAAGGCCATGGACTCTGTCTTCAACTTCACTATAGGTCTTGGCCCAACTCTTGTTTCAGAGCTCTCCATCACAAATGTCCCTTAAACAACATCCCTACCATAATCTGAGGGCTCTCTACCTTTGGATACTATAGCTTCTTTTTTTAATACAGTTTTCGATCCTCCATCTTCCACAACTACTGATCCTTCTTTGTCAGCTGCTACTGTAAAGGATGATGCCTCTTCTAAGGTGACCCCATAACTGGTTTTTGGACACATTTCATCCATTATATATATATATATATATATATATATATATATATTGTGATATCTTGTGCCTATACTCTATTGTGTATTCTTGTAGTTTGTTTCTCTCCCTGACCATCACAGGTACTCTAGCACACTTGGGGCTATACTTATCCACCACTTCATGCCTTCCTTCACCTAGACATGAGGAGAGTATTGTTTTTCTTGATTTTGTTTTTTTTCTTTTTCTTTAATGTTTTACTTCTTCCATTCCTTCCCCTCAACTGGGTCCACTGTTGTGTCCCCACATTGCCTTCTCTTTTTTTTGGTGGCACTTGGTGGACCTTGTGCAGAATTATGTATGGGGGAGGGCCTCTTGACCACTTTAGTCTTTGACGTTACCATCATAGAAGAGACATCATTATTGGAAGATATATTTGAAAATATGAAGAAATTGTTATTAGTTGTATTTATAAATAATAAAGTTAAAAGTAGAAAATTTTCATGCTTATTTTTTTTCTTATGTTTTTTAAAATGATTTTTGATATAATTAAATTGAAACTTATAATCATTGGATAATTAAATTGTTTAGTCTAATCATTTATATGAAAGTCATGACTGGATTTTATCTTTCTTTTTTCCACTTCTGATAGGTATTATAAACCCTTTGTAGTATTCTTTCTAATACCCCCTTTTTTGAGAGATTCTTAGGATATACATGACTACCAAAATTTTCAAGTTTTATTTTTTGAAACATGAGGAATTTTTTGAATTACAATAAATTTATTGAGGCATTGAATTGTTTCAACCCCTTTTATCTTGATACCTACCCTATATCTAATCTTTTTGAAGCCCCTAGAAATAATGAACAACCTTGATAGGAATCCATATTACAAGACTATTTCCCTTACTACCCAAATTCATTTTAAATTTTCATGATTACTCACTTGAGCTTAAAAGAGATAATTGGTAGTACATGGCACATTGTTTTTTTGAATCATCATGAAATTAAGTGTAGGGGAGAGCCTCTTGTTCATTTGGGGAAGAAAGGATTCCAAACCCCTATTTATGGAATTTCTAAATGGTCCCCTCTATTGAAAACAATTATACATACAAGGGGACCTTATACTCACTTGATGGTTTGTAAACCATACCTATCTAAGGGAGGTGGTGGTGATGAGAGAATTTGACAGAGCTTGTTGATGATGATTTTACATTGAGATTAATTTTGAATATCATGCAATGTTCTTCAAAGGATTTAGCCTCCCTTTTTAAGCCTCATAGTTTATTTTTCACATCTTTACCTACCATCCCTTAGCTACATAGACATGTGAACCTTATTGAAAAGCCCTCATGATTTTTGTAAATCAATTTTCTGATGTAGAGAACTAGATTTCTTGAGAAACTACAGAGAGAGTCTATATACCTTTTATTGAGCATAAATTTGATTTAAAATATCTTGAGTGTTTAGTATGTTATTTACTGGTGAGGTAGATCATCAAGTGGCTTGCTTATTTTTGAAAGTTTGAAAAGTGTGTTTAAAGAAGGATTAAAATGGTTAATTGAATTGTATATGAGGCATGATTAGAATATATTACGAATTGAAACTATTTTATATATTTTTAGAATTTTTTCTTGTGACTTTATCATTTACATTTGTGATTAATTGAATGAATTACTTTAAAAATATAGACTCTTTTAAATCAGATGTTGATATTTTCTCAAGGGAAAGCAAATGACTAAGTGTGGGGGAATTTGATGCACCCGATTTGTGTATACATTTCCTCATACTTTATTTAAAATAAGAACATGTTTTCAATAAATACCTACTAATTAGTAGAAAAATACTTTGATTTTGGTGATCCTTTTCATTATCAGGTGATTTTTTTCCAAACACACGAACTGGGGGAAAACTGAGCAAAAATTCCCAACTACATGGCATGTATATATATACACACTGTGTATATTTAGACTCAGACCCAGATTGGATAGGCTACATACATTCCCAAGTTTCCATTAGCACGTACATGTCATGTAGATAATATACACATTATGTATTCTCTTCTAGAAGTGGTTGGTCACTGAGAATAAGTATACATGCCAATGTTGTTGGATGACTGATACACGGTATGTACACTAATATAATTGTCATGTGGACCTTCTAGAAGTAGTTGGTGGCTGATGAATGAGAGTACACACCATGTATAGAGGTGATGCATGCTGTGTACCTCCACTGACAAGGCGAAGCTCTGTTCCAAGTCAATGACAACGTGTTAGGCCACCCACCGGTGGAGAAAAAGATGAAAAAAATCACGTTGACGAGACTACATGGCATGTACTTTTGATACATGTCATGCAATTTTGTTTTTTTTAAATTGAGGCATTGGCCTCCAGTTTGAAGAGTCATTAGTGAGAATCTGAAGGAATGAGGTTATGCTACCCTACAATCATGCTACCATCATTTCACTACTATGTCGTTCCACCATTCTACCACAGAACACATCTCTCCTAGAAGTTTCTTCTATGACCACATCAGGTATCGAGGGTCATGTTTTCATCTTTTCTTCTATGTGTAACTAAACACCCAGTGTATTGGGGTTGTGGGTTATGAAAGAGTTGTAATTTGAATTAGTTGTTATTATTTTGTTTGTTCTGTTTAACCTTTCTTATTCTTCTTCAATCATTTCTTTTTATCACTAAAAATTATGAACCAGACCAAGGGAAGATTTTTCAGTGAATCAAAAGATGAATAATGATGAATACTTTCATGATCATTGGAAGTATTCACCGACTCACAAATGGAATAATCTAAAAAAAAACCTGTGAAACACTGACTACCAAACCAAGGAGTTAGTTTCCTCAATTCTAAACATAGTTTACCGGACCAAGGGATCCTTGTGACAGTTGAAACCTAGAGTGTTGGGTTATCATGAACAAAAAAAACATAAGAATTTTGATTTAATAAACATATTCTTAAAAATCCACATCCTTCACGCATTTCTCGTTATATTTTCATCAAAACCAAATTCCTATGTTTTTATTTATCGATTAAGTAATTTACTAAGAAATTAAAGTCCAGACATCTTTTCATCAAAACATTAAAAATCTACTCTAAATTCAGTACACTTCACTGGATCAAGTACAATCTAGATAAGCAAGAAAAAAAAACTTCTTTTTAATCTAGATCAACCCCTTAATGGTACTATACTCGTTAGGGTAAAAAAATTGGGACACTGATAACATACCTTCGGTAAAACGACCGCTGGTGATCCTTCTTCGTTACCAGATGATGTTAAACAGCATGGTAATATGTTTTTCCCATGTGATGTTAAACTACATGGAGCTCTCAGAACAACATATGTCTTGATTCTTATCCTAATGAGATACATAGTGATTCCTAGTCATTTTTTCTTCATCCCAACCATGGTTATAACCTCCTTTGGCCCCATTGTCTTGAGTCCTCTCTGAGAGATGTGTGGTGTGGTTGATACCTCTTTGGTATTCATTCACATCGGGTCACTTCATAGAACCACATTTGACATCTCCATCAGGGACTCCCTATTATGGTCTGAATCACATGAACCTAAACTATTAGCATATGTCCCTACAACACAACATTAAACTATGTCGCATCATCCTTACCACATGTCGTTAAAGTTCATGAATGTAATTACTTGACACGTTATGTTAAACTGCATAATCCTTTAAGAAAAATGTTTTTTTGGATTCTCACCCCCATGAGATACGTAGTGACACCCAAGTTCTCATCCTCAGGCCCAACCGCATAATTATCGCCTTTCATTTTGGTTCTCATGTCCTTACCACATGATGTTAAGCTAAAAAAGGTGAACATCCCCACTACATAAAAATAAACTACGTAGGTCGTCATCCATCACCCTTCCTTATTAAAGGACTAGAAGAGCCTTACCCCATCCAACCAAAGAATGGTGTGCTCCCAATATCTTTTCAAGCACCTCCATCCATGTTCCACACTTCATGGATCAAGCATCTTGGGTCATCACAAACCTTTCAATACCCTTAAAAAGGAAAAGAGATATCTTCATTTGGCCATGTTATTGATATGAGGGCTCAAACCCACCAACCATAGACATATTGTCCTAGAATAAAGGGATTTTTGATTCTTGTGAGCCTGATGTCGCCAAGGTGGAACCCAACACCCCATTGTGTTATAGGATATCCCCAGAATGATAGTCCCATATCATCACTAATGACCTAAGAACCTTGATCCATTGTTTATGATATCTATATCACCCTCTTAGAAAGATGTTAGACTACTCTTGACCATGGGTGTCCAAATGAACCTCTTATGTAACATCCCCATACTAGGTCCAAGTGTCATGAATTTAAACTACTCACCCCTTGGTCAAATCTATAAGAACATAAACTCTAGAACATAATCATCCTAATCGCAAGACCCAAAACTACTAATGAAAGAGACCCAAAACTCATCAGGCCAAAAACCCACAAAGGGTGGCCTAAGAAAATGTCAAGTAATCACCCTCTAAACTCATCATCTCTAGAGTATAGGAAAAAAATAGGGCACAAGTAAATAATTCATAAAGTACATAGGGTATAATATTTAGCCCTAGTGAAATAGATGTTGTGCTAGCTAGATCACCTAGTCTAGGTAAAAATTAGAGAAATGGTTTTTCACATCTCCTCGGTGAGAGAATTTATTCATTAGGTGGTGGAACAACTTATATGGTACTCGAACCCTCCATTGATTTTACACTTTCCACTGACCACACTTTGTGAATTAGGGTGTCTTCAATCACCATAGCCTTCCATATCCCTTGGAAAGGATATCCATCTTCAAGGTTCCCTTTCTTGAATATTCATACATGCCCATGGCTCCTATATATTCACTTATGGCCGTCAACCAAATGTGCCACTATGAAGAAGGAAAATCCAATCCTCGAAACATTGGCATCATCACAACATCACGCAATATCTTAGTATGTATGACCTGCTCATTGTATGGTTGTCCCATATCATTATCCTGACTAGAACACCCCAGGTCATGATTTATAGTCTCCATATCAAACTATCCAAGAAGATATAATATCCTTGATGTTGCATCACCGTGTTTTATACCCATTCTCAAAGTTGTAATGCGACCCTTCATTCTTGAAACTTTTGTTGGCTCATACCTCATGATTCAAAATCCAAGGGCATAGGGATCGATCTGCTAAATTTGAGATAATGTTCCCTAGGTTACTATAACCTTCCCTGGATAATCTTCTTTCCATACCCAAATTCATCACCTAGACTTTTGAGTCCCCGAAAATCTTCCATACACCTCATTGATAAGTGCAGATCATCTTTTCTTGGACATGCCACTAACACATAAGGTATTTAACCCACCAACTAAATGAATATTCTCATTTCCAGAAAGGCACGTCAATCCTTGTGATCCTTCACAACACCATAGCGGAACCTGACATTTCAAAATGTTTAGGTACATACCCGGCTTGTCTGCACCATCCCATATTCATGGAATAAAACATTGAAGTTTTCATTTACATCACCCACATTCCAACTATCTAGGTGGTCCTAACATCCCTATTATTTCTCCATCAACCATATTCACCCCATAAAATCCCCCATATCCCTTGTAAAAGAGTGGATATTAGCTTTTCATGGCCATGATATTGATGCATAAGGGATTTGAACCTCCAACTAAAGTCATGTACTACTAGAAAGAAAGGAACTCTAATCCTCATGAGCCCTAGTAGCACAATGGAAAAAATCATCACTTCATAGTTTTTTGAATCATCCCTAGTCCTACATCCCCCATATTCAATAAATTTATTATCTAGAAGACCCTAAACTGTATTACCCCAAAATTCTGAGCTCAAAGACCCCAAACTACAACACAATGATGGCCTAGAATACATGACCTTAATAAAGAAAGAGACATGATGCCTTTGAAGATGAAAACTCGATAAGGGAATCCTGGTTAAAAGTTGAATTTCCACTCTATAGACTTGCACTTTGTGTGATCTAGGTAATATTGAGTGCCTATAAAATTAAATAGGCACACAAACTTGTTAGGATGAAAACATGTAAGAAAGAAGCATGAGAAAAATCCAAGTCCATGCCCTTTAAGTCTTCCCCCATATGAAGCTTAGGAAAAAGTTAGAGAAAAAACAAATAGAAAGGTAAAAATAATGTGGGGGCCACTATATGTCACTAGAAAAAAATCTAGCTATTCTTGCTAAGTCCCTTGACTTAGAAAAAAGTTAGAGAATTCTATATTTTGGAAGGACACCATGTACAAATTGTCCTTGCAAATCAGATGATATAAATACTACTAGAACATGTGTGTTAATGAAGGATTTCATATTAGTGATAATTCATGAACATTTTTCAAAAAGAGACCTATTTAAATTCAAGGTGATTGGATATGTATGACATTGAAGAAAAAGGATGAGAATCATGGACGATCTGATCAACATCTCCACCGAAATACAAATCTTCATATAGGATTTCATCAAAAAGTAGACACTTCCACCTATTGCGTATGATTTAGATGTACCTAAGTACATTCATCATATATTTCTTTAACCATGAACCTATGTATCTTGTGCATGATCTTGATCTTCATAATTATATATTTCATAACTACATGTGTCTTGATTCCTATCCTCCTGGGATACATAGGGAAATCCAAGTTCTTTTCTTTGGATCCAACCAGAGGTTCCATTCCTCCTAATCCCTATCCCATATTGGAATTTATATACATTCCAATTTCAGGGTGTCCATACCTCAAGTTAAGGCTACTCCCTATATCAGATTTTTCCATGCTGTTATGGCTAGATGTATCATGTTCATAGCACTTGAGAACTTCTCAATCTTACTCAGGATAGATCCTCTCAGAGTTAAGATCCATGGATCATCAAACATTTAGATATATGACAAACTGATCTAAATTCACCTTATAATATGTTTATTTTATTCTGACTAATCTCATTCTAATGGGGGGAATTTTTTTAGCACTGGTACTTGTGCATATTTCACTTTACCACTAAGGATCCAAGGACCATTCCAAGAATCATAATAATACATTGAAAAGGAAATTCATGAAGTGCTAGAGGTTAAGGAGATATACCTTGAATCTTATATCATAATTTTAAATTTTATTCTATGAATTTAGGGGTTCTTATTTCCACCCCTTAGAAAAAATGTATAGCCAACCACTATCCATGCATGCCCATTCAACCAAGGCCCATGTGGGACCATCAAGGTGATCATTCCCATGGGAGTAATCCTGGGCCAGGAAATAGATCACTGGGGAAGCATATCTCCTGCAAGGTATGATTCATGCCCATTTATAGGTCCCGTGTGCATAATCCCACAAGCATGCGTGCATGGATGGGTCAAAGCCCGTTAGTGAAGGAGATGAACATGGTACTGGTGTCGAACCCATTGTCGGATCGAGAATCAGCAACCAAGGAATGTATTTTATACCATAAGAAGTCATGAATATAGATAGATGTAGTATGGTACATTTTCCATGGGATCAAATTTGGGTCGTCCGATCACACTTCCCATTGATCCACATTGTCTGATTCATCTTTCCACTGATCCAGACCATCCACTACAACCTATCCCATCACAATTTCATACCAAGACAACCCCACACCTCAAAAATCCAAATCATGAGATACTACACATTGTGTAACCCTCATCTTCAACCTCCTGATCCACTGGTTTGACATCCCAAGGTACACCAAACGCTCGCCTGTCCTCACTGACATGTCTTCGATAATTTTTTAATTATTGAAGAAATTCCAAGATGAATGACATAAATCCATTATTAGATCCAATCCATGAGCCCCACTATACTTTTGTGAGATTCTACACCAACACTTTAAACTATTTTATTATCATTCTTTGATCATGCGACCGAATCAGGGAAAGCCAGAAGAAGCCACCGCGAGCTCTGCCAGCCTATCGTGAGAGTCTTCGACGGTATTTGGAGCTATCTTGTGATCATTATTTGATCATGTGACAAAACCAAGGGAGAACGATGAAAGTTTCATGAACACTCTAGTGATCATGAACCCTTTCACCTCCATGTATGTTCCATCCAATTAAAATCACATTTTCTCTGATGACATGGTGCAATCTTCATCACGGTGCGGTCACAATGTGGACTTCATCCTGTACAAAGAGGCGGAAGGCTCGGGATCACATGTCCAATATAAACACCTCCCATACATAAAAATTAACACAATGGGGATATGGGAAGGATATATGAGTAAGAGTGAAATGCAGAGAAACAGAGATACCAACTACTGCCTACTAAAGAACTCATCTGGGTAAATCTAGGGCTTCCCTCAATAAAAAAAACTTCCGTAGGGATGTAGTCATGATATCTCATTTCTTGATCATCATACAATCATGTGGTCAGATGAGGATATAATCTATTGTGAAACTTGTGTCCCTTCATGGTTCACCAACGTAAATCCCCAATGCATGTTTGTGAAGTCCCCCTAGCATGATCCCTTGGAAATCATGCGATGAAAAGATGAAGTGTATAAAAAGGCCTCATTGGTCTTACATGAAGATATTTAACATGGTATGCCTCCCATTATCCATGCATGATGAGGCTTTAATATGCAACCCTCACGCATGTTCAATGTTCATCACAAGACTCCCAGGGGATAATGTGATTGTGAGGTCCCCAGTCAGGCAGTGTTTCATGACATTTTCCACGCAATCCAAATATCTATAGGCATGTTTGTACCCTCAGTTTTGCGACACTCTACCTTGAGGATGTAGAGTCTTTAGTAGTAAATGTCCTCACAAGACCATGGTTATGCTATAATATTCTATGACACCTACATGCAACCTTAGGGGTGGCCATCGTGATATACAGGATCCCCGCAGGCATCCTCTATATGCAAGGAGAATGATAAGGGCACACAACCCATGTTCCATGAACCCCCTTCACAATACAATGTCTGACATTGCCCATGCATGTTGCGGCTTATGATATGCAGCCTCTGAGTATAATCATGGAGCTAATTGAAAGACCCCATATAAGTCATGTGCATCACGTACATGTAGGAATCACGCAGTGCCTTCAAGGAACCAACAAACATGCAGGATAAGAAAGGAGGAAAAAACTTTTCGACATGCACCAAGGAACCCCTACCATCCTCATGGTATTATTAGGAAGCCTATAAGAATATCCACATACTTCCTTATTAATCCATCTCGAGATTATGGGAACTGCATGAACAAAGGTATATCATGAAACACATTCTATTATCAATGCACATGAAGGTTTTGGTACACATCCTTCATGTATCACCACTAGGCCCATTGCAAGACATCGGTTGAGGACATGTGGCCGAATGAGTGGACAAGCACCATGTGGTTCCTTCATACAAGTTGATCCCCCTCAAATATTCATGTGATCTTGTAACACCTATGATCCATGCATCCCTATGCCTAAGAAAATATTCCCTATATGGACTTTAAGGCATGATCCCTTCTTATGTGCACTTGTGGAACTTGAATGAGCGTACAACCTTAAGCGCATCCACAAGACCCCTACAGTGTGAGTGTTTTGAGGACATGTGATCATGAGGGTCTTCATGTGACTAGTGATGCCCTTAGGAATATTTAGGCATGTCACTTTGATCACATGAAAAGCCTTGAATGAGTCATATTGATCTCGCGGAAACCTTTTGATATGTCATCATAGTCATGAGACGACCCATATGGAAAGAAAATTGATCAAGTTATACCCCCTTGACACATCCACATTTTCACAATACAAGAACTAGACAAATTAGGATGACCTTGAAAAGAAGTGATTGACATGTTATAATGATCATGCAGTCATCCATGGACACATCTATATTGGAATGTAAAACCCATTCAGCTCATCCATCGTGCCACATGGGAACCTCCAGATAATTTTGCGGCACTCTAAGGATAGATGCATGGTTTTTTCCACATTATACTTGAGCACTTTCATATGATCCATATTAATCATGTGATACACCACTGTAAAATGAAGTAAAAATTAGAGATATTTCTTGTGCAAACTCACATACCTCCCAACCCTTATCACATAAAATAAAGGGGATAAAAATGGAGGAGGTGAGTGGTTATCGTAGTCACTTAAGGACATGTGATGCACTCCTAGATTGATCCATGAGACACCAGGAGTCCTCGGTATCATGACTACCTTTCCATGTGAAGTCCCTTTGGCTTGTCATCCTCACTGCTTGGAATCCCCCACATGCATCCAGAAAACTCTATGGCACTCTAAAGATTGATATAAAGACATGTCCCCTACATGCCCACACGATCTTTATATTCCCTATATTGTTCAAACAAGATATCACCCAAAATATTGGTCATAAAACCCATACATTGATCATGAAATCCCACATGACCCCAGATATTTCTAAAATAAAATAAAGGAGATAGAAAAGGGGAAACCAAGAGGGGTTCACGATCGCTGAAAGACATGCACACGACAAGCCCCTGATGACCCACATAGCACCACAAGCCCTCGGTGACATGCTCGCCTCACCTCACGGAAGGCCTTTGGCTTGAAGACTTGTACACAAAATTCTTGCGCACCATATAAACAATACTGGTCATGCGATACATCTCCAAAAAAAGGTGAAATAACCTCAATACAATAACTACAACATCATGTGACTCCCGACATTCATCACATAAAACTAAGGAGCTAGGAATGAATAAGGAGAGCAGGGTTCATGGTCGTTGAAGGGCATGTGATTCACGCAGTGCGCCATTTGTTTGGCCTTAAGAGACATCGAGACAAGCCTTCCAAGGACTCATAGATTCCTTCCAATAGTGATTTGGATCTCACAAATACCCATGGACATGTTGAAATGAAAAAATGTACATCCTTCAAATTGAAAGTCCTCAATAGTCAACAATAATCTAATAATGGATGGATGTACTTCAAACCACTAAAAATCAGGAGGCACCCTTCTAGCGGTCCACTATAGAGACTCAGGAAACTGCGTAATGCCAGACCCCATGTCTACTCCATCCTGGACTCACACCAGATTCCCCACACATAGCAGTGAATATGCGGATGGCTACACCTATAAATTCCCTACTCCAACTCAGAAAAACATTTTGGTGGGTTGGTTTGTTGTTTTGATGATGAAATGATAGAAAGATGGACCCAGAACACCGCTATGCATGTCGGTGCTTAGACTCCGGGCTTCTGTACACATCTGATCACATTACTGGTGAACTTTCCACCAGGTCATAAACTGGTGGACTGCCAAATTAGTCCTGATTTAAGCATAAATCCCTCCACTTGATCAATAAAAGATCACACAAAGGACTTCTAGCGAGACATGAAAATATTGTATCACATGTCCTCCAGATCACATGAGACCCAAACAAAATGACAATGAACTGAACTAAGGCACTCACAACACAAGGGTAAAAACTAGGACTCAAAGTGGAAAACCCAAGTGGAATACATGATCATAGACCTCCATCTGCTTCACATTTGTAAATAAATAATGCGCGATGGTACCAAGTCATGCCACCCAAGCCTCACAACATCCCTTTTAAATGTAATCTAGGTTATCCAAAATGATCTGGACATGTTGGGACATGTCTTGAAAACACTTCGCAGACACCACTTGGATTCTACAAACTCTATGGGTTTGTTACCCTAGACTAGCGATGTCCTCAGGATGCACTACCTAATTCATATAACAGATTCCTCTCATTTTAGTAGAGTCTCATATACACATCTGGAAATGACAATCTAGCTCTCGTGGCATATGCTTTGGGCATGCCGTCCTGGTCTCGTGATGTCTCCCCGAGGTGTCATCTAAGACATATGATACCCTCTGGACCTGTCATCCTGGTCTTGAAATGTATCCCCTTGGTGTCATCCAAGACACACAACACATGTCAGATCATGCTACCATGACTATCACGACACCCTCCACATGTCTCGATCTAGTTCATGTAATGACTCCAAGGGTACGCCAATAGGATCATGCAACACCTTCCAGATAAAAAGGCATATTCACTAGGGAAGACTCAGTGTGTAAGCCCCAACATCTCCAAGATAACTACAAGGACATTGATTCCTACCATAACTAGGATACGTATGATGCCTCCTTAAAGGACTGATTTCCTTATCAAACACTCCAAGGACTTCCCCAATACACAGATCCCATATCCATACTCCATGAGGTTGATCATGAACTCCCCCTTATTTATCACAATGAGGATGGATCATGTAGTCTTAGAGAGATTCTACGAATGCCTCATTAGGCATCAAACACCTATTCCCTAGGGAATCCTCATTGTGTAAGCCACAAAATATCTAAGAGAACTATGAGTAATCTGATTCCCGCCATAACTGGGATACATAGGATGCCTTCTTAAAGGCCTGAACTCCATATCAAACACTCCAAGGAATACCCCAATACACAGATCCCATATCCATACACAATGAGGATGATGAAGCACTCCCCCTTATTTCTCACAATGAGAATGGATCACCTGGGCTAAGGGGGATGAAACAAACATCTCATTAGACATCAAATACCCATTCAACTGGGATGCCTTAATGTTTAAGTCCCAAAATCGATTAAACTATGATGAATCTGATTTTTGCCATAACCAGGATACAAAGGATGTATCTTCCAAACATGAGCTCAAATATTTGGTATTTTGACACCCTCATATTAGTCATTAACACATGAAGTTAAACTATACAAATGAACCAAAATACATGGGTTTTGATTCATGCAATAACCAGGATATTTTGGACACCTTTTAATGGATCAATCCCATCCTCATAATACCAACCACCTCCATAAAAAAAACCATGTCCCGAAACACTTGGTCATATGGTTTCATCATATAAGTGACCTCTGATTACTGGAAAATGATGAAAATCCTCATATACATATAGATGGATTCACAAAATAGATCCCAGTCTATCGCACATAAAAGAGATTTAACCCATATCCATTTTGTTAGGGTACTTGGTCCCACATTGTGATTAGAAATATATTCCCGAACATGTATTAAATCTATAAGATAATCTTGTTGTAGGAAATAATTCCCCTAAAAAGTGTGATATGAGCCCGACCTCCCATCCTATTGACCAATGAGAGTCCCCAAGAGTCACTGGGCTTGAAACCCAGATGATTTGTAGCCTTTGGAAAGCAGGATTATACCCAGATAAAGATGGGGGAACCATTGGTAGTTTCAGGGAAAAGTGATAATGGTAATGTAACTAGATAAAATCATTACACACCACAAAATCATGACAAAACAATAGCATGTAAATAAAAACTTATGAGTCACTAGGTTTTCAATATAGTTTATCCATAGTGATTTCCATATTAATTTTTCAAACCTAATAGTTTTCCAAGTCCATCATAATGGTTCATAAAGATTTTGAATTTTGAAAGCATATTTTCTAGTATTTTTAAAACAAGTTTACATAAATGCCTCTGTGTTGTGAAACATTTAATGATCTATTTAATACCCGATTTTCCATTTTAGGGTTATTATCCCTAGTTACAACTAATCCAAATAAACATCTACTTATAGTATCTATATATGGAATTTAATTTCCTATAAATCACTCAATCTATACATCACCAAAATTATAGGATATTTTACAATAAAAAAACTTATAATTATGGTTATCACAAAATTATTATAGTAATAATCCCAAAAAATAACTATACATGACCTTTGATACTAAATAGAGAGAGCCAAGCCTTTTACACATATTAATACAATAATTTTAACAAAAATATACATTAAATAATTCCAATAGAGAGGCCAAGTTTATTTGGAAGACTATATACATAATACATAAAAAATATAAAGTAAAAAATAATTAATGTAATTTCATTAATAAGCTCCTAAATCCCTTTTTTCACCTAAAAATTTATAAGATAACTTGGGGAATATATAAAATAATGGGGTGAACTAAAAACCTAGTAAGGCAATAAACATGATGAGGAAGTATAACATGCAAGTCAAATGGAATAACATGATATCGTAAAAAGATATGTCTCATGAATATCACATGGTATCATAAAAAATAAGTACATGGTATTATAAGATCATGGAAACATAAGAGCATGGTACAAACATAAAACATGACATAAGCATAAGTCAAGCCTAACTTCCAAGACAACATCACATGGTGGATAAAGTCCCATCATGGATTTGGTTTAGTCCCTAATCCAATACATAATGTCTAAAAATAAAAAACAAAATACCAAATGAATTGGGTAACTATGTGGTTTCAACCATCAAAACCTTTACATGATTATTTGTTCCCCAGAAGTAAATCAATCATAAGTCATACACATAATAATTACCCATGGAAAAAATTGGTTGCATAATATTGCCTCATATCATAATTAATGGATTCTTCTTAATGTTTCCAAAGAGAAGATGGAATGAAATATTATGTATGTCCATATCTAAATAAATTTGAATAGGTATTAAAATATGGTGTTCATTGGGGAATAAATACTTTAAATTTTCATTACATAAAATGAATAAGGGATAGATAAGTTCTCATTAACTAGGTTTGATTTTATAGAAGAAATTTGAGAAATAAAGTTAAGACATGTATTACCCCATAAAAGAGAGGTAGAATAAGCTAATTATATATATAATAGATATATATACAGAATTTATAAGTATTCAATGACATTAAAGAGTGATATAAAGTAATTTAAAGGGATAAAGGTCATAACTTAAAGAAAATAGGGTGGTTCAGAGATACCTATTTTTTTATGTCCAAATATATTTTGTACTTTCACTTAACAACCTGAATAATAAAATTAGACTAATTAATTAATGAATTTTGAAATTATCAGCATATATTCAATTTATTATAATTTTATTATGTTCATTTATAATAATTTCAATTATATATAATGTTTAATTTCACTTTTTCGAGAGCATCCATTTCATTGTTCCAAGGTCACATCACTTGTGTATAATTATTGATTACCTTGTAAAATAGAACTACAACTCTAGAAGTGAAATTAAATTTTATTAATTTCCTTAAAAAATTAAATGGTTTTAAATATCTTTTTTTAATAGGAACAATTCACTTAGTAAAAATTTAGCATTATGTAGCTAGCTTATTTAGGTCGTTTTACCCACTTCCATGAACTAGATTCATTTTATTTAATTAGATTATTATTACAGAAAATTAAATAATAATAAATAAGTTATAATGTACTTATTTTATTCATATTTAACCTTAATATTTTTTTAATAACAATCCTTGAATTCATTGGATAAAAATGAAGTATGATGTTCATGGGGGCAGTGAACCAACCATATTATAATGTTTTCATTTTATAATCTAAAGAAGGGAGGGTATAATATGGATATAAAACCATAATAATAACATATTAGTATATTTAGTTAATTTATTTTACTATTTATAGGTGGATGAAAAACATAATGGGGATAGTGTAAGAAGAATAAAAAATGAATGAGATTAGTCGAGAATATTACCTCTTCCTTTGGTTGTCTCCTCTTAGGTTGCCCCATAAGGATCCTTTGAATGGTATTTGAATAAGACCAAAAGTATTGAAACATGTGGAATATTATTTTAAAGATATTTGGGAAAAAAATGGTAATATCCAAGTCTTATAATGTGTGAGGAGAAGGGGTCATGAGGATTAGTATATATAAGGGGAGGAGAGGGATATTTTTTAATATTATAATCATTAGTTTTTTATTTTGGAAAAAGACTACCAATAGTTTTGATTATTGTCACTATATAAAGTAAATTGTTCGTGTGAGTTTGAAATAATGGGTTCTTACATCATCCAAGACTCAAAAATTCATGTGTTTAACATATAATGTTAAATATTGTAATTTACTATATTTTACTATTCACCAAAAGTTTAACTATTTTATAAAAATACCAAAAATTCACCCTAAAAATTTTTTGAAGTGAAAATTCCAAAAATGGAATCTATTTTATGAAAATAACTTTCTAAAAATGATAAATTTATTTTTTTAAATAAAATCATCAATTATTTGAAAATTACTAATTTTAATATTATGATCAATTTTAGAACCCTTTGAAAAATGACTTATGGTATCCTAAACTTTTATTATCATTATAAAAAAACATAATATTACTTTATAAATAAATTATATGAAAATAAACATTTTTTTAAATCATTATATTTATTATAAAAGTGAAATTAAAACATTTATGTTTTATAAAAATACAAAAACTTAATTTATCATTTTTAAAAAAATTATTTTTTTGTATCATGATATAAATATTTCGTATTCTCATTATATTAGATAACTAAATATTATTTTACATTTTCATATGTAAATTTACTTTTCTAGTAGTTAGGTTACTATTCCAACTATTATATTTCTATTCTAATAGTCAGGTTATTATTCTAATGGTCGAATTGTTATTCCAATGGTTAGATTTGTAATTTGCATATGGGTTACCTACTTTCTATAAATAACATGTATTTAATTAATTTTTCATTCAATTATATTTCCTCACAATATTTTTTTATATTTTCATTTTCAAAATGAATATTTCATTATTAATATTATATTCTATTTCTAAGGTGTTGTTTGTTATTGTAATTATTCTAGTGGATAAATCAAATCCAAGTTTTCATATTTTTGTTATCTTATTTTATATTTTTTATCCCATTATATTACATTCAATTATTATAGAAATTCCTATTATATAAATGTAATGCTCAAATTAACGTAATATTTTTTTGGTTTCAACATGTGGTGCATGTGATTTATTCTACATTGCTAAATATAACACAATTATTAGATGGGAAATTCTATTGAAAAAATTCTGGGTCATTACAATCATCATCCCTTAAGAAATTTCACCCTCAAAATTTTGTTTTACATAACAAAGTGAAAACAGCTGAGGGTACTTATACTTCATGGATTCATCCAGTTCCCATGTCAACTCCTCATACTTATGGTTTCATCATAGTACTTTGACTAGGTGAGTAATCTTATTATGTAAACCTTTATCCCTATTATATGATATATTTATTAGTTGCTCCTCATAAGAGATATCGTTTTCCAACAATACCACCTATAAATTTAGTACGTGTGGGGGATCTATTATGTACTTCCTCAAGAGGGATACATAGAATAAATATTGTACTTTAGAAAGGGTTAGTGGGAATGCTAGTCTATTGTCCATAGCTCTAATTTGATAGAGAATCTAAATGGTTTCAATGTACCTGGGACTTAGCTTTCCCTTCTTCCCAAATCTCATTACTCTCTTTCATAGATATATTTGGAGGAACACTTTATCTTCTACCAAAAACTCTAGGTCTCATCTATCATCACCTGACTCGATGGGGCTCGAGATGCAACTGCCCCAATTCTACCTCTAATAGGGAAGGGGCTAGCGACTAGGGCCAATAAGGCATATCACACACATGGGAGACATTTCCCTTAAGTAAATATATGTACACCCATATCTAAAAGACCATAAAATGATTAAATTTAAAAAAACTGAAAAAATTCATGCATACATCTATAATCCCACAACTAGATTACAAAAAAAGTAATGAAAATCATAAAAAAAGGAAAAATATAAGCCGAACCAAAATGGAAAAGTAAAGTCTCGTCTACACGCATAAAGGGGAATATAGTAAAAAAGTAACACTAGTATACACCTCAGTTATTCTTGACCAAAAATAGATCAACCTACTTCTATTCCACAAACGGCTCCTCAAAAAATCCATCATCGATATAAGACATGACATGTGAAGATAGGGCCCATATAGGGGTGAGTATAAAAATACCCAGTAGGAAACCCTGAAATACCAAAGCATAAAGCATAAAGAGTAATAGTCATCTCTATACAGGTATATATCTATACCATTTATAATAAAAATATCTAAATATACTCAAAAAATAAACACAGTCTCAAGGTAAAGATCACAACTATAAAACCATCCTAGGATTCCTACCCAAAGGTTATATATGAAACTCATTCATGAGAACACACTCTACAAGCTATACTGACAGTGATGAAACTCATCTTAGAGTTTATGCTCGTCTAGTCTAGACACGAAGAAAACTGAGAGGGTTTATTCGAGATACACACTTGATCGGACTACACCTCATTGAAAGGACCAGATCTTGATAAAAAGATAGGGGTTAGCACCGAGGGCTCACTAGGGGGCTCCATACCCTAGTGAAAAAATCTTTTTAGATAGGGGATTGATACTCATGTAGTGTTGGTCAAATAAATTCCAAAAAACCCCATCTAAGGTATCATGGTAGAAAATGAGGATTATTATGTTCCTCTCAAAGGGATACAAGATCCAATCCACTAATTCAGTAGTCGAAGTAGTATGAGAAAACTCACTCTAGAAAACAGGATCTTTCCATTACTACACAGATCATCAGGAAATTACAAAGGGGTCACCCTCTATGATGGGAAAAGGATAATTTACCAAACCCTCATAGGATATGGACTAAGAGAACACACTTAAACGATACTGGTTTGGGGAGCTTACAAATGTGAGGCTGAGAAGGAATATGAATCCCTATTTTCCTTAAAGGACTATATGACATGCCCCCGGGGTACATGGTGTGTCCCACCAAGTCTGGTACTATACGTGTCTAGGTCTAGAAAAAGTCAGAAAAGTGAACAAGCCTCATCATAATTGCAACATCTTCACTATAAATCCATTTATATTTAATTACAAATGTTCATTAATGAAAAAATGAATCACACATTAGAGATCCTCAAGTAAAAACACTCAAAATATTCTATTCACTTTTCCCAAAGGGAAACCCAGTGAAAAAGTCACATTTCACCATATATTGAAAAACTGGTGCTTCATCGATCCCACCAAATAGTCTAAATTAAACACCCAAAATTAGTCTCAAAATATCTTCCTCAATATTAGGAGCATGATGCTACATACAGTTCATCAATATGACACAATATAAAGAATATATATCAGATACAAGATTCTGCAACAATAAAAATAATAATAATATTCTTATTATTATTTGAATATTCATGGACCCAATCCATGGTCCTGAATTAAATATCCGATATTGATCTTCAAATTACTATCTCAAATTCATGGTCTCTATCACACTTATTGCATGTCAATCTGGCATCTCAATAAACGGATATAACTGAAACAAGGATTTGATAACAAAGTAGTAATATTATTATTATTATTATTATTATTATATTATTATTATAATAAGAAGGGAATTGTAATTTCATGCTCGAAGTGCCTTGAAGTAAATTTCATGCCTCTTGTACAGTCAGGTTCACACACCTCATATCTCTCTCACAATGCCCAAGAAGGTGCCATCCCATCTATCATATTCATTTATTTTCAATTTTATATTATGTTATTATTTATAATAAATTCTCATAATTTAGAATTCAATCCTCCTCAGGTGTCTTCCTTTGCACCGCTTTGTCCTGGTCAAGGATCTTTAAATCTGAATCAGATCCTCTTTCAATGCTACGCATCACACCCATGTCTTTGATATTCACCTTGAACCCAAAATACTGATTCTTTTCACCAAAGACCGATTTTTCAATGATTTTTCATCTAGAATTTTTTGAATTGTCGGCTAAATTCAATACCAACGATTATCGCATGAAGAACAGGGAAATAAAAATGAAAATATATATATATTAGAAACAAACCTTGAACAATGTTCATGTTGGCCTTAATTTGTTGTCATAGGGAGATGGACGAAGAGAAATAAACAAAGCGAAACAATATCAATTTTATACCATACGAAGATAAATAAATTACCTGAATTAAACAATTGACTCGTGAATTAATTTATTATATAATAAATTCATGTTTATCATGGGTAAATCAAAACGGGATAAATCCAAACAAGGAAAAATTCCTAACTTAATTTGGATCAATAACTGATGAATAATGAATTTACATCATTTGCATGGGCAAGATCCTTTATTTCCATTAGAACACCAATTGACAATGCTCGATCCATCAACATTCATATATGGAAGCACCTCCATGGGATCATCTATGAAACACCAAGGTTATAAGGCCTATCCTAAAATACAGTTATAATTGAGTTTATATAGAAGTTTTTTAGGTCGTTGTGTCATCAAATAAAAATAAATTTATTTATTTATTATTTACACCTATGATGAATTTTTCACAAATTCCTCACACTAGTAAATGTTTTTGTCACATCTAGGATAAAACCCCCATTTTGAACTCAATAATTCCCTTAGACTTTTGATCCAGACCTTAATTTATTAGTTATTCTAATTTTCAGGAAAAATGCACATGCGTGATATTTAATATATTAAATATATTTAAATAATTAATTTTAGGCACACCAAGCTTTAAAATCTCACACTATCTCAGATCATGACTCTATAAATATTCCTATAAATATTCTAAAGTCTTGCATGGAAAATAGGGACATTACCTTATTAACTCCTTCAAATATTTTCATCCCAAAAAAGAAATACTAAGGAAAAGGTAAGGATAATAAGCCCTAAATTGGGTCTCCCACTCCCACGAGCTCTCCCAATTACTGTATGTTCTATCAAAAAACAAGCACCCCAAAAAAACACTCGTACACAAATGGTCTTCCTCCTGCCAAATCCCAACATTACCAGCTCTTTGAAAAGGAAACTCAAATCTCTCAACCTAGATCACTCAGGTTGATATGATACAATGAGTCTTGCACATACCTCCTCTGTTTGTACATGTGTAGAACACTAAGAAACCAAAACTATTGGGATCATTGAGTTAAGCGGTATGACACCTCACTTAAAACTTAACAAACTTTTGAACATTTGTCTACTATAAAAACCCGTTATTTCTCCCCTATCTGTGGGATTAGACTTATTCTTAATTTCCCCACTCTTCTGATGAGAATTTTCAAAATTAGATATAAAATAATTTAATTAGTATGATATTTTTGGTCTAATAATATCAACTTAATTTTTTTACTAAAATGATTAGTGAATGTGATTAAAATTAATTACGATGATTAAGGTAAGATTAAGATTAATAAGGGACTATACCTTAATATTAAGGACCGAAATGAATTTTACACTTGTCCAAAATCCATTAATTTAAAAAATTTAACCATTCCACCACTTGATTATAAATATATGTGTTTTGGGATACAATTAAATTGCATATCCCTATAAAAAGGGTAAGGAAAACACAAAAAGGGAACTTTCCTCACCTTTAACATTTAAGAAACATTAAGATATATAAAAACATCATATTTCCAGTTATATAAATAATTTTGAAATATATATAGGATATTGTTATCATAATAAATTATCGATAATTTATAAATATGGTTTAGGTGCTTAAAACTCTTATGAAACATTAATATAGTGATTATTTAGTAAACAATTAACTAAAATAGATGATGCTATAAATATTAAAAGTGAAGTTAATTCATTGAATTACTGTATTTTTTTATTGTTTTATATTAATATATCATGTTACACACCTTTAGACTTAATATATATTAATTCCCATATAATATTGATATTTTAAAATTAAAATTAAATAAATAATGTCAAAATTGACATTATTGTTATTTTAATATAAATGGATCTTATAAAATGATTTAAAATTGATAAAAATAATATATTTTGTCAACTGACTTTTAAGTGTTCATATATATTAAATATGTTATATTAATGAAATAATTAAACTTTTATAATTAACATGTTGACCCATATTATGTAAATACGTTGTTATGACGGTCCGGGTTCAAGCAACGTTTTAGCGCGTCCCATGAGATTGTTTTAAAATTAATTTACAAAAATAAATGGAATTTTAATTTTATAAATTGCATATAAGGTTAATAATTCTGTGGTTTTATATTTTTTAATAAATCTCACTTTAATTTACACTTAATGGTAAAATTAATTACATGAGAAAACTAGATGCTTTAAGAGAAATAAGAATTATAAAATTGGGGAATATTAGAATTTAAGGAAACAAATAATTAAAATGCACATATTTTTGTGTGTATGAGGTTTTTATATACCATTATACTCATTTAATCCATTATTTTCCCATTTTGGAATAACTTTAGGTAGGATATACCACCCATTATTGAATACCTTTTGGTATTTACCAAGGTGCCACTCCCCCTCCACTATAAAAAGGAAAGCACTCTACCCCTTCATCACACCTCTAAATCCTCTTAAGTTCGGCCAATACCTGCCCAAATTTCCTCCCAACAATAATACCTTCTACATTGAAGCTTCCCTTTGGTCAAAAAGCTTCTCAAGGAATCCTTTTGTCACAAATGAAAAGGATTTACCCAATTTAGAGGTAACCTCTTCTGTCAAGACCCTTTCATTTATTTTCCTTCTCCACCACTCCACTCTCTTAATTACCTTCTTGGGTGACAACACCAATATCAAAAAAATACTATGATATTTTTATGAGAATGGAATGATCTAAACTTAAACACACTTCCATCTAATAAATGTTAAACATATTTTTTCTGTGTACGGCGAACTACTGCCGAACGAAATGATGATTGTTCATTTCTCCTTTACCACAAATCGTGGTGTCCATTATGATTGAGACTATATTTATATATTTAATATATTATATTTATCATTTATTTAATATTTTTTATTCATTTTACAACATAAATCTTTTTACCTTTCATTTTGTGTTAATACAATAATCTCATTTGATGAAGTGTGGACTACCGCCCCCTCAAAGCAACGCGATTCATTCACACACCACATAGATTGTATTAAGAATGAGTTTAATGAAATTATATAATATATATGATGTATTAATTATAATATAAAAATTATATATATATATATACATACATATATATACATATTTCATCTACATACTTTCTTTCAATATGATAATAAAAATGAAAAATAGTGTTCATGCATATGTACGGCTTACCGTCTCCATGAGCAGTGTATTCCATTAAATACATGATTATGATATATATTATTATGATATTAATATAATTTATATAACTGAAATTTATATCATGTTATAAATTATGTAATTATGATATAAGTATAAAATATTTAACAAAGTAAGACACATGCGAAGAACAAAGTTAATATTACCTGAAGTGAAACCTTAACATAAGATTGTTAACATGTGGGTAATAGAAGGTTATAATAAAACCATATATGGTAATATATATAAGAATATTATTCTATATAATATTTATACTAAACTTATATTTATTATATAGGATTCTTGTGCGAGTACAGAGAGATTCAATACGCAAGGTAAGGGGAATTTCATTTCAATTTTAATTTCTGTGATATTTATGTTATTATCACCACTCTTTCCTTTTTGTGGTGTATGTACTAACCAAGATTGAATTATATTTATATTATACCTAAATTTATTAGTATTAACTTATCCAATATTTGATTCTTTTTTCATGGGGATTAAGTTTCAAAAGATACCAAATCCGCAAACCAGTTTTGTCTCAATTTTCCTTCTTTGAGACTCGTGTTTTGTTATGAACCTAAATTTTTTTAGAGGTTTAAATACTTCAATTGAACATGTTATATAATTAATAAAATTATTTTAATTATATATTAAGCTTCATTTAATTTTCTTCTCTTAACGGGTGAGTATGATCCCATGTAACCAAGTCATAATACTTTATTGAGACAATCTTATCATTTTTTTAGATTGTTTATGTTTATGATTCCTTTGAGGAAATATATCAAGAATATTATTGAGTATAATTATGCTATGTTTATTCAAGATATAATCATTTTTATTACCATTTTTTCACTCTTTGGTACGTAATATAATGTTTTTAATAAAATCAGATCATCTATCTCTTCAGCCATAAATCCATTGTATTCAAAAACCATGTTTTCAAAAATTATTTCAAAAATGTTTTCAAAAGATTCTTGATATATTAATTTTCGAGTAAAATGTATTTTAAAATTTTTTAATTATTTTGAAATATTCCTTTATAAGTTCCCAAATCTATTTTCAAAGAAAAAGATTTTCAAAAGGTTTTATGTTATAAAAATCATTTTCCAAAGAAGAAATGATATTTTTCACATGAAATGTTTTTAAAATACCTTCCAAAGTTATTTCACTTATAAGATAACATTAATTAGTGTTTATCATGCCTTTATGAGGAAATTTTTTCATGTTTCCATTCATATTCATTCTCTAAATAGATTATTTTTTGACAGCATGTTGTTTTTGAAGCTCTTTTATCTTTCATGGGTTATATGATTTTGAAACCCACTTCTTTTCCTGGGTTATGTTTATGTTGAACTGATTATAAAACCTGTATCTTTCCACAGGTTATGATATTTTTAAATGTTTCTGATATCCATTTCATTTCATTTCATGGGTTATGATAATTTTATTTATGATCTTGTGGAACAAGTATGTTTTATTTCATTATGTGAATGGTGGGACCTATATCTCCCTCCAATGCATTGCGTAAAGATTTATATCTCATGAGATAATACAATTATTGAATGATGGTTTCTCGATTAAGAAATATAAGGTTGGAATGAGGGTTACTCAGTTCAGTAATACAGGTTTAGAATGTGGGTCACTCAGTTTAGTAATACAGGGCTGGAATGGGAGTTACCCGTTCAGTAAAGGATTTTTTCCACTAAGATGGTATTGGAAGTGATGTGTTGGCTACTTTGGAATTAGTATATTCTTATGTGTTTCCATAATTCCATGTCTTTCACCTATTTTATTCTTTCATGGATTATGTCCTTTTCTTCCTTTTTATTACTTTCTTATTAAATTCCATTATTTATTCCATGATTCATGTATATGATATTTGATATGTAGGGTATGATATTTTATCTTAATTCGCATACCCTTATGCTCATATTAATTATTACATGGCTCCATTGTTTACACTTACTGATCATTTTATCTCACCCGTTTTTATTTTTCCTTCCCCAGGTTATGAAGATATGTACTATGTTTGATATGTCTAAGAAGAGTGTTAGTCAAGAAGAACCTAGTGGGAGATGTTTTATCTCACATATGTACTAGTTTTATGTATCCATGTTTCCAAAGGCACTATACCAACTATAGTATTTGGGAATATATTTGTATAATTTTTAAGTATTCCACAAATGTTATTTAATGTTTAGGTTTTGTAAAGAAATGGTCTCCATATTTTCTATCAGTGCAAAGGTATAGTCAACCTTTGGAAACTTGTATGAGAAAACCAGAGTGATATCCCTAGGTTTATTTCTAAGGATAAGTATAAAGATGAGTTAATATTTAGTAAAATGTCCAAGATTTTTGGTAAGGGATAGAGTGAGTGGTTTCCTAGAAATACATCCCTGACTAGATAATACAAGTGGTTGTGATTCTGGAAAAACTTTACCTAGGGTTAATAACTCCGACAATATAATCTAGTCTTGACATGGGGTAATCTAATAAACAGAAATAGGCCTTACTACACACCTGGTTTGACACTCCGAGGGGATATTCTTTTGGAATTCACAAACTCTTCATGAAACATCATGAAGGATTTAGATATAAGTTAGCTATAAATAACCTAGGATAACCCAAGGTGTCATATATTATGGAAGGATTCATGATTTAGAAATCCTAAAAGTAATTATTTTCAGGACTATGTGGTTTTATTCTATGATAAGTAATGCTCACACTATGGTTCTGGATTTAATCAATAGAGGGAACTGGAAGGAACTGGATTAACATTGAATGTGATGGAATATTTTGTGAAGAGTAGTCAAGTGGGATTATCATTGGAGTGAAATATGTCTTGATCATGCCTAATTTGTTTTCACGGAAAATTATTGACAATGAATACCTTAACCAACTCTCGGACTCACTAATGAATAGAAAGGAGTTCGATGAGAGTTTGGGTAAAGGTGACCATGGAGGAAAGTAGATCTCATTTCCTTTGAGTTAAGAATGTGGGAAGAATCACCTTAGTGAATGTCTTAGAGGAACAAGAAGGTGTTTTTGATATGGAAAATAAGAACAGAAAGAAATTGACTACAAGGTAAAAATTAAGAGTTTGGATAATGAAATGGATGGTTAATTTTCACCCCTAAGTTGTTTTATAAGGTTAAGTGTTTTAAGTGTAGAGAAAATGGTCATTATGCAACTCAATTTCCCAACAAGAATGTTCTTTAAGAGAATCAACAAGGTTGTAGGAGTAATGGATACATTACTTACAATGAAGAGACTACATATTAAATGTGAAGGAAAAAAAGTATTGTGTAATATGATGAGGTAGCATTGTTAATGAATTAAGGATGAATTAATCAAAGTATTTATGTATTTGGATTGCATAGTTAAGAATGGTGAATTATGTATGGATTTTTTAGTTTATGTTTTTCTATGTATGTACAATAATATGTTAAGTGGTCATGATGGACTAGAAAGGCTATCTCATGAAAGTTAAAATTTTTACTATGGTAAGGTAACCCTTAACATGTTCTTTATGTTAAGATAATGTTGTGTGGATAAATATATGTGGTATATGAATAAGTAAATCAGACAATACTGATTACCTTGGAACTATGTAAGGACCTGTTTATACGTGTTTTATATACTAATAATGAATTTTACAACATTTTTGTATTTAAGGAGTAAATCCAATATACTTTGGAATGAGGAATCATGCATGTTCCCCAAAAGGATTTATGGTGATTCAGGTTGTTACCATGTTTCAGCAGAATATAAAATAAGGGTATTCACATGTTTGGAATATTAAAACCAAGAGATAATTTGTGATACAAGGGAATCAATGTTAATATTATTTCATGACTCTCTTTATATGGTTTTGGATTTTCATCTTTTTGAAGGTTTATATGGATATTTTTTCATGAAAATTTTAAGTTAAACATCAGAGGAATTATTTTTTCACAAAGTTTGTGTTGAAAATCTTGGTTAAAATGATAATTAGTTATAAAAATTATTTCCAAGATGTCCATATTTTATATTATCATAAAAAGGACATAATTTATATTGGTTGAAAACCAATCTTGTTTGGAAAGGTCGTGGGTCTTGAACCCATGATCGAAGGACAATAAGGGTTCCATGCCTACCATTGGCCTACGTGATGTTCTGGTTAATGTGTATTTATTTTTAATGAATAAATATTTATAATTAACTATTAGTGTTACTTTTATTTTTATATATTAATGCATGTTGTTTTTTTAGACAAAATAGTTAGACTTTTTATTCTTTATGGGCCTTTAGATCCATTAAAAGTGTATTTTAGTGCTATATTCATCAAAGTTAATTTCTAGAAATTCATTCAATGAGGAAATGGATGTAATAGATATTTTTAAAATAATATCCCAAGAATAAAATTTTGTTTATAGAAATTTATCAAGAATTACTCAACATTTTGAAAGTGATCAAAAAAATTGTTGTCCTAGTACCTTAATTTTCGTTGAGCTGATGGCCTTTTAAATCATCACATATTTATGACTTTGAGGCCCTAAAATTTCCTTTTATCATTCACTTGTTTGTTATTTATGACCTAAATCACTCCCTAAAAATATTTAATCTTTTCCTATATGTCTGATCTTCACTCCCAACCTATGTTCTTCTATGTGGAAACCCAGTTATATGTTACTTTGGGAAATAATTATGGTTCCAAATTTCCTATTTTAAGAAAAAATTTAGTATCTATTTTTATGATGTGGGTTTCTATGAAATATACTTTAAATTATTAATCCTTTTCTAACATAGATGAATTTTGAGGGAGAAATTTATTTTATGTGGGGTAGAATGTAACACCCTCATATTTTGATATTTTTTTTGAATTAATTTAACTTTTCAATATTTTTCATTTCACATGAAACTAGAAATAGTTATATATATATATATAATAAAAAATTAATTCAAACATTCATTTCACATGCAATACCAATTTTTCTTGTTCTGAAAGCAACACCGACTTGGTGCACAATGCATGCAACACTAAGTTTCTACGAAACATATATTTTTATTTTTTTAATTATTTAAATAATATAATTATAAACTATCCATTAGAAATAATAATAAATTATTTCCAAATATTGGTTATAATTTTTTTATATAAATAAAAAATATTCATAATGAAAGACAATATTTTTGGTAAAGTCTTTTTATGTTAAAAACATTGTCTTCTTGAATGAACAACCTTTGATAAAAAATTTAGTTTTAGGAAAATTTAGAAATTTAATTTTATAAAATAAACACCATTTTTTAATTCATAACGTCGAAATTATCCTAGGGTTAATTTTAGATATATTTTTTGAGTAACTGTATTTTTTGATGAATAGTGAAAAATATTGCTTTTTAGTAAACTACTGCCTTTTTGTCTAATTATTTATTAATTCTGAATGATATTATAAATATGCTTAATTCTCATTAGAAAAAATATTATATATATTAAAAAAATTAATTCACTATAATTAATTCAACTTTTAAATTGAATATAAAAAATTGATAAAATTTTGAACGTTTGTCTACTATAAAAACTTTTTATTTCACCCCATCTATCGGATTAGCATTAATCATAATTTTACCACTTCTATTATTAGAATTTGGAAAATTTGACATACATGAATGTAATTAGTATGATATTTTTTTCTAATAATCTTAACTAAATTTTTCGAACAAAATGATCGGTGAATGTGATTAAAATTTATTACGATGATTAAGGTTTGATTAAGCTTAATAAGTGACTAAACCTTAATATTAAGGACCAAAATAATTTGTACAATTTTCCAAAAACCATTGGTTTCCAAAATGTGAACATTTCCTCACTTGGTTATAAATTTATGTGTTTTGGGATATTATTAAATGGAAGTTCCCTATAAAAAAGGGTATGTAAGGAAAATGACAAAAAGGGAACTTTCCTCTCCATTAACATTTAAAAAACTTTTAGATGTGTAAAAAACATCATATTTTAGGTTATATATATCCTTTTGAAATATATATGGTTTATTTATACCGTAATAAATTATCAGTAATTTTTAGATATGGTTTAGGTGCTTAAAATGCTTAATAAACGTTAATATAATGAGTATTTAGTAAACAATTAACTAAAATAAATGATACTATAAATATTAAAAGTGAAGTTAATTTATTTAATTATTGTATTTATTTATTTTTTTAGATTAATATATCATGTTAAAAACATTTAAAACAAATATATTTTAATTCTCATATAATATTTATATTTTAAAATTAACATTAAATAAATAATATCAAAATTGACGTTATTGTTATTTTAATATAAATGAATCTTGTAAAATGATTTTAAATTGATAAAAATAAAATATTATTAAAATTTAATTGTAAGTTTTAATATATATTTAATATGTTATATTAATGGAATATTTAAACATTTATAATTAACATATTGACCCATATTATGTAAATATGTTGTTAAGACGGTTCGGTTCAAGCAGTGTTTTAGCGTGTCACATGCAATTGTTTTAAAATTAATTTACAAAATAAATGGGATTTAAATTTGATAAATTATTTATAATTTTAATAATTCAGTGTATATTTATTTTCTAATAAATATAACTTTAATTTAGTCTTAATGATTAAATTAATTAGATGTGAAATCTAGATACATTAATAAAAACCAAAATGATAAAATTGAGGAATCTTAGAAGTTAAGGAACCAAATAATTAACATGCGCATATTTTTGTGTGTATGAGATTTTTCTCAACCATTATTCTCCTTTAATCCGTTATTTTACCATTTTTAATGAACTTTAGGTAAGATAGGCCACCAATTATTCAATGCCTTTTGGTATTTACAAATGCCTCATTCCCCCACCACTATAAAAACGAAAGCACTCTACCCCTTTCTCACACCTCTAAAGCCTCTTAAGTTTGGACGAGCCCTACCAAAATTGCATAAAAAACCCTCCATTCTACCATTAATACTTCCATTGGGAATAAATATTCTCAAGTTAGCCTTTTGGCACAAACTAAAGTCATTACCCGATTTAGAGGTTACGTCGGCTTTTAAGGTCCTTTCCTTTATTTTCCTTCTCCATTGTTCCACGCTATTTATTCCCTTATTGTGTGAAAAAATAGTATCCTAAATATACTCTTATATTTTATGCAAATTTATGGCCTAAAATTACACACACACCCATCTAATGGATGTTGAACATATTGTTTCTGTGAATGGTGAACTATTGCCTCACGAAACGACGATTATTCAATTCTCCTTTACCACCAATCATGGTAGACATTATGATAAACACTATAATTATGTATGTAATGTATTATATTTATTATGTGTTTAATATTATTTATTAATTTTACAACACACATATTTTTACCTTCCATTTGGTTTTAATATGATAATCTCATTTGAGGATGTGTGGACTACCGCCCCCTCAAAGCGATATGATTCATTCACACACCACATAGAATTTATTAAAGATGGGTTTAATGAACTTATATAATATATAAGATATAGTAATGATATGGTAATAATGATATATATATATATATACATACATGTATATACATATTTCATTTACATACTTTCTTTCAATGGGATAATAAAAACATAAAATAGAGTTCATACGTATGTACGACTTATCGTCTTCATGAACGGTGTATTCCATCACATACTTCATTATTCTATATATTATTATAATATGGATATACTAGATATAACTGATATTTATATCATTTTATAAATTATTCAATCATGACATAATTATAAAAGATGTAACAAATGAAGACACATGAAAAAAACAAAGTGAATATTACCCAAAGTGAAACCTTGACATAAAATAATTAACAAGAGGGAAATATAAGGTTATAATAAAACCGTATATGGTAGTAGATATAAAAACATGAATCTGTAAAATATTTACAGTAAACTTTTACTTATTATACAGTAATCTTATGTGACTATGGAGAGATTCAACACACAATGTAAGGAGAATATCATATCACATTTAATTTCTGTGAGATTCATGTTATGATCATCACTCTTTCCTTTTGTATGATGTATGTACTTCCCATGATTGAATTATATGAATATTATACCTAAATTTATGGGTATTTACATATCTATTATGTAATCCTTATTTCATGGGGTTTATCTTTTAAAAGTTACCAAATCAGTAAAATAGTTTTGTCTCAATTTTCTTTCTTTGATACTCATGTTTTTTATACACCTAAATTTTTTTCAAGGTGTATATACTTCCATTGTACATGTTATATCATAAATATAATTATTTTCATGATATATTAAGGTTCATTTAATTTCATTTTCCTACATGGAGAGTATACTCCCAAGAGGTTATAAGATTTTATTGAGACAATCTTATCATTTTTCAAGATTGTTTATGTTCATACTTCCTTTGATGAGATATCTCAAGAATATTCATGAGTTTAATTAGCCTATTTTTATTAAATACATCCTCATTTTTTTAGTACCATTTTCCCTTATATTTTACTTAAGGTAATTTTTTTAATAAAATCATATTGTCTCTCTTTTCTATTAGAAATCCATTGTATTCAAAAACCATGTTTTCATAAATGTTTTCAAAAATGTTTTTAAAAGATCCTTAAAGATAATACTAAAGGAAAAAATATTTTAAAATAGTTTTATTGTTTTCAAAGATTCCTTTATAAATTTTAAAATGAATTTTCAAAGAGAAATGTTTTCAAAAGGTTTCATGTTATAAAAATTATTTTTGAAAGTAGAAAGGATATTTTCCTCAAGAAGTGTTTTCAAAATACCTTTAAAAATTATTTCCCATCTAAGATAACATACATTTGTCTTTCTCATTCCTTTATGGGGAAATTATTCAGTTTTTCCATTTATATTCTTTATCTGAATGAATTATGTTTTGATGGAGTGATTTTTATGAATCATGTTTCTCTTTTATGGGTTATATTCTATTGAAACCCGATTCCTTTCACAGGTTATGTTTATGATGATATGATTATGAAACCTATCTCTTTCCACATATTACAATATGTTTACAAGTTTATGATACCCATTTTATTTTATAGGTTATTATTTGTTTATTTTGTTGGATTCAGTGGCCTAGAACCAACGACTTTGTCCTTTATTTATTTATAAATACCTAATCACATCTTGATTGTTCTTATACATGACAATGCATGTGATAATGTCCTGAGGATAGTTTTTGTACTAAAAGGTCATAGGGGATCCCTACTAACATGAGAACTCATAAGTGTCATAACCCTATTGTTGAATATATGTTCTATAGTTGGATGATGTTATTTGAGGGACACCAATAATATAGGCCATTAGGGGTGAGGACTCATAAAAAATTGAGGTACCTTCTCATGGTGTGCGTCCTTGGTAATATCTAGGAAGATATTATGAGGATGAGACCCACCAGTAGGAAATAAACATTTCATAGTGTCATTGGATGTTCCTATCTGCGAACGTGTGTATTGGTCCTTAGACTTTAAGATTATTATTAATGGGTATTAGAACTCGCGAACTTAGATGTATCGAAAAAAACTGAAACGAAACACTCTTCACAGTGAGGTATGATATATTGGGTGCATCAAAAGTAATATTGTATTAATAGATAATGTGAGAAAATATTTTTCCCTTCTGTTCCATAAAGGAAGTAGATATCTCAGTCCCTTTGATAGAATTGATATAGCCTAAATAAATCTATGTCCATGGTGAGGAATGGGGACGTTCAAATCTAAGAATTCAAAGAAATAATAACCGATCACATGGGTTGATGTCACCAACATGAAACCCACTTTATTTGAGATAACAAGACAAAGGGATTGGATTACACGGTAAGCATTCGTATGAGGTGACACATCATTGCAGCATTAACTTATTTCTCTATCGGTACCTTGGTGTGTTTCTAGATGCTAACATTGGACTTTAGGTAGGCTCCACCTAATGGCACTGAGAAAGAGGCCTAGAGGGTCACACACTAAGTGTTTCCAAGTATCTTAGTTAAATATTCATTTTACAAGTTGAATAAATATTATTCACGATTTTGGTTTAATAATTATTCAAGGATGTTTGATAGAATTTATTTCAACACTAAATATTCGAGAGAATATAGTGTGGAAAAAATAATATATATTTATTAGTGATTAATGCATTGATATTTATTTGAGAAATAAATAGTCCTTATTCTAGGTCTAATAAATGTGTTGGAGTAAATACAGAAAATGAAAAAACAAATGCACATGCCATGTATATTAATATACACACTATGTAGTTTTTCTGGGGATTTTTTAGAAATAATATTATTTATTTAATTAAATAATTTTAGGTGTAATTTGTTGGGTTCATGTCAAGTAATAATAATGGTCAACTGTTATTATTAGACATGGTTTCTTACTAATAATTAAAAGAAATGAATAAATGCTTTCATGTAATTAATTCATTTTATTATTCTAAGTAATTAAAATCCCAATTATATTATTCTAATTAGCCTAGCCCTTATTTATGGTTGTGAACAATGGATCATTAGAAAGCTATCAAGCCAAGATAGAATTATTTTCCTCTAAAAATGCTCTTATGTTATGAGAGATATTCCCCTCTACTGGATCAAGGAGAGAACTTTGGAAGTGGCTCTCAAGGCGATCAAAGGCGGACATCACAAATGAAATCTCTTCCATGATAGCACCTAGAGATCCCTTCGGTGACATCTAGAGATACATGGATCCCATGTGAATCACCACTAGAGGAATACTATAAATTGATTCTACAATGCAAAGACGGATCACATCGTATTATGACTGGAAACATCAATGGAGATGGAATTCCATCAAGGTAATTCTCATATTTTAATTAAATTAATAATAACTAATATATGATGATCTTATCTATGGTTATGGAACTCCCTTACTTTCTTTCATTCTTCAATATTCCAAAGATCTGTCATTTTATTATCGTGATGGATCTAAGATTGGTCATTGTTAATAGAAAAATTAAAGTTGGGTACACCCACCAATGCACTTCTGTTATGCACGGAACCTAAAAGTGGTATCATAACGGTCTTATCATTGATTATAATTACTTAGTTTTTTGTGGATGATTAACGAATTTAATAATTTATTTGTTTCAATTCAAGTTAATTGTTCTTAAAATATGAATCTCGATATATGTTTTTCCTCTTTCATTTCTCATTCACCTTACAAAAGTTGTCTTTTATTTTAATTTTGATTAAAATAAAACAGAGGATCTCATCTAGAGGTTCTAAAACATCCTGTCCATACAAAACCAGAACACACGATAGGTATTTGGCAGTACACATCGTGTAGTCTAAGTTTCATGCACTAGGATTGTTCTACAAAACCAAGCCATAAGTTTGATTCTATCTAAGTCTTAAAAGACTTTTTTTGTTGACCAGGAACATGTGGCACACAGTTTCTAGATTACACATCTTGTGGCTCACTGGACATGGTGTGTAGTCCCTTCAGGTTTGGGTTAGACTGTGTACCTCATACACATCTTTCCCGGCTGGAAACCATGTAGCACGGATACTACACAATGTGTGGCCCAATGAACACGTCGTGTACTCCGAAAATTTCTGAAGTACATCTAAACACCATTTATGAGTTCATGTACATAGGATGTACGGTGAATGATAGTACAAGCCATGTAGTTAGCACTACATGTCTTGTACTCATCCAAATTACACAGATTTATTGAAATTTATTATTATATTATACAAACTCCTGAGACATGTACCATAGCACGGGCGTAAAGCTGAGGCAAAAGATGTGATAAGTGTTTTATATGTGTGCGTTTAATTTAAAATCTGTGTAATGTTCATTTCTACTCATTGGGAAGTTATGAATGAGAATTCACCCGGTTTCCTCCAAGGTACAAGTTACGTACATAGATAATTTTAAATTAATTTATTTGTTTAAAATTATGATGGATGAGAATCTCAAGGAAATTCAGAAAAGTTTTTAAGATAAAAGGATTGATTAATTAAAAAAATTAATTGACTTGAGCATGATTTATCTTAAACAAGAATGATTAAATAATTGAAATCTAGTTTTATTTATGCGTAAAATTTTTTGCATGTATGGATGATCATGAGATAGACCAAGACCTTTGTATGTGAATGTATTATTTTAATTTATTTATTTAAATTAAATTTTTTGGCTTGAGATCCTTCTCATCATTAATATATATGGCCTGTATGCCCATGTTTATTTTTTATAAAATTCCATTTTACCCCTCACCAACAAGTGAGATAAAATCATATGTAATGGATGGAGCTCCCAAGCTAGTGGAGATGGCTGAAGTTAGGAGTCAAGGTGAAACTAATCAATGGGGATACAAAGGTGGACAGGCGGAAAGCTGTAAACATGAACACAAAAGGTTAAAGGTATTTCTCCCCTAGGTCTTGGGTTAGTTTATCAATTTATAGATTAACTAACCAATATAACAAGCTCATGATCATACCATTTATTGTATTTATGTCAGTTCCTTGGTTTATTTATTGTGGGTCTGTTTTAACGATCACACAATTAATGAATTAAACAATCATGCAAGATAGAACTAAAATAAGATTGGATTATGCATAAATATTATCTTACACATGGTTAATCACTTAATTATATCCCACTTAATATTAAAAATCATGTAATCAAAGATAATAAAATAGAAATTTACGTATAAGTATAAAATCCCTCAAATAAATATTAAGTCGGTATAGCCTTCTAGAATCTTGGTTAGAATCGAACCATAGTTCAAAGTTCTTGACTAACCATAGTTGGGGTTATTTCAATTATCGGGGAATTATAATTCAAGGTTTTGGGTTGACTTGACTTGGTTCACATCAAGGGTTGACTTCCACAGCAAGACTTTGTGTGAACAATAGGCAAAGCTTGAGGAAATCCAAAAAAAGGGTTTCAGGATTTGGGAGTCCACATAGTGGATCAAGGAACGTTGAGTTAATGCAGTTGGAATTTGGAATGCCTACCTAAAACCCTTCAAGTTTTCTGACCAACCCTAGTTGGGGTGATGCGAACGAAAATATGGATCATTTCCACTAGAATATTCAGGGAACATAATATTCTGAAGTAAATGGTGAGGGATATTGGATTTTGATAAAATAGTGGGAGACTAATAAGTATTAATTTATTTATTTTTCTTAGTTTTATCATTATAATGTACTAAACCTTTTATCATATTAATTTGTAGAAACTTTAAGAAAAATGAATTCAAACATATCATTAAAAAACATACTCAAGAAGGAAAACCTTATCACCAGCACTAATTTTTAGGAGTGGTAGAGGCATTAATGCGGCATCCTTCACCACGAGAGGAAATTGTATGTATTTGAGGATCATATTATAGTTGCACCTAGAAAAGAGTCTAGTGATGAGGAACTATCTCTCTATATGAAACATTTGGATGATTCCATAGATATCCAATGTTTCATGCTATCTTCCATGTGGAATGGTCTCTTGAATTACCATGAAAACATGGATGCGTATAGAATGAGGTATCACCTTAAGGATCTATATCAAGAGAAGGTAATAAAGGAGAGATATGGGATATCCAATGCTTTTTTACAACTAATATTGGAGATTATGTGCTATCTGGGCCTCATGTAGTCAAGCTTATTGGCTACATTGAATGCATGTACATCTTAGGGATTAAGTTCCTGGATGATTTGCATACAAATCCCATCCTATCATCACTGCCCAAGACCTTCTTTAGAATTGTTGTCAAATACAACATGAGAAAAATGAGAAGAGTCTATCAGAACATCTGACCTTAATTCTCTAGTTAGATAAGGAAATGCGGTGTGACAAACCCATAGTCCTAATAGTGAATAACAAAATTAACAACAATGCATAGGGGACAAGGAATTATAAATGGTATGAAGGCAACAAGCACCATCCCTCTAAGAAGGGGGGATACAAAGGTAGGGAAAGGAATGGGAGGTAGTATATTTTTCATGTAGCAAGCTAGGCCACTCGAAGATGAATTTCACCCAAAAGTGTGGGGATGCTAAATGTTCATTCATTATCGATTGTAATATTTCCATTTCTACACATTGGTTATTAGATATATCTTGTGGGGATCACATCTGTATTCAAATTCAGGAACCAAGTAGATTTAGAAATATTTCTAGAGGAGAGGTGGATCTTTGAGCTGCCAATGGCACAAGGCTGGCTGCATTGGCCATTGGCGATTATCGCCTCTCATTGCTAACTGAGATGATTTTGGTTTTACATAACTGTTATTATGTTCCTAGTGTCTCCAAATAATAAATTTATGTATTATGTTTGGATATGGATGGATTTATTTTATTGTTTGGAAATAAGGGTTGTTTTATTTATAATGACAACATATGTCTCGGTATGACGCATTTAAATAATGGTGTGTCTGTATAAAATTAAAAAAACCAAGTGTTGGAAATTGATAGCAAAACATACTCACAAAAATCATACAACACATAGTTGTGGCACCACTGTCTTGGCCATGCAAATGAGAAGCACTTGAAAAAGCTCTACTAAGATTTTTATTTTAACTCTACTGAGCTAAAACCACTTGATAGATGTCACTCTTGTTTTCAAGGTAAAATGACCAAGCCACCTTTCGGAGGACATGGTGAAAGGGTCATAGAGATTCTAGGATCGGTACACACAGATGTTTGTGGACCCTTACCAGTAGAATCTAGAGGTGGATATTCTTACTTCATTTCTTTTACTGGTGATTTGAGAAGTTACGAATATGTCTACTTAATGAGGTATAAGTCAGAGTCCTTATAGAAATTTAAGGAATTCAAGAATGAAGTAGAGAGTCATATTGGTAAGAAGATAAGGAAGCTTCTATCAGATTAAGGTGAATAATATCTAAACCAAGAGTTCATCAATATTCTATGGGAGTCTGGGATTCTATGTCAACTCACTCCCCTTTACACACCACTATGGAATTGTATTAGTGAAAGGGGGGACCGCACCTTGTTGGACATGGTAAGGTCGATGATGAGTCATGAAGATATTCCATTATCCTCTTTGGGATATTCATTATAAACTATAGTATACACATTAAACCAAGTACCAACTAAGTCAAAAAATAAAATTACCTCTAAGATATGAAATGGAAATAAACACTTTTTTTATGCACACACGTGTATGGGGATGTGAGGAATTTGTTAAGTCCTTATCAAGCACCAAACTTGGACCTCAGGGCACAAAGTGTATCTTTATAGGATATAACAAGGAAACAAAAGGATATTACCTATATAACCCTTCAAACAAGAAATTCATTGTCACTAGACAAGCCATATTTCTTGAGAGGGAGAACATCCTCAAAGGGATAGTGGGAGCAAGATTGACTTCAATGAAGTTGATTCTCAGGATACATCAGAGTTGGTATAGGAACATCTTCCACAGGTCCCCATGGAAGAGGTTCCAAAAACACAAGTGCTGCATAGGATCTCAAGAGAGGTAAGGGAACCATAGAGATTTGGTTTTCTATTCACCAAGGATGGTGAATCATTATTGTTGGACAATTATGAACCTCTATCCTATAAGAAAGTAGTAGAGATCTCAGAAGCTGAAAATTGTCTAGAAGCTATGAATTCTATGATGGATTTCATATATCAGAACCAAGTCTAGGTTCTGGTCAATGAGCCATTTTATATAAATCTTGTTGGATGTAAATGGGTATTCAAGAGAAAGCTGGACATGGAAGGTCAAGTTAGCACCTATAAAGAAAGGCTAGTGGATAAAGGATTCAGACATCATCAAAGAATTTACTATGGTGAAACCTTCTTTTCAGTTTCCATGTTTAAATCCATAAAAATCATACTTTCCATAGCATATTACCATGACTACGATATTTAGAAATGGATTTCAAAATTGCATTCCTTAATAGGAACCTCTAGAAAGATGTCTATATGACACAACCAAAAGGGTTCGTGACACCAGGTGAAGACAAACGGGTTTTCAAGTTGCATAAATCCATTTATGGATTAAAGAAAGCATCTAGGTAAAGGGGAATTTGATTTGATGAATCTATAAAGGGATTTGGTTTCATTAAGAATGAATGTGATCCATGTGTTTATAAATGGTTTAATGGGAATGAGGCCATTATCCTAATAGTATATGTTGATGACATATTACTTATTGTAAATGATGTACCAGTCTTACAGTCAGTTAAGGACTCATTGAACAAATGTTTCTCCATGAAGGACTTAGGTGAAGCAACCTACATTCTAGGGATCAAGATCATTTATGATAGATCCAAGAGGTTGCTTGGACTAAGTCAGGGTACATACATTTACCAGATAATAAATCGATTTAGTATGTAATAATACAATAGGGGATTGGTTCCAGTGTCACATGGCCTACATCTTTCTATGAAAATGTGTCCTCATACACAATAGGATAAAGATAGTATGAGTAAGATCCCATTTTCATTGGCTATAGGATCCATCATGTATTCCATGTTATGTACCAGGCGTTATGTTTCTTACTCACTGAGCATGGTAGGAAAATATCAAGAAGATCTAAGATAACAACATTGGATTACTGTTAAGACTATCCTTAAGCATCTGAGAAGAACTAAGGATATGTTCTAGGTGTACGGAGGAGACTATGAGCTTGTCATTAGAGGGTATGATGATTTTAGTTTTTAGACAAATTAGAATGATATGAAGTTACAATCTGGATATGTTTTTTGTCTTAATGGAGGAGTTGTGAGCTGGAAGAGTTCAAAGAAGCCATTTGTTGCTGATTTTATATTGGATTCCAAATATATAGTGGATTTTGGTGTAGCTAAGAAATCAGTCTAGATTTGGAACTTTATCTAGGATCTTGAAGTGGTGCCTAGTAGTAGGGACCCTATCACATTGTATTGTGATAATAATGTAGAATTCTCTCTAAAAAAAGAACCAAGGTCACATCAACAGACAAAATAAATACTCTAGAAGTATCACCTCTTCGTGTATTTCTATCAAAGGGGTGAAGTTTCAATGAGTAGAGTGTCCATGGAAGAAAATGCGGCAGAACCCATGAATAATGGCCTATCTCATCAGAAGCATTAATATCATGTGAGATCTAACAAGTTAAAGTTTGTTAGAATTTGGTTATAGTCCAAGAGGGAGTCTATTGGAGTTGGTGGCCTAGAACCAACTAATTTGTACATTATTAATTAATAAATACCTTATCACATATTTATTGTTCTTCTACATGACAATTCAAGTGATAATGTATGAAGGATAGTTGTTTCACTAAAAGTTCATAGCAGATCCCTGTTATGATGAGAAGCTGGAAGTGCCACAAAACTGTTCTTGAATATATTTTCTATGGTTGGATGATGTTATTTGAAGGAAAAAAATAATACAGGCCATTAGGGGTGAGGAATCATGAAACTTTGCGGCACCTTCTCATGGTGTGTGCCCTTGGTAATATCTAAGAGGATATTGTGAGAATAAGACTTGCCAGTAGGAAATCCACATTTCATAGTGTCATTGGATGTTACAATCTGCAGACGTGTGTATTGGTCCTTAGACTTTAATATTATTATTAATAGGTATTAAAACTTGAAAACATAGATGTATTGGTGAAAAATGTGATGACACGCTATTTGTAGCGAGGTAAGATATGTTTGGTGTGCCACAAGTAATACTGTATTAATAGATAATGTGGGAAAGGATTTGTCCCTTCTGTTCCATAACAAAAGTAGATATCTTAGGCCCATTGATGGAATTGATATAGCCTAAATAAATCCATGGACATAGTGAGGAATGGGAATGTTAAATTCTGGGAATTCAAAGAAAGAATAATAAAGAACATGGTTTGATGGAACCAGCATGCAACCCGCTTGATTTGAGATATCGAGAAAAAGGGATTACAATACACGGTAAGCTTTTGTAAGAGGTGACACGTCATTATGGGATTAACATCCTTCTCTATGGGTACCTTGGTGTGTTTTTAGATGCTAACTATGGACTTTAGGTAGGATCTAACTAATTCCACTAAGAAATAGACCTAGAGGGTCACACACTAAGTGTGTCCAAGTATCTCAGTTAAATTTTAATTTAACAATTTGAATAAAGATCATTCCCAGTTGTGGTTTAATAATTATTCAAGGATGTCTGGCTGAATTTATTTTGACACTAGTTATTCGAGAGAATATAGTGTGGGAGAAATAATATATATTTATTAGCGAGTAATGCATTGAAATTTATTTGAGAAATAAATAGTCATTATTCAAGGTCTAATAAATGCGGTGTAGTAAATAAAGAAAATGGAAAAACAAAAGTACATTCCATGTATATTAATATACACACCATGTAGTTTTTAGGGGGATTTTGAGAAATAATATTATTTATTTAATTAAATAATATTAGATGTAATTCACTGGGCACATTTCAAGTAATAATATTAGTCAACTGTTATTATTAGACATGGGGTCTTACTAAGAATTAAATGAAATGAATAAATTATTTTGTCTAATTAATTTATTTTATTAATTTAAATAATTAAAATCCCAATTATATTATTCTCATTAGCCTATCTATTCTTTGTGGTTATGCACGATAGATCAAGAGAAAGCTCTCAAGCCAAGAGAGAATTCATTTCCTCCAAAATTCTCCCAAGTTATGAGAGAGATCCTCCTCCACCGGATCAAGTAGAGCGCTTTGGAAGTGGGTCTTAGGGCGATCAAAGGCGGAAATTGCAAGCAAATGATCTTCTGGGCTAGCACCCGTGGATCCATTCGATGATGTCCAGAGATATGTGGATCATGTGTGGATCACAGCTAGGGGAAGCCTACTCTTGGATTCTATGACGCAATGATGGATCACATTGGATTGTGATTAGAAACATCAACGGAGAGAGAATTCCATGAAGGTAATTATCGTATTTTGATTAAATTAATTATTAACAACAAATGATGATCCTATCTATAGTTCCAGGACACCCATCCTTTCTTTTGTTCTTCGTTCAATTCCAAATATCCAGAGTTTTATTATCATGACGGGTCTCAGAGTGGTCGTTGTAAATGGAAAAATTAAAGTTGGGTACACCCACTAAGGTGCTTCTACTGCACCTAAAACCTACATATTTATGATCATGTGGAACATGTATGTTTGATTTCATTATGTGAAGTGTGGGACCTATATCTCCCTCTAATGCATTGGGTAAAGATTTATATCTCATGAGATAATACAGGGCTGGAATGAGGGTTACTTGGTTCAGTAATACAGGTATAGAATAAGGGTTACTCAGTTCAATAATACAGGGATGGAACAATGGTCACCCGGTTTAGTAATATTGGGATGGAATGGGGGTTACCCAGTTTAGTAAAGAATGTTTTCACTAAGATGGTCTTGGTAGTGATTTTTGAATACTATGGAAATCAGTATATGCTTATGTGTTTCCACAATTCCGTGTCCAGATCCTATGTTATTCTTTCATGGCTTATGTCCTTTACTTCCTTTTTATTAATTTCTTAGGAACTTCCAAGCTTTATTCCATGATTACTGTATATGATCTTTGATATGCAGGGTATGATCTTCTATATTCATTCTCATAACCTTATGATAATGTTAATTCTTACATGTTTCCATTATTTTCCCTTACTAGGTATTTGAGCTCACCCCTTTTTATGTTTCCTTCCCCGGGTTTTGAAGATATGTACTATGTCTGATATGTCTAAGAAGGGTTCCACTTAAAAAGAAGCTAGTGTGAGATGTCATATCTCACATATGTACTAGTTTTATGTATCCATGTTTCCAAAGGCACTATACCAACTACGGTATTTGGGTGACTATTTTTCTAACATTTAAGTATTCATCAAATGTTATGTAATGTTTATGTTTTTTAATGATAGGGTCTCTATATAGCTGGATAGGGTAAAACATTGTGCCAAACTGTAACTAATCCCCTGAAGTCTTCTCACATCCTCTCTCTAATCATTTCATGAAGTAAGAATCACAGTGTCCAATGATCATCAAGGGGATTCCACAAATTCAGACTACCCCATGCACACACAAGCATTATGACCTCTCTACAAATCATTGTCAGTTATCACCCACAGACAACTAAAACAATAATATTTTAACTCAGAAACTATCTAAAAATCCCATGGCTACCCAACCAATGCCAATAGATCTCGGTACATCCTCACTTCCACTATATGTACTGCTAATGGAAAACAACCCCCTTAGAACCTCTTCCCGCATCCTAATCAGAATCACATTTTTTTCTTGGAAAAAAGATGACATGATTCCCTCCTTTATATAAATTACGTCAAGAATTTATCCAATGGATACCTAATCATGCAATATCTACCTATCGATATTCCCAATTCATTCCTCCCTAACTCGCTGAATAAGTGAAGGGGTAAAAAATATCGATTGGAGGTACACTAAACCATCCAAACCCACAAGGGATCAATGGAAAATAGTTCATATGCTCCATCAACCCTCTTGACTATAGAGAACAGAAAACTATGTGGTGAGCATCTTCCACCATGGACATGCCCTATGTGGCTCTCAATCTCATGCCACCTCATCCTATATAGGCTCCCCTATTACTCACATTTCTAAGATGAAATATTCCTAGGAATATCTAAATGATATATGAAATAAATATATAACTCCCAGAGCATGTTTAGAATCCTCCACTTATATCTCAAATTCTTCCACTATGACACTAAGGACATGAGGGTACCATCATAGAAGACTAACAAAAACTGATCCAAGAAGGTTTAAGGATTAAATCCATAAGTATCTTAAATTTTTATGGTGTACGAATCGACAAATGTTATCACCACTAACACCAAAAAACCATAGTATCTTTAGAAATATATTACTATTATATCCCCCCAAACTAGAGATGGTGACAACCCATCTCAAGGAAAACTATGAGATCCACCTTGAATTCAACATAAGGGTTGAGAAAAAAATGGATCCACTTGTATCACTAGGTCTCAAATAGGGGATATAATATGGGGAAAGTGGCTCATAACTCCATGTGAAAACTGAAACATGGGTAGGGAAGACACTTTTCGTACATCAAACTATACTTAGGCCTCCACAAGATCCCATTGCTTATAACTCATTATTTCCTTATCACACCTATTTAACACTAATAGGGATTAATATGACACATTAACACAAGAAACAACCTCAAACACTCATGTTAAATAAACTCATCCTTTACACCTCAACATTATCCACTTTGGGAGGCACTAACTCTCCTGAACAGTTTTGGATCTTGTCTCAAGAACGCATCTTGTTGGGAAAATTTTTCCTCTTCCTTTAATGTACAATTTTATGTCAAAAATTACCAATGTAGGGTTCTACCAATTCCATGTGTCACAATGGATAAGTCTCACTGCCTAGATCATCATTGGGGAGGGATCTCATTCATGTATGACATTTACTCCCTAGGCTCACACTAGTTCTCCAATAGCTGTGAATAGTGGTATAGACCACCATGAAATCTAGGTGATCTCTAACTCTGAAAATTGTTATGTAAAATCAGAATAGGTGTGTAATATTCTAGTACCATTGGATCCAACTACTACTCCATGGACAAAACGGATCACAAGTGCAACCATCCAATCGTTCGGGATCCGCACATGCTACCATCAGTCAAACATCTACCGCCTAAGGGTTAGTCTTATTTTATAACCGTAACAATCTATTTAACTGGAACTCACATAACATGATAAACATGTTTTTATTATCATTATGTCCTACTATATCTATAAACATTTCAACACAAGGAAGATCATCTTTCTGATTCAAAAATAAGATACTTGTGATTCTCTAAAAGGGGTAGCACTGCTTGGTGCCCACCTAGAGAAAAACACCTCATGAGTGGGTCTCTAAACTGAAACTTCACCACTAATCTTCATCAGCGCATTTCTTTTTCATAATCCTTGTTGGCTATCATCTTAGAGGCATCTTAAAATTTATATATACGTACCATGGTCAGTGATTATATCTAGAGATTTGTTTCAAGAAGGACATGGAAACCAAAAAACATTCCTATATGAATCATGTACCAATGTTTTCAATAAAAATGATGCTTACATGTACCAAGTCAACAAGAAAGTTATCAAGGTCACAGTGAATGGATAATTTGGTCACCGTACTAGCACTAGACACCCATAACTGAGATCCAAACATGAAACACATTAAAAAAATCTCTAGTTCCAAAACCAAACCTCACATATAGAAAAAAGAAACTCTAAACTCCAACCTAAAACCTAGGTAGTTTCATAACTCGTTATTCTGGGTACCCTCTTCGATACCATTTTTTCAAAACCCAACCTGATCAAACTTAAGACACAACTACCCCAAGCCAGCATCCAATAGTCCATGGGCTAGTGACTAGCGCTAAGAATACATATCACACACAAGGGAGGAAATTTCCTTAAGTGCCTATTCGGACACCCACATATCCAAGACCATACAATGCTAAAATGTAAAAAAATGAAAACAATGCATGGATAAATCTATAATCCCACAACCATAGTAAGAAAAATAGTACTTCAAAGTGTAAAAATAGGCCTAATACAAGCTTAATCAAAAATAAAAAATAATTTCCCACCTTCTCAAACAGAGGGGACTGATATCAAAAGCAACATCGGTTTACACCTTGATCTATCTAACCCAAAAATATCTCCACCTTATTCTAGTCTAATAAGGGATCCAAATAAATATCCATCATCTACATAAGATATGACACATGCAGGTTGAGTCCATTCAGGGGTGAGTATAACAATACCTAGTATGACACCCTGAAATCAAAAGGCATAAAGCATCAAGAGTAACATTCAGATCTACATAGGTATATTTTTTCAGCACATATAACAAGAATGTCTAGATATACACAACAAAGACACACAGTCTCAAGGTAAATATCACGACTGTAAATCCATCATGGGATTTATTCTCCATGTTTCCATACATTACTCATCTGTGAGAACACACTCCATTAGCTATACTGCCACTAAAGTCACTCAACTCATAGGTCATGATCATCTAGTCTAGTCATGAAGTAAACTGAGAGGGTTCATCAGAGATACACACTCAATCATACTACACATTATTTGAAAGATCAAATCTCGATGCACAGATAGGGGTCAAGGCCCAAGGCTCACTAGGAGGACACCAAACCCTACTTGAAACATCCTCTTATATTGGGGATAAATTCCTCCATATTGTTGGTCACATAAATTCCAACAAACCCAATCTAAGGTATCACAAAGGGAAATGAGGATCAATTTGATTCTCTCAATGGGATAAATGTTCCAATATGCTGAGTCAGTAGTCAATGTGGTCTAAGACAACTCACTCTAGAATAAGGGATCATTACCTCACTGCATAGATCATTAGGAAGTTGTAGACGGATTACCCTCTATGAAAAAAATGATATATTGTAACCAAACATCATAATAAATTGACAAAGGGAGCACACTCAACCGATACTAGTCTGGGGAAGCTCACAGAAGCTGAGATAAGAAGGAAGAGGAATCCATATTGTCCTCAAATGAGTACATGACACATCCCTGGGGTATACTACATATCTCTCCAAGTCTAGTACTACCTGATTGTAGGTATGGAAAAATTTAAACAAGTGAATGGTCCTCATAAATGATCTAATGAAATAAATATAAATCCATTTATATTTCATCTCAAATGGTCATGAATCTAAAAAATGGATCACATTGTAAAAAAACTCATGAAAAAACACTTAGGATAGTCTATTCACTTGCCCAAAAAAGACACTCGATGAAAAAGTCACATTTCACCACATATCGCACAAACAGTGCTTAGGGACCCCACCCACAAGTCTAAATTAATCATATTATATTAGTCTCAACTCATATACCTCAATATTAAAGTCACAATGCCATAAACATTTTGTCAATCCCACATTTTATAAAGAAGATATGTTAGATACAAGATTATGAAATAAAAAAAACAACAACAACAATAATAATAATATTAGGTGCTTCATGGACCCAATCCATGATCCCAAATTAAATATCCAACATTTTTCATGAAATGAATGTCTCATATTCAGGGTCATAATTCCAATGGACGCACATCAATCTGACATATCTGTTAAAAGATATAACATAAATAGTGATTTAATAACAAATAAATAAAATTATTATTAATAAAAATATTATTATTATATTATATTAAGAAGGTAATTTTAATTTCTTTCTTGGAATTAATGGAAGGTAATTTCATGCCTCCTATATAACCAAGTTCACACACCTCAGCTCCCTTTCACCATGCACAAGTAGGCACCATCACATCTCTTGGAATCATTTATTTTCAATTTAATATCATATTATTATGTGTAATATATTCTCAAAAATGAGAATTAAAACCTCCTCCTGATATTTCCTTCACACCTCTCTATCCTAATTGAGGATCTTCATCAAATTTGAATTAGATCTGTTGTCATCGCTATCACATCCATGTCATCGATATTCATCCTGAACCCACGACAATGATTTGATGCTCTAAAGACCGATTGTGCAATGATCGTTCAATGGGTATTTGTTGAATGGATAGATAAATTGAATACCAATGATGATTTAATTAAGAACATGGAAAGAAAAATACCAAAATACAAAAGTTAGTAGCAGACCTCGATCAATGTTCATGTTTTCCTTGATATTTTTTCATAGGGTGATGAAAAAAGAGAAAAAAAACTGAAACAATATCAGTTTCTATACCACAGGAAGATAAAGAAAATACATGAGTTAAAAAATCAACACATGAATTACTTTTTTAGATGATTAATTAAAATTTGTTATGGGTAAATAAAAATGGGATAAATTCATACAAAATAAAAGTCCTACCTTGATTTGGATCAATCGCTGATGAAGAACAAATTTACATCATTGTCCTTGGTGAGATACTCAATTTCTATTGGCACACCAATTGCCAAAGATTGATCCATAAACGTTATCTAGTGGAACCACCTCCATGGTCACTCAATCACCAAGGTGATAAGATCCTAGCCTTTTCAAGAGATATCTTGATCTCATTGATAGATACTCTTTTATCTTATTTTGAGTATATCTTCTTTGGGTTTTACCTTGGGGGGTTTTGGGTGAAATTAGAGAATTTTGGAAGGAAGATAGGTAGTGCATAGTTTTCCAAAACTGTGTGCCCAACCCAAAAAACCCTGAAAATCCAAACAGTGGGGATTTTCATGGTTGGCACATGGTTTTTCTAATTGTGTTCCATCTTTGTAGTAACCATGAACCCCCTATCGCCAGGTGAAGTGGACGGTTAAGGCACATGGTTTGTAAAACCACGCTAATAGGTTTAATTAACCTAGAAATTGGTTTTTAAAGACCCAAACACCCCGTAATTCACCATAACTTGATCCAATTCAACCATAAAAATTTTCTCTCATTTTTTGGAGGATCCTGAATGGATTTTAAGGCCGTCTGACCTCAGTTCTTGTAAAATCTAAGCTCGTATTGAAGATCTTCACCTCTCCCGGTAAGAGATTCACATCCCATATAGTCTCCTCCTAATATCTCATATTTCTATCATCCATTAAAAGTATGTTTTCCTCCATTTTAATGGATATAGATCTTGGTTTATTTGATCTTGATTCTTTTGATCTTGGATCTAGTTTTCATATCTATATATCATTCTTCATCATATTCAGTATAATTTTTCTCCAATTATGGATTTCCTTTGGTGAGATTCCATAAACAGTCTTGAGGTAGGTGGTCTAAATTCAATTCCCATAGTCTTGAATTCCAATTTCATGTTTCTATTGTAGAATTTCAATTATAACATTTGAAAATTGAATCTTGAATTGAATAAATTAATTCATTAATTAATTTACGGAATCATGGAATTAATTTTTTTTAATTTCCATGTGATTATAAATTAGGTTGAATTTTGTGCAAATTTTAAATTATTAAAATTGTATTAATTAATTGGTGAATTAATTAATGGAATATTGGGATTTTGGAATTGTTTATATTAATTGGTGAATTAATTATTAGAATATTTGGATTTTGTAATTTGATTAATTAATTGGTAAATTAATTAATGGGATATTGATATTATAGAATTAAATTAACTAATTGGTGAATTTATTAATGGGTTATATGGTTAAATGTTGATAAATTGATTAATAATGATTTTTTCATATTATTACATGGGATTAAATCGAGGAACCATGTTTTTTGTGATAAATTTTAATAGTATACCATGATATGTGATGTTCAAAAAAAAGGTTAATTTTAATTAACGTTGAATTATGTGATATATGTGATCTATGTGTCATTGATTGATATACGAGTGTGGGACATGGAAAGATGTTCCAAATACTCATATGTGATAAAAATAGGTGTGAGATAAGGAAAAATTCTCTAAATACCTATATGAGATAGCGAGTATGAGATAGGGACTGAGGCTCCAAATACCCATGTGACCATGAGGTGTGGGATAGGTACTGAGGCTCTAAATACCCACAGGGTGTTAGAAACGACGTTCTACTCCCATGAGTTGGCATTGGAATATAGTCCCAATTGTCTGTGATATGATTTGAAATGAAATAATAAATGTTTTCCATAGTATTGTGATACTATTAAAACTCCAAAAAGGGCTGAAGTAGATATTGTGGGTTTGAGTGTCCTCAGGAACCCATGGGTTTATGTTGTTAGTTAAAGGATAATTGAAAATGTGATAATTTTTTACGTATGCATTGTAATTTTTTATTTACACAAGTATATAAACAATTATTGGATGGATATTATTTTAGCCATTGTTTATGGTGGCCTACTGAGTTGTACTCACACCCAACTTGGGCTTCCTAATCAGTACCCAAATAGACATCTTGTTTACAAGACATGATAAAGGTGAGAGCCCAATGTTAGATGGATGATTTGGGATGGATCATGGTTGAGCGAATTGTACATGATTCGGGACCCTTTGGGAGTTTTCGAAGTCATTATTTATTTTGGGATTTGAATATTGACACTTAATAGATATTTGGAATGACATATCTATTTTTTATTTTTTTATTTTGTATTTCTAGTTTTGGTCATCATGTGATACATGTTTGGTTTGGTTATTGGTTATACCATTTGGTTATTATTATTTATTTATTTAGTTGTGCTACATTGATAAAGTGGTTATAGTCTCACCATTATCGATATTAGAGCATCATTGCTAGTTAGTAGCCTCTAGCATAAGGGGAAGTCTTCTTGAGGTTGGGTAACTAACTGGCTAAGGGCACTAGTGTGTGGCACCTGGGTCAGGATATCCCAAAGTGTTATTGAAGGGGTTTTGTTTTCTTTTCCTTTTCATTACTATTTAGGAAAGGTATATATGTTACTAGGAATATTCAGGACTTGGTCATGAGCTCATGCATGGGAGTAGCTAACTAATTTATGGGGGAAACCCCAAGTAAGCTGGGTGGGATTTTTGTAATTGATGTGTGTTGTAATATTTAGATGTTATTTCACCTCAAGTGATACACTTATTGTGTGATATTATTGATTCTGAGATTTTATGATATTATACTCATAGCCTTGTATGGAACAAGAGTTAAATATTCATGCATCATTCTAGACACTCAAGAATTATTGTGACGTGCATCATTTTTAGGCACACATGGGAAAGAGGTTTTTGGGTTAGTTGTTGAAATTGAAATGCTTTTCCTCACTTTTGTAATTAAAATGAAAAAGGTTCCTAATATGAATTAAAAATTTTAAAAGGATGAAAAATGTGTAAAATGGGGTTCTAATGATACATTTGAATAATTTGAATGGTTTTACCCCTTTTAACCATGACCTAGATATAGGATGGTTAAGGGTAGTGTTTGTGCCTCATTTTTGACCATGTGGAGGGGGAAAAGGGGGTGAATTATTTTAGATTTTGTGAAATAATATTTTTAAATGTGTTAATGTGATGCTATGTTTCATAATAAATGTGTTTGGTTTTATAGAGATATTCCTCCATGATGACACTTGTTGAGAGGATGATAAGAGGATATGGTTAGAAATGATCCTCCAGTAGTAGAACTTGAGGCACCGATAGTGCTGGGTGAAGGAGTTGGAGATTAGTTTCTTGAGAACATTTCTCACTTAATGAATTTTATCTAAAGATACCAAGAGAAGGTTGTGAATAGTATGCATAACTTGATGTGGGATTTTTAGATACATCACCCTCCAAATTTTATTGGCAGGGTGGACCTAAGGTAGCTGAGTTCTGGATTGAGTCCATCTAAAATATTCTTGACCATTTAGAGAATTCTGTTGGGAAGAGGTTAAAGTTGGATTCTTACATATTATAAGTATCAGTGAAGCACTGGTGGTATGTTCATTCTCATACTAGGCAAGCTAAGTACATGGTATCGATGGTGTTTATGGAGAAATTACTGGATCACATTTATCTAGAGACATTGAGATAAGATAGGGTAGCTGAGTTCATGCAGTTGACTTAAGAGAGTATGTCTATGATGAACTATACTTGTTTATTTATTGACTTGACTTTATTTTCTCCATCATAGGTAGGGGATGAGATATCTATGGAAAGGCATATCCAGGATAGACTTAAATATGATATTAAGTCCCAAGTCAATATATTTTGGCTGAAAAGTTGTCTAATGTGGTGGACCGGGCTCTTATATCTAAGGGGAACCTGAATGATGATACTATTAGAGGACAGGTGGTTTCTTATTGATGATTGTGAGGTATGTCTTCTGAGGTTTTAAAGTGTCATTATGGAACTGTAGACCATATCTTGGGAAATAAGAGTGGATAGGGGGAAGGATCAATTACTCAGGATCTTACCTATGTACTTTGCAACAATTGCAGTAGGTCGGTCCACTATCATAGACATTTTCCCCGGTCATCGATAGATATTTGAGTTTTTTGAAATATGGGACATCCATAAAGGTTCTGCATGAACCCATGACAGGTGATTACTGATGGAGCAACTTGTAAAAACTAGAGTTTGGTAAGGGGATCCTCTACACCATATCAGTCTAATAGTTTTATTTCTTATGTTCATGGTGGAATAGGTGATGGACATGGTGCTTCTGGGAAAGAGTGACCATATCTACTGACTGGTGCAACTCTAGGGACTCAGACTGCATCATAGGGAAGAGGGGTAGGAAAATTTCATGCATTTAATCCTACACTTATGGATTTAGAGGTCGAACCGTTGATGGTTAGAGGCACTATTACTGTAGATTATACACTAGCTAGTGCCTTATTGATATTGGCACCACTAATTTTTTTATATTTACCCAACTTTTGAATGGTTTGATCCCAACAGTTGAGTTTTTAGTGGGTTTATGATGATCGATACACCTTTGTGAGTATGTTTTAGTAACATCTATTTGCGCAAGGGTGTTCTCTCGAGGATGCAGAGTGTCGTTTCCTTTAGGATCATTACATTCTGAATATGTTAGGATTTGACTTAATTATGGGTATGTAATGGTTAGTAGAATACTAATATTCCACAGATGGTTACAATAAGAGAGTGACTTTTGTATCTCCTAAGGGTGAGAATTATGTTCACCATGGAGAGTGTGATATCAAGGTAGTCCGTGCAGGGCTAGTTCATCAGAAACTGGGGTAGACCACTACACAGGTTTCTAGCCTTCCGCTAGATGATGGAGGTGTAAAGTATAATTTATTTCCACCTCAAGTGGATAAGTATAATGATGTGTTTCTTAAAGAATTATCAAGGCATCCACCTTATAGAGATATAGAATTTATAATTGATCTCATTCATGGGGATGATCCAATTTCTATTCCACCATACAGAATGGAACCAAAATAACTCTAAGAGTTAAAGAATCAAATGGAAGAATTAATGGATAAGGGTTTTATCTATTTGAGTACGTCAACTTCTGGTTCTCCGTTCTCTTTTGATAATAAGGATGATGGGACTCTTCACTTATGTGTTTGTAACACCCCAAACTTCCAAGATATGTTTCCCTTTGAATAATACAATAACGTATGTTGTACGCAACTTCGAGTTCAAACACACCACAACCAATCAAAATATCTGTTATGAATAGTAGTACCAACTTTTTGAAATTTTATAAATTTTATTTTTCAAAATGGAATTCATTTTTTAATTCATAATATCGAAATTATCTTAGGGTGAATTTTTGGTATTTTTCTGAAAACTTACAATTTTTGATGAATAGCAAAAAATACTAAGTTATTATTTAAAATAAACTTCTTATTTAAATAATTATTTATTTTATTTAAATTTATTTATGGTCATAGTATATACATAATACCTATATAATTTGAATGTAATTCATTGGATTCATTTTATAATAAGTTTAGATATATAAACATTTTATCGAACTTTTTACTATCTTTTTCCCACCTCCTAAGAGCATTTGCAAATTTACATAAAACATAATTTTACCACTTCAGTGAGTTGAATTTCAAAACTCCAAGATAAATGGTTAATATCAGTATGTAAAATGTGATTTAATAAGATGAAAATAATTTTTGGTGAATGGTAACTTTTGACTTTTATTTATCACTGTTAAAAGTAAATAGGGTAATTAAGGGTAAAAATGATATCATAATTACCCTAACACATGTCATAATTCTAATGGATAAGTATAATTCGACCAGAAAAACCTTAGGAATAAAATATGATCCTCTTTGGTCCACCTGGATTAGATTAGGGCATTTATTATTATTTTATTTAAAGAAGAGTTAATAGAATTAAATTCAAAGTTTAAAAACTAAAACATTTTTAATATAGGGTTAAACACAATATAAATTCGACTATAAATATTCATTAGAAATATAAAACTATTTCCTTCATAATGGTATTTTATTTATAATTTTTAGACATTAAATAATTTAATTTATTTTTGACACAATGATGATGCAGTTATTACTATATTAATGAAAGATTAAAATAGTTGATATTATAAATATCCAAATAAATGTAATTTGAGACGTTTGATGAATTAAACTAATTTTATAGGTTAATATGACATGTTAGGGTTGATTAAATAAATGTTTTCTAAGTAATCATGATGTTATGATTACACAAAAACCAAATACTAAATAGTGTCAAACTTGAAATAATTGAGTTTTTAAAAAAAATACTTTATTATTAATTGATATAATATTAATAAAAATATAAGGTTAGAAAAAAGTACTTATATATGGTTATATATATCAATAATTAACCACTTGGGGTTCTCTTGACAAGTTATAGAAAGTTTATTAACCATATAATATAAAAATTCAAAGAGACATGGAAAATGAAAAACTATTTAACTAAGAGTTAAATCTCAAAGATAAGGTTAATATGGTAACCTAAACCTATCTAAAACATATTGGTTGAGAGTTGTTCGACCCATACCCACTATATCCTAGAAAAAATTAATTTTTAATCCTTTATAAACCGAAAATTATTTAATTATAAAATAATATTTCAAGCTTTTCCTAATGTGACCCTCACCTCTCTTATAAAATGGAACTTCCCCTTCTCTTAATTTCACACCTCCAAATCCATTTTTCTCGGCAAAACCCTACCCACATATCCTCCCAAATTCCCTCACTTTAAATTATAGGCTTTAATTTTATCATAAATCTAACATAAGTAGCCCTTTTGATCAACCCAAAAAGGAAACACCCGAAGTATAGGTAATAGTTTCACCACCCTCTTTCAAGTTCTTTTCTTCTTACACTTCCTCTTTCTTTGTTGTTTCCATACCAAAATAACAAATCTAGTACCTTATACATACTTCTATGTTAATATAAATAATTTAAAACCATATTCTTTATTCTATCCATCCTACAAATGACAAAGTCACCATACATGTGTATGTACAGCTTACTATCTTCACGTCGTAGTGTAGTTTGTTATTCAAAAATTTAATTATTTGAATTGGTATAAAATGAGTATTACTGATGTAAATAATTAATATAACATGTTAATGATTCTTTATATATGATATACCATCTAATTACATATGATTTTTCCATCAATATAATGATATTGTCGCTAGTGCGTACGTACGGATTACCGTCTCCACGAACGCGATGAGATTCATTCCCCATCATAATCATTCAAGAATAATTTTAATTTTATGATTCAAAATAATGTTTATGAACATAATAAAATTCTATATATGAATAAAATACATCTTATTCATAACAACCATGGCTTATGTAACCAATAATATAAAGGAAAATGAATTAGTTAACACCCAAAATAATGATACTACTAAAATATTATTAACAAATCAATATTAGAAGATCATATATGATATCATATTTACGTATATGGTTATTGTATAATTTAATAAAAATGATTTTAATATTCTATAGGAGGTTAATGTACCCTTGACCAAGTAAAATTACAAGGTAAGGGTTAATTTCACAATCTCTTTATTATCTGAGATTGTTTTTACATAAGTATCTATTGAGACCTCTTTATCACCCACATCCGTGATTTCTTAAAAATGTATTTTAAAAAAATTACTATTTAATATAAAATGGGTTAAAGTCATTTATACCCTTATTTGACCTTTTATTTTTGGAAAGAAATCTTTCTATCCTTTTCTAAACACCGTACTTTATGACCTTTTCGACAAAATTAAGGTAAAAATGTTTTTTTGACTTATACGGTGGGTGCGGCTATTTTCTGTCGTTAAAAAATTGTCAAATATTACCTGGCAAGCTTATAAGAATAATTTCAAAATAATTATTTTATTTTATAATTATATGACTTTTAAATGATTTCAAAATAGAAAGAGATATTTCTCTAAAAAATGTTTTTATTTCATCTATGTCAACATCTTTCTGATGGATTTTAAGCTTGTTTGAGGTTCATTTATTATGATACAAATATTCCATATTTTATTGAAGGTTTTATGATATGTTTGACTATGGATGTGTTATTTTTATACCATTAATGGTTTATAGATAAAGTATTGACATTTCATATGCAAGTTTTAATATGAATGTTTATGTTATGTTTAAACCTTTTAATACGAGGAATGAATTGGACTTAGTAAGTAATGTGTATAGACCGCTATAGATCCTCAATGCCTCAATAGGTCACATGATACAAACTAGTGTCTTGGAACAAGGCCTTGACATAATCATATTTTTAGTTTTGGCACAGGTCCTTGACTATGTGGTTATGAAGTCTGGGATTATGCATTCCATCATTATGAATGTGGCTATTGAGAATGTATGTGATTATTCGACTAGTAGAATATCCTTATGAATAAGTAAATGGAATTATTTGATTTTATCATTTCCATATTATTCTGAATTTTATGTATAAAAGTCTTTTTTTAGTCTTATATATTTCCTTAAATGTTTATGCTTATTTATGAAAGTTTCTACTATATTGTTATCCTTAATGAGCATCTGAGGTCACCCCTTTCTATGTTTTATTTTTTCCAGGATGTGAAGAAGTATTTTATGGTCGATCTGGAGGGATAGGATAAAGATATTAGTGTGTTAAAAGGGGACAAAATGTTTTTGATGTTTTTATTTCATGATGTAATGTAAAACTTATGAATGTATCTAGTTCTTCCAAGGCTACTAAACTGATCGGTCTTTCGGGATTTGATCCCTCGTGATCATGAAAATTTTATGTAATAATTCACCGACTCTGGGTAACTAGGGTTAGGGAATTATAGTTGGTATCATAGGAAGTTTAGTACAAACCTTGGAAGCTAGATTTAGAAAAAATCTGATTAGAGAACATTACCCAAAGATAGAATTTGAGGATTAGTATAGAATAACTTCCTAGAATTTAGGTAATGTAATTATTTTGTGAGTTTTCTAAGAAATACATTCGTGTTTGGATATGAGCAGGTATAGGTGGATCTTGCACAAATGTACCTAGGGGTAAAACCCGAAAACACCGCTTTGATCTAGACTCGAACGGGAACTGGTGCACGACAACAGGCCTCTCTACACTCTTGGTTATGACACTCCTAGAGGATATGATTAGAATAATTCTCATTTTCTTTATAAACCATTATGAAGGGTTTATGAGTATATACCTCCTCAAAGAAAATATTTTTATTATTTTGGATTATATCCATAACTGTTCAATTTATGTTAAGTGTTTTATAAGTTCAGAATTATGTATTCTGTTTCATAAACTAATCTAATGTATGCTATTGTTTAGAAATGGTGCCTAGTGGAACAAATGGAAACTGTATCAACGCACATAATAAATGTAGGGATTTCCCTCCTACTCAAGATAATTATAGTGGAGCTAGTGATGCAACTGGTGCTGATCAGCTTATCACCATACTGGGACAACTCACTCAGGTTATGAATAATAACCTTACCCGTATGGAGCACCAAGATCCACAATGTGGAGGATCAATGTTAGACCAATTCATAAGGAAAAAACCACAAACATTAAATGGGAGTACAAATCCATTAATATTTTATCAATGGATAAGTTCTTTAGAAAAAAATATTTCATGCTTTGGGAAGTAGCGAAAGGGAAAAAGTTGTCATGGTAGTTTATCGCCTCATGAGAGATACAGATCAATGGTGGTCATTAATCTAAAACATAACGGAATATGAAGAAGTATAAAACATGGAATGGATGGGGTTTAAAGAGATTTTCTTATAAAAAAACTTTCCTCAAGGCCATCAAGCAGATATGGAAAGACAATTTCTGAGTCTAAGGCAAAAGGAGGATGAGAATGTTTTAAAGTATGAGGCTAACTTTAAAAGGTTAGCAAGGCATGCTGTAGATTATATACATAACCCAAGGTGTGATATTGATTGATTCTTTGATGGGTTAAAACCATTTATATATCTAGAATTAGTCTCATAATCCTTCTCATCATACGAAGATATTGTCTCATGCACTATCAAGATAGAAAAGGAATTATCTAAGTCTTACGAATTTAAAGAAAAGAAGGAGTAGAAGAGATGGGCTGAACACTCTAGAAATTGAAATAATGGGAAGAAAGGAAATTTTAAATATCCATCCTATGGTAAATGTGGGAAGAAGCACCTCGGTACTTTCCTAAAAGTAATGGGAGTTTGATAAAACTGTGGTGAAAAAGGCTACCAAACTCGTGATTACAAGGGGAAGAAAGAATCTATCAATGTTGAATGCTAAAATTATAGAGAAAAGGGGAATTATGCAAACAAATATCCTAAGAACCAAGGAAACTTACCCAAGAAAAGGCCAAGGGATCAAGGACAAGCTTATGCGATCAATACTGTTGAGGTTGAAGCTCCGAAAGATGTGGTGGAAGGTAATTTAATGGTTTCCTCAAGTTTATCCAATGCTTTCTTTGATTCTGGATCATCGCATTGTTTCATATCTTCCTATTTTGTTAAGAAAATTAGATATTTCCAATTTGATTTATGAAGGGAGTTGTCATTCAAAACTCATAAGGGAAGTATTATTACAACAAAGTTTTGTGAATCAGTTCCCATTAATCCATATAAATGTTCTTTATCTATTTATCTCATCATCATACCCGTGATTGAATTTGATATAATCCTTGGTATGGATTGTATTTTAGACCATTATGAGAAAATTTATTGTAAGAAGATGGAGGTTACAAAACTTGATGATGATAAGAAGTACCTTATCTTTAGAGAAGAAATGTCACCACCTGATTTTTATCTAGATCCACCCCTAGTAGCTCAACAAAATTAAATTATTGGGGAGGAAGAGAATGAAATAACTATGGGTGAGGAAAGGAATGATCAAATATATGATGTACCTATTGTGAAAGAATATGTTGATGTGTTTCCATAGGATTTACCTGGATATCCTCCAAGACGAGAAATTGAGTTTTCCATTGATTTAATTCCTGTTTCAAGGCCCATATCGAAGACCCCTTATAGAATGGCCATTGTGGAATTAGTGGAACTAATGAAACAACTATAGGAATTTATTAATAAGGGATTTATTCTCCCTAGTGTTTCCCCATGGGGATCCCCTATTCTTTTTGTTAAGAGGAAAGATGGATCTATGAGGTTGTGCATTGACTACAGGTAGATAAAAGCTATAACAATAAAGAACAAGTATCCCCTAACTCACATTGATGATTTATTCGACCAAATTCATGGAGCTCAATATTTTTCAAAGATTGACCTTCAATATAGATATCATCAGTTGTGTTAAGAAGGAAGACATTCTGAAAATATCATTTTGAACCAGGTACGGGCATTACGATTTTACAGTAATGCCTTTTGGATTGACTAAAGCACCATCTGTCTTCATGGATCTAATGAATATAGTTTTCAAGTAATATCTTGATGACTTTGTAGTGGTATTTATTGATGATATTTTGGTATACTCAAAAATCTATGAAGATCATGAAAATCAATTGAGCATTATCCTAAAGACTCTTAGAAGAAATTAATTACATGGTAAGTTTAGTAAGTGTGAATTCTAACTTAAGAAGATTTCTTTTCTTGGACATATTGTCTGTAAAGACCCATAAATTTCAAGGGAATTTTTTTTCGTAATTTTATTTGGGATTTTACGAGAATGCAGTTTCTAACGGCACCTAATTCTGAGGCCCGGTGTGCCCGGAATCAATTTCCGAAGTTTAGCTCGGGTACGTTCAGTGAACGAATGAGCGGATTTTTCTAACTTTTGAATTGGTGCTCGGAATCAAAATTTGAGGGCACTGATGGAATCTTAGCGCCGGTAATTGCTTAGGGACACCTTTTCCAGAGTTGCATTTGCTCGGGTGAGGTTATGAAAAAAATTGGGTTAACTAAGGAATGAAATAAAAATTTGTGCAACAATTTTTATTTCTATTCTAAGTACATATAACCTATGCATGGTGGTTGGAGTGGGACCCACTACATCCTAACACCACTAAGTAGGATATTAGTGACGTGGGGCCCACACGAGCCCCAACCCTTCAAATTCTTTTAAACCTCCCACATGCATTTAATTTTGTAACTCACCCACACCCCAATTTAATGGCAAGTCAACCCTCAAAAATTAATTTGAATATTAAACGCTCTTCAATTAATTCAATTAATTGAATGAGATCTTTTCGAATTTCAAATTAATGGTTTGCGTGTGTGTTAATAAAATAATACAATGACTTATTTTATTTGGGGGTTGCTTCATTATGTGGAAACAAGGAGAGGACTCCTGCGCTCTTGAGGAACGTCTTCTCCCTCATCGAAGAACACGAAGAACGCCGAGACTATGAAGAAGAACCCCATCACCGAAAGGGAATTATCGTTCCATCTCCTCACCTCCTGCAACCGGGGAGAGACACCTTCTTCAGAGAATGATTGACGCGCCGCATCCTTCTTCAGGCGAACACCGACAACGTATACAGAGCCTCGTTCCGCGACGCCGTCTTCCGCGACGCCATCTTCCGCAACGCCTTCTTCTGCGACGTCGTTTCTCCATGACGACCATCGTTTGACAACTCCTTGAGGTAGGGGTTAACTTTTGTTCATGAATATTATTTTCCATTCATCGTCTTTTATTTTGGGCCGCCTGATATCATTATAATGGGAGGAGGTCAGACCGCACGAACACGGCCTACCTTCTTCCCCCTTTGTTGTTGAATTCTTTGCGGCTAGAACGAAGGTGGCGCGGTGCAACGGCACGGCGCAGAATCAAGGAGGAACACGACAAAGAAGCGTGGAGTCATCGCGCAGCACCGTTGAGGCCGAACGAAGCCACGACCGGAGTCGGGCCGCGGAGAAGGGGCGCGGTGCCGTCATGCCGTGCCGGAGAACCACGAAGAGGCCGCGGCCGGAGCAGGGCTGCAGGGGAGGGGTGAGGCGCCATCACGCCGCACCGGTCGGACAAGGTTGTGGCCTAAGGCCACGGTGGTGCGGGGAGCAGCGGCCAAAACCGTTGGCCGTCGGTGCAAGGAGGGCGGGACCCGCGAGGGGGGTCCCGCGGTGGCACACCGGCCGGCCAAACTGGCCGGTCGGTTTCTGAGAAATCCAAGGGTCATAATACCCAGCTGGAAAAGGGAGGGCCCCCATGTGGGGGGGGGAGTTTCTCAATCAGGGTGGCGGGGCAACACCCCCCCCCCCTTTCTGTGATAGCTCGGCCAGCGCTGAGCTGGCCACGCGGGCCACGCCCGCGCCAGGCCAACCAGCCGCCCATGCCGGACCAGCCGCATCGGGCCTGTCCGCACCCTAGGGGGCCGGACCCAGGTCGGGTCGACCCGGTTTGGGCCGACCAAGGGGGTCTTGGGCCGGGTCGGTTCGGGCCCAAAACCCCCTAAAATCGGGCAGGTTCATTTAAATGCTTGTAACATGGGCTACGGACCTCCGATCGATGCACTGTCAGTTGCGATGTGATCCTTGGATCGATATGGTCATTTTGGTTTATTACACTCAAGGTTTTGGAGAACATTGGGTATGGCCGAGTTGATTCGAACACAAAACCAACCTGGCCCTCAGAGCGGAAACGCTTATAACTTGAGATCTGGACGTCCGATTGACGTGTTGTTGACTTTGTTGGATTCCTCTTAGTGAGAAGGACCTTTTGGCTTACTCCTCTCGAGGTTTGGACGTAGTTGGAGTGCATTCGGGTTGGTTTTGACTTAAAAACCAACCGGGCCCCTGGAACGAAAAGGCCAATAACTCCTAGATCGGGCGTCCGATTGACGCACCGTCTGTCTCGTTGAGTTTCTTTTGTCGAGACGGAACTTTGGGATACATAAACTCTGGACCACATATCAGTTGATGTATCGACCCCCTTGGCTCGTGGAGCGGACCCTTCCGGAATCGAGCATGCTGTGTGCGGGAACCCTAGAGCTGGCTGCGACTGCGACGACGATGACGACTACACTGAAATCCTCTGGGGGTTCAGTAGCGACGACGACTGCACTGAAATCCTCCGTGGGTTCGGAAGCGATGACGACCGTACTGAAATCCTCTGTGGGTTCGACGGTGATGACTACTGTTCTTGTATCCTACATGGGTCCGGTAGTACTACTGTTCTGGTATCCTACGTGGGTCTGGCAGTACTACTGTTCTTGTATCCTACATGGGTCCGGTAGTGTTTGACTCTGTACTTGTATCCTACGTGGGTCAGGAAGAGTAGCTGGTCTTGTATCCTACGTGGGTCCGACAACTTAGCTGGTTTAGTACCCTACATGGGTCCCAACTCAAATTAATCAGTGGATACATCTGATCATCTCTATCACCTTACGAAGAAGTATACCTGTGTGAGCTGAGTCTTGACTTTCAATCACTATCTTCGATATGATTGACTTGCTTTCCTTTGTGGATTGGGTTGTGCTTTCCTGTGTGGATTGGGTTATACTATCCTCTGTGGACGTGATCGAACATGGGCTTGGATGTTGGAGCCGAACTGGAATTTATGACTTAGGTATATGTATGGGTATATACCTAAGTAGTGTTGGATGTTACTTCGTGATTGTATCTTTACTTTGTGGATTATCCTTTGTGGATTCTGGGAGACCTTTGGGGGTCTCAGGGTACCAACTGAGTAGCGTATACTCACCCCTGCACGGGCTATGCCCGCACTACGTTGTGTTGGATGCAGACGACAGACAGCACTGATCATGGTTGAGGCTTGTGGAACAAATCGGTAACTAGAGGTGGACCACCGACGGGACGTACACGGAGTGGACAGCTGGACCTCAGGAGCTGAGGAATCTATCTGTACCCACCCTTCAGGTGGGACTTCCAGTGGATGTCTCGACGTTGCTTCTTTACTTTCAGTTGTTGTACTTTCTTTCCAGTTGTACTTACTTTCAGTTTGGGTTTGTATTCTGACCCATTTACTTTCTGCACTTACTATTGCACCATGTTCACTTAGTGTTTACTTTTTTTGGCTTACTATGTGGTGTTTGTTTACTTTATAAGGCAATGAATTCCCCTTTTATCGGGATTTATTCCTTGGTTCTAGTCGCCAGCCCCTGGCCTATGGGATGCAGGCTTGGGGTATTCACGGCATGGGCCATGAGGACGGGTCATGACAAATTGGTATTAGAGGATTTCGGTTCTACCGCAGAACTCAGGAATCTGATCTTTCTTCTATGTGAAGCATTAGTATTTAGGGTATTGAGTGTGGTTATCAGTCCAGGGAGTCCAGTGTTGGTGCGGTGGCTGACGTATCTATACACCAGGACCCTGACTTCTGATTTCCAAATCAGTGCACGAAAACATTGATTGCATGTGTGTTTCAAAAGTTTTCTTTGTGATTACTTTGTGTCATCTCACTAGGTATACTGTTTTGACCGTGGCGCACCTATTTCTTTTTATGATGGACCCATGATGGCAGCCAGCTAGGGTTCCGAGCTTTATGTGAGTCGACAGGCCACTGAGCGAGGAGGCCTCGGTGTAGGGCCCTTTTATAGCAGAGGCACCGGTGGTGCCTATACCCATCGAGCCACCGATTCCACCAGCCCCATCTGCTGAGAGTGCATGTCACCTTAGTGCACTGCACGAGTTTCAGCATCAGAGACTGCCCAGGTTCTATGGGGAGACGGACCCTCAGGCAGCTGAGGATTAGCTGGAGGCTGTAGTTTGAGTTTTCAGGCTAGTGGGGACACCAGCTGACCTGATGGTGATCCTTGCAACGAGCCTCCTGTAGGCGGCAGCAGGCAGATGGTGGAGCTTGATGCTCCAGGTGCACGACGAGGCATCTCTCCTCTGGATGGACTTTGAGAGCCTCTTCCACTCGGAGTTTTTCCCAGCCACCCTCCATGCGGTGCGCATCCAAGAGCTAATACAGCTGCGGTAGGGTATCATGACGGTCGCCCAGTACTCGGTGAGATTTACTGATCTCTCGTGCTATTCAATGGACATGGTATGAGACCCATTCTTATAGGCTTGGACCTTCGAGCAGGGACTAAGGCATGAGATCAGGGCATCGATGATCTCCCTCATCATTCCTATACAGGCATGAGTAATGGAGTGATCCCTTCTCATAGAGAGCTTTCTTGTTGATCCTACACCAGCAGCAAGACCTACCACAGGGCGGCACGTAGAAGAGTATTCTGCAGTTGGCAGTCGACGGACGTCACAGGGGTCCAGGTGGACCAGACCATCAGGCAGACGACCTCAGGACACTGGCTCAGAGGTGCAGGGCACACAGTGTAGAGCCAACCTTCCGAGGAGCAGACAGTGCTATGCATGCGGCGGGCAGGGCCACATGGCTCGTGACTGCCTGACCCGCCGTACAGAGGAGTAGCAGACGGTTAAGGGGCCACCCTGGCCAAGGCAGAGGGTCGACCGTGGCGGTCTGGAAAGAACAGGAGGACGAGGCAGAGGAGCTGGCCGAGCAGTAGGTGGTGGGTGACGCTTTGAGGATTTACCACCACCACCACCAAGAGGTCCACCCCGACCACATGGAGCTGGTGGACAGAGGCAGGCTCAGCTTCAGGCAGCGGAGGCCCACAACCACGGTGCACCAAAGATTATTTGAGGTACTATATGTGTCTACTCCACCCTTGTTGTAGTTCGTATATACATTGGAGCGAGTAATTCTTGTATTACTACAGCCCTTTTTCAGAGCTCGGGGATTCCGACAGAGCCGTTGGCTCGATCCTTACGGCTAGAGACTCCTACAGGATCAGACTCGACAATTACACACTGGTGCCGGCAGTGTGAGATTACTCTAGGAGGTGAGAGCTTTGGCTGGGATCTTCTCGTAGCGGCGTCGAGGCCTTACGACGTCATCTTGGGCATGGATTGTTTATCTACAGTCCATGCTCAGATTGACTGTATTAGGTGCAAGGTGTTGTGTGTCCGCACCGACGGGAGAAGGTTCACCTTCACTGGCGAGAAGGGAGCCTTTGTAGCACAGGATGGACTCACGCAGTGGAGAGGACAACCCATCACCCATCAATTGGCTAGCATCATCCTAGGAGTAGTTGACGTGTGGAGTCCGTGTTTTCCTGTAGTGGTGGATCAGTATGCTGACGTTTTTCTTGACGATGTTCCAGGACTACCTCCTCGTAGAGAGGTAGATTTCTATATTGACATGTACCCCAGGACAGACCCGATATCCACTCCAGCATATCGGATGGCTCCCGCTGAGCTTCGATAGATGTGGGTACAGCTGGAGGACTTGGAGATCAAGGGAGTCATCATACCCAGTGTTTCACCCTGGGCTTCCCCAATTTTGTTCTCCAAGAAGGTAGACGGGAGCTTGCAACTGTGTGTCGTCTATCGTCGCCTGAACCAGGTGACCGTGAGGAATAGGTATCTGCTACCGAGGATTGAAGACCTCTTCTATCATTTCAAGGGAGCACGGTGGTTCTCAAAGATAGACCTTTGGTCAGGCTATCATCAGCTCAGAGTTCGGGACGAGGACGTGCAGAAGACGGCCTTCAGATGTCGGTATGGCCACTATGAGTTCTTGGTTATGCCATTCGGCATAACCAATGCTCTAGTGGTGTTCATGAGTCTCATGAACAGGATCTTTCATCCATACCTCGATCAATTTGTCGTGGTATTCATCGACAACATATTTATATACTCAACCACTGAGGAGGAGCACACCTACCACTTGCGGGTTGTACTGGACACACTCCGAGAGAACCAACTTTATGGTAAGCTCTCAAAGTGTCAGTTCTGGTTACATGAGGTTTACTTATTGGGACACGTCATCTCTAAGGCGAGAGTTGTGGTGGACCCTGCGAAGATTGAGGCAGTGCTAGCTTGGGAGCCACCCAGGAGCGTGACGGAGGTGAGAAGTTTCTTGGGACTAGCTGGGTACTACCAGTGATTTGTGGCAGACTTTTCTAGAGTTTCGGCACCACTTTCATCTTTGACGAAGAAGGGGAAACCCTTCGTGTGGTCAGATAGATGTCAGCAGAGCTTCCAGGATCTGAGACAGATATTGACCAGCACACCTATCTTGAGGCTACCGGAGGAGGGAGTAGGGTACTTAGTCTACTATGATGCATCAGGGACCGGACTTGGATGTGTCCTGGTGTAGGAGCGGGTAGTGATCGCCTATGGATCATGAAAGTCGAGGCAGCATGAGCAGAACTACGCTACCCATGACCTAAAGTTAGTAGTAGTGGTCTTCGCTCTGAAGATGTGGCGACACTATCTGATGGGCGAGCACTTTACAGTCTACTCTGACCACTAGAGTCTCAGGTACATCTTCTCCTAGGATCTAAATCTGAGATAGCGGTGATGGATTAAGTTCCTCTAGGACTATGACTTTGAGATAGTCTATACTACTGGAAAGGGGAATGTAGTAGTCGATGCTCTCAACAAGAGGACGGGAATTCAGCTACTCGGGGAGGCGATAGAGTAGCTATCCTCTTTGCAGATATCCTTCTTCGATAGAGATGGATCAACCTTTCTTCAGTCACTCACAGTCACTCCTCCACTACTACAGCGGGTCAAAGAGGCACAACATGGGGACGTTGACTATGAAACGCGGCGTGCGCAGATATCCTTAGGACAGGCACCTGATGGATTCTCTATAGGAGGAGAGCACGACATCCTTTTCAGAGGACGTACCATGGTACCAGCTTCTTTGCAGGAGGAGGTGCTGAGGGAGTTTCACACTTCCACTTTAGTGGTACATCTAGGAGTGGTGAAGATGTACCAGGATCTCAAACGACAGCACTGGTGGCCGGGTATGAATAAGGTTGTAGAAAAGTTCATTTCTCGATGCCTCACCTGCCCGCAGGCGAAGGCGGAGCACCAGGTACCAGCAGGCTTGGTGTATCCCTTGGAGGTCCCGGAGTGAAAGTGGGACGGGATATCTATGGATTTCGTGACTGGACTTTCACGTACTTCCAGAGGTCACGACTCTATTTGGGTGATTTTCGACCGACTCACCAAGTCGGACCACTTCTTACCAATCAGAGAGCAGGGCTCAATGGAGAGATTGGGAAACCTCTATGTATAGTAGATTGTATGGCTTTATGGTGTGTCATCATCTGTCGTCTCCGATCAAGATGCTCTCTTTACTTCTCGGCTTTGGAAGGGGTTGCCAGAGGCATTCGGGATGCAGCTACGACTGAGCACCGCCTTTAACCCTCAGACGGATGGTCAAACGGAGAGGACCATTCAGACTCTCGAGGACATGCTCTGTGCATGTGTCCTTGACTTTGGTCGCAGCTGGGAGGACCACCTACCCTTGGTGGAGTTCGCGTACAACAACAGATACCACTCCACCATCGGGATGGCACCATACGAGGCATTGTACGGCCGACCTTGTAGATCACCTCTGTGCTGGAAAGAACCTGGGGAGTCAGCACTTGTGGGACCGGAGATGGTCCATGCCACGACAGAGGAGGTCCAGGTCATCCAGGAGCAGATGAGGACAGCTCAGAGTTGGCAGAAGTCTTATGCTGATAGGAGGTGGAGACCACTAGAGTTTGAGGATGGCGACCACGTCTTCTTGCGGGTCTCACCTCGACGTGGATTACGGAGATTTGTCCGGGGTGGAAAGTTATCTCTGTGCTTCATCAGACCATTCCAGGTTCTCAGCAGGATAGACGAGGTGGCTTACTGCCTGGATCTACCACCTCATTTGCATCGGTTGCACGACGTCTTCGATGTATCTTAGCTGAGGAGATACGTGCATGACCCGACACATATCATCGACCATGGGGAGTTGGCCATTGACGATGGGGAAACTTTTGCGGAGGTCCCTGTGGAGATCAAGGATTGACAGAAGCGGGTCCTATGTGGGCGGTCGATTCCTCTAGTGCGCATCAGATGGAAGCACGGCAACCTCCAGGAGAGCACTTGGGAGCGGGAGGCTCAGATGCATGCTCAATACCCCCATTTGTTCCCCAAGTTTGTGTTGTATCTTTACGGGGATATAAATATCTGAGGTCGGAGTAATGTAAAGACCTATAAATTTCAAGGGAATTTTTTTTCTTTCTTAACTTTTTTTTGGAATTTTAAAAGTATGTATTTTCTGACGACACCTGATTCCGAGGCCCGCTGAGCCCGAAATCAGTTTCGGATGTTTAGCTTGGGTACGTTCAGTGAACGAACGAGCGGATTTTTCTAACTTTTGAACCGGTGCTCGGAATCGAAATCTGAGGGCACAGATAGAATCATAGTTCCATTAATTGCTTAGGAACGCCTTTTCCATAGTTTCATTTTCTCGGGTGAGGTTATTAAAAAAATGGGTTATCTAAGGAATGAAATAAAAATTTGTGCAACAATTTTTATTTCTATTCTAAGTACATATAACCTATGCATGGTGGTTTGAGTGGGACCCACTACATCCTAACACCACTAGGTAGGATATTAGTGAAGTGGGGCCTACACGAGCCCCAACCCTTCAAATCTATTTAAACCTCCCACGTGCATTTAATTTTTTAACTCACCCACACCCCAATTTAATGGCAAGTCAACTCTCAAAAATTAATTTGAATATTAAATGCTATTCAATTAATTCAATTAATTGAATGAGATCTTTTGGAATTTCAAATTAATATCTTGCGTGTGTGTTAATAAAATAAGGCAATGACTTATTTTATTTGGGGGTTGTTTCATTGTGCGGAAACAAGGAGAGGACTCCTATGCTCTTGAGGAACATCTTCTCCCTCGTCGAAGAACATGAAGAACGCCGAGACTATGAAGAAGAACCCCATCACCACAAGGGAATTTTCGTGCCATCTCCTCGCCTCCCACAGCCGATGAGATACACCTTCTTCGGAGAATGATCGACGTGCTGCATCCTTCTTCGGGCGAACACCGATGATGTATAAGGAGCCTCGTTCCGGTACGTCATCTTCTGCGACGTCATCTTCCACAATGTCGTCTTTCATGATGTCGTTTCTCCATGAAGACCATCGTTTGAAAACTCCTTGAGGTAGGGGTTAACTTTTGTTCGTGAATATTATTTATCGTTCATCGTCTTTTATTTTGGGCCGCCTGATATCGTTATAATGGGAGGAGGTCAGACCGCACGAACATGACCAACCTTCTTCCCCCTTTGTTGTTGATTTCTTTGCGGCTCGAACAAAGGCGGCGCGGTGCAACGGAACCGCGTGGATTCAAGGAGGAACACGACGAAGAAGCGCAGTGTCATCGCGCAGATCCATTGATGCCGAACGAAGGCGTGACGGGAGTCGGGCCGCAGAGAAGGGGCGCGACACCGTCGCGCCGTGCCAGAGAACCACGAAGAGGCCGCGGCCGGAGTAGGGCCGCGAAGGAGGGGTGCAGTTCCGTCATGCCGCGCTGGTCGGACAAGGTCGTGGTGGTGCGGGGAGTGGTGGTCGGAACCGCTGGCCACCGGCGCAAGGAGGGCGGGACCCACGACGGGGGCCCGCGGTGGCACACCGTCCGGCCGGTTTCTAAGAATTCCGGAGGTCGTAACCCCCAGCTAGCAATGAACAGGCCCCCCATGCAGGGGGGCGTTTCTCAATCGGGGGGGGGGGGGGCAGCGCCCCCTCCCCCCCTTTCTGCGATAGCTCGGCCAGTGCCTAACTGGCCACGTGGGCCGCACCCGCGCCAGGCCACCCGACCGCCCCAGGCCGGGCCGGCTGCACCGGGCCGGGCTGGCCGCACCGGGCCAGGCCACGCCGCGCCGGGTCGCGCCCTCTGGTGCCGCACCCAGACCTAGGTTGAGTCGACCTGGTTCAGGCCGACCCAGGGGGTCTTGGGCCTGGTCGGTCCGGGTCCAAAAACCCCTAAAATCGGACGGGTTCGTTTAAATGCCTGTAACATGGGCTACGGACCTCCGATCGACGCACCGTCAGTTGTGATGCGATCCTTGGATCGAGAAGGTAGTTTCGGTTTATTACACTCAAGGTTTTGAAGAACTTTGTGTATGGCCGAGCTGGTTCGAACACGAAACCAACCGGGCCCTCGGAGCGGAAACGCTTATAACTTGAGCTTCGGACGTCCGATTGACGTGCCGTCAACTTTGTTGGATTCTTCTTACAAAGACGGACATATTTTCTTACTCCTCTTGAGGTTTGGACGCATTTGGAATGTGGTCAGGTTTGTTTTGACTTAAAAACCAACTGGGCCCCTGGAATGAAAAGGCCAATAACTCTCAGACCCGGTGTCCGATTGACCCCTGTCTCGTTGAGTTCCTTTTGTCGAGACAGAACTTTGGGATACATCAACTCTGGACCACGTGTCAGTTGATGTATCGACCCCCTTGGCTCATGGAGCGGACCCTCTTAGAATCGAGCATTCTGTGTGCGGGAACCCTAGAGCTGGCTGCGACTGCGATGATGATGATGACTGCATTGAAATCCTTCGTGGGTTCGGCAGCGACGATGACTACACTGAAATACTCCGTGGGTTTGGCATCGATGATGACAGTACTGAAATCCTCTGAGGGTTCAATGGCTATGACTACTATTCTTGTATCCTACGTGGGTCCGGCAGTACTACTGTTCTTGTATCCTACGTGGGTCCGGTAGTGCTTGACTATATACTTGTATCCTACGTGGGTCTGGTAGAGTAGCTGGTCTTGTATCCTACGTGGGTCTGACAGCTTAGCTGGTTCAGTATCCTATGTGGGTCCCATCTCAGATGAATCAGTGGCTACATCTAATCATCTATATCACCTTACGAAGAAGTATACCTGTGTGAGATGAGTCTTGAAATTCAATCATTATCTTCGATATGATTGACTTGCTTTCCTATGTGGATTGGGTTGTGCTTTCTTGTGTGGATTGGGTTGTACTATCCTGTGTGGACGTGATCGAACTTAGGCTCGGATGTTGGAGCCGAACTGGAATTGATGACTTAGGTATATGTATTGGCATATACTTAAGTAGTGTTGGATGTTACTTCATGATTGTATCTTTCCTTTGTGGATTATCCTTTGTGGATTCTGGGAGACCTTCGAGGGTCTCAGGGTCCCTACTGAGTAGCATATACTCACCCCTACACGGGCTATTCCCGCACTATGTTGTGTTGGATGCAGACGACGGAAAACGCTGATTGTGGTTGAGGCTTGTGGAGCACATCAGTACCTGGAGGTGGACCAATGGGTGGGACTTACACGAAGCAGACGGTTGGATCCGAGGAGCTGAGGAGGCTATCTGTACCCACCCTTCAGGTGTGACTTCTAGTTGATGGCTCAACGTTGCTTCTTTACTTTCAGTTGCTGTACTTTCTTTCCAGTTGTACTTACTTTCAGTTTGGGTTATTATTCTGTCCCATTTAATTTCCGCACTTACTATTGCACCCTTTTTACTTAGTGTTTTCTTCTGCTGACTTACTTTTTGGTGTTTGTTTTCTTTATAAGGCAATGCCTTCCCCTTTTATCAGGATTTACGCCTTGGTGCTAGTCGCTAGCCCCTGGCCTATGGGAGGCGGGCTTGGGGTAGTCACGGCATGGCTCCCGAGGACGGGTCGTGACATTGTCTCTAAGGATGGAATCTCTGTTTATCCTTCTAAGACAAAGGAAATCCATGGATGGCCAGCACCGACAAGTATAACTGAGGTACCAGTTTTATTTCTTTAGCAGGTTGTTATTAGTGTTTTGTCCAAAAATTTTCCTAATTGGAAAACCCAATAACCAAGATCACACGTAAAGGGGTTAAATATGTTTGGGAAGAGAATTGTGAAGAATGTTTTGGATAACTGAAGAGAATATTAGTCAGTTCTCCTATATTGACTCAACCATAGGGGAATGATGGGTTTGTTATTTATAGTGATGCTTAAAATAAAGGACTTGGTTGTGTCCTAATGCATAATAATAGAATTATTTCATATGCATCACGACAGTTAAAAATTTAGGAACAAAACTATCCCACTCATGATCTTGAGTTAGCAGCTGTAATCTTTTCTCTGAAAATATGGAGACACTATCTCTATGGTAAAAAAAATGTGAGATTTATATTGATCACATGAGATTAGAGTATATTTTCTCACAATAAGAACTCATCATGAGGAAATGGTGATGGCTTGAACTACTCAAGGATTATGATTTCCCTATACACTACTACCCGGGGAAGGAAAATAAGGTGGAAGATGCTTTGAGTAGAAAGGATCATGGATTTTTTAACAAGATGAGACATGAAAGGAATCCTACTTTCACGAATCTTGTAAAGATAGATATGGGAATAACCATGGTAGTTGAAACATAAATACTTTTTCAAATGGATTCCAAACCATATTTATTAGAAAGGATAAAGACTTCTCAGACTGGTGATGAGGAGTTTCAAAAGAAGACTAAAGCTGTGAATGATGGGAGATTGATTAACTTCATATATGAAGATGGAATTATGAAATTTGGGAAGAGACATTGTGTTCCTAACATACCTGATCTAAAAATGTAATTATTGGATGATGCTAATAGATCCAATTTTTATATACACCCTGGGAGCACCAAGATATATAGAGATTTGAAGGAACATTTTTGGTGGGAAAACATAAAGAGTGATATTGAAAATTTTGTGTCAAGATGTATGGTTTGTCAATAAGTGAAAACTGGAAGGCAACAGCCTAGAGGATTCATGCAACCTCTTCCCATACCTAACTGAAAATGGGATAATATTACGATGGACTTATTCATGGGGCTACCAAAGACTCCTAGAAGGAATGATGCAATATGGGTCATTGTTGATTGTCTTACCAAGTCCTCACAGTTTCTTGATATAAGAGAAGATTTACCACTTGAACGTCGGGAAAGACTATATATTAATGAAGTTGTAAGACTCCATGGTGTACCCCTATCGATTATTTCTGATCTTGATCCCTATTTTACATAAAGATTCTAGAAAAGTCTTAATAAGTCCCTGGATACTGAACTTCATTTGAGCACTACCTACTAACCTCAAAATGATGGACAACCATAACTGAATATTCAAACCTTAGAAGACATGTTGAGATCTTGCTCACATGACTTTCAAGGTATGTGGGATCAATATTTACCTCTTGTAGAATTTTCCTATAACAATATCTTCCATTCAAGTATTAATATGGTGCCATATAAAGAATTATATGGAAAGAGATGCCACACGCCAACTTGTTGGGATGATATTGGTGAAAGAAAACTCATAGGCCTTGAACTTGTTGAGGAAACGATGGAAAAGGTGAAGGTTATCCAAACCCACATCAATGCAGCTCAAAGTAGGAAGAAGATATATGCCGGTAACCGAAGGAAGGATTTGGAATTTCAAGTACGAGATCATGTTTTCTTGAAGGTATCTCCATGGAAGGAAGTTATACGATTTGGTAAGAAGGGTAAATTAAGTCCTAGGTACATCGGACATTTTGAAATTATAGAACAAATTGGGCATGTAGCTTACCATTTGGCAATGCTGCCATGTCTCTCCAAAGTTCATGATGTGTTCCATGTATCACAGTTGAGAAAATACATGCCTGACCCAACGCATGTACTCACCTATGAAAAAATTGAACTAGAACCAGATATGTCTTTTTGTGAAGAGTCGTTCAAGATTCTTGATACAATAGAACAAGTGTTGAGAAACCGGACGACTCATTTGGTAAAAGTTCTATGGAGAAACCATAAGATGGAAGGGGCAACGTGGGAACCCGAGAAACTTATGATGAAGAAACACCCAAATATTTTTATCCAGTAATATTCTAGAAATTTCGAGGATGAAATTATTTTAAGGATGGGAGAATGTAACACCCCAAGCTTCCACAATACGTTTCCCTTTGTATAATACAATAAATTTTGTTTTACGCAACTTTGAGTTCAAACACACCACAACCAATAAAACTAGCCGTTATGAATAGTAATACCCACTTTTTGAAATTTTATAAATTTTATTTTTCAAAATGGACTTCATTTTGGAATTCTAAATATCGAAATTATCTTAGGGTTAATTATTTTTATTTTTCTGAAAACTTTCAATTTTTGATGAATAGTGAAAACACTGGGTTATTGTTTAAGACCAATTTTTTATTTAAATAATTATTTATTTTATTTAAATTTATTTTAGGTCAAAATAGATACATAATACCTATATAAGTTCAATATAATTCATTGGAGATATTTTATAATAAGTTTAGATATATAAAAATATTATCAAACTTTTTACCGTCTTTTACCCACCTCCTAGCAGTATTTGAAAATTTGCATAAAACTTAATTTTACCACTTCGGTGAGTTGAATTTTAAAAATCTGAGAGACACGGTTAATATCAGTAAGTAAAATGTGGTTAAATAAGATGAAAATATTTTTTGGTGAATAGTAACTTTTGACTTTTATTTACCACAGTTAAAAGTAAATAGGGTAATTAAGGGTAAAAATGATATCATAATTACCCTAACACATGTCCAAATTCTATTGGATAAGTATAATTCAACAAAAAAAACATTAGGAATAAAATATGATCCTCTTTGGTCCACTTGGATTAGATTAGGACATTTATTATTATTTTATTTAAATAAGAGTTAAAAGAGTTAAATTCAAAGTTTAACAACTAAACCATTTTCAATATAGGGTTACACACAATATATATTCGACAATAAATATTTATTAGAAAGATAAAAATATTTCATATATAATGGTATTTTATTTATAATTTTTAGACACTAAATAATTTAATTTATTTATGACATAATGATGATGCACTAATTACCTTATTAATGAAAGATTAAAATAATTGATATTATAAATATCCAAATAAATGGAATTTGAGACTTTTGGTGAATTACACTATTTTTAGAGGATAATATGACATGTTAGGGTTGATTAAGTAATTTTTTTCGAAGTAATCATACTGTTATGATTTTTACAAAAACCAAATACTAAATAGTGTCACACTTGACATAATTGAGTTTTTAAAACAAATACTATATTATTAATTGATATAATATTCCTACAAATCTAAGGTTCTACCAAAGTACTTAGATAAGATTATATATATTAATAATTAATCAATTGGGGTTCTATTGGCTTTTTATAGTAGGTTTATTAACCATATAATACAAAAATATAAAGAGACATGGTAAATGTCAAACTATTTAACTACGAGTTAAATCTAAAATATAAGGATAATATGGTGACCTAAACTTGTATAAAACCAATTTTTTGAGAGTTTTTCGACCGATCCCCACGTTATCCTCTAAATAATTCATTTTGGATCCATTATAAACCGAAAATAATTTTTTTATAAAATAATAATTCAAGATTTTCCTAATGTGACCCTCGCCTCTCTTATAAAAGGGTACATCCCCTTATCTTGATTTCACACCTCCAAATCCATTTGGCTTGGCCAAAACCTACCCAAATTTCCTACCAAATTTCCTTAATTAAACCTAAAGGCCTTACTTTGATCATAAATCCAACCTAAGGAGCCCTTTTGATCAACCAAAAAGGAAACACTCGAAGTAGAGGTAATAACTTCACCACCCTCTTTCAAGTTCTTCTATTCTTCCACTTCGTCTTTCTTTGTTGTTTCCATAAAAAAAATCCACTACCTTATTAATACTGTGATTATATTATAAATATGTTACAACCATATTCTATCCATCCTACGAATGACAAAGTCACCATACGTGCGTACGTACGGCTTACCGTCTCCACGTCGTGGTGTAGTTTGTTATTCAAACACCTAATTATTTTAATGGTTATAATAATGAGTATAAATGATGTAAATAATTAATATAACATGTTAATGATTCTGTATATATGATATACCATCCAATTACATATGATTTATCCATCAATATAATGATATTGTTGCTCGTGCGTATGTACTGATTACCGTCTCCACAAACGCGATGAGATTCATTCCCCATCATAATATTTAAAGAATAAATTTCATTTTATGATTCAAAATAATGTTTATGAACAAAATATCATTTTGTATACGAATCAAATACATCATATTCATAACAAACATGGCTTACGTAACCAAGCATATAAAGGAAAATGAATCAGTTAACACCCAAAACGATGATACTACTAAAATATTATTAACAAAGAAATATTAGAAGATCATATATGATATCTTATTTATGTATATGGTTCTTTATATACTTTAATAAAAATGATTTAAATATTATAAAAGATGTTAACGTACCCTTGACCAAGGAAAATTACAAGGTAAGGGTTAATTTGACAGACAATTTATTATCTGAAGTTGTTTTTATGTAAGTATCTACTGAGACCTCTTTATCATTCACATCCGTGTTTTCTTAAAAATGTATTTCAAAAAAAATTACTATTTACTAGAAAATAGGTTAAGGTCATTTATAACCTTATTTTACCTTATATGTTTTGAAAGGAATCTTTCTGTCTTTTCCAAACAAGGTACTTTATAACCTTTTAGACAATATTAAGATAAGAATGTTTTTTTAACTTATACGGCGGGTGCGGCTATTTTCTGCCTTTATAACATTTTCGAAGCATACCTTAAAATATTATAAGAATATTTTCAAAATCAATGTTTTCTTTTATAATTATATGACTTTTCAATGATTTCAAAAAAGAAAGATATATTTCTCTAAAAAAAGTTTTGATTTCATATATGTCAACATTCTTATGATGGATTTAAAGGTTATTTCAAGTTGATTTATTATGATATATATCTTTCATATTGTATTGGTGGTTTTGTGATATGTTTGACTGTGGATGTGTTATTTTTATACCATTCATGGTTTGTGGATAAAGTATTGACATTTCTTATGCTAGTTTTAATATGAATGTTTATGCTATGTTTAAACATTTTCATATGAGGAATGCATTGGACTTAGTAAGTGGAGGGTGGATCCAGCTATAGCTCCTCGATTCATCCGTAGGTTTCATGAGACAAACTAGTATCTTGGCACAATTACTTGACAAAATATTATTTGTATTCTTTGCATAAGGCCTTGAATATGTGGTTAAGAAGTCTGGCATTACGTATTCTATCATTATGAAAATGGATGTTTATATTGCATGTGATTATTTAAATAGTATAATATCCATGTGAATAAGTAAATTGAATTATTTGATTATATCCTTTCCATATTATGATGAAGTTTAAGTTTAAAATGATTTTTTTTAGTATTATACATTTCCTTAAATGTTTATGCTTATTTATGAATGTTTTTGCTATATTGTTATCCTTACTGAGCATTTGAGCTCACCCCTTTCTATGTTTTATTTTTCCCAGGATGTGAAGAAGTATTTTTTGGTTGACCTACAAGGATAGTCTAAGGATATAAGTGTGTTCAAACGGGACAAAATGTTGTTGATGTTTTTATTTCATGATGTAATGTAAAACTTATGAATGTGTGTAGTAATTCCAAGGCTACTAAGCTGATCGATCTTTTGGGATTTGATCCCTTGTGATCATGAAAATGTTATGTAATAATGCACTGACTCTGGGTAACTGGGGTCGGGGAATTATAGTTTCGATTACCAAAAGTTGAACTAGATAACAGTGAAGAATCGGTATCCTCTTCCACGTATCAATGATCTATTTGACCAGTTGAGTGGAAATTGTGTTTTATACAAGATCAACTTGAGATTTTGGTATCATTTGTTCAGATTTTGAGCTTTTGATATACCAAGGACTCCTTTCAGAAGCATGTATGGACTTTATGAGTTCTTTTTATTGTTGTTTGGGTTGATGAATGCACCAATAGGGTTTATGGCCTTGAGTAATAGAACCTTCCATCTGTACCTAGATCCGTTTATGGTAGTATTTGTAGATTATATCTTGGTGTACTCCAAGAATCATGACCATCATTTACAATATCTTGAAATAATCCTATGTAAACTAAGATATCATTGGAAATACACCAATATATCAAAGTGTCAATTTTGGAGTGATTGGGTACACTTCTTGGGTCACATCATCCTAGTGGAAGCTGTTAAAGTGGACCCAGAGAAAGTTTAGCCAGTGGTTTCTTGGGAGAATCCAAATAATGTTTTTGATATCCATAGTTTTCTGATGCTAATGATTTGTTGTTGGTGGTTTATCTAGGACTTTTCCCATTTGTAAAGACCAATTTTGGGCTTGACCAATAAAGGGATAAAGTTCAAATGGATGGAATCACGTGATAATGCCTTCTAATAGTTGAATAAGCGCTTGAAAACAACACCAATCCTGATCCTACCTAATCTATATAAAAAGTATATGGTGTTTTGTGACACTTTTCGGATAGGACTTGGAGGAGTGTTGATATAGGGAGATTGAATTTTAAAGTATGGGTCTTGGAATTTGAGGCCATAGGAAGGGGAATACAATATTCATGAACTCAACTTGATTGTATTTATTTATTTCTTGAAGTGTTTCCATCATTATCAGTTGGATGAAAAATTTATTATGTATACTGATCACAAGAGCTTAAAGTATATCTTTTTTCAATGATATTTTAATCTCTGGTAGAAAAAGTATGTTGAGTATATGACGTTATTTGATTTTGAGATATAATATATGACCATGAAGGGAAACAATGTTGCTAACACTTTAAGCAGGAAAACTCAGATGGAGACATCTTAGGAGTTTAGTGTTAAGTATTAAAGGGTGACTTTACTGGATGAGATGCATTTTTTGGTATAGGAGAGTTAAGAGCAGATGACTCTCATATTATTTTTAGTAGAGTATACACATTTGATGTGGATTATAGATAGATTACGTGAGGATCTAGAATGTTATTCCTTGAGGGAAATATTTTAATGTGTGGATTCACTTACTAATTAGAGCATAGAAGAGGACGAGATCATCTATGTCAAGAATCAGGTTATTATGCCTATGAGTATGTGGGAGGAGCTGATGTGTGAGTTTCATGCCTCAAAGTGGGAAGTGCATCTAGGTGTGAATGAAATGTACCATTTCCTACGGTGATAGTTTTGGTATCCGGGAATAAAAAATGATATTGGAGAATTTTGGACATGATGCTACACCTTTTAGAGGGTGAATGTTGAGCATCAATGAAATAGGGGTTTACTACAGCCATTTCCCATTCTAGAATGAAAGTGGTATGATGTTACCATGGAATTTTTGGGGGGTATACCAAGGATTCCTCATAAGAATGACATTTTTTGGGTAATTGTTGACAGGATGATTAAATTAGTGAAATTATTTCCTATACGGGATACTTTCTCAGTAGAACATTTGGGAGATTTGTACTTTTGAAAGATAGTCATTTGAACAGAGTTCCATGGAGAATAGTTTCAGACTATGATTCATATTTTAATTTTCACTTCTATAAGGGATTTTAAAAGGTACTTCATAATCTTGTTTTATTGATTAAGGATTTCCATTCATAGATAGATCGGAAGGTGGGTCATACTACAAAGGTTCTTGAGGATATGCTTCGGACATGTGTCCTTGACTTTAATGGGTTTTGGGAGAATCACATAGCACTCATTGATTTTTCCTATAACTATAGTTATCAAGAAATTATAAATATGGAATCACATTATGATCTTTATGGTAGGCCATGTAGATCACCTCTATACTAGATGGAGGTAGGTGATTCAGAGTTTTCAAGACCGAGTCTTGTGTAGGAGATGTTGGAGTAGGTTTAGTTGATTTAGAAGTGTATGAATACAGCTCTGAGTAGACAAGAGTCATATGCTGATAGACGTCGATGAGCCCTAGAGTTTACAAAGGGTGATCATGTATTCCTTCAATCACCTCCAAGATTGGTTCATCATAGGATATGGAGAAAAGATAAGTTGGCACCTAGGTTTATTGGATTGTTTGCAGTTGTTGAGAAAATCATGTCGGTGGCATACTAATTAGCTCTTCCATAGAGGTATAGTGATATGCATGATGTTTTCCATGTGTCACAACATCGGAGGTATCACCCTGACCCTTATCATGTGATCAATTTTGATGATTTTGATATTAATACCAATGTGTCTTTTGAGGAGAATCTGATACATGTGTTGGATCCCAGTGAGAAAGTGTTGCGGGGAAAGACAATGCTAATAGTTCATGTATTATGACAGCATGGGCGTGTTTATTGGGAACATGTGAGAGAGAATCAGATATACAAGTTCAGTGGTCATATCTTTTTACCTTATAATCTTCAAGATTCTTGGGAGTATATCTCGAAGATAAGTTGTTATAAGGTGGGTAGATTATAATATCTCGACCTTTTCCAGAGATATCTCAATCTCATTAACAGGTGCCCTTTTTTATTTTTTAGTATATCTTATTTAGGATTTACCTTCAAGAATTTTTGGGTGAAATTAGAGAATTCTAGAAAGAATGTGGGTAGTTCATGGTTGGCACATAGTTTTCCTAAATCGTGTGCCCAACCCAGCAAACTGTGCGAACCTAGACAGTGGAGATTCGCACAGAGGACACATGATTTTTCAAACTTTGCACCATCTTATGAGTAACTGTGCACCCCCCACCCCCCCCCCCCCCCACCCCTAGGTGGAGTGCATGTCTAAGGTGCATGGTTTGGAAAATTGTGCACCCCTACCCAGGAAATTGTGTGTGTGGGTTTAATGAATCAGAAAATTAGTTTTTAAAATTTCAAACCCCTTGGACTTCAGCATAACTCAAACCAATTCAACAATAAACATTTTATCTAATTTTTTTAGAGGCTTTATAGATGGATTCCAGGGCCTTACAACCTCATTTCATAGATAATTAATCTCAGATTGAAATTTTTCACTTCTCCCAGTAAGTGATTGTCATCTCGTATGGTTTCCTTCCAGTCTCTCATCTTTCTATCATCCTTTTAAAGGATTTTTTCCTCTGTTGTGATGGATATAGATATTGGTTTATTTGATATTGATTATTTTAACCTTGGATCCTGGTTTTGGATCTATATATCATTCTTTTTCATGTTTTTTATCATTCCACTTCAATTGGATATTTTCATTGGCTAGCATCGATCAATGATCTTAAGGTTGGTGGTCTAAATTTAATTATCATAGTATTGAATTCAAATTTTGTGTATGTGTTGTAGAATTTCAATTGGAACATTTGAAAATTGAATATTTAATTTAATAAATTAATTTATTAATTAATTTATAGAATCATGTAATTAATTTTATGTAAATTTCATGTGATGATAAATTGGGTTTAATTTTGTGGAAATTATAAATTAGTGAAATTAGATTAATTAATTGGTAAATTAATTAATCATATATTGGGAATTTTTAATTGTATTAATAAATTTGTGAATTAATTAATGGGATATGAGGATTTTTAATCGGATTAATTAATTGGTGAATTAATGAATTCGATATTGGGATTATGGAATTGGATTAATTAATTGGTGAATTAGTTAATGGGTTATATGGTTAAATGTTAACAAATGGATTATTTTTTATTTTATCATATTATTACATGTGATTAAATTGAGGAACAATGTATTTTGTGATAAATTCTAATGGTATACAATTATGTGTGATTTTTATAAAAAGGGTTAATTTTGGTTAACCTTTAATGATGTGATATATGTGATATATGTGTGATTGATTGATATACAAGTGTGGGATAAGGACTGATACTCCAACTACCCATATGTGATAAATGAGGTGTGGGATATGAAAAGATGATCTAAATACCCATATGAGATAGTGAGTATGGGACAGGGACTAAGGCTCCAAATACCCATGTGACCTTGAGGTGTGGGATAGGGACTGAGGCTTCAAATACCCATGAGGTATTAGACACAATGTTCTATGCCAATGAGTTGTAATTTGACTATGGTTACAATTTTCCATGATATGATTTGAAATAAAATGACATATGTTGTCCATGGTATTGTGATATGTTTTATACTCCATCACGATCCAAAGTAAGTATTGAGGGTTTGGGGGTCCTCAGGAACCCATAGGTTTATGTGGTTAATTAAAAAATAATTTAAAATGTGATAACTATTTACTTATGGATTGTACTTTATTATTTATACAACTAAATACAATATTATTGACTAGATATTGTTTTAAACACCATTGGTGGTGGCCTACTAGGTTGTACTCACACCCTACTCAGGCTACCTAATCGGTATCCGAATAGACTTCATGTTTTCATGAGAGGATAAGACAAAGAGCCTTATCTTTGATGGCTGATTTTGGATGGAGTATATATGAGGGAATAAAAAATAATTCAATACCCTCTTGGGAGTTTTTAGTGTCTTTATTTATTTTGGTTTTTTCATATCGACATTGACACCTATATGGAATGACATATCTACTTTTTAGTTATTGATATTGTATTTCTTATTTTTTTTATCATGTGATATTGGTTTGGTTTGGTTATTTGTAATTTTATTTGGTTATTATTATTTATTTATTTTTGTTGTTATACTTTAATAAAGAGGGTATAGTCTTCCCATTATCGATATTAGACTCTTGCTTTGGTCAGTAGACTCTAGCGTATGGGGAGGTGTGCCTAAGATCATGTAACTGACTGGCTCAGGGAACCAGTGTGTGACACCCGAGTTTGGTCATTTCAAGGGTTATGATGTCTATCCTAAAATTTCGTAATAATTGGGTTTATATCGAATTTTATTAGGTTACCACATCATTAAATAAAAATAAATTTATTTATTTATTTTATTTATTATTTATGACTAGGATGAATTTATCACAAACATATTACACCAACAAAGGTTATATCACATATAGGGTAAAAATTACATTTTTTAACTCAATGGTACCTCATCTTTCTAATTCGGGCATCCATTTAAGGTTTATTCCATTTTTTCAAGAAAACTGAATGTGTGTGATATTTAATATATTTAATATGTTTCAAAAATTAATTCTGAGCATTCTGAAGCTTAGAATATCATTTCATCTCATCCCCTAGCTTCGAAAATATTTTTAAAAATATTATAAAGTCTTAAATGGAGAAAACTGGTATATTACATCATCAGTGATTTCTATCATAACCCTTTTGTAGACTTTCAAAAACCCTGATGTTCTCAATACAATAAATATGAAATTTATAAGCATTTTATTTTTTCATTAGAAATATTTTAAGACATTTCCAATGTCATTAAAAATGTTTTCGAAAAATACCAATAAATAGTGTGTCTCTAAATAAAGACTTTTTTAAATAGGGCCAATTAAACACTTTTATAAAAATTGGTAGTGGGTGAGGTTTGTAAACATCCCAAATTTATCTACATTTAAAAATATCACTATTTAATGACACATTGTTTAATAAAATTTTTAGAAAGTGTGGGTAAATGAGTTGGTAATTAGCCTCATTTTATGTAAACTTCCTTAATTATTATTATTATTTGAATTATTAATATTTATTTATTTATTTTTGAAATTGTTGAATTTTTTTATCTAAAAAGTTGACCTTGGGCATGTTTCTCCATCCCCCAAAAATCACCCCAATTTTACCCAACCTATCAACCCTCTCCTAGAAGCAAGTCACCCCACCCCGTACGAATAAAAATAATGCACCATTGCGTTCTCAAGGAATTAAAGGTGGAAACTGAATCCCAAACATATACAAAATTGACTAAAAAACCTAAGAAGATAATTTATTAAAAATATGTATTACTAATAGGTAGTTGTTTAATGCATATGATAATTTCAATAGGGATGGGCTTCCTACCCTCACTAATCCCTTCCACCTACCATTGCACTACCTATAAATGGGAAGTTAAACCCACATTTGATTTCAATAGATTAGTGAGAGATACTACTGTGGAAAGGCTCTAATAAAATTTTCAACTCTATCTCTCTCTCTCTTCTACTTTCTCCTCATTTTTTATAATCAATTTCTCTCTATTTTATTCTTGATTTTTATAACACATTATCATCATGAATGCTCAAAGAGGGAGAAAGTTATCATCATGTCAAATATTGAAAAACTACAATTCACTACTCTTTATATTACCACAAGTAATTACATGTCATGAATTATAGATATTGAAATTAATCTTGAATCAATGTATATCACAGAAACAATTAAATAAAATAATTTACAAACCCTCCAAAATAAATAAAAGGTGATGATATTCCTCATAAGACATCTCAATGAGGATTTGATATGTGAATACATCATAAAAATAGATCCATGTATTCTTTGTAATAGTTTGAAAGAGATTTATGATCATCAAATTGAGGTTGTTCTAGAAACATTTGATGAGTGGAATTATTTATGCTTACAAGAATTTAAAAGGTATAATGATTACAATTCTCCCCTATATAGAATCATATCATAGCTAAATTATTGTCGTATTGGGATTATAGATGTTGATATGCTTGAAAATAAATATATGACATATCATGTATCTCACATCACCCTACATTAGTGATATCACTTGAGAGGGTATATAAAATATTCTGATCACATATATTCATTACTTGTAGCACAGAAGAACAATGAACTTTTGATTAAAATCATCAGTCTCATACTACTGGTTCAATAATATCATTGTTAAAGAAAATTCTATATTTCATGAAAATAATCATGGAAGAAGTTAGGGACATAATTCTCATTATTTATGTTGTTTTATCGGTAGGTGTGTTCAAGTAAGTGTTTATAACCATGGGCCTACTCAAAATGAATATCATTATCAAAGAAATATCAGCTCAAAAACTCTGAGGAATCCTAAATATTTTTGTTATAGGTGTGGCTCTAAGGAAAATTGGCCTCAATTTTTCTAAACCCTAGAGCTTCTTTGTAAGGTCTATAAAGAATATCATGATGAAAATAAAAATGAAACATATTTTTCTAAGACATTTTATAAAGAAAAATAAAATGAGGTGACTTTTATTGAGAATCATGAGCCATCAAATAATGATTTCACTTACCCCAAAGTGGGTGGTTTTACTTGTAAAATTTATGAGATGATAACTTGAAATCATTCATAAAAATTATAAAAGTTATGATATATGAAATTTTTTATTGTTTTGTATAATCTATATTATTTTATGTTCTATTATTTGAATTTTACAAGAAGTTTCATAGAATATTATTGTCTTTACTATAAAGCATTGAAATGGATGTCATAAACAGGATATATATTTTCATACGAGATAGTGGAAAATGCACAAAAATCTTAATAATAGAATTTTTTTTATTTATCTTAAATCAACAAGACAAATTGTGAATACTATATCAGGTCTTGTAGATCTGTTATAAGAAACTGGTAAAGAAAGTTTTTCTTTTTTTAATGTGACATAATTATTTATAGGAGATGTCTTGTTTTCCCCAAAATCCAAAAATAAACATATTGAGTTTCAATGATATATACTAGAATGGGTATGATAATCAAACTATATCTAATAGTAATGAAAAAGTACATGTGCATTACCATTAATAAGTCTAGTAAGAGTCATTTACTATATAAACTACCAAAATTATCATCTGGATTTCATGATACATATATAAGTTCAATCAAAATACATATGGTAGTAATTAGTGGACAAAAAATTGTTAATTTTTTTTCATAACTAATTAGGTCATCTTGGTTCTATAATGATGTAAAAAATAATTGAAAGTTATCATGCACATTCGATAAAGGTCTAACAGATCTCTATACTGAGAAAAATTTCATGTGTGGCTTTTTTTCTTAAAAAGCTGATTCTAAAACCATCTCTAGAAAAAATTAAGGCTAAAATGACAGACTTTATTTAATGATTTCAAGGGGATATATGTGGAATAATTCAACCATCATGAAATTAATTAAAATATTTTAAGTTATTAATTGATACATCTAGTAGATGGTCACACATGTAAAACCTAGAATTTTTATGGACCTTTTTTCTCAAATAAACTAAATTTTCGTTGATATATTACATTGAACTAAGTCAAAAATTCCATTCACATGGAACCAAATTTTATTATGTTATACGTAACACTGACTTGGTATATGTTATATGCACACTGAATTTGCATATTTTACACGTAACACTGAGTTTATATGAAACATATTTTTTTATTATAATTATTACAATGAGATAATTATAACATAGTCATTAAAATTAGTAATATAAATATTAATAACTTATTTTATAATATTTTTTATAATGGTTTTATAAAATTAAAATATATTGATAATGAAAGATATAATTTTTGGTAATGTTCTAATATGTTTAAAAGTATTGTTTTCTCAAATAAATTGTTTTTGATGTCCTTATGTGAAAAAAAATAAAATTAATTTTATAAATGGTTAGAAATTTAATTATATAAAATTAAAAAAATTTGAATTTTTAATTATTAATTTATCATAGGATGATTTTTTTGGATTATTTAGACAAACTTTAATTTTAGATGAATAGTTAAAAATGCTGAATTTTAATCCAAAACTACCTTTTCATATAATTTATTTATATAGTTAAATTATATTTAAAATTGATTTAAAATTTTAATTACATCATATTAATATCATTTAAACTAATTTATTTCATTGGAATCAATTTTTCCTTGAAATTGGATATAAAAACCTAGAAACAATTTGGATTTTTTTACTTAAAAAACTCACAATGGCGTCCGATCCACATGATTACATTTAAATTAATTTCTACCAATTATGTGATTTAAATTTAGAAAAATTGATTCCATATTTATAACCATCATACTTTATAATTTATAATAAGTTCAACTTAGTTTTTGACCACAAATATTAGTGGAAGTAATTAAAATTAATTACAACTTATGTAAAATTAAGCTGAAAAGGGACTAAACATTAATCTTAAGGGCCCAAATGACCTATAAACTTTTCCAAGATCCATTTTATGGTCATATTTATACCCTATCCTATATTTTATCTAATTTTGTCCATTATTGGATCCACTTGACATGGGAAAAGCGTGGGGAGAATTCCTTTTCCTGAAATTTACAAGAGTGGCGCTCTTCTTCCACTATAAAAAGGCATCCTCTCCTCCAAATTCTTCACAACTATAAATAAACTTTTTCCCAACCAATATCTAACCAAATATATCCTAAAAATACTTACCCTCAACCTAGAATCAACACCTTGTGCATAAATTAATCCCGGAAAGCTCTTTGTTTCATTCCAAAATGAGTTACCTAAATAAGAGTTAACATTATTCCTCATGTTCTTTTATGTTATTAACATTATCCATCCCATTAAATATTATTATTCCAAGAATTTATAATATAAATATTATTGTATATATACTAGAATTTTTTTTGAATATTTTTCGAACTACACTTACACACACTTCCATCTAATAGGTAACAAACATAATGTTTACATGTGTGTTTAACTACCGCCTCACAAAATAATAATTGTTAATTTTTACTTTATCGCCTATAATGGTGGAAATTATTATGGAAAATATACTTATATATGTTATATATTATATTTTTTATTACTTTAATATTTTTTAATCTTTTTAAAACACATATCTGTATACTTTTCGTTTGGTGTAAATACGATATTTTCGTTTGAGGAAGTGTGGACTATCATCCCTTCAAAGAAATATAGATATTTTTATTGAAATTATATTATATATATGATATAATAATTATACTGTAATAATTATATATATACATATATATATACTTATAATTTATTTACTCTCTTTCTTCCATTGCGACAATAAAACGGAAACAATGTTCATGCGTATGTACGGCCTACTGCCACCATGAACAGTGTATTCCATTTCATACTTATATATCATATATATTATTATAATAATAATATAATGAATATAAATGATATTTATATAATTTTATAAATTCTTTAAATCATTATATAAGTATAATGACCAAAGATAAAACAAATTAAGACATGTGTGAAAAACAAAGTGGATATTACCCGAAGTGAAACCTTAACATAGAATTGTTAACAAGTGGTTTATATAAGGTCATAATAAAACCATATATGGTATTATATATAATAATATTATTCATTAAAATATGTATAATAAACTTACATTTATTATATAGGAATCGTGTACGAGTATGAAGAGAGTCAAGACAAAAGGTAAGGGAAATTTCATCTCACTTTTTATTTTTGTGAAATACGTGTCTTAGACACCACTCTTTTATTTTATGTGTTATATATACTGAACAAGAACATATTCCATGAATTTTATTATTAAATTTAATTTTATATACATATAAATTATATGATATTTATTTCATGGGTTTAATGTTTCAAAAGTTACCAAATCGGTAAGGCAGTTTTGTCTCAATTTAACTTATTTGAGACACATGTTTTTTTATGCACCTATATTCCTTTTTTAGGTTTATATCCTTCCTTTTGATATGTTATATCATGAATTTATTTATTTTAATTATATTTTAATATTCATTTAATTTTATTTTCTTACATGGATAATATGATCAAAAGTTACCATGTGGTAAGAGTTTATTGAAGCAATATCAACATTTATCAATATTATTTATGATTTTGATTTCATTAATGAAATACCAAAATTAATCTATAAATAGCACTCATGATTTTACTTATAATCTTTTTATTCAAGTTATATCTATTTATTAGTATCATTCTTTCACTATTTGGAATGTAAAATAATCAAGAATGTTTTTTATGAAAAATCTGACTATATTTCCCTATTCAGTCAGAAATATTTTTTATTTCAAATACTATGATTTAAAAAAAATTAAAATATGTTTTCAAATGATCCTTGAATATCATTTTCAATGAAAAAATATTTTTAAAAACTATTTTGTTATTTTTAAATCTTCGTTTATAAGTTTTCAAATATATTTTGAGAGAAAAAGGTTTTAAAAAATCCTTTATGTTTTAGAAAGTGTTTTTCAATAAAGAAATGATAGTTTCTGCAAGAAATGTTTTTAAATGATATATCAAAATTATTTCCCATATAATATGAAATCCATTGGTGTTACTCATTCCTTTATAGGGACATTATTCAATGGTTCCATTCGTATTCTTTCAATGAATGGTTCATGTTTTAATAAAATGATGTTTATAAAACCCATTTCTATTTTATAGGCTATATGATTTTAAAACACACTTCCTTTCATGGGTAATATTATTTTGAAACTTGATTCTTTTCACAGGTCATATGCTTTTCAAACTTTCTTTTTTTCATGGGTTATGCTTTTTAGGGTATAATTATGAAACCTATATTTTTTTCACAGTTTATGATATGATTTTTAAAGATCTTGTGGCACATGTATATATAATTTCATTATGAGATGGGTGGGACCTATTTATCCCTCTAATACATTGGGTAAATATTTATATCTCATGAGATAGACTAATATGGTCTTGATATTTAACCTTGACTACTAAGATGGACATGGGAGTGAACCATGACTACCAAGATGATATGCAGAGTGAATTCATGCCATAAAGATGGACATGGTAGTGATCCATGACTACCAATATGGTATAGGGAGTGAACCCATACTAATAAGATGGTCTTGGAAGCGATTTATTGACTATTATTGAAATAATAGTATATGCTTATGTGTTTTCAACAATTCCATTTTTATTCATATGTTATTCTTTCATGTATTATGTTTTTCATTTTCTTATGATTCATGTCTTATGAACAACCAATATTTATTACATGATTCCATTTTATTATCTTTGATATGTAGGGTATTGTATTATATTTTCATAAACACATTATCATACCCATATTCTCATGTTTATGCTAACATGTCTCTCTTGTTTACCTTTACTGAGAATGTGAGATCACCCCTTTTTATGTTTCCTTCCACTGGTTATGAAGATATGTATTATGTTTGATATGTATAATAATGGTTCTAGTCAATAAGAACCTAAAGGTAGATAATTTAGATCACTTATTTACCAATGTTTTTGTTTCCATGTTTCCAAAGGAACTATACTAGTATGGTCTTTTTCCATCTATTTTCATATTGTTTTAAGTATTATGAAAAAGTTATGTAATGTTCATGTATGAAAAGAAAGGACCCCTATAGTTGTTATTAGATAAAAGGATTAGTTAACCTTTGGAAACTAGGATGCAAAAAACTTAGTGAGAACCCTAAAGAAATGTCTAAGGATAAGTTTAAGGATTAGAAAATGTATAGGAAAATGAATTGGAATTTTGGTAAAGGATAGAGTGAGTGGTTTCCTACAAATACATCCATGTATGGATAATATATGTGGATTTGGCTCTGGTACAGATGTCCCTAGGGGTAATAACTCTAACAAGATGACATAAGCCTGACTCGGGATAATTTGGTACATGAAAATGGGTCTTGCTTCGCACCTGGTTTGACACTCCTGGGGGATATGATTTGGGAACTCACAAACTCTTCACAGACTATCATGGAGGATTTAAATAGAATTTTGAAACTAATAACATAGGATAAAATTATGGTGTCATGGATTAAGGAATGTGTCATAATTTAGACATCATATAAGTGACTTTTCATTATTATGTGTTTCCTTAATATGATAACTATTTCTTACTATATTTTTTTTATTTTAGTAAATGTATGGAACCTAAAAGAACTAAGTTAATGGTAATTGCGATGGAAAACGAAATGATTTTACTCTTGAGCAACTGAATGTTATGGGAGTTATAATAAAAAACCTTGTTTCTATGCTCACACATCTTTCTCAAGATATGAATCATGGTGGACTTCCAAATGAGAAAATGATAGAACAACATTCTTTTGAGTCCTTTATAAGGAAACATCCACCTTATTTTATAGGGTCTTATGATCCACTTGCTTTTGAACAATGGATTAATACAACTGAAAAGATATTCTTTATTATCCAATGTTCAGAACATGAGAAAGTCATTCTAGTTGTTTATCATTTATAAAGATAAGTATAATAGTGGTGTACTTTAATAAGGAATACAAGGAAACAATATGTATTGAATCCATAGATTGGGATGAGTTCAAGAACATATTTTTCAATAATTAATTTCCATGTATTCTTCAAACCAAGATGGAGAAAGAGTTCCTTGAGTTGATTTAAAGGGATTATGAATCTGGTAGTACCTATGAGAAAAATATCATGAGACTTGTAAGGTATGATTTAGGAATAATCATCCAATATGAAAGTAAAGTTGATAGGTTATTCAGTGTCTTAAATAAGCGTATCATTAGGGAGTTTTTATAAGATAATTTAGTATCTATGAAGAGATTATGTGTTGTGAAATCAAGGTTGAAATGGAGGTTAGGTACATATATCAATATTGTGGTTTTGATAAGAAAATGAAGATGGAGTTTAAAGTAAAATCTAAAAACCATGAAGAGAAGAATATGAGATTTCCTTTATACTCTATGTGTGGGAAGAAGCATGGAGAAAATTTCCTTAAGGGGTATAATAAATGTTTTATGTGTGAAAAAAAGGGTATCAGACATTTGATTTTCGAAGTTACGAGAAGAATTTATCAAGTGGTGTGAATGGAGAAAAAGAAAGACAGAATGAACCTCCCATGAATCAATGTTACAAGTGAAAGTAGAATGGTCATTATTCTAACCATTTCACAAACCTAAGGGATGGGGATGATTATTGACATCAACAACCTCTTAAGCTGAGGGAAAAGTGGAAATCTCAGGAAATCACTATTTCTAATGAGGGGTGTGATAATGACGTGGTAAAAGGTACACTCACCATACACTCTAAAACTGATATTGTCTTATTTGATTATGGATCTACCTACTATTTCATATCTAAATATTTTTCTAAGGGTGTTAACATTCCACCAAAATGATTATCTGTGGAATTAGTAGTGAAAACCCCTAACGGTATGATGATTTCGTCACAAGTATATGATTCCTCTCTTATTGAATTTTGTGGTAATGTGATTCCTAAAAATCTTATAATTCTTCATTTGGTTGAATTTAATGTCATCTTAGGCCTAGATTGGATTTATCTACATAAATACCACATCAATTGTTTAATAAAGTAAGCTTGTTTGATATTTCAAACCCTCATATGATCATCCATCAATTTGATTATCAGAATGAAATTCCTATGGAGGTTAAATATAATGTATGAGTCTTAATTCCCATTAAAAGGGGTTTTGTATCTCAAATGGTTGGGGAGAAAATCGACATCGATGATATTCCTATTATTTAGAAATTTTTGGATGTCTTTCCAGAAGAGTTACCTATCCTTCCACTAAAACGTGAAGTTGAGTTATCAATAGAATTAATACCTAGTTCTAAAACAATTTTAATAACTCTTATATAATGTCCACAATTGAGTTGCAGGAATTGAAGAAGACACTCTAATAAAACCTTGATAAGGGATTCATTCGCCCAAGGGTGTCACCTTGAGGTGCATCCGTTCTCTTTTGTGAAAAAAATATGTATCAATGAGATTGTACATTAATTATTGGGAGTTAAAAAATATCACAATCAATAACTATAACCCTCTTCCCCATATTTATGACTTATTTTATAAAATACATGGATAAAAATACTTCTCCAAGATTGACCTTCATTATGGATATCATAAATTGAGGGTCAAGAAATAGGATAAACCCAATATGGAATTCCATAAAAGGTATGGACACTAAGAATATATAGTGATGCCTTTGGGTCTTACTAATTACCCTATTATCTTGATGGATTTAATGAATAGATTCCTTATAGATTACATCAATCAGTTTTGGTATTCTTTATAGATGATATTCGTATCTATTCAAAGAGTAAGTAAGATCATTATGATCACTTTAGAATTGTACTAAATACCCTAAGGAAGGAAAAAATATATGAAAATTTTATAAAGTGTGAATTTTTTCTGAAAAGGTTTCATTTTTAGGTCACATAATTTCAATATATGGTATATAAGTAGATCCATAGGAGATGGAGGCTATTGAATGTTGTCCTAGACCAACCATGATGACTCAGATCTGTAACTTTCTTTGTTTAGCTGGATATTACAGATGGTTTTTGAATAAATTCTAATAAATATCTAATACTATGACCAAGTTAACTTTAAAGGGTGTAAAATTCCTATGGACATATGAATGTTAGGAAATTTTTATGGAACTAAAGAAAAGGATAGTCAACGTGCCTATGCTTACATTACCTTGTAGTAGAGAATGGTTTTTACTCTATATTGATGCATCTAAGAAGGGATTGGGATGTTTTATTATGAATAACAACATGGTTATCTCTTATGCCTCTCTCAGTTTAAGATTCATGATCAAAATTACCCAACTCGTGATTTGGAGTTAGAAGTGGTAATTTTTTTATTAAAGATATAGATGCATTATCTTTATGGATAAAGGTGTATTATATATATCAATCATAAAAGTATAAAATATATATTCACATAGAAGGAGTTGAGCATGCTCCAGAGAATATGGTTAGAGTTGATAAAGGATTATTATTGATCAATACATTTCCACCTTGGGAAAGCGAATAAGGTGGTCTATTCTTTGAGTCAGAACAATAATTCTAGAATATCTATTATATGGATCACAAAAGATCCAATATTTTTGGACTTACAAAGGATGGATCTATAAATCCTAAAGTAATGGGAAATTATTATCTTTCTCAAATGAATGTTAAACACTCTATCCATGTAAAGATTGAGGAGGCACATAAGGAAGTTATATAGCTAAAAATAATGTTAGAAATTTTCCTGAGTTTAACCTTTATTAAGTTGTAATGATATATTTCAGGAACTGTGTATCTGTTCCTTACATACTAAATTTGAAGAAGGTGATATTAGGGAAATATCGTATTTCTTAATTATCTATCCATCCTAGAAGTAAAATATGTATAGGGACTTGAATGAATACTTCTAGTAGGATGTAAATAAGAGAGATATCATAGAGTTTGTATCTCAGTGCTTGGTATGAAAATAAGTTAAGACTGAAAGAAAAAAGTCTGAAGGGGAGTTGCATTCATTACCTGTACCATAATGGGAATGGAATAACATCACTATGGATTTTGTCATTGGACTACCCAAAACCTGTAAAGGGTTTAATTCCATATGTGTGGTGGTCAATCACCTTACAAATTCATCACACTTCATTACAATCATAGAATACTTCTCTCTAGATAATATTTCTGGGATATACATTAAGGAAGTGATAAGGTTTTGTGGAGTACCACATTATATTGTATTGGATAATGAACTTAGGTTTAACTCAATGTTTTGACTAATTCTTAAACAAATACTTGATAGGGAATTGATTTTCACCTATTCTGATCATCCTCATAAAGATGGTTATCCTAATAGAACAATTCAAACCCTATAGGATATGTTGAGATCTTATTCTCTGGATTTCAATGGTGGTTGGTATCAACATGTTCCTCTAGTATAGTTTTATTTTAACAATATGTTTCCCTCAATCATCCATAAGGAACCATATTGATACCTCTATGGGAAGAAATGTACAGCTAAAAATTTCTAGTATGAAGTTAGAGAATCAAATCTATTAGGACCTGATATCGAGAAGAAATGGTCAACAAGGTTAGAACCATTTATAATCATATCAATTCAGCTAAAATTCAAAAGAAACTTTTTTTGATAACCGTAAAAGTGATATAGAATTTGAATTTGGTGAAAAGGTGTTTCTATAAATCTTTCCTTTGATGAAGGTTATAAGGTTTGAAAAGAAAGGTAAATTAATCCCTAGACATATCAGTCCCTTTGAAATTCTAGGTCATATTGGGATGATAGCCTATCACTTGAAACATACTCCAAATCTCTCTCAAGTACATGATGTGTTCCATGAAAGTCTTTCGATGAAGTACATACCTAAACCTTCACATTTACTAAACTCATAGGTCATTCCACTAGAGCAGTATATTTCTTACAAGGAACAATTAGTTGAAATTCTGGATCATATAGAAAAAGTTCTATAAAAAAAGACCACTCACGTGGTCAATGTTTTATAGATAAATCACCATAGTGAAGAATACATATTATAAATTAAGGATATTATATATCATAAGTTTCCTTTTTTACCCTAATGATGATTTTTTAGGGAGAAATTAGGGGTAGAATGTAACACCCCATGTTTTTATGGACCCTTTTTTCTTGAATAAATTAAATTTTCATTAATATATTTCATTTAAATGAGTTAAAATTTCCTTTAACACAACACCATATTGTAATATTTTACACATAAAACTAACTTTTCATACATTACACACAACACTGACTTGGTGTACATTACATGCAGCATTGAGTATCTACAAAATAAATATTTTTTGTTATAATTATTTAAATGAGAAAATTATAACCTATCCATTAAACATAGTAATATGAATAGTAATAAATAATTTTAAAATAATATTTATAATGGTTTTATATAAATAAAACTAACTTATAATAAAAGATATAATTTTTGGTAAAGACCTTATATGTTTAAAAATACTATTTTCTCAAATAAACTACTATTCATGTGCTTCTGTGAAAAAAATAAAATCAATTTTATACAAACTTAGAAATTTAATTTGATAAAATAAAATTCATTTTTTAATTTAAAATTGAGAATTTATATTAGGTTTATTTTTCATTATTTTTCTGAGAAACATCATTTTTTGCTGAATAGTGGAAAATGCTAAATTTTAATCCAAAACTGCGTTTTCGTTTAATTTATTTATAAGTTTAAATTATATTTTTAATTTATTTAAAAGTTTAATTTGGTCATATTTTTATCATTTAGTCCAATTAATGTCATTTTAATCAATTTCACTTTGAAATTGGATATAAAAACCTAGCAAACATTTGGATGTTTTTACTTTAAAAAAATTGCAGTGTCATCTCGTTAACAGGATTAAATTTAAATTAATTTCTACCAGTTATGTTATTTTAATTTAGAAAAAATAATTTAATATTTTTAATCATAATATTTTATAATTTATAATAAGTTCAACTTAGTTTTTGACCAAAAATATTAGTAAAATTAATTAAAATTATTTACAATGATTAAGGTAATATTAGGCTTAATTTTGGACTAAACATTAATCTTAAGGGCCCAAATGACCTAGAAACTTTTCCAAGATCCATTGTATGGTCATATTTTGACCCTATAATCCCTTTTATATAATGTTTTACATTATTGGATCCACTTTACATGGGAAAAACATAGGTGGAATTCCTTTTCCCAAAATTTTCAAGAGTGTCACTCCTCCACTATAAAAAGACCTCATCTCCTACAACTTTCTCACACATATAATGCCAATTTGGATCAATAAATATCTACCAAAATATCTATAAAATTCCCTCCCATAATCTTATAAGCGTCACCTTGGCAATAAATCAATCCAAATGATCCCTTTGGTGCAAACCAGAAGGAGTTACCCGAATAAGAGGTAACATTCTTCCCCAAGTTCTTTTATGTTATTTACATTATACACCTACTAAAATATTATTATGCCATTAATTTATAATAAAAAATATATAATAAATATAATAGGATGTTTTTATGATAACTTTTTTACCTACATTTACACACACTTCCATCTAATGGGTAACAAACATGTTGTTTACGTGTATGGAGAACTACCACCTCATGAAATGATGATTGTTCATTTTTCCTATACCACCTCTCATAGTGTAAATTATCATGGAAAATCTGTTTATATATGTTATATGTTATATTTATTATGTATTTAAGCTTATTTAGTCCTTTTACAATACATATCTTTATACTTTTTATTTTTTTTAAATACGATAATTTCGTTTGAGGAAGTGTAGACTACCGCCCCCTCAAAGTGATGTGATTCGTTCACACACTACATGGATTGTATTAAGTATGGGTTTATTGAAATTAAATCATATATATGATATAATAATTATCTATATATATATATAGTTATATTTCATTTACTCTCTTTCTTCCAACAAAACAATAAAACAGAAATATTTTTCATGCGTACAAACAGTCTACCGTCTCCATAAACAGTGTATTCCATTTCATAATTATATATCATATAGATTATTATTATAAAAATATAATGAATATAAATGATATTTATATCATTTTATACATTCTTTAAATCATTATATAAGTATAAGTACCAAAGATATAAAAAATCAAGACACATGTGAAGAACAAAGTGGATATTACCCGAAGTGAAACCTTAATAAAGAATTGTTAAAATGTGGGTAATATAAGGTCATAATCAAACCATATATGGTATTATATATAATAATATTCTTATTTAAAATATCAATAATAAAATTAAATTTATTATATAGGAATATTTTACAATTATGAAGAGAGTCAATACACAGGGTAAGTGAAATTTCATCTCACTTTTTATTTTCATGAGATACATGCCTTAGAAACCACTCTTTTCTTTTGTGTGGTGTATATAATGACCATGAATGTATTAAATTATTATTATAATTAAATTAATGGGTATTAAAATATCCATTATACGATATTTATTTCATGGGGTAAATGTTTCAATAGTTACAAATCGGTAATACAATTTTGTCTCAATTTTCCTTCTTTGAGACACATGTTTAGTTATAAACCTATATTATTTTTCAAGATGTATATACTTCCATTGGATATGTTATATCATGAATATTATTATTTTCATGATATTTTAATCTTAATCTAATTTAATTTCCTTAAATGGAGAGTATGATCAAAAGTTACCAAGTGGTAAAATTTTATTGAATCTATATCATCATTTATCAAGATTGTTTATGATTATGCATTCATTGATGAAATATTATGATTCGTATATCAATAAAACTATTGAGTTTAATTATAATATATTTAATCAAGGTATATCTATGTATTAGTACAATTTTATAACACTTTTTTACTTAAAATAATTAAGAAAATATATTAATGAAAAATATGACCACATTTCCCTCTTCAGTTAGAAATCTGTTTTATTTACAAAAATACTATTTTTTAAAATGTTTTCAAAAAAAATTTTAAAATGGTTTTAAATTATCCTTGAAGATTTTTTTCAATGAAAATAATTTTTTAAAAAAATTATTGTTTTCAAATCTTCATTTATATGTTTTCAATGCTATTTTAAAATAAAAAGGTTTTCAAAAAAAATTTATTTTTAAAAATAGTTTTTCAATAGAGAAAGGATATTTTCCTCAATAAATGTTTTAAAAGGATATCTCAAAATTGTTTTAAATTTAGTATGACATCAATTAGTGTTACTCATGACTTGATTGGGAAATTATTCAATGTTTCTATTCATATTATTTCAATTAATGGTCTATGTTTTGATGGCACGATGTTTGTTAAACCTGTTTCTCTTATATTTGTTATATTCTTATAAAACCCTATTATTTTCACAGGTTATATGATTTTGAAACCCACTTATTTTCAAGGATTATATGATTTTGAAACCCACTTATTTTCATGGGTTATTATTTTGATAAAATTATTATTAAACTTGTATATTTCTCCACAGGTTATGATATGATTAGATGTTATGATACCCATTTTATTTCATGTGTTATGATATGATTTTTATTAATCTTGTGGAACATGTATGTATGATTTAATTATTAGATGGGTGGGACCAATATCTTCCTCTAATGAATTGGGTAAATATTTATATCTTATGAGATATACTAAGATGGTCTTGAGAGTGAACCTTGACTACTAAGATGGCCAGAGGAGTGAATCATGACTACCCAAATGGCATGAGCAGTGAACTCATGCTACTAATATGGACATCTTAGTGAACCATGACTAAAACGATGGTATAGAGAGGGAACCCATACTACTAATATGGTCTTGGAAGCTATTACTTTACTACTAAGAAAATCAAATTATATTCTTGTGTGTTTTCCACAATTCCATGTTTTATTCCTATGTTATGCTTTCATGGATTATATTCTTTATTTCCTTATGATTAATGTCTTATGAAATTCCAATATTTATTCCATGATTCATTTTTATAATCTTTTATATGAAGGGTGTGATCTTCTATTTACATGGTCACATTCTCATACTCCTATGATCATGTTTATGCTTATATGTCTCCCCTATTTACTCTTATCGAACATCTGATCTCACCCTTTTTTAGGTTTACATACCTAGGTTATGAAGATATGTATTATTTTTGATATGTATGAGAAGGTTTCTAGTTAAGAAGAACCTAGTGTGAGATAATGTAGCTCACTTATGTACTACTGTTTGTGTTTCCATGTTGCTAAAGTCACTAGAATAGTATAGTCTTTTGGTGTCTATTGGTATATTTTTTTAAGTATTTTGAAAAAGCTATGTATTTTTTATGTTTGAAAAGAGAGGACACATATGTTTTCTCTCAACATGTAATGTTTCAGTTTTATGTTTTCTTGATTAAATAATTAAATTGAGAGCACAATTATATAATCATGTCATCACAAAAGCAATGCTCGATAATCCTAGAGAGTTTACCTCTCAAGAATTCCCTGATTATTGTATGGAAATGGGTATCACTATGGATAATACAACCTCTTATGTTCATACATTAAATGGTTTAGCTAGATCACTGATAAAACAACTCTAACTTATTGTCAGGCTATTAATAATGAGAAAAATGTTTCCAAGCTCTATATGGGGTCATGCAATATTACATGACTCAATATTAATCTGCATCAAACCAAGTGAATATCATAAGAACCCTCCACTCCAATTGGATTTTTTCCAAGATCATTCCATCTATTACTTAAGAATATTTGGTTGTGTAGTATATGTACCAATTGATACACCACAACGTACAAATATGGGATGTAAAAAGAGGTTGGTAATATATGTAGGATATGAATCCTCATCCATTATCAGATATCTTGAACCATAAATTGATGATGTATTTATAGTATGTTTTATATATTGTCACTTTAATAAATAATTATTCCCAATATTAGGGGGGAAAAGAAACAAAGTTGGGAGATTTTTGAGAATGTGCAAATGTTATCTTTTCTCCATCCTCCAACCGAGTAGAGTGATATGGATGTGAAAAAGATTTTACATTTTCAAGAACTACAAAATCAATTTCTTGATGCATTTATTGAATCAAAGGGTGTGATTAAACAATATGTACCATCTATAAATTTATCAGGTATAATTGATGTCCCGAAGACGTAATTACATATTGATCTTATAGAAATATCAAAAACACACGTAAAGCATAGAATACTAATTAGATATAAGGAAATAAATCCATAGAAAATAAAAGGGTTGAGTATAATTGAAAACTCTAATATAGAGTCATGGGTTTTAGAAGAAACATGTAATTTAAGTGTTTTTAAATAAACACATGATGAGAATCATTAATAAAGTTCACATGATATAAAAAACTATGAGGGTTTTGAAAATAATGAAATCTCTCTTAATTATACCACTGTAGGTGAAATATAGAAAAATGTAATGTGAAAAATTGATGAAATATTTTCATATTCTATGTTACATGATATAGAAAATGAATTCCTAGAACTGAGGTATGTTGTGGAATATGAAAAATGACATGATTGGAATAAATGGAAAGACACAATGGAAGATGAATTAAATTCACTTAACATGATAAAGGTTTTTGGACATATCATTCCCACACAAGAAGATTTGAATCCTATTGGATATAAATGGGTTTTTTTGTATAATCATAATGAGAAAAATGATATTGTAAGATAAAAATATTTCCTTGTCACATAAGGTTTTTCTTAGAGACCTAGAATTGATTATGAAGAGACATATTCTCCTATTACAGATGTTATTACTTTTCGATATCTAATCATCCAAGTAGTGGTTATCGAGGCTAATATGAATCTAATGGATGTTGTTATAGCTTATTTTTATGGTTTACTTGATAGTAGTTTATAAATGAGAATCCCTTAAGGATTCAAAATACATAAATTATTGAAATAAAAACCCAAAGACCTATATTCAATTAAATTGTATAAATCCCTATATAGATTAAAATAATCTTTACATATGTGGCATAATAATTTGAGTGAATACTTTTTAAATAACGGTTATATAAATAAACCCTTATTCCCATGTGTTGTTATTAAGAAAAAAACATCTAGATACGTAATCATTACTATATATGTTGATGATTTAAATATCATCAAAACTCCAAAAGAGTTCAATGAAGCAATGAGAAACATAAAGGATGAATTTGAGATAAGATACCTTGGAGAAACCAAGTATTATCTCAGATTAAAAATTGAGCACATTCCAAGTGGTATATTTTTTCATCAGTCTAATTACACCAAAAAGGTATTAAAATTATTTAATATGAATAAAAATAATACTTTAAGTACTTAAATGGTAGTTAGTACCTTAAATACTAAGAAATTTCAATTTAAATCATGTGAAGAAAATGGGGAGTTGGTTGGTCCAGAATTACCAATCCTCAGTTCTATCAGAGCACTAATGTATCTTGAAAATTATACTCATCCTAATATATCCTTTTCTATTAATTTATTGGAAATACTTAGTTTATCCCCTACATAAATTCATTGTGATGAAATTAAACCAAAATTTTCATTATCTTTGTGATACAATTGATTTGGATTTTTTCTATTCTAATAATTTATAAAATAAGATGACCAGTTTTTCAGATGTAGGTTATTTATCTTATCTTCACAATGCACGATCACAAACTAGTTATGTGTTCACAGTTTCAGGTACCCCCATATTTTTAATATAACAAAAGTATAAACTTGTTGAAACATCTTCAAATCATGGAGAAGTAATAGCATTACAAGCAGCATATCGAGAATGTGTTTGGTTTGGGTCTATGACATTACACATTTGAGTGACAAGTGGGTTGCCTATAGATTGCATCCCAACAATTTTATTCAAAGATAATATTGTGTGAATAAAAAAATTAAAGAAATTATTCATAAAGAATGATTGTAAAAAACACATACCACCTAATTTTTTCACCTTGACACAAGAGTTAATGAAGAACAAAGATATCAATGTGCAATATGTTTGATCCAACGACGACGTTGCATATTTATTTATAAAAACACTACCAACTATTATCTTTAAAAATCTTGTACATGATATAGGGATGAGTTTATTGAAAATTTTTAAATGTAATGTAACTTTTTGGGGGAGTCTATGTGATTTTACTATTTTCCTTATTCCATTTTTATCCCACTAGGTTTTTCCAAATATGTTTCTTAATGAGGTAGTATCAAAACATAAATGGCATTGGTTGGGGTGTGCATCCCAAGGGGGAGAGATAGGTAGCCTTTGAATATCGCTACTGATTTCAATGGGGGTGTGCTTCCCACCACACCTAATCCCTTCCACCTACCATTGCACTACCTATAATTGGGCAGTGCAACTCCCCTTTGATTTCAATAGATTAGTGAGAGATACTGTAGCAGAAATTCTATAATAAAATTTATGTCTCTCTCTATCTCTCTTATACTTTCTCCTCTTTTCTGATACTCAATTTCTCTCTATTTTAATCTTCATTTTTATAACAATTATCATGTATTTGAACATATAGTAATATATTTTAACAATAATTAATTTTAATGTATACTTTTCTATATTAATTTACACACACACATATATATATATCTATATATATTTATATGTATAAATTATTATATATATTAGTGGAACTATAATAATAAATTTACATATGTATTATATATATATATATTATTTTTATATGAATTAATATATATGTTGTATATTAATAAATAAACTAATATATTTGTTTTTATATTAATATATATGTTATTATATGTTACATATATATATATATATATATGTTATTATGTGTTGTGATATATTAATATTTATGCTATATATTAATGTATAAATTAATATATATTTTTATTATATATATATATATATATTTGAATAAATATATTATTTTATTGATAATCATTTATTCAATTATAACTAATTTATTATAATTATGCTTTTACTTTTTTGTTTGTATTTTCATATGAATAACTTTTATTTTTATTACTATATAGTAAAATTATATTTTTAATATTATTAATTTTACTATATATATTAATATAAATATACTTATAAATTTATATATTCATTTATAGATTAATATTTAAATTAATATATATTCCCTCATGGTGAAGCTCAGTGGTGGATACCCCTGTGTGTTTAGACATGGTTTCATGTTTAAGTATCACTAATTTTTTCCTTTTATTTGTGTGTTGCAAGGTTTTCTTTATAATGTTGCATATTTCCTCTGTATCGATGTAAATATATATATTCATACATATGTACGTATGTGTGTGTGTGTTGTAATAACAATCATTTATATAGTTATTATTTTTTTTTTTAAGTTTATATCTTTATTTAAATATTAAAATATCAATTAACATATGCGTGTGTGTAATTTAGAAAGAGGCGCTCACCCACATTGATTTTTTGATGTGGAACGGCTAGAATCCATGTAAATAAATACAGAAATATAAATTAATATATTTAAATATATTATATTACTATATATATATTAATATATTAATATATATATATCTGTTTATATATATGTATGTGTGTGTTTTTATATATATGAGTTTATAAATTAATAAATAAATATTATAATATTAAATTTATGTTAATGTATTTGTATATAAATATAAATTTATATATATACATATATATAATTTTAATTATAATTTTTTATTTTTATATATATTTAAATTAATGTAATTATACTTATAAATTATATATATATATATATAATTAGTCATGTTTTAAAACACAGGTAAAAACATCAGTAAAAAAGCTTTGTTTTTTAAAAATTTCACTAAAATAGCCATTTTTTCTTAAAAATGTGACTAAATTTAAACCTAAACATGTTTAAAAAGTTTTCTAAATTTTTTTTTTTAAAAGGACATATTTTAAAAAAATGTTGATAAATTTAAAATTAGCCAAATTTTTTAAACATAGCTAAAAAACATCGTTAAATTAGCATTTTTTTGAAAAAACGTCTCTAAACTAGAAATGTTATTGAAAACATGTATAAATTTGATATTAGTTAATTTTTTAGACATAAATAATCAAATTTCACTAAATTATCCATGTTTTGAGAAAAAACATTCCTCAATTAGCCACATTTTTTAAAAACATGGAAAAATCTTAAATTATCCACATTTTTAAAAATCGCTAAATAACATTCTTAAAATAGCCATGTTTTTAAAAAAACATTGCTAAATTCATGTATTTTAGTAGTTGTTTCTGAATTTTATTAACTATTTATGTCTTTTCCTTGACCATTTCAGATCCCAGTAGCATGCATTCACCAACTTCATCCCATCACGTAAGTGTTGTACATCACTTCGCATAAAGGGATTCATATAGAGCCATTTGGATGCTGGAGTGAAAGCTATTATTATAAAAGAACTCTACTAGAGGAATATGATGATCCTATCCTCCTTTGGAGTCTATCAAAAATTATCTCAACATGTCCTCAAGTTTCAATATAGTTTTCTCATATTGTCTATCATTTTAGGGGTGATAAGTCGTATCAAAGTTAAATTTAGTGTTTAGAGAATGTTAGAGACTCTTCCAGAACTTGGATCCAAATCTCATATCTTGATCGAATACAATAAATAAGTTGTTACATGTTTCCTTTCCACTTCTTTTATGTATATCCTTCAATGTTGATCTAGTTATAAGTCCTCTCGAATATAAATTAAATGATAAGTATTTATAATATGGTCCACTATAACACATTTCATTTTTTCCACTTGGTGTCTTTGGAAGACCAGTGACAAATCCCGTCATGGTGTTTTCCCATTTCCATGTAGTTATAGTTAATGGTTGTATTATCCCCTTATACCCTTTCATTTTAGTATTCACTTTCTAACATACCATGACTTTTGATGTGTATTCTATGATCTCCTTATTTATATTGTCCCAGCAAGGGTGCTCTTAGAGATCTCGATACATCTTCATAGACCCTAGGTGGATAAATAAGGTTGAACTATGTGAATCATTCAAAAAAATCCTCTTTATCTCAGGATTTTATGGAACACATAGTCATGGAATAAATATTAAAACTTATTCTTCCTCAATCTTTAACTATGAGCATTTATCTTTCCTTCTAGCTTCCACCTTCTTTCGTATTTCCACATCATCTCTTTGAGCATATTTTATCTTCTCTAGAAGGGATAGTTGAGAAATAATTTTAGAAATAGATGATTATGTTCCTTCCAATATTATTCTCATGTCCATCCTTTGAAAATATAATAATTTTTTATCCTTATCAATTCTTATCATTGATATGGTTGTTTGATCCTTTCAAGTTAAATAATCTACCACTTTTGTTTTCTTTTCCAAGATAGTAGTGGATTGAGTAGTCATAATCCTTGATTAGTTATAAACATGTTCATTGGTAAATATTAATATCCTTATATGTTAATATATATATATATATATATTAGAATGTTATGATATCTATACATTTTACACCTCTCCCCATAGATATAATTTCACCATATTTTCAATGTGAAGATCACTACAGCCAACTCCAGATCATGTGTTGGTTAGTTCTGCTCATGAACTTTCAACTGACTTGAGGAATAGACTATCACTATATCATTTTACTCCAGTACATAGTCTAATTCCCTTTTTAAATCATTTTTATACAATGTAAATTTATCCACTTCAGGGAAGTATGAGGACTAGTGCAGTGATATGGCTCCTTTCGGTTCCTTAAATCATCATTTGTACTCATTAGTCTAGAAAAACCTCACTCCCTTTTGAGTTATCTTGGTTAGAGAGTTTTATAATCATGAAAGGTTTCTCAAAAATCATCATTAATTCCCATATAGTCTAAGTAAACTATGGATATCACTTAAAGATGTTGGTTTGGTCCACTTCTCAATTGCCTTTGTCTTAGAAGGGTCTACAGATATCCCTTTACTAGGGATAACATGACCCAAGAATGATACTTCCTCCATCTAGAACTCAAATTTACTGTACTTTTCATATAGATTATATTTTAAAAATTATTTAGCATAATATTTAAATACTCATAAATATTTAACTTGATTACTGATTATATTAGAATATCATCAATAAATACTACCATAAATTTGTCAAGTTAATCTATAAAGACTATACTCATTAAGTTCATAAATATTACTTGAGAATTAATGAGTCTGAAGGGAACCATTATAAACTCATAGTGTCCATACCTTCTTAAAAAGATAGTATGGAGAATATCTTCCTTATTAACCTTTAGTTGGTGATATCCCAGCCAAAGGTCCACCATTGAGAAATATTGTGCCCCACATAATTGAATAAACATGTCATATATCTATTCCAGGGGATACTTATTTTTTATCATGATTTTGTTGAGTTTATGATAATCAATGAACAGACATATTGACCCATCCTTCTTCTTGATGAAGAAAACTAACACAGCCCATGATTAAGCACTTAGGTGTATAAAACCCTTGTCCATATTTTTTTGTAAATTCATCTTTAGTTATTCAAACTCAATGATCTAGTTTCTATAGGGAGTCTTCGATATGGGTAGATATTCGGGTATAAGTTTTCCTTAAAACTCAACCTATTAGTCTGGAGAAAGATCATACAACTCTTCAAAGAATACATCAGTACAATCCCTCACAATGGTCATTTCTTCAAGAATTTTTCTCTCCTTTTCCCAAATCATTTGAGCTATATAATATTTTTCATAAGGTTACAATATCCACACTTGAGATAAAGATTCCAAAGGAGATTAATCCACCTCCTTAAACTTGTATATAATAAAATCATGAATTGTAATGTGGAGAGTAATCTCCATCTCCTGGAAGTTGATTTTGGTTTTATATAATGATAGTCAATCCAGGACCAATATTGATTAAAAATCTACTAAAGGAAGTAGTTCAAGATTTTATAGAAGGTTTATTCCAAAAACATTGTTCACTTAGGAGTTATATACTTGGGATTCAATAATTTCACTATAGTATATTCTCATAGATAGCTCAACCCACATATTTGGATGTGATGTTTAAATAGTTATGAAAATTACAAGATGTAAAAGAATGCATAGATCCAGAATCAGAAAGTATGATCATTATTCTTGAATAAAAAACATATGTACCTATCACTACATCATTGTCTGAATCCATCTCAATATTAGTTATATCATACACCATTCCTTAATCTCAATTACTTGGAGGTTGTTAACAATTATTTATCTAAAAAAACATGTCTGGGGGTGTTGAATTTCATAATTCATGTGTTCTTTAACGTTGTAACATTATAATATTGGTTATGTATTGATATGAAACTTCTTTTCCTCTATATTATTAGTGGTATTATTTATATATAATGAATATTGATTGACTAAATCCCCTCTTTTCTATTGTTTTAAGAATATCCTGGTTCCCTTCAAATAGTTTCTAGGGATCTTCATCCCACAATTTTGACATGTAGGATATTGGGTTTTCATTCCCCAATGAGATTTATCATTTGATCTTCCCAAAGAAAACTCCATCTTATGCTCTTTATCTCTACGACCACAATCCTGCTGAGAGTCACCACTCTCCATCTCAACCTTAAGGGCACAATGGAAAACCTCTTCATAGTTTTCAAAGTCTCAAGTCACTAAATCTTTTCATAGAATTATCTTTAATATAATAAAGAAACTATCCACCTTACTATTTGTGGTTATGGAAAAGCCATAGGCGTATTGTGCAATCCTTGTGAATTTTTCCTCATATGAACTGATAGACTCATCTTTTTTTCTTAAATATGAGGATCTCCCTCTATATTTTAATATAGAGAGTTTAGGGAAAATATTAATTGAAAAATATTTTATTGAATCCTTCCCATTCCATGGAATCAATTTACTTTTTTTAATTACTGTTCTTGATCAATGTCCACCACTGGTCATCTTCCCCTTCAAGATAATAGAAATCCAATATTAATTTATCTTATTTTGAGCATTTGAATATAGGTAATATCTTCCCAATACTCTTATTCCATTATTACATGATGATAGGATCATAAAATACACTAAATTTGGGATTCCATTTACACATAAAGAACTCAACCAAATCATTATCTTTCATAAGAGGAGCATGTTTCACACGATTCAAGTTATTATTCATCGAATGAGTTAGATGAGGGAGTATTTTTATGAAGTACTAAAATTCCACTACCATAAGGTTAGGCATGTCATTAGAGTAATCATCGCATTGCCTATCATGTCGGTTGCTAACATGATTCCTATAATTTCAATCCATTTACTAAAATAAACGAAAACAAGATGAGAATACTTTAACTAATAAAAATATAAAAGAAAAACTAGGAAAATGAAATTCATAGATTATAAATTACATGTAAATCCTATCTTACAAGTCTGTAGGTTTTTAATCTAGGTTATCCGTATTAATTTACCTATTATTTTTTATAACATAATAATTTTTTCAAGTACTTGATAATGGTTCATAAAGTGCTTGTAAATTTATAAATAATATCCCCCCAAGAGTTTCAAATTGGGTGTAAAGTAAGGAAACTTTGAAAGATCCCCTCTTTTTTCAAGTATGTCTCTCTCTAAGTTCTTCATTAGAGTTATTTAGATTGAGTTTTTTCTTGTCATTAAACCTTGGTGGTTGTGTTTTCATCATGGATTTATATTTGTATGAATAAATATAGAATTATGTTGCTAGGAAACTTTAGAAAACTGGAGAGGATACACACGGAGATCCTTTATTGGGGAAGATGAATTAAAATCTGGGGATGTATATTTTTTTAATTAATAGATTCTATGTATAATTGGGTTAGGTGTTACCAAAGGTTTTTGGTAAGTTGATAATCTTTAAAGGGTGGTTGGCTTCTTATAAGAAAAATGGGCCAAAAATTATCTTTGGGACATTTAAACATCATGTAAATAGATTACATGACATATAAAATCCCCAAGATTCATGTCATGAATTGATTCATGATGTGAATTGGTTACACATCAAGAACCAATTACACATCATGTAATGTTAAGTGAATTAAATATTCTTCTGAGTAAATGGGTTTTTCACTATATCACTCTAAAAATAAATTCTTGATGTGTAACTAAATTACACACCATGTAATTTCCTGATAAGGTTATTAAAATGTATTGTGTGTGATTTTTATCTCATTATATCACAAACATATCACACCTCTCAACCCTAGGGCACCTACTAGGCAATTTTTGAGAACCTCTCTTGATTCTAGACATCCTGATCAGGCATCCATTCCCTAGTAAGTCATATTTTTTAGGTTTTCCCTTCTCTCGCTTCATTCTCTGATCATTGATATTTAATCTCTTAACCATGTGTATTGTTGGTTTTGATTCTAATTGATTTTTATCTATGATCATTATTCCAATCATCTTCCCATTCTTCCTCATGTGAATTTTCTATTGGAAGTGTTGTCTGATCGTCAGATAAAGGTTGGGGGTCTCAACCTCGACTCTATGGTTTGATAATTGTTAAGTATGTGAAATATTAGAATTGTGCTGACATATTGTGCCCCTAAATAAATTAATTAATTAATTGGATTATTAATTGGATTCCCTTTAGATAAAATTGGTATTTGACCTAGATTGTGGCTACCATTCGGGTGATCAAACCCTTGATTATAAAGTAATTTATTAATGTTATAAAATGTGTTTATCATAACACGGATTTTGTTTTATTTATTGATATAGACTCTCTTTGTATTGTCCTGATTATTGAAATGATTTTATTGTTGATTGGTTTGTGAGAAAAGGATAAATGAAATGTGGAATTGAAGGATAAATGGTAATTTTCATAATTAACCATTGATCCGTATTATGTGATATTTTGATATCCTTGTTTCTATAAAATGTGTTGTAATTTCTATATTTTAATGACGATATATTAGGATTATACTTGAGATATTCTAAAATGTTTATATATCAGCCTTGACCTTGATAGATGTTGTAATACTAATACATCGTGTTTTCCCTTAGACATACTGAAATAATGATATACTGAGATCAGTGCTAATTTATTGTTGAAATTATTATATATTGGGATATCCCCTAAAAGATTATAAAATTATTATATATCTATCTTAGACCTAATTAAATGATGAAATTCTTATATAATGAGTTTGACCCAAAATTTTGTAATTTATATACCTTGGTTATAAGGTTATGGTTAGAATGGTCATAAGACAAGCTCAGAGACATTATGGCATTGCACCGAGGCATGTTATGTTATCCGATGATTATATGGTTATGGTTGACATGGTTTTAATAAATACTCATAGACATTCTATCACAGTGTTGGAGTAGGTTGATGTGGTATTAATTTAATTATTTAATTAATTAACACACTTGTTTATTACATTATGTAATACACTTATTATTATACTGGTTATGTTTATAAATGGTGGTTTCAACCTACTAAGTTATACTCACACCCTATTTGGGTTTTTGTTTTGTACCCAAGTAGATTATATGGATTCAGGATTGGATAACAGAAATTGACCTTTTTTATTATTTTCTTATTAGATGGGCTAATGTTTAGAGGTGGGAATGACATGGGGTTCGGGACTGAGAAATTTTGAGTATTTATTTTATTCTTCTAGTATTTTACTTATATTACATCTAGATATAAATTTATATAAATTCCAACACATCATTAAATTTTTCCTTTATTAGTTTTTGGATTGTTCAGTTGGATTTTATTATTGGTTTTTCATTGTATTGTATTGTATTGTTTACATTATTTCCACACTATGATATTTATTTATTATTATTATTATTGGATTATTCCACTCTGTTATAACTCTAAAACTAAGAGGTATAGTCTCCCCACTATACCTATCACACTTTCAATACTAGTTGTAAGACTTTGGAATATGGGGAGGCATGCATGAGGTCTCTTAGCCAACCTGTTTTGGCCATGTGAGACAGTACCAAATCAAGGGATATTATAATATTGTATTAGAGAAAACTAGATTTATTATCTATTTTTATACTATCTGGGAAAGGTAGAAAGGGGACTAGGATATTTTGAGAATTGGTAATGAGCTTGTACATGGGAGTATCTAACCCATGTATGTGGGAAAATCAGAGTGTCTAGGGATGAATTGGTGTTTATGTTGTTCACTTGTTACAGTTGATGTTATTTCACCTTGGGTGATTCAGAAGTTGTATAGTGTTATCATTTTATGATATTATTGATTCTAGATATCATACTTATGTCTTGGTATGGCGTGAGATGTGTATTCATGCATAAAAATAGGCATGTATGGATATATATTGACATGAATTGTTCATGAAAGGGACATATTTATCTCATGTGATATATACTTTCTTGTTGAACTAGTATATGATATACCTGTTATATCTGAGAAATGAAATAAATAAACCCTTATTTCATGATAAAACACACATAATCCATGTTTAGAGAGACCAAGATTCAATGTTTCTCTATTGTTGTTACCTTTTGAGGTTGAATTTATTATAGACAATGTTTGAAAGAGTGTGTTGTATTGTATAGAAAATGTCTCCTTGTCATATTGGAGTTGAGCGTCAGGAGAGTGGCTATCAACACACTCCTAACACAGCTAAATTAGAGCATTATATATTTATTGATGACCATATGAATATTTAGCTTTGTAACATATTCCAAAAGGTCATGAGATCTATGGAAAGATAGAATTTTCACATCATTCCTTCAATTTATGAGTTGATGAGAGAGTTTCAGCTGCATAATTTTCCTACGTTCACTTGGGAGGGAGGTCCCCATGTAGCCATGTTCAAGATCGAGTTAGTCTAGACAATATTCAATCATCTTGAGACACCCATAGATAGTAGGGTGAAGCTTGTTGTATATGTGCTTCATGGACCATCCAAGCATTTGTGAGACATTCTAGAGTAGGTAGGACAACAAGAGGAGAAATCTTGGAAAGACTTTGAGATAAAATTCCTAAGAAAATTTAATCCCTATAAATTTAGGGATGAGAAGTTTCATGTGTTCATGCACCTAACATAAAAGGGCATGTCAGTACAAGAATACATCGAGTTTTTCACTGACCTGAAACACTTTGATCCATCTTTAGTAAATAATGATATCTCTACGGTGAGACATTTTTAGTATGGTATTAACTATTAGATTATGTCATAGGAGAACGTGTTCTATCTGAGGAGTTTTTTAGATATGATAAATTAGTAAATCTTCATAAAAGGTAATCTAAATGTGGACTCAATGTCTATAACCACTTTGGAGTGTCATTGTTGTGGAAGGATGGGACACCTACATAGGTTTTATAGGGGAATGTAGTATTAAAGTAGTGGTAGGGGAATGAGACATGTACCAAAGTCTAGTAAGGACCAAGCTACTCCTCAGCATATATGTTGCTAGATTTCTAAAAGAAATTATGGTTGAGGTAGGGTATGTCATGCCCTAGTGCAAGAATGGTAGTATCAAGAAGAGGGAATATCTCAAGAGATTCCAGTTGGATCCTAGGGTAGAGGGTTTAGACAGTTAAACGTTATGAAAACTACTATGGATATTATGGATGCAGAACCATCAAACGTTAGAGGTATGATTCTTATTTGATCTATAATTTATTGTGTTTTTTTATATATTAGAATCACATTCCTTTTAATCTACACTTTTTATAAATTATTGGGGATTTTATGTGGAAATATTGAATGGTGTTTTGACCATCAATACATAGTTGAGAGTACGATCAAAGAATATAAAAAGTTGTATGGTGTGTTCCCTAAATATTGTTGATTACTATTTATTTTGGTAACCATTAGTACTGAAAATGATATGTTTTGGTTTAATTATTGGTATGGATTGGTTAGTTCGTTACCATGCTCATATCCACTATTACTAGAGTAAAGTTACCTTTTTATCTCTAGAAAGAGGCTATTATTTTCACCAGGGTGAGTGGGTTCTTCAAGTTGGTTATAGAGGACCAATTTAGTGCAGATTATATTTTATTATGGCTCATTTAGCCGGTATTGATCTAGATGATGGTGGAATACAATAGGAATATTTTCCTCCATTGGTATATCATTTTTATTATGTATTTCTTCATGAATTCTATGACTTTCCAACCAATCAATAGATCAATTTTACAATCAAGTTGGTTTCGAGAGTAGAGCTAGTTTCTATCCTACCATATAGAATGGTTCTATCAGAGCATTGTGAGTTGAAAGTCAATATAGAATATCTATAAGCTAAATGTTTCATATGGACAAGTATATCTCCTTGGAGTTATCTAATTATCTTCACTAAAGAGGCTGATGGGACTTTGTTCTTATGTGTGGATTATTAGAGGTCGAACCAGATGATGGTTAAGAACTGAGGTCCTCTTCCTCGCATTGGAGGTCTCATTTATCAAATGATATGTGATAATATCTTCTCCATGATTAACCTAATATATAGATACCATTATTTGAGGGTGACACCATTGGATAGACCTTAGACTTGTTTTAGGAGAAGTTAGGGCTTGAGGAGTTTTTATTGATTCCATTTGGTTTAACCAATGCACCATAGGTATTCATTTCCTTGATTAATAGGATATTTCACCCTTTTTTAGATTGTATTGTGGTGGTTTTTTTCAATGACATCGTAGTGAACTACCTGTCATCCGACAATCATGCCCAGAATCTTGACATTATATTGAGTACATTTAGAGATCATTAGCTTTATGTTAAGTGAACCAAATGTAGTTTCTAGATTGATAATGTGCAATTATTAGGCTAATTAATCATAAAGGAAATAGTTTCAGTTGACCTAGATAAAGTTACATCCATGGTATCTTGGGATCATCCCAAGAACTTCTTTGATATTCAGATCGTTTTGGGTTTCGAAACTTATTATATGCACTTTATCTAGGACTTCTCCCTTCTATAAACATTGATGTCAGGGATTACAAAAAATGGAGTGAATTTTGTTTGGTCAGATGCTTGTGAAATATATTTTTAGGAGCTAAAAGTTAGGATGAACTTAGAACTTATCCTCAATTTATTTTTTTCAAGTAAATAAAATATCATGTACTGTGAAACATCTAATGTACTCATATTAGTCCCGATGATGGAGGATCGAGTAGTTTATTATGGTTCTAGATAGTTAAGACTGCATGAGAGGAATTTCCCTACTCATGATCTAGATTTTTTAACAGTGGTACATGCCCCGAGATGTTGGAGACATTATCTCATGGGTGATATTTTGGTGGTATATGTGGACTACAATAGTCTTAGGTACATCTTTTCTTAGCAAGACATGAACCTTTAGTGTAGAAGGTGGGTTGATTATATGTAATATTTCAACTTTGAGTAGGACTATAAACCAATTAAGTGATTTTTTTTATCAATGCATTGATATAAAGATGCAAGAATGGGTAGTACAAGAGTCTTCTGATAAGTGGATGATGATATCCCTTTTTCATATGTGCATCTTGTGAGAGGACCAGTTTGGGATATGCCTAACACTGAGAGAGGGGTGATTCAGTGTTGGTAAATTTTTAATCCAATTCCAAATATTTATCCCTATAACTCTTAGACCTATTAGTATATTGATTATTTTATTCTCTTTTCCCTATAATATTAATTTATATAAAATCATTAAATATAACAAACAATATTTTTACAAGGTTAACTAATCAATAAGAGTAGAAATTGTTTGGAATGGTTAGGAAGTAATCCTGATCACACAACCACTAGAAAAAAATCCATTGAATGTAGTTAAAATGAGCAGGATATTACCTTAACCTCATTTAACACTATGAAAACAATACAATAGTTCATGTTTTACATCACTTGGTTGGATATTTATACTACCTATCAAGATAGTATTCTCCTTTTTGATAATGTTTTATAACACCAAGAAATTCCTCTAGCTATTGAGGCATGCTTGATGTTATAGTTCTGCTTTGTTCTTCCACATCCTTCTTCTTCGCTTTGTTACTTGTATATTAGCATGAAAGTAACTCCTCTTATCTTTTTTGAGCAGCAAACTTGATGGTTACACTATCTTTTTCTTCTATCAGTCCGAATAATATGAATATAGCAGACTAATTAACTGAATTCCCCCTATCCCAAATGATGATAAATTGATATCAATTTTTTCAGTCACTTACTCTTATCCCTTTGATCTATGACACAAAAATATATGAAATATTATATATTAGTGTCTTGATATCTCTTTATTCTATAGTGAAAACCCAACATCACTGAATAAAATTCTTCCAATAATTCTAGAATCACAAAAATCCATTGTGATTATTAAAACAATAATGATCATCTCAATATAGAATCATCACAATTAATCTACCCTAAATAATAATCAACATTTAAGTGGGCACACGCTTTTCTTCCTAGACACATTATAATGTGAAATTATTTAGAAAGTGTCTTCTTCTCTTTCTTTGACACTCAATACCAACACATGAGTGTATTAGTTTACTTCTCTTCTCCCTTTATAAAATATGAACTTAGATGCATGTATAGTTCTTCTTCACATAAAAAAACTATGCAGTGGGGTTATTATACCCAAACACGGGTTCACAAAACCATTATTCAAGAATCACTACAATCATGCAAGTTTAACATGTATCGAGTGTCCATGGATCATATTCTTCATAAATAATGATATTTATGTAAACACCTATCATGTGTATGTGGTATTTCTCCCTTGTGAACTACCCTTTATTCTCTAAAAACTTCCTTGCACCACATAGTGAGAGTGCTTCATAGAAAACCATTCCTTCATGGACCACCTCTACATCTATAGACCAACTCTCCTTCCATGGATGATTGATGCCTCTCAGACCACCTCTCCTTCCGCATATGGCTGATGCATCATGGACTGCCTATCCTTCACAGATAGATAATGACTATGTGAACCACTGATGCTTCACGACCTCCTTTTCATTACGGGCTATTGAACCCTTCAAAACCCTTTTATGGACTATTTCTATAAAATACTTCACCCTTCATGGAATCCTCCCTCACAAACTCTTCTCTTTCGTGGAATTCTCCATGATGAACTAATTAAGAATTTAAATAATTTCCTCATAGATGATAATTTTTTCTAATGAAATTAACTCTTAGTAAGGATCTAATTAGGTCTCTTTATATAGGAAAATAAGATCCATAAAACCCCCTAATCTGAATTACCCAAATTTTTGATGTGGTACATCCTTAACTGTGTATTGTTCTATGTGGTACACATAGTCCCTTTATTCCATCACGGTGCTTGATGTATTCTACAAATGAATCACCACCTCTCAACAAAAAATCATGGAATTCCATGAATAATTAGACTCCCAAAAACTCTTTTCCCTACACAGTCTGCATAGTGTAGTTTGTGGTCTACATAGCTCTGCTATGTGGAAATTATTCCTTTGACGATTTGTTTTCACCATTACATGTTCCTTCTTTGCGGTCAGAAAACTATGCTTCACAGTCCACAAACTGTGCTTCATGAACTCCTTTGTATAAAACCCTTAATTTTCCATAAAACCAACTCCTAATCTTAAGGCTTAAAATTATGGAAAAACCTGGGAAACTTTTCCACCTTAAATATCTACTTCAAAAAAACCAACCATATCGATTCATGGTTATCTTTATTTTTTAAAAATTATCTTCTTTCATCACTAATATTACATTTCATGATATATAATCTTTGATTGATCCCCTTTAGCGTCATCAAATTTCTCAAAGAAAGTATTATAACTTCCCTATCTTCCAGTAACATCTTTATTTCCAATCGAAACCGAATATGATTGGAAATATTTCTACCCCCCCCCCCTTCCTTCATAAGGATTTCATCATAATTTATCCAAAAAACTTATAATATTAATGTAATACAAAACTTCCAAGCATCTTCATATTTTACTAGGATAATTACTCATCCATGAAATTCAATGTCATTAAATGAATCCATAACAATTCTCTAGACATCACCTTGAAACTCAAATTCTTCAAACCATTCACATGTTTCTTGGAATATCAAGACTTGAGGACTTCATCCAAGATTCATTAAATTTGAAATTATTTCATTATATTGACCACAATGAGATCTTATTATATAATTGAACACCACTTACAATTAGTTGAAAACAAATAAAATCCATACACAAAGTGGACTTTTTATATAGATGTTCAAAAGTCTCAGGGTTAAGTAGCTTTGACATAAACATCTGTTATACCTATGATTTTGGACCAAATCAATATCAGGAAGTTATCTAATTTATAGGTCTCAGTTATGAGAGACATCTTATATGGTGGGGATATACCATCAGGATGGTATTATGGAGGTGATAATTCTCTTATTTTTCATGTTTGAGTATGGGTTCATAAGGGATTTTGTGAGGAGTTGATGAAATATTTTCATGATTACAGATGGTCGATACATTCAGGTTTGAAAAATATGTGTCGTGATCTCTGTAGATAGTATTGGTGGTTAGGAATGAGTAAGGAGGTAGTAGGCTTGGTAGAAATATGTTTCACTTGTTAGTAGGTTAATGTGAACTATCGAAGTCTAGATGAGATTTAGAAACCTTCTCATATTCCTAAGTGGAAATGGGATGATTTCAAAATGGAATGTGTGAAAGGATTACCTAGGACAACCTTTAAGAATGATGTTTCATGGGTGATTACAGATTGACTAATAAAGCTAGCCCACTTCTTGCCTATTAGAGAGACCTTCATAGTTGATGATTTGGTAAGTATTTACATGATTGAGGTAGGTTTATTTCATAGTTTTTTGAGGAGTATTGTTTCAAACATAGATCATCATTTCACATCACAGTTCTATCAGGGTATTCAGAAGGCTCTAGGATCACAGGTTATTTTGAGTATGACCTATCATCCTCAGAATGATGGTCAATTCGAGAGGACTATTCACGTTATGAGGAATATTTTATGAGACTATGTTATAGACTTTGGTGTTTTTTCAGAGCATCATATGGTACTTTTGAAGCTTTCATATAACAATAGATTCTGGGAATATGTCCAAATGGAACCTTTCAAGGATTTGTATGTAAGGTTTTGTTGTTCACTTATTGTTTGGATGAAGGTAGGTGGATCAGTGCTTCTTGGGCCTAGTCTCATGCAGGAGAGTCTGATCAGGTTTAGTTGATCAAATAGTGGTTTTTGACCACATAGAGAAAGAATAAATCTTATGATGAACATCAGAGATAACCTCTGGAGTTCAAGGTTGATCATCGTGTTTTCCTTTAGGTGTCACCTAGATTAGGGAAATGTCATATTAGGAAACCGGGAAAGCTAGCACCCAAATTTACCAAGTCATTTGAGATAGTGGATAGGGTTAGTCTGGTGGTATACCATTTATCACTTCTGTAGTGCTACAATGCCAATAATAATATATTTCCTATATCAAAACTTTGTAGATATCATTTATACCCTTATCATGTGACAGATGTAGTAGATGTTGATCTTAGTACTGATTTTTCCTTTGAAAACCATTTGATATGAATTATGGACTATAGTGAGAAGTATCTCTAGGTTATAGAGACACCTTTGGTTCAAGTGAAATAACAGCATGGGAGAGTTTAGGCGGAGACCTAGAAGAGGGAGTCTGATATGAAAGCACCGTGACCAGAATTGTTCAGTGAGAACCCACAGTGATGCCTGGAGTAGCTCGGGGGTGAGCTATTATATGGTGGGGAGGTTGTAAGATCCCGACTTTTTCTGGGAACATATCTCTTTGAGTTTTTCATTAAACTTATTTCATTTGTGTTTTTCCCCATTTTTAATCCTTATTCGTTATTTTTTCATTATGGATGTATTTTTTGTAAATAAATACAGACTTGGGTTGTAGGAAAACTTGAGAAAATTGGAGAGGATCCACACAAAGATCCTTTATTAAAGAAAATTGATTAAATTATAGGGATCTATGTTTGTTTTAATTAATTAATTCTAGGTATAAATGGGTCAAGGGTTACCAAGGGGTCTTGTTAAGTTGAAAATCCTTAAAAAGGGGTTTGGGTTTTTATAAGGAAAATGCATTGAAAACTATCTTCATGACATTTACACATCGTGTAAATGAGTTAAATGATGTGTAAAATCCATTAGAATCATGTCGTGAACTGATTCATGATGTGAATTGGTTACATTTTGTGAACCATTTACAAATCATGCAATGATCAGGTGAATTAAATATTCATCCGAGGTGACAGGTTTTTTAGTGTATCCGTCTAAAAAGAAATTCATGATGTGTAATTGAATTAGACACCATGTAATTCCCTGAGTAGGTTTTAAAAAGGTGTCATGTGTGATTTGGATCTCATTATATTACTTGAATATCCCTCCTCTTGGTCTTAAGGAACCTTCCAAGAAATTTTGGAGTGCATATCTTGATTCTGGACATCATTATCACGCATCTGATTGTCTGTAAGTCATCTTTTTTAGGTTTTCCCTTCTCTCCCTTCATTCTCTAATCATTGCAGTGTAATCCCTTTATTATGTGTGTGTTTTTTTTGGTTTTATCTTGATCAATTTTGATCTTAGATCCTTCTTAAATTCATTTATACCTTCTTCCTTGTAGGAATTTTCAATTGGAAGCATTGTTTGATCATTAGATAAAGGTAAGGGTCTAAACGTTAACCTTATGGTTTGATAATTATCAAGTATGTGAAATATTGAAATTATTCCAACATATCATGCACCTAATTAAATTAATTTATGAATTGGATTATTACTCAAGTCCCTTTGGATCCAATTGGATTTTGAAATGGCTTATGGAAATCATTCGGGTGATCAAACCCTTGATTACAAATGAATTGATTTAATGTATTAAAGTGTGTTTAACAAGACATGGATTTTTGGTGATTTTTTGATATAGACTCATATTAGATTGGATATATTATTGAGATGACTTTTTTTTGATTTTTTTATGACCAAAGGGTAAATGAAATGTGAAATTTAATGATAAATAGTCATTTATATAATTAACCATTGGGAATTATGATGTGATATTGTGATATCCTTATTTCTATGACAGGTGTTGTGATTTCTATGTTGTAATGTTGATATACTGGTCTTGGCCATGATACATGCTTAAATGATGATATATCAGGCTTGACCATGATTGATGTTGTAATGCTGATATACTTGGCTTAGCCACAAGACATGTTAAAATGATGATATACTGATCTCGGCCCTAATTTATTGTTGAAATGGTTATATACTGAGATAGGCCCTAATAAATGCTGAAATTCTTATATACTGGGCTTGAACCTAAATAAATGATGAAATTATTATATAAAAATTTTGAGCCACATTTTTGTAATGTATATACCTTGGTTATAAGATTACAGTTGGCATGGTTGTAAGATGTGCTCAGAGACATTTTGGTATGGAACTATGGCAGGTTATGTTATCCCATGTTTATATGGTCATTGTTGGAATGGTGATAAGACATGATCATAGAATTATAGCATGGCGCCGAAGAAGTTTGATGTGGTATTAATTTAATTTTTTAATTAATTAATACACATGTTTATTGAATTATTTCATACACTTATTATCAAACTGGTTATGTTTAGACAAGATGGTATCAACCTACTAAGTTATACTTATTCCTTGTTTAGGATTTTTTGTTACCCGAGTATATTATATGGATGCATGATTTGACAAGGTAAAAAGACCTTGTTGTTGATTGTTTTCTTACTGGATGGGATAATGTTTGGAGATTGGACTAACATGGGGTTTGGGACTCGGTAATTTTAAATATTTATTTTATTATTTTATTATTTTACTTATATTACATATCACATGAAATTTAGATAAATTTCAATACATCATTAATGTATTCCTTTATTATTTATTTAGTTTTTCATTTGGATTATATTATTGGTTATTCATTGTATTTTATTGTATTATTTTCATTATTTCCACACTATGAGATTTATTTATTTATTATTATTAGATTACTCAACTCTGTAATAGTTTTGTAACTAGGGGTTATAGTCTCCCTACTATACATATCACACCCCCACTACTAGTCGATAGCCTCTTGAGTTTGGGGAGGTGTGCTTGAGGTCTGGTAATCAACCTGTTTCAGCAATGTCAGAGAGTTCTGAATCGGGGGACATTACAAACTTTTTCATGAGTAAGGTGAGGATCTTGTTAATACTCAATACACCCTTTTCAGGGTTATTACCCCTAGGTATACCTATTACAAATCTATACCCACTTCTAGTATCCAGATAGAAATTTAATTACTTGGAAACCACTCACATTATACTTTATCAAAATTCAAGGTTATTTTACTATACAAAGTCTTATACCTATAGTTCTTACTAAATTATTATAGTCATAATCCCTAAAAATAACTTGACCCTAAATTTGATGATAACTATAGAAACCCTATCCTTTTAAAAATATTAAAACATAATTTTTAACATAGAATCCAATAAATTCAACCAAAGGATCAAGATGCCTAGTGTCTTTGGAAAATTGGGTTCATAATAAATAAAAAAGAAACTAAAATAAAAAATATTTTTTATAATATAAATAATGATATACAAAATCTCTTTTAGATGCTAAAATCTAAAATGATAGCCTAGGGAATACATAAAATAAAGGGGTGAGATAAAAAAAACCCAGTAAGGGAATAAACATGATAATTGAGCATAACGTGTGAGTAAAACATCATAACATGGTATCATAAATGTAACACATTGATATTTTAAGACATCACTATGATCAATAGCTTGTAAAATGATTTTATATAAAGAATATGTATTGATAAATAAGTACTTAATTTTTTTAAGTCTTTATTTAATTTTAAAATATATTTCTTCACAAACAAATGATTTTCATTTCTTTTGTGAATAAAAAATTAAATTAAATTTTTACAATTTTAAAAATTTATTTGAAAAAATGAATTCTATTTTTTGAATCATCATGTAAAAATTATGATAGGATAAATTTTTGATAATTTTCTAAAAAGATCAATTATTTATGAATAATTAAAAATACAATTTTTTATTAAAAACTACATTTTTTTAGAGTAATTACAAAGATAAATACTATTTTAAATTGTTTTAAAAGTAAAATTAGTTCATTTATATTAATATTAATCCAATTTAGGTATTTTTAATCAATTTTAGTAAAATTTTGATATAGAAATTGTTTATACTGTTGAAATCATTTTCATTATAAACCCATTTTTTCATCAGGTCTATGTGTTTAATTTGAAATTAAATTCATCCAATTATGTGGATTTAATTTGGAAAAAATGAATTAAATATTTTTAATCAGAATAATTAATATTATATAATAAGGTCATCTTAATTTGTGGTCATAATAAATAGTAAAAATTAATTACCATGTTAAGGTTAAAATGGATTTATTAGGGGGGATTAAACTAAAAGTATATGGGTTAAAATGACCTAAACACTTGTATAATTACTATTTTATGGAAATATTTAGACTTTATATCATCTAAAATATGATAATGAGACATTTTGGATCCTTTTTTTGTGTTTAAAATTTTGGTACATATTGTTTTTCAAAAAAATCCAAATATGTCCTCTCCCCCACATATAAAAGGGAACCTCCTCTTATATTATTTCCACACTTAAAAATACCTATGGTTCGCAAAATTAATCCCCAAATACCTTCAATATTTCCCTCCACACATCCAATAGTCCTTGGTTTGATCACAAATCCAATCTAGAAAGGATTTAGGTATAATCCTATTGTGGTGTTCTAAAGAAGAGGTATCATTCTTAACCAATCATATTTATTTTATTTATTATTAAAACTCATTAAAATATTACTAAATAATGCTGATATAATAACATAATTATCTCCCATATAGTTATATTTTATTATATTAATGGTATAATCTACATCCATATCCTCTTCCATCAAATGGGAAATGAAACCCTCATTCGTGTGTATGGAACACTACCACCTTGTGAACCGATGTAATTCGTTTTACATCATCACCTCTCACATTTGTTCATGATGATGAATTTAATATTTATACATTATATTCATGTAATATTAATAATTTATAAAAATTATCATATCATATACCTTCTTACCCTACCATCCATTGAAAAATGATAATGTTTTTCATGTGTACGGCAGACTACCGCCTTACAAAGTGATGTGATTGTTTTTTACTATCGTGTCACATGAATTGTATATGTAAGTGTATTTAAAAAAATATGATATTTATGATAAAATTCTAATTTTATAAATATAAAATAAAAATTACCTTATTTTTATCTTGATCATTGAAAAATGGAAACTTTACTCGTGCATGCGTACGACCTGTCGTCTCCTTGATTGTAATGTAGTTCACTTATCAAAACCAAAATTCATGGTTATTTTTAAATATATAATTTATGTATAAAATTATAGTTAAATTATTATTATTATTCTGTATATTATGAAATAATTACCCATTTGACTTTATTCAACACATTGATTCCGTCTTCAATTTATGAACTGAACATCTTCAAAACACCTGTCGTGGACATAACTGGTTAAGTAATTAAATATGTTAATAAAATTTATGAATTATACGGTTTAAGTATTAGGTAATAAACCTATAAAATTTTATAAATACAAAAAACAATTGGTATAATTTTATTATACAGGATATAAAGGACATACATGACAAGTCTGGACACGAGGTAAGGGATTTATCATCTCACTTTTACTTCTATGAGGCATATTCCATATTCAACACTTATTTATTTTATGTGATGTATTTACATAACCTTTTAATTATATATCATAAATATTATTATCTTAATAATATTTAATTTTTCATTTGATGTTTCTTATTTCATGGGGTTATGATTCAAAATTTACCCAAGTGGTAAGGGTTTATTTCACAATCTCATCATTATTCGACATTGATTATGTTCAAGTATCTCTTGGAGGATTTATTTTTGATATTTCTATCATAAATAAAATATAGTGTATTTTAATAAGTATATTAATTAAATTTTTAATTAATAGTGTAATTTTCCTCAATTTGGTACTTAAAATTATAGAAAATAAGTTTTATAGAAAATATGATGTTAATTCTCTCTTCGGTCAAAAATCATTTTTCTTACATATTCATGTTTTATAAAAATATTTTCATGAATATTTTTAAAATTATCCAAATGATTTATTAAATACATTTTTACCTATGTTAAACTTTTTTATAAATCATTTTGAAAGGAATATTATTATCCTTTTCTGAATGGGGTACTTTTTAACCTTTTTATAACGTTGTGAAAGGAATGTTTTTTTAACTTATATAGTATATACTAAATTACCTACCATAATCACCAAAAAATTCTTTGAAGATTAATTTATAAGTTTCTATGGTTATTTTAAAAAAAATTCTAAAAAATTTTGAATTTTTTATATTTTAATGAAGTGAAATCAAACTAAAAATGGTATTTTCCTCAAGAAATGTCTATGTAATCTTTTAAAGACATTTTCATTGTCGATGTCAACCTTTAATGTTATGGATTTCTTTTAAATTATGTATATATGTCTCTCTCATATATACCTAGATTATTCTCCCTTAATTTAAAGTAGTAATCCATTGATTATGTTTATATTTAAAATACCTTCAGTGTGAAATTTCCTTTGATTTTGATATGAAACAAGATTATACAACCCATTTTATTTCCATTTGTAATTATTATCTCTATTTAATAGGTTTGATTTTCATTTTATGGAACACATAATCATGAACATGTTATGATGTGTGAACCTAGATAGAACTCCAATGAATTGGGATAATTTCTAGTATCATGAGACATCATGTATGGGATTAGGGGGTAAACTTAATCCATTATGGGACTCTGTCCACCATGTGATATTGTATAGGAAATTATCCCTCACTCATATTTATGTCATGTTATATGTTGCAGACATATTTCTTATGTTTCTATGGTATTATGATACCATGTTATTTATGATATTCTTCTATATGATTACTCATTAGCCTTCTATTTTATGATATCATTTTGTAACTTTGACTCAAATGTTATGTTTTCTTTTCATGTTTATTCCCTTACTGGGTTTTTTTATATCACCCCTTCCTTTTATGTATTCCCCAAGTTATCATATGAAATTCTATGATCTCAAATTGATATAGGATTCCATTATGAAGAATTAAATAAGAATTATTATTTTAGTTTTCTTTTGATGTATTATGAACCTAGTATTCTAGAGACACTATGCCTCATGATCTTTGGGATTTTAATAATTTGATATTTTTGTTTAAAATAATGTAATAATCAGTGTAAAAGTATTGGGTTGATATAAATGTTATCATAGACAGTTCTAGTTATTTTTGGGTATTAATACTAGAATAATTTAGGGAAACCCTAGGGATAAGTATAAAGATATGAATAAATATAGAAAAAATATATCCTGAAATTTTGTTGATGTATAGAGCGAGTGGATTATAAGAAATTACATCCTTGTGTGGATACTAAAAGTGGATGAGATCTTTAATATTTGTACATAGGGGTAAAAACCATGAAAAGGGTGCATTGGTTTGACTCGATCATCACCTAGTGCATGACAATGATCCTTGTCGAACACCTAGTTTGACACTCTTGAGAGATATGTTTTAGAGATTCAAAAAATCTTTATGAACCATTATGAAGGATTTGAAGAAACTATTAGGTTAGAAAACTTAATATGGAAATTACTATGGATAACCTATATTGAAACCAAGAGACTCATATGTTAATATATACTTATCATTTATAAGTTATTCCTCCCATGTTTATAAGTTTTCAATTTTTATGATTATTAGTAAATGTATTCTCATTATTTTTTTATTCATTTTAGTTAATGGAATTAAATAGGATAAATAATTTCAAAAACCAATGTGATGAAAAATATAATGATTTCCCTAATGATATTACTAAATTTATGGGATAAAAAGTTAAACATATTGTGATTATGCTAGATGAGCTATCTTGAATTATGATTAATAACTGGAATATAGTTTAATTTATAAACAAATTAAAGGAGAATATAATAACATCTCATGGGTGTTAAAGTGTTAAATATAATAAAGAAAATAAGATTCAATTTTCTACATGTCAAAAATGTGGGATGAGGCACCACGGAAAATACCTTAAATGAACAAGTAGATTGTTTATTTGTGGAAAAGGAGGGAATAAAGCATCTAATTACTAAAGAATAATGAGGTGTTCGATTAACAAGATGTTGGGAAATAAAGTTCATCCTAAGGCACTACTAACAGTTCAATTTCATAGAAATAGGTAACTTGTACATTATCTAAGATAATTCTATAATCCAAGTATTAATTCCGAAGGGAATATGTCATGAAACTTATTAAATTTTAATCATTAAAGTGTTTATGTGATGGATCTATAGAATCATATTGTTGAAGTATTTTTATCGATGGTATTATATTTATAAGAGTCATGATGCTTCTAAGGATTGTTTAGTAGTATTTTTTTCTTTAAGTATTTCCAAGAATGTGTTGAATGGTACTAATTACTGAGAAATGTGATTTAATGGTAAGTTTATATTTTATGTGAAAACACATTATTGAGAAAAAAAATATAATCTTTAATATGTTCTTGATATCAAGGTAATTATATTAAATTAAAATTACTTGATTTTGGTGAAAAATTGAGTTGGATAGAAAACCATAGAGATTAAAAATATTTATTTGATGAATAATGTTATTTGTGAAGGTTTTCATCATATTCATGATAATTTTATAGGATCAATCTGAGTTATTAAAATGATTATCACATTTTTTTGATAGTTTTAGAAAAAGGACAACCCAAAAGTAGGGCTACGACCCATTGCATCTGGAAAGGTTGTGGGGATAGAACCCATAACCAAAGTGAGATAAGAGTGAAACACCTACCACTGGACTACGTGATGTTCTAGTTAGTATGAAATTGTTTTAACTTTAAAAAAATTATGGATAAATATAATGTTTATTTTTAGAAACATTTTTAGGATCAAATATTTTTGAATTTTTATGATTTTTAGGTAATTAATAATATTTTGGAAAATGATTCATTGGTTTGAGGTGTATGTAACCCTTAGTTATAAAATGTTATTTAACATGAAAGATTTTTTCAGAAGAACGCAATTAATTTTTTTAATGCTGAGGTCATTTATGATGTAGGGTTATTTATTTACATAATCATTTTAGTTTAAATTTTTATTTAGATATTAATTTAAAGTTTTATAAAATTTGTATGTTAGATTACCTTGTGGTAACCATTTTAGTTTTGGTTAATATTTAATGTCAAGAGGAATAAATTTTTATCCTATTATGGATTATGTGATTTATTAGAAGTTTATTTTAGTTCTTTACGCATAAAATTAATCTTGAGCAGGCATCATTTGGAGAAAAAAATGAGATTGTGGTGATAAATGATTAAAGGATGAAATTATACTTTCCAATTAAGTATTTTTCCTTATGTTCTTATTCTAGATGGTAAAAGGATCCCTAATCTTTAACATATATAAATAAAAATGATATTCATTTTTAATAAATCAATGGCCTCTTCTCTCTTAAAAAAAAGCAAAATATTGTATCCTAAATGCATATTCTTTCAAAATCCATGTTTTCACTTCCTATAAATGTTCTCTTTATGTTAAAAGCTAGTTTTCTTATTTCAAATTACCTTTGTATTTCTCTATCTCAATTCTCTATAGAATGTTTTATTAACCCTTTTTATGATGTCGGTTTTCCACAAAGAAATTTTTAAATTTCAAACCCTTGATTATTGAGTGTAAGTTTAAATTTTGAGTGTGAAATTTATTTAATGTGGTAGAATGTAATTCCACAATATTTTAAAAGAACAATTTTTTTGTGTATACAACATAAAACACAGGGTTTTAATGAACCAAAATATAATATTAATGTTATTATTTAAATGGAATCAATAGGACATAGTCGTTAAACATGGTGGTGTCACAAACCATCCTAGGTTATCGTCTAACCTGACACCCAACCCGGTCCATGGCATGGCCCGAAGGCCATTCCTAATCCCTATATACTAGAAAATAGTTCTTGGACATCGATTGAAATATTTGGGAATGGTGTATCCCCTAAAATAATTAACAAAAATTTAAAAACAATTACATCACATTGTATCCAACATCTATAACACGATATATCAAAAGAAAAACTACAAGAATGAGTTAAGCATTTAACATTTACATTCAAACCAAAATAATAAAAAGGGGAGGAGGTCCAAATTGAAAAACAATCCTCCATTTAAAATGTGGGACGTTGGCCTCAAGGAACCACAGCCAAGACCTTTCCAAAGAGAAACCACTATCTCATAGAACCACCATCACCACCGCAAGGATCCATTCCATTACCTAAATCAAAACAAAGAATGTATACATACACTTGAGGGTGTAAGTATGGTGTGATATCATTTTTTAAGTAGGATACCACCAAGATAATTCCAAGAAATATCATTAAATGATAAATTAAAGTGCTAATTCTTAATAAAATGAGTAATATCATTTAATTAAAAACATTGTTTAACATAGAAGAGAATGCGAATATGAATAATAAGATGAAATGAATAACACAACATGATCACAATAGAAAATCCCTAAGTAACCAGTTATAGAGGGGTCTTGGTATCCTTATACTCTTGGTGATTAAATCCTGGAAAAAATGGTCTATCTCTTACTCAATCCAATCAATCCTAGTCATAAATGTTTAATTAATATTATTACGTAATCTTAGTAGGGATATCAGGCATTGGACACACTATCTCGCCTAACATACTAGACTTTGTCTACCCACCTAGATACATAGGATTCCCATGTTCTCTATTCCAATTCACACATCAAGTTAAATCCCTTTTCACCCAATGACAATTCTGATAATTAAAAACACACATGACAATAAATCATTTACAATGGAAAATAAACTTTCTACCATTAACTCACACAAAAACCCATGGAAAACACCTTTCACACAACCTAAACACTTTATAAAATCCATTTTTAAAAAAATTTAAGAAAAATAAAATCACTAAATAATTTCAAGGCATGGAACTACCTACATCTTTCCTAAAATCGTCTGGAACCAGTTGGAAACAACAAGCCACACTAAGGAAAACCCATAAGTAAACAAGAGCACACCAAAACCAAAAATATAAAAAAAAAAGAAATAGTATTGAACCCATTTTAAGTCAACCTATATGCTAGATAAGAGATAACAAAAGAAGGAATGGAAGAGGAACCAAAATAATAGGAGAAAAAAGAATAAGAAGAACTTAGTTGGTGATTTCTTTAAGATTCCAAGAAAAGGAACCCAAAAATTAAATCCCAATGGAGGAGAGAAGGATAGGGGAGGTTTTACTAGAGATGTAGGGTTGAATGGGGTGATTTATGAGTGATGTATTGTTAAAATTGTGGAGGTGTAGTTTTGGAATTTAAAAAAATTAAAGTTATGGTAGGCCACACAGTTTGGACACATGGTCTGCTAAACCGTGCAGAACATCTCTCTAAGGGGAAAAGAGGTCGCACAATTTTTCTATGGGTTCATTCCCATGTTCCTAGACATAAAAAATAGATAGTTCCACTATCCTTGTTGTATGGTTGGATTTAAATGGCTACATACCCATGCGCTAGGTCGTGTAGCCTAGATAGTGCCACTATCCAAGGAGCATGATTTCTACTAATTGTACGCCAACTATGTGCTTACTTCTATCTAGTATGAAGACCAAAAAAATCTCAAAAAGTCCTATGAAATCCATGTAATAATAGTGATACCAAAAGATATAAAATACCTCAAAATAACACCACATATGTGACAATTCTCACCACCATGAAGAATTTCTGCCCTTAAAAATTCAATCTAAAGTCTGGTCAAATAATGGATGAGGGTACTACTCCTCCACCCAATAATTGTTTTCCCATGTCTCTTGATCATCATTACCATTCTTACAAAGTATTAGAACCAACAATATGTATTTCTCCTAAAGAAATTTCATTGGGGAATCGACAATCCTTACTGGTTTCTCAAACATATATAAGTTATATTCTATCTCAAGTGCTTCCTAATTAAACACATGAGATGGGTATAGGTTATACTTATTTAATTTTTATACATGTAACACATCATGGATTGATGTTAACTAGGATGGTAAATCCAATTGGTTTTCCACCTTACCATCTATTTTAGTAATCTCAAAAGGTCTAACATACCTATTCATTAGCTTCCCCTTCTTACCAAGATGATAGTGACCCAAGTGAGGTTCCAACTTTAGGAACACTCAGTTACACACTAAAAACTCCAAGGATCATCACTGTTGATAGGCATGAGACTTATGGTAGCTCTGCACTACCAACTACTACTTCCTAATCAACCAAACTCTATAACATGTAACTTTTACAAGGCTTATCCCTAAAAAAGAATTCTCACCCACTTCTATCCAACACAAAGAAAATTGACATGATTGACCATAAATATCCTCAAAGGGATCTATTTTAATTGAGTATCAGTAACTATTATTATAAGAAAATTCAACCAATCCCAAATTCCTATCCCACATGCCTCTAAAATTGAGTATTCAATCACAATTTATATTTTCAAAAGTTTGATTTTCCTATTCAGTCTAACCATCAATTTGAGGATGGTATTCCATATTGAGTTTGACCTATGAACCCATTTCTTTATGAAGTAATTCCTAGAACTGAGAGGTAAATCAGGGGTCCCTATCTAAAATGATAGAAAATATAACACCATAAAGCCTTAATTTTTTCTGAACATACAACCAGACTAACTCATCCACCTTATTCGAATACTTTATTAGAATGAAATGGGATGAATTATTCATATGGTCAATGACCATCCAAATGGAATTAATACTCAAAGGTGTATGAGGCAACCCAATGATGAAGTCCATGGAAACCCCATCCCACTTCCAAGTAGGAATAGAGAGTGGTTGAAGCAAACATGAAGGACTCTAGTGAATAGTTTTAACTTTATGACAGGTATATAATCTGGATATGAATTTAGATATATCATACATAATACCTAGTCACTAGAACTAATGATTAATGTCGTATAACATCTTGTTTATCCTAGTATGAACTTACCACTAATAAAAATGGATATCTTACATCTCTACCTTCCAAAAAGATAATGTCCCCATGAAGAAACCTATGAAATAAACAATTCCATTTGAAATCATTGAACAATTTTCTGACAGCTCCCCAGCATTTGTAAATATATTAGAGTGTTAACACATATCACCATTAGGTTTCTCCTCCCGAATAAACTCTATAAAAGAGGGTGTCAGCATAATGATAGCCAAGAATGTACCTCCACTGTGCTCTTTGGCTTCCAGGTGTATCTAGGAAAAAAGTCCCATAAAATTACACTCATTACATGATTATTTTACCACTTGTACCAAAATATTATTTCTTAGAGTGTCCAACACCATATTACCTTTACTCATGGTATAGAAAATATAAAATTTGAACCCCTGAAGGTACACAACCCATCGACACTGCCTCATATTAAGATATTTATGGGAGAAAATGAAGGCCAAACTCTTATGATCCAAGTAAACTGTGAATTTATCACATAAGAGATACTGATGACACATATTCAAGGCATGCATCACTTCTTCCAATTCTATGTCATTGGTTAGGTAATTCCTTTCATGTGGTCAGAGTTGGCGAGAGACATACACCACCAAATGGTCATCCTATATCAAAAACACCCAATACTTATACCTGAAGAATCAAAGTAAACCACATATCCCTTTATATATTTTGGTAATAGATAATAGGTTCATCATTCAATCACCTCTCGAGCTCCTCAAAAAATTATATACATTCTTGTCTTCATTCAAACCTTACCCCATTCTCAGTAGGTGTGGTCATGGGTAAATAATGTCAAGAGAATTACCTAAAAAACTACTTGTAATATCTTTCTAGGACTCAGAAGATTCTGATATCTAACACATTAATCTGTTGATCTCATGAAATCACAGCTTTGTTTTATCAAGTTCTAATAAAACCCCATAATAAAAGATCACATGTCCTAGAAACATGACTTCCTAAATCAAGAAAGTGAACTTGGAGAGCCTATCATAAAAGTGGTGATCTTGAAGAGAATGATTCTTAGTTCCTTTTCATGCCCTTACCCTATCCCAGAGTAGACCATGATTTCAAACAAAAATAATAATAAAAAGTATTTGAGGTACTAATGGAACACCTGGTTCATAAGATCCATTAAAATCACTAGATCTTTGTTCAACCTAAATGGCATGACCAAATACTCAAAGTTTCCACACTTTCTTTATAAGGATGTATTGGTAACTTCTACCTCTCTAAACCTGACCCGATGATATTCATAGCATATTTCAATCATAGAAAACCACTTTTTCACCTTAAGTTGATCAAAGATTTCATCAATATAGGACAAGGGAAATTTATTCTTGATTGTGACCCTATTCAACTTCTGGTAATAGATGTAAAACTGGAGGGATCCATCATCCTTTATAGAAAATGAAACTGGTTTGGATCAAGGTGAGTCTCTTTGTCCAATAAATCATTTGGATTCAAAATTTTCTATTTATATCTATAATTCCCTCAATTCAATGAGGGATACACAATATGAGGGAAGAGATGTCAGATGTGTTCCAGACACCAAGTCAATGGTGAACTCTGCATCCCTCTCCATGGGTAACCCTATGAAATCATATGGGAAAAAATTTGGAAACTCACCTACTATAGGATGATACCCATTCTCAAAACCTCTACCATTATACTCTAGCATAAGAGAAGAGACTTGAAAAATGAGACCACCTAACTCTAGAAGTGGAGGTCCATCTCACCCTGATTGGGGATCCCATTGACCCTATAAGACCCAAAAACTCCCATAAAGTGCCTAAAAAGTTACCTTCAATAGATAACAATTGATATATGCCATAAAATATACCATCTAGTCGATGCCCAGAATCACATCATAGAGGTCCATTTCCAAAACTAAGAATTCCCATTCTAATTCAATGCCTAACAAAGTGAGTTCGTAGGGAAAAAACATAAAACCCTATTCCCTCTTCTTTTCTAGTATAATAACCAACTCTATGGAATATAGAATAAACTGGATTGGAAATTTTATCAGTTCCACAAAACAGGAAGAAATAAAGTAATTATAATAACTAATATTAAATAAGGTGAAGTCTATGGATGATAAAATAAAAATAGTACCATAAAAAATTTTAGGTATTGTATCTGATTACACTAGTACCTGATCTATAAAATGAATTTGATTCATCTTACCTAATGTTTGAGGTTTATTACTAACTTTTGGCTCTAACTTGAGATGACTATAGACATAAGAGGATCATACCTTTCCACAAAATCCAATGGACTGAGAACCTATAGGATTTAATTACCTATAATAAGATGTTGTTTCCCAATGTGATGAGGAACCTACACCACTATAAGTCAGCATACCACCCTTACAGAATCTATGAAAGTAAACCAAGTGTTCAGACTAATGGTAGGGTCTAGGTGGAACTGGAAATACTGTCGGAACATGCCCTTACATTCTACACTCATAACAAATAATCGACCCACTACTAGTGGTTGCAAACGAAGGTGGTCAGTATGGGTGGATAGATATACGACCTACCTACTTCTCCAAATTTTTATACTTCCTTTTTTCTCATACATTGCACCATCACCCTAACCCATAAGTAGTGCCCTCCCAAAAAAGTCCAACTTACCTTCCTGGTCAATTTCGACCATCATAGCTCAATTTACCACCTTAACATACGTCTTCAGCATAAAAAATAAGAACTCAGATAAGATTTCCAGCCACAACCCCATTTCAAACAATTTATCCTTTAGATACTCATTAGAAACCACCTCAATTACAAAACAAACTAGTTCCGAAAAATTGTTATAATATTCCCACATGGTGTGATCCCCCTAATAGAGATATAGAAAGTCTTAGGTCTTGGAGAGGGCCAAGGTATCAGAGAAATACTACTCATTGAATTCAACTTTTAAGACTTTCCAACCCATATACTCATGTTTCTCATCTTGGAGAACTAAACCCTACTATGTATGGCTAGGGCCTTCCGACATGAATAAAGAAAATTTCACCTTGAACACCTCAGGTGTCTATAGAAACTCAAAAATGTTCTTAATATTTTCTACCCAATCCTCTACTTTCTGGGGGTCTATTCTACCTTGAAAGGAAAGAGGATTTTTTTTTTAAACCTATAAGATTTTTCCTTTTCCAGACCTAGTTTGTTTTCCTTGATATGAGTTGGACTAAAACCTACTCCCTGATCCAAATTTCAAAAAACCTAAACCACTAACTCCACTAATCTCTGATCAATAGGTGAGGGAGAATTTTATCTATACACTTCCCATGGTTTCATAGTAAGTCTTTGGGAAGGCATAATGCTACACCATTTATCAAACATAATTGAAACCATCAATTTATTACACATATATGATTCTAACAAAAACATGATTGAAACATGCACATAAATCAAAAGAAAACCATAATGATCTTAAAAAACTGATGAAAACCATCCACCCCAACTTCGTCTCCATAAATAGTCTATATCATGTAAATCACACCTATAGGAGGAGACAAACCAAATCCCAAACATCCCATAGAAACTAAAGGCTTGTCACGAGGTTTTTTGGCCAAAAACCCCAATTGCAAATAGAACCTCAAGCCCCAACGGTCCTAAATTCAGTCTATTAAGAATCTCCTAGATAACATAACCCAAATAAAAGGAAAAACCTACTTTAATACCATTTTTTAATGAATCTTTCTATCTTTTCATCCAACCTGACACTTGACTTGACCCATGGAATGTTCTAAAGGGAATTCCTAACCCCTGTGGGCTGGCATTTAGTGCACAGGCATCGAGTAACACCTTTGTGAATGTTTTAGAACATGGGATAATTAACCAAAAGTGAAAAAAAAATTGCATCAAATCATATCCAACATCCATAACATGATGGACCAAAATAATCACTACAATCATGAGTAAAGTATTAAACATTTACATCCAAACCAAAATAACCCAATAGAGGAGGGGGAACAAGTAAACAAACTGTCCTCCATGCAACATGTGGGATGTCACCCTCATGACACCACTAAAAAGACCTATCCAAATAAAAACCACTAGCACCTAGAACCACCATCACTACCATGGGAATACTTGCGCTTAACTGAATCAAAAAACAAGGTCTATATACACCCATGGGTGTATGTAGGGTGTGATATCACTTTACCAGTGGGATACCACCAAAAGGATTCCATGAAATGAAATTAAATGATAAATTAACATGATAGTGTTTAAGAAAAGAAGAATACCATTTAATTAAAAACATTATTTAACATAAAAGAGGAAGTGAATACAAAAAAAACAATCGAAAACAGTTAAAACAACATAAGAACTTTAGGAAATACCTATGTAACATGGCTTAGTGGGGTCCTAGGATCATTCTACTATTAGTGATCTAATCCTGGAAACAATGGTATGTTTCCTTCATGATCCAACTAATCCCCATCATCAATGTTTAGTTAGTGTTGTTACATAGTCCTATTAGGGAGACCGAGCCTCATCCCTGTGACTCACCTAATGTACATTACCTAGTCTACCCACCTAGATACCTCAGAGTCCTATGTTCTCTACTCAAATTCCAAAATGAAATGAAATCATTTTTTACATAATGAAAATTACAATAATTGAAATTGCACATGAAAATCAAACATTTATAAGTGAAAATCACCATTATACTTCGAACACAGCCTTCAACCCATGGAAAACACCTTTTTCACCATTCACACAGTTTAAAAAAACTATTTTTAAAACAAGTAAAGAATAATAAAATCACCAAATAATGTCAACGAATGGAACCACGTGCCTCTTGGTTGAAATCACCCAGAACTGGTTAGAAACCACAAGACACGCCAAGGAAAAACCCTAAGGAAGTAAGAGAAATTAAAAAACAAAAATATAAACCCCAATTAAAATTATTGAATCCTATTTAGGTCATCTTATCAACTAGATAAGATAGAACACAAGAAGGAAAGGAAGAATAACACAAACAAGAGAATAAAGAAGGAGAGGAAGAACTCACTTGATGATTTCTTGAAGATTTAAAGAAAAGAAACCCAAAAATTGAGGCCCAAGGGAGTATAGGATAAGGTGGATGTGTGCCTCGGGTAGGAGGGTTTAATGGGGTGAGTGAGGAGTAATTTAGAGTTAAAATTGTTGAGGTGAAGTTTAGTAAATTAAAAAAAATTAATGTTATGTTAGTCTGCATATTTTAGTCGCATGGTTTTCCAAACCATGTTCTAACCATGTGGCACCTCTATCCAAGAGGAAAAGTGTTTGTATGGTTTGGATAGATGGGGATTATTCCCATGCTCCTAGTTGTGCGGCCTGGATAGTTCCATTTCCCTACTCTCACGATTAGATTGGGAGGGTCGTACGCCCGTGTACTTAGTCATGTGGCCTGGAAAGTGCCACATTATAGGGTGAACAGATTGAAAAAGTATGCAACAAGGTTTCTATTAACTATGAACTAAATGTGGTCCTCCTTTTTTCTAGTCAAAAAACCACTATTTTCTCTCAAAAATTCATGGAAATCCATATAATAAAGGTGAGAAGAAAAATAAAATAGAAAATGCCTCAAAATAACACAATGGATGTGACATGCAGTATCAATAGAAATAATCACATTTTAAAAAATAAGTACAATGGTTTTATATAAATATAATATATTGATAAATAAGTACTTAATTTTGGGTAAAGTCTTTATAAAATTCAAAAATACATCTCTTCTCAAAAAATTATGTTCATTTCTTTTTGTGAACAAATAATAAAATTAATTTTTCCCACTTGAATAAAATAAATTTGAAAAACAAACTTAATTTTTGTAATTAGAATGTCAAAATTATCTTAGGGTGATTTTTTGATAATTTTATGAAAAGATTAAGTTTTTAATTAAAAGTGAAATTTTTTTGTTTTTATTAAAACCATATTTTCATTTAAAGTATTTACAAAAACATATTTTTTTTAATATGGCTTAAAATTAACATTATTTCAATAATATTATTATTATTACAATTTAGTTCATTGTAATCAATATCGCGTTAAATTTTTATATATAATTTTTATCACATCTACAAGTTTAATTTTAAATTAAATTTCAAATTTTATATCAATTTAATTTGTAAAAATTCATTCATAAATTGTAATCATAATAATTAATATTATATTAAAGTTCATCTTAATTTTTTTACAAAAATAATTGTAAAAATAGTAAAAATTAATTACCATGGTTGAGGTTAAAATGGGACTACCAAGGATTAAACTAAAAAGATAAGGGTTAAAATGACATATTTTTTTCAATTAATATTTTTTGTCTATATTTAGACCTTATATAATATAAGATTCAAGAATGATCCATTTTTTATCCTTGTTTCATGTGTAAAACATGGGTATGTCTTTTTCTTTTCAAAACATCCAAGTGTGTCCTCTCCCCACTTATAAAAGGGAACCTCGTCTCCTCTCCTTTAAATAATTAAAAATACTTTAGGATTATCCAATACATACCCAAATAACTTACATAATTCCCTCACAAATTCCTAGAGTCATTTTTTATTATAAATCAAATCTATAGATAATTTAAGTGTAATAATAATGAGGTGGTCTGTAGAAGGGGTGTTGTTCTTAACCGAGAATCTTAGTTTATTTCTTCTTATATATCCATAAAATATTACTAAATAACGCTTATATAATGAAATCTATATCTCCCATATAATTCTATTTTATCATTTTAATTTCATAACCAACATCCATCTCTTCTTCCATCAAACGGGGAATGAAATCGTCGTTCATGTGTATGTCATACTACCACCTTGCGAACTAATGTAATTCATTTTCCATCATCACCTCTCATGGATGTTCATAATCATGTATTTAATTTTTATATATTATATTCAGGAAATATTAATATTTTGATAAAATTAATATATCATATACCTTCTTACCCTATCAACCATTGAAAAATGATAATGTCGTTCATGTGTACGGCGGACTACCACCTAGCAAAATGATACTATTTATTTTCTATTACCATGTCACATGGAAGGTATATGTAATTGTATTTAAATAAATAATTTTATATTTATGATATAATGATTATTATTTAAATATAAAATAACACTTACCTTCTTTCCATCCTGATTGTTGAAAGATGGGAATGTTACGCATGTGTACATACGACCTACCGTCACCATGATTGTAACATAGTTCATTTTTCAAAACCATAATTCATGGTTTTTTAAAATTATAAATTGTGTATAAAAATAATTATTATTTTATTATTATTATTTATATAATGTGACAATTAATCCTTTTACCTCAACCAACACATTGATGTCCTTTTGAATTTATGAACTAAACGTCCTCAAAACACCCAATGTGTATATAAATGATCATGTAATTAAATATATCATTAACATAAATGAAATAAATGGTTTAATCATAATAGATTAAAACTATAAAATTAAATTATGAAAAAAAAATTGATATAATTTTATTATATGGGATCTAAAGCACATACCTGGCAAGTTTGGACTCGAGGTAATGGATTTCTTGTCAAATTTTTACTTCCATAAGACATATTACATATTCACCACTTATTTATTTTGTGTGGTATATATACTGACCATTTAAATTTTATATCATAAATATATTTATCTTAATTTTATTTAAATTTTCAGGTGAAGTTACTTCTTTCATTGGATTTTGATTCAAAAGTTACCAAAGTGGTAAGGGTTTATTTAACAAACTCATCATTATTTGAGATTGATTATATAAAAGTATCCCTTAGAGGAATTATTTGATATTTATATCTTAAAACCAATATATTTTATTCTTAAACTTTTATTCATGAACTTTTTAATAAATATTTCCATTTTCCTCTCTTTGGTACTTAAAATTATTGATAATTTGTTTTTCAAAAAAGATTACTTTATTTCTCTCTTTGGTAGAAAGTATTTTTTACTTATATATCTATGTCTTCTAAAAATATTTTCAATAATTTTTTTAAAAATATCCAAATGATTTATTAAATAAATTTTTACCCATGTTTTAATTTTTTACAAAATAGATTCAACGGAATATTGTTTTCATTTTCCAAATGAAGTCATTTTTAACCTTTTTAAAACAATTTTAAATGAATGCTTTTAACTTATACAACACATAAAGAATAACTTACTATCGTGACCAATCAATTATTTGAATATTACTTTATAATTTTAAATTTTTCTTTTTAAAGAAATTTTTTTCTACAATATTTTGGAATTTCTTTATATTTTGAAGAATTGATTTCAAATTGAAAAGGGTATTTTTCTCAAGAAATATTCCATGTTTTATTTTAAATACATTTTCATAAAAAAAATACAACCTTTAATATTATATATTGATTCTAAATTATGTGTATATGTATCTCATAAATATACCTATCTTATTAAATCTTAATTTGAGGGGTTAATACATTCCTTATGTTCATCACTCATATTCCTTTATTATGAAATTTTCTTTTAATTATGTTATGAGACAAGATTATGAAAACCATTTTATTTCTATGGGTTATTATTATATTTATGCCTTATAATTTTTTTTGTGGAACAAATAATCATAAACATGTTATAATGGGTGTTCCTAGATATCACTCCAATTCATTGGGAAAATCTTCAGTATCATGAGACATCATGTATGGGGTTTGGGAGTAAATATAATCCATTATGTGAATTTTCCCCCATGTGATATTATCTATCAAGTTATCCTTGACTTGTTTTTATATATTGTTATAGGTTTCTACCACATTTCCTATATTTTCATGGTCTTATAATACCATGTTATTTATAATATGATTCTATATTATTACTCATTATCCTTCTCTTTTATGATATCATTGTGTACCTTTGAATCACTTGTTATGTTTCCTTATCATGTTTATTCCCTTACTAGTATTTTTATATCACCCCTTTATTTTATGTATTCCCTAGGCTATCCTTTGTAGTTTTATGAGATAAAATGGATTTAAAAGATCGTTATAGGGGAAAAATAATGATTTTTTTCTTTATTTTCTTTTTGATGTATTATAAACTTAGTGTTAAAATAACACTTCGCCTCACGGTCTTTGAGGTTGTACTTATTGGATATTTATGTTTACAATCATGTAATAATATGTTTAAAAGACTTGAGTTAGTATAATAAAAGATAAGGCTCATGAATAATCACATGGTATCATAACATGAAGTAAATGGTATCATATTATCATATAAACATAGAAAAATAATGGTAATATAAAACATGACAAAAACATAAGTCAAATATAAATGCTAAGATTACATCACATGGTGGATATAGTCTCATCATGGATTTGGATTACTCCCTAATCCCATACATAATGTATTATGAGACAAAAACATTATCCAATGAATTAAAGTGCTATCTGGGTGCACCCATCATAACATGTACATGCTTATGTGTTCCACAAAATGAAATCAATCATAATGAAAAATAATAATAATTTACCATGGAAGGAAATGGACTGCATAATCTTTCCTCATATCATAATCAATGGAGACTTAATAAAGATTACAAGGAGAATATGAAATTATATATTATGGATGTTTATATATAAATACATTATAATGGGTCTAAAAATATGGTGTATATTTGGAAATAAAGACTTTAAATGATCATTACATAAAAGGATTACAGGATAGAAAAGTTCCCCTTAATCAAGTTTGATTTTAAATAAGACATTTGAGAAGTGAAGTTAAGGAATGTATTACCCAATAAAAGGAAGTGATAATAATATAGGTATATATGTAAGAGACATATATATAGAATTTAGAAGTGGTTAATAACATTAAAGAGAGAGGGAAAGTGAGTTATAGAGATAATGTTAATAACCCAATGAAAATAGGGTGGTTCAGAGAGATCCCTTACCTTATGTCCGAATATATTTTTCACTTGTAGATAACCTCCTAAATAATTAAATTAGGTTCATTAATTATTTAATTTTAAAAAAATTATTTATATATTTAATTTATTATAAACTTATTCTGTTCATTTATAATAATTTTATTGAGATATAAAGTTTCATTTCTCTTTTATGGGAGCTTTAGTTTCATAGTTCCACAGTTGGATCACTTGTGGATAATTATTGACTTTTTTATCGAAAATAAATAGAACTATAGAGGTGAAATGAAAGAGATTAGTTAAGAATATTACCTCCACCTTTGGTTGTATCCTCTTAGGATATCTCTTAAGGCTACTTGGAATGTCCTTTGGATAAGACCAGAAGCACTAGAATAAGGGGGAGAGTATTTGGGAGATAACTATTCAAAAATTTGGAAATATCTACACCTTAGAAAGTGTCAGGAGAAGGGGTTGTATTTATAAGGGAAGGGGAGGAGTTTTTTTAGTATTATAATTATTATTTTATTATTTTGGATGAATAACATAAATATTATTGATTATTGTGAATATATATAGTAAATGGTGAGTTTTAGTTTGAACTAATGGATTATTACTTCCATCATGACTGAAAAATTCATGTATTTAGCTTATAATGTTAAATACAACATTTCACTATTCACTAAAAATTCAAATATTTTAAAAGGTTACCAAAAATTCAACCAATTTTTTTTTTAATGTATAGATTAAAAAAATGGACTCCAATTTATGAATCTAATTTTCTAAATATGATAAATTTAATTTTTAAATAAAGTCCTCGTTTATTTGAAAATTTTCAATTTTAAAATTATGATCGATTTTCAGACCCTTTGAAAATTTAATTATAGTATCATAAAATTATCTTATAATTATAATAAAACATAATATTAATTTATAAATCCATTTTATGAAAATAAAATTCTTTTTAAATCATTATATTTATTATAAAAGTGAAATTAAAACATTTATGTTTTACAATAAATACAAACAATTAATTTGTCATTTTTAAAACATCTATTTACTTGTAACGTGATATAAATATGTAATTTTATCATTTTATTAGATATATAAATATTATTTTACATTTACAAAGGTTAGGTTACTATTCTAATATTTAGGTAACTATTCCAATGCTCAAATTACTATTCCAACAGTCTATTTACTATTCTAATGGTCATATTACTATTCTAATGGTCATATTTCTAATAGACATAAAGGACCCCTACTTTTTATACATACCTCGTATTTAATTCATTATTTATTATCTTCTTTTTTCTATCAAGGTTGTAAATATTTTCATTTTCAAGATGAATATTTCTTTACTAATATTTCAACTCATTTCTATAGTTTTTTGTGAGTGCTGTTATTTTGCTGGATCGAGCATATCCAAATTTTAATATTTTTATTATCACATTTTCTATTTTATATCCCCTTATATTATTTTCAATTTTTATGTCTATTTTTATTCTATAAATATAATCTTAAAATTAATATAATAAATGAAATTGTGTTTCATCATGTGGTGCATGTGAATTATGTTACATTACTAAATATGAAACAATTTTAATAAGGAAAATTACATTGATAAAAATTTTCCTTGATACATTAATAAAAATGAAAAATGATTCATTAGAAAGGTAACTACTTGATACTTATAAAAATACCCCTTTATTCTAAATTCACTTTTACCTAAAATGGTGATTATTCAACTTCATCAAATGATGAAAAAGAAAATTTATCAAAATCTAAAAAGTTAATTCATCAAAATAATATGAGGATACTATAAAACAATTTATGAGATGTATATATTTTTTTATGTTAATATCATTTAAAAAGATAATAAAACATTGAAAAACTATTATTATTATTCAGAAACTAGTCTTATTAAAGCTAATAAAATAATTCCAAAAGTAACTACTAAAATTAAAAAACTATCAATTGCATTATATTCAAAATATAATTCAAAAATTAATTTAGTTAATCTGAAACTCGATAATAAGAATTTGGTTGTTATGGTTAAATCTAAATTTATTTGATTAAAGGAACTTTTATTGAACTTTACTTCTATGAAATAAAATTCTAATACAATGTAAAAGAAAAATTGGACATTCTAGAACTTCAAGTGGAGTTTGTTTTACTTTATAAAAATATCATATCTAATAAAATTAGTTTGTACTTAAAAGATAACCCTTTTAAGTAAATTTGAATGGGTTCATTGTAATAAATATTTATCTTTAAAAAAATCAATCCATTTTTTTCATAAAAATTTATTTCCAAATAACTGGAAGTTTTTCAACACATAAGAGTTGGATAAACGTGGGTTTTTAAAATTTTATTTTCTAATGTAATATTTCTTGATAAAGTTCGGGTACCAAGAACATAGTTTTATCTTTTTTAGGAAAATAGGTTGATTATTAACAATTGAAACAAATGGTATATGTATAATAGTTATTCTTGACACATGTTCCAACTTCCAGAATTTATAAAAAACATTAATGGAGTTTGAGTCGATTTTAGAGATAATGCATAGGGTTAACTCATCAGTATCTATGATGTATATTTCTTAAACAAATTACTTGAAATTATTTTTATGTTTTAGGTCTTAAGAACAACCTTATCAACATAAGTCAACTATGTATTCAAGGTTATCTTATGAACTTTGGGAATGATAAATCTACTATTCAATGTCCAAAGGTACTTTTATTCTATTTCATGATGGGAATGAGAATGTATACAATCTTGACATGGAAGACTTAATTCATTTGAATTTACCTTTTTTAAATGAAACTGAAGATTTATCTTGGTTTTAGAATAGATTATTAGGTCAAGGTAGCTATTATACATTAACTAAAAAATCTTGAAAAGGACATGTAATAGATTTAATAGAACTCAAGTTCAATTTTACTTGATTTTATAATACTTGTAAATATAAAAAGAAATATAAGTCTATTTTAAAAATAAAAGTAAATTCTCAACTTTAAATCTTTATAGTTAGTGCACATGGATTTATTTTGACTTATAAAACGTGGAAGTATTGAGGTAAAACACAGTGTTTATTTCCCTATTGATGATTATAATAGATTTCCTTAGGTTTATTATATCTTACAAAGTATAAAGATCTTAATAATTGTAAAATATTCTATACTTGATTTAAAAATTAGATTACACTACCTTTGATTATTGTCTAGAGTGTTCATGGTCATGATTTTTTAAACTCATATTTTGAAGATTTTTATAGTAAGAAATTTATTTCTAAGGATTTTTTAAAACATAGAATGCCATAGATAAATCGTGTAGTTTAATGAAGAAATATAATCATTCAAAACATTATCACACATTTATAAATATTTATTCTATTTCTAGACATTTTTAAAATGAAGTTAATATTATTTCTTATTATACTATAAATTGATTTTTACTTGGACATGTTCTAAATAAAATTTCATATGAGTTGTGGATCGAATAAAATTCAAAAATCGCTTTCTTTAAACTCTTTAGATGTAAAGTATTAATTTTTAATACTAAAGATAAACTTTATAAATTTGATCCTAAGTGTTATAAAAGAATTTATATAAGGCCCCATCCTTAAACCTTACTTAATCTTGAGTTATTACAAGATTACACATTGAGGATCTTTTCGGGTTTAGAGTTTTAGAGAATTGGATCATAAAACTTGCATTACATTCCACATATAAACAAAGTGGTTACATAAAGATAGTATTCTTCATTCCCATCAATGGTAACACATTTAAAATAAAACATGGATTATTTCTTGACACTTCCTTGACACTATCATCATATCATATACCTTTCCCTTGACCTGTGAAAAACATTTCAAAAAAAACTTAGGATGAGCATAAAAAGCTCAGTATGGGTTATAAAAACATGGAAAAGAAACATGTGTTCATATATACATAAGAATGAAATCATACATTACCCATAAAACATAGGCACTTTAACATACCTCATAAAATCATGAATAAATCATAGAAAACATAAGACATAAAGGTAACTTGAGGCATTCATAACATTCTTACGTAGGGAGTAACCCTCTTGGTTACGTTTGGAATACCCATCATATTATATTCCCTAAATCTCTTCGGAGAAACCTTAACGTTTCACTCCTTCGCGTTACCCAATGCATTGGAGAGCTATATCGGGCTCACCCGCCCTTAGTTTATCACGGAACCACCCGTTCTTCATAACAATGCCCAAGAAGCATAACATAATCGTATCACATAAAACATGAATAAAGGAAACATAACATTTCCACATTTCAATCACAAGATAACATTTTGGTTTATTGAAATAATGAATCCATACAAAAAGAAACCATTTCCAAAAACATTTAAAACATTTAATAAAGAGAATTTTGAATCAAAGTATCCCATAACACCTTGAATATTTTAACATTTTAAACCATTAATATCCATATAAATAAATCCTTAAAACCATTTTGAAAACATTGATATTAATAAGAACAAGTCATTAAAACATTTAAAGCGATATTTTGGTCAAAGGGTTTTTACCAAAATTAAAGACACTTGAATACAATAATTGAGGAATAACATTTAATCAGAACTTTATAATATAATGAGAATAAATGGATTCATGATATAATATTCCAAAGGACAGTATATACACCATATAAGAGTGAATTGGTTAATAACAACAAGGAAGTATCAATAGGGATGTAAAATGTGATGAAATCCCTTATAAAGAAGGTATCCTTAAATTAAGGACAAATCAATCTCAAAAATATGTGTGACAAATATAAATACACCCAATATAAGTGGATATTAAGTGTAAAACAATAAAAGCTCATTCACACATATTCAATGGATGACATATTCAATGACTACATGTTGAACCCAAAGAAATCGAAATTTGGTTAAAAATTTCCCTTGACAGCCTAACGGCATCACATCAAAATGAGTTGGTGAGAGATAAAAAGTGTATCTCATCACTTGGACATAAAATTTACATCAATAAGGATATATGAGAACATATCCCAACATAAAAATATGTAAATAAAAAGACCCAACAAAAGAAGTCTTTTAAAAAGAGGAGGGTGAAAGGCTCCCTCACCGACTTGGGTATCTTTCAAGACATACACCCCATGAAAGAAGGACAATAGATAATTGTTGTAAATACTCATAAACGAAAGTATATTACACAAAGATTAGAATAATGGGAAGTACATACACCACTCAATGGAGTTTGTGGCAAATGTAGCATAAATCTCACGGGAATAAAAGTGAGATGAAAAATCCCTTACGAAAACTCGGCAGCCTAACGGCGCCACATAAAACTTCCGAATATGGATTGATGAGATCAAATAGGGTATCTCATCACATTACAATAAAATGTACAGAAAGAGGAATATAAAAGAACATCCCCAAACATTAGAAAGATGAGCTTAAAATAAGTGACATAAAGGAGAGTACTTAAAAAGAAAGAGAGAGGTTATATCTCTTACGAAAGTTCGGCAGCCTAACGGCGCCACTCAAAACTTCCAAAATAGATTGATGAGAGAGAATAGGGTCTCTAATAACATGAACATAAAAATTACAGTAAGTGTAATATAAAATATCATCCCAATAACAAGAAAGATTAGCTTTAAAAGGAATGACATAAAAGTGTGTACTTAAAAAGAAAGAGAGGAGTAGGATCCCTTACCTCGGGTCCGACTTGACTCGATCGTTCATTAATCTCCTGAATAATAAACTTGAGTTAATTTCTACTTGATTAAGAACCTTTTCCAAGTTCATTATTCCTTTAATATCAATTATTGACATGCTATAAACATTATGTAATCATTTAAGTTAATAATGATTGTTTTGTCGATATTTGGTTCTTAAGTCGAAAGTGGACTTCTTACAATTACATGTTGTTCGTGTGGCCAAATGTTTATTATATCCAGAATTGTATTCATGATTTAGATATCATATATTTCATATATATCCAGTAAATGCATGCATTTATAACATTACATAATCATTTAGAGGTAAGAAATGAAATGCACCGTTCATGGAGACGGTAAGCTGTACGTACGCATGAACGCTACTTTCATTTCTATTTCATATTAATGGAATTAAAACTAAATGAGAGGTATTTATATTTTAATTAAAGAATTATATTAATCATTTAGATGTATCATTCATCATATATATCCATTATATACATGTACTTATAATAGTACATTACATTTGGGGATAAGAAATGAAATGCACCGTTCATGGAGACGGTAAGTCGTACGTACGCATGAACGCTACTTTCATTTCTATCTCACACTTTAATGGAAAGAAATAATAATTATATAGAGGTATAAAATAATTACAGTATAAAATCATTTATAATAACATTAAATCCATCCTTTATACGTCCCACGTATGGCATTAATGAATCACATCACTTTGAGGGGGCGGTAGTCCGCACTTCCTAAAATGAAGATATCACGTATACCCATAATGGATGCCATAAAGGTAAGACACAAAAGAAAAATACATAAGAATAAGTAAAAGATAAACATATTATATATCATATATAAAAATAGTGACATCATAATGGCCACCTTTGAAGGTGTTAAATGAGTATTGAACAATCATCGTTTCGGGAGGCAGAATTTCGCCATCCACGAAAACTGTATGTTCTTTAACCATTTGATGTAGATGTGTGAGAGTGTAGATCGAATAGATCTTATAACAACATACTAGTATATTGAATATACTGGTTTTGTTACAAAAGAAGTAAATAAAAAGATTTTAGGGGGTTGGAGAAGCAAAATAAAACAAATGAACATGAGAGAATGAATTACCTTTAAAAGTGTAACTCCTTTTGATTTGAGCCTAAAGGCTTCCTTTGAAAGGATTATTCCCAAAGGGAATCCTCTAGGATGAGGAGAGGGATGTTTAGAGAGTAAATGGTCAGGTTTTGTCCGAGACAATTTCTTGAGGAGTGTGTGAAATGAGGTAGAGGTGGGGGCCTTTTATAAGAGGAGAGGAGGGGCACTTTTGGAAAGTAAGAAATATTACTTTATTTGAAAATGTGTTTCAGTTTTAAAAGGTCCCACATTGATATAATTCGTGGATAAGGTGATAAGGGTTCGAAATACACCCATCCAATAAGTTTTGTACATGTGTAGTTCATAGATGTTGCGTTATCTTTCCATTTTATTTAAATCGTTAAATAATGAGGTCATCGCTGCATCATCATGATGTCATAAATAATTTAATTTATTTAGTGTCTAAAAATTATAAAAAAAATACTATGATGTAGGAAATCTTTTTATATTACCAATTATTATTTATAATCAAAAATATGATCTTTATAACCCCATGTAAATATTGTTTTAGTAAAACATATCATGTTTGTGTCATTTTTACTTTTACATTAAATAAAAAGTTATTTATGTCATTTCCCAACCAATGTGGATCCATGGGGTCCCCAAGTTGACACATGGCTTGTATTGGTCGTCCATTACACATACAATGATTTTAGTACATGTTTCAAGTTCATTTCATTTTATTAAAGCATTATTTTTACCTTAAACTACACTAATTACCACTAATCGCGATTAAAAACTTAATAAGTTACTATTCACCAAAAAATTATTTTTATCCCATTGAACCAAATTTTACTTCTTAATGACAACCATGTATTTCAGATTTTTGAAATTCAAAACACAAAGATGGAAAAATTTCATTTAAACGGAAAAATCAGTTTTTATAAGTACCACTTAGTGGTTTCACTATTCATCAAAAATTGAAGTTTTTTAGAAAAATCCCAAAAATTCACCCTAAGCTATATTTGATATTCTGAATTCAAAAATGAAGTCTATTTTACAAAATTCAAAAAATATAAGTCATATTAATTAATTTAATAATTAATTCCCGCTGTCAAAGAAAATAGCGTGTTTTTAGGAAATAATAAGTATCAAAAGATTGACACAAGTTTAAGTCCGATTTCAAAGTGAAATTAATTCCAACGACCGCTATTGGATTTAATGGTAAAAATATATTCTAATTTCACTTTAAAACGAATTAAAAAGATAATCTAATCATATAAATAAATTAGATTAAAAAGAGGTTTTGAACTAAAATACAACATTTTACACTATTCATTAAAAAAATGAACTTTATCGGAAAGATACCAAAAATTTACACAAAGTAAATTTTGATGTCCCAATTCTTAAGAAGAGTTTTATTTGGTCCAAAAGGATGTAAAATAGTGAACAAAACTATATTTAATGACTTTTCTCCATCAAATGGCGATAAATGAACCTTTAGTGAAAACTAGGGCATAAAAGCCTAAAATTGAATTCTTTCCGTATTTTAACCCTTTGTCTTTTATTGGATAAATGTAAAAACATTTAAAAAACATATATAATAATATTTTAGTTATTTCTATCCATTCCCGCCAATACAACGGCTACATGTTAACTACCATTTAAAATAATATTATTTTATTATTAGAGTGCAACGTAAGATTCCCAAGAAACTCGTTGTTGCGTGTTGGGTACGCCATCGAGCATAGAGTCCCCTTTAAAGTCATATTAATATTTTATTCAAAAATATGGATAAATTTGAAAATGTCATATTCATTATTTACCTGGGGTGTTACATCCTTCCCCCTTTTGGGAATTGCGTCCTCGCAATTTTTAAAATTGAGCTTGGAAACATCCTTGAAAGTCCGACATCGGAACAAAAGTCGGTAAAACAATCACTTTGAAATAAAGAAAGATAAGCACAAAGGTCACCCGATTTAACCCATAATAGGATTCCGTGTAGGAAAACATGGACCTGGAAGAAAAAGAAAAGGGTCATGTTCTTGAGGGAGAGTGATAGTAAACATGTCTAGGAGAAATTTAACCATGAGAAAATCACAAACTTGTGATGGGTTAAACGGTATTCGATTCCCTAGTAGGAAAAGTTAATAGACAACATTTTTTCTTTAAGTTACTTTTTATTGAGGAATTTATTCATAAGGAAACATAATCACTTATCATGTTGACTTTCTACTTTTACTAGATTCCTTAATCAAACTCATATTTTTTCCAAAAGACGAGTACTTAGGGAGACTTGTTTGCATTAAGAGTACTATAATCAACTTCTAGAGATTCACGTAATCCAAAAAATAGAACTATATACTTCCCATGTCTTTAGACTTTAACCAAAACCAAAAAGGTTATTACAAGATCAGATAGTCCAGAAAAGGATAACCCTTTATAAAAAGAAAATCTATTCTTAACCTCCAAAATTTGTCCAACAAGACCCAAAGTTCAACGAGGACCATTCTATAATCAATTTTTCCATAAAATTCTTCAAAGTAAACCAAACTAAGATTGAAACCCAAATATTTGAAGGATTTAGTCACATAGTCTTCCAAGTTAAATCGTAACATTTATCTCCAAACAACATCAGTTGCTCCTAAAGTCTCGTATTGAAAAGTAATTAACCTAATCTCATATCCTCCATGATAGGTTAATCATTTTCATAAATAACCCAAAATCAACTTACTCTTAATTCATAAAATCATATAACTAGAAATAATCGGTCAAACTAACCAGTGACTTCACGTAGTCCAGTGGTAGGCGATAAATAACAGTCGCACTCTGGTTGTGGGTTCGATTCTCGTAGCTTTGTCCGATGCGACGGGATGTCACACGGTCTGCGTGTTGTCCTTTTTCCAAAACTATATAATTCTTAAATCATTCCCCAAAAAGAGATAAAATCATCAAAAATGATCATAACATATTTTAACCTCACACTACTGGAAAATGGGTCTATACCCACAGTTCTACATAAAACCGTGGGTATAGGCCCCCCTTATACCTACGGTTTTGGGACCCGTGGGTATAGGGATAGTATTGGGACCTATACCCACGGTTTTCGAGAACCGTGGGTATAGGTCCCCTTTACCCACGGTTCTTGGCTAAACCGTGGGTATAGGTATTTTTTGAAGACCTATACCCATGGTTTGTGAAAACCGTAGGTATAGGTGGTATATGTTTCAAAGACCTATACCCACGGTTTGTCAAAACCGTGGGTATATCGTTCCCGCGTTATGGCGGGAACGAAAAATTACGCGGGACCGAATTTTTTTTTGGGTGAAAAGACGATATGAAATAATATAAATATAGGGATATCAAATATTAAACCGTATAAATTATTTAGGTCAGTTGGTCACTCCCTGAAATCCCTCAGGACAGGTCGCAGGTTCGAAATCCCGCGTATTGTTATTTTTCGATTATAGCAGATATATTATTATAAGAATACAAAATTATAACCATATATCAATTGGGACGTCGGGCCAGTTGGTCGCAGTTACTGTGCAGCGAATGTGAAGCGCGGGTTCAAAACTCGGAAGGCTTTTCATTTCCATTATAACTGTTATATTAATATATTAAAATGAAATTATCAATATATACCAATAACGGCGATAGACTGGTTGGTTGCTTGGTGCGGCGCAGGCTTGAGGATCTACGAGGTTGCAGGTTCGATTCCCCTCTGGGAATTTTTTTGAATTAAAATACCCAATGGTTTGAAACCGTGGGGTCTATGTGTGCCACGCTGGCACACCATTGTTGCAAACATTGACCCCCCCCCCCCCCCTATACCCATGGTTCTCTAAAACCGTGGGTATAGGTTGTGACCCCTATACCGACGTCGTTCCAGCCCACGGTTCCCAAAACTGTGGGTATAGCCTATACCCACGGTTTTGGGGGCTATACCCACGGTTTTGAACCGTGGGTATAGGTCATTTTTCCAGTAGTGTCAAGTTTATCTCATGCTTTTCATTTTCCAGCATATCATATAATAACCCATAATTACCTCAAAAGTAAGGATCATATAAACTCTAATGGTTACCTTTATTATTATTACCCGAACTTCCACATGGATTGGTCATCTCATACATGATGCATTATAGAACATACCAAGGTTCAAGTGGTTGAGCATGACTCCTTGATATTTGGTTTAGGACAACCACGAGTTTCCTCATTGAATCCTCCGTTTTATCTAGTATCTTAATCAGGGAACAACCACAGTTTCCTTCAAACCTGTTGTCTCTTTGGTGCCTCCTAGATCCAGCCATTTACTAAAACCAAAAAGGTCAGTGTGAGTATATCAACATAACCATCATGTACTAATGAGGAAGATAAACACTTAGATATACTTACTCATTCACTTTATCTAAAACTTGGACTCTTTCTGAAATGCTAACCATTATGGTAATGTCCCTTATGCTTAAAGAATACCCTAACCTCTAAAGTTATCTAAACCGACCTCTGATACCAACTATAAGGCCCCATCCTTAAACCTTACTTAATCTTGAGTTATTACAAGATTACACATTGAGGATCTTTTCGGGTTTAGAGTTTTAGAGAATTAGATCATAAAACTTGCATTACATTCCACATATAAACAAAGTGGTTACATAAAGATAGTATTCTTCATTCCCATCAATGGTAACACATTTAAAATAAAACATGGATTATTTCTTGACACTTCCTTGACACTATCATCATATCATGTACCTTTCCCTTGACCTGTGAAAAACATTTCAAAAAAAACTTGGGATGAGCATAAAAAGCTCAGTATGGGTTATAAAAACATGGAAAAGAAACATGTGTTCATATATACATAAGAATGAAATCATACTTTACCCATAAAACATAGGAACTTTAACATACCTCATAAAATCATGAATAAATCATAGAAAACATAAGACATAAAGGTAACTTGAGGCATTCATAACATTCTTACGTAGGGAGTAACCCTCTTGGTTACGTTTGGAATACCAATTATAGAATATTCCCTAAATCTCTTCGGAGAAACCTTAATGTTTCACTACTTCGCGTTACCCAATGCATTGGAGAGCTATATCGGGCTCACCCACCCTTAGTTTATCACAGAACCACCCGTTCTTCATAACAATGCCCAAGAACCATAACATAATCGTATCACATAAAACATGAAAAAATGAAACATAACATTTCCACATTTCAATCACAAGATAACATTTTGGTATATTGAAATAATGAATCCATACAAAAAGAAACCATTTCCAAAACCATTTAAAACATTTAATAAGGAGAATTTTGAATCAAAGTGTCCCATACCACCTTGAAGATTTTAACATTTTAAACCATTAATATCCATATAAATAAATCCTTAAAACCATTTTGAAAACATGGATATTAATGAGAACAAGTCATTAAAACATTTAAAGCGATATTTTGGTCAAAGGGTTTTTACCAAAATTAGAGACACTTGAATACAATAATTGAGGAATAACATTTAATCAGAACTTTATAATATCATGAGAATAAATGGATTCATGATATAATATTCCAAAGGACAGTATATACATGATATAAGAGTGAATTGGTGCATAACAACAAGGAAGTCTCAATAGGGATGTAAAATGTGATGAAATCGCTTATAAAGAAGGTATCCTTAAATTAAGGACAAATCAATCTCAAAAATATGTGCGACAAATATAAATACACCCAATATAAGTGGATATTAAGTGTAAAACAATAAAAGGTCATTAAAACATATTCAATGGATGACATATTCAACGACTACGTGTTGAACCCAAAGAAATCGAAATTGGGTTAAAAAGTTCCCTTGACAGCCTAACGGCATCACATCAAAATGAGTTGGTGAGAGATAAAAAGTGTATCTCATCACTTTGACATAAAATTTACATCAATAAGGATATATGAGAACATATCCCAACATAACAATATGTAAATTAAAAGACCCAACAAAAGAAGTCTTTTAAAAAGAGGAGGGTGAAAGGCTCCCTCACTGACTTGGGTATCTTTCAAGACATACACCCCATGAAAGAAAGACAATAGATCATTGTTGTAAACACTCATAAACAAAATTATATTACACAAAGAGTAGAATAATGGGCAGTAAATACACCACTCAATGGAGTTTGTGGAAAATGTAGCATAAATCTCACGGGAATAAAAGTGAGATGAAAAATCTCTTACGAAAACTCGGCAGCCTAACGGCGCCACATAAAACTTCCGAATATGGATTGATGAGATCAAATAGGGTATCTCATCACATTACAATAAAATGTACAGCAAGAGGAATATAAAAGAACATCCCCCAACATTACAAAGAGGAGCTTAAAATAAGTGACATAAAGGAGAGTACTTAAAAAGAAAGAGAGAGGTTATATCTCTTACGAAAGTTCGGCAGCCTAACGGCGCCACTCAAAACTTCCAAAATGGATTGATGAGAGAGAATAGGGTCTCTCATCACATGAACATAAAAATTACAGTAAGTGTAATATAAAAGATCATCCCAATAACAAGAAAGATTAGCTTTAAAAGGAATGACATAAAAGTGTGTACTTAAAAAGAAAGAGAGGAGTAGGATCCCTTACCTCGGGTCCAACTTGACTCGATCGTTCTTTAATCTCCTGAATAATAAACTTGAGTTAATTTCTACTTGATTAAGAACCTTTTACAAGTTCATTATTCCTTTAATATCAATTATTGACATGTTATAAACATTATGTAATCATTTAAGTTAGTAATGATTGTTTTGTTGATATTTGGTTCTTAAGTCGAAAGTGGACTTCTTACAATTACATGTTGTTCGTGTGGCCAAATGTTTATTATATCCAGAATTTTATTCATGATTTAGATATCATATATGTCATATATATCCAGTAAATTCATGCATTTATAACATTACATAATCATTTAGAGGTAAGAAATGAAATGCACCGTTCATGGAGACGGTAAGCCGTACGTACGCATGAACGCTACATTCATTTCTATTTCATATTAATGGAATTAAAACTAAATGATAGGTATGTATATTTTAATTACAGAATTATATTAATCATTTATATGTATCATTCATCATATATATCCATTATATACATGTACTTATAATAGTACATTACATTTGGGGATAAGAAATGAAATGCACCGTTCATGGAGACGGTAAGCCGTACGTACGCATGAACGCTACTTTCATTTCTATCTCACACTTTAATGGAATGAAATAATAATTATATAGATTTATATAATAATTCCAGTATGACATCATTTATAATAACATTAAATCCATCCTTTATACTCCCACGTATGGCATTAACGAATCACATCACTTTGAGGGGGCAGTAGTCCGCACTTCCTAAAATGAAGATATCGCGTATACCCATAATGGATGCCATAAAGGTAAGAAACAAATGAAAAATACCTAAGCATAAGTAAAACATAAACATATTATATATCATATATAAAAATAGTGACATCATAATGGCCACCTTTGAAGGTGTTAAATGAGTATTGAACAATCGTCGTTTCGGGAGGCAGAATTTCGCCATCCACGGAAACCGTATGTTCTTTAACCATTTGATGTAGATGTGTGAGAGTGTAGCTCAAATAAATGTTATAAAAACATCCTAGTATATTGAATATACTGGTGTTATTACAAAAGAAGTAAATAAAAAGATTTTAGGGGGTTGGAGAAGCAAAATAAAACAAATGAACATGAGAGAATGAATTACCTTTAAAAGTGTAACTCCTTTTGATTTGAGCCTAAAGGATTCTTCCCAAAGGGAATACTCTATGATTAGGAGATGGATTTGGAGAGAGTAAATGGACAGGGTTTGGCTGAGACAAAGGCTTGAGGAGTGTGTGAAATGAGGTAGAGGTGGGGGCCTTTTATAAGAGGGGAGGAGGGGCACTTTTGGAAAGTAAGAAATATTACTTTATTTGAAAATGTTTTTCGGTTTTAAAAGGTCCCACATTGTTATAATTCGTGGATAAGGTGATAAGGGTTCTAAATAAACCCATCCAATAAGTTTTGGACATGTGTAGTTCATAGATGTTACATTATCTTTCCATTTTATTTAAATCGTTAAATAATGAGGTCATCGCTGCATTATCATGATGTCATAAATAATTTAAATTATTTAGTGTCTAAAAATTATAAAAAAAATACTATGATGTAGGAAATCTTTTTATCTTTCCAATGACTATTTATAATCAAAAATCGGATCTTTATAACCCCATGTAAATATTGTTTTAGTAAAACATATCATGTTTGTGTCATTTTTACTTTTACATTAAATAAAAAGTTATTTATGTCATTTCCCAACCAAAGTGGATCCATGGGGTCCCCAAGTTGACCCATGGCTTGTCTTGGTCGGCCATTACACATCCAATGTGGTTAGGACATGTTTCAAGTTCATTTCATTTTATTAAAGCATTATTTTTACCTTAAACTACACTAATTACCACTAATCGCGATTAACAACTTAATAAGTTACTATTCACCAAAAAATTATTTTTATCCCATTGAACCACATTTTACTTATTAATGACAACCATGTATGTTGGATTTTTGAAATTCAAAACACAAATATGGAAAAATTTCATTTAAATGGAAAAATCAGTTTTTATAAGTACCACTTAGTGGTTTCACTATTCATCAAAAATTGAAGTTTTTCAGAAAAATCCCAAAAATTCACCCTAAGATATATTTGATATTCCAAATTCAAAAATTAAGTCTATTTTAGAAAATTCAAAACATATAAGTCAGATTAATTTATTTAATAATTAATTCTCGTTGTCAAAGCAAATAACGTGTTTTTATGAAACAATAAGTATCAAAAGATTGACACAAGTTTAAGTCCGATTTCAAAGTGAAATTAATTCCAACGACCACTATTGGATTTAATGGTAAAAATATATTCTAATTTCACTTTAAAACCAATTAAAAATATAATCTTATCATATAAATAAATTATATTAAAAAGAGGTTTTGAATTAAAATACAACATTTTACACTATTCATTAAAAAATGAACTTTATGGGAAAGATACCAAAAATTTGCACAAAGTAAATTTTGATGTCCCAATTCTTAAGAAGAGTTTTATTTGGTCCAAAAGGATGTATAATAGTGAACAAAACTATATTTAATGAATGTTCACCATCAAATGGCGATAAATGAACCTTTAGTGAAAACTAGGGCATAAAAGCCTAAAATTGAATTCTTTCCGTATTTTAAGCCTTTGTCTTTTATTGGATAAATGTAAAAACTTTTAAAAAACATATATAATAATATTTTAGTTATTTCTATCCATTCTCGCCAATACAACTGCTAAATGTTAACTACCATTTAAAATAATATTATTTTATTATTAGAGTGCAACGTAAGATTCCCAAGAAACTCGTTGTTGCGTGTTGGGTACGTCATCGAGCATAGCGTCCCCTTAAAAGTCATATTAATATTTTATTCACAAATATGGATAAATATGAAAATTTCATATTCATTATTTACCTGGGGTGTTAAAATTTCTATTAGTTGTTCTATAATCAGTAAGGCTTAAAGAGTTTCTAATAAAAAACTAATGTGGTTGAAGAAACAGTTCATTAAAAATTTGATGATTCTGATACTTTTGTTGATTCAAAACCTTTGGAAGTAATGCCTTTGGATAATGTTTTTATTATTAATCTTTTTATTTTATGGTAAGTTGATTCATAATTGCTGATAGTAAATTATCTAGAAGATGGATCATAAAATTTTCAATATCTGGTAATTACTTCAACAGAATATATATATTGAATAGTTGATAATCAACTTACCAGTTTGCCTAAAAATTAGTCAGTCTTAAGGAATTATAATATTGAAAATATTATTGGAGATGTAATTCAATCTCTTATAAGTAGAATCTCATTAATAAATTAAAGTGAGTGTTATGCATTATTACCATAATCTGAACCTAAAATGGTTGATGATTTTTATGTGAAGAAATTTGGATAAGGTCTGTGCAAGAATAGCTCAATCAATTTGAAAGGAATAATGTTTTGATCATAGTTTAATAACTTAAAAATATACCATTAATTATAGTTAAATAGTTTTCTGGAAAAAAAATTAATGAAAATTTAACTATTGTTAAAAATATAGAAAAACTTCTTACTAAGGGTTATTTTCAAGAAAAAAATTTAGATTATTGTGAGACTTTTTCATCGATAACAAGATTATAATCTACTAAAATCATGTTATACTTTGTAGTAAATCTGAATTTTAATTTATTTCAAATTTATTTTCAAATTTATTCTCTTAATATATATGTTCAATAGGATGTTAATGATTAAAAACCTACTAGTTTTGAAAAAAAATCTATAAAATGTATTTAAACATACGAAATCACTCTATGGACCTAAAAAATCCCAAAGAGCATGGTATGATAGAATTACCGGATATTTAGTTTAAAATAATTTCTTTAAAGGTAGTGTTGATCCAAATATTTTTATAAATAAAATTTTTAAATATGCCATCATTTATTAATGTTATATCAATGACATTATTTTTAGTTTTACTCAAAATTCACATTTTGATAATTTTTCTGAACTTATGAAAAAATAAGTTCATAATGAGCATGATGAGTGGACATGACTTTTAACTTGGTTTTTAAACGTTTCAAAAATAAAACATAAATATATTATCTCAACATTGATATATTGAAGACTTAATCAAACATTTTGGTTTTGAAAATTCATTAGGTATAAGTACTCTGGTAAAAACTTCTCTTAAACTTGATCTCGATGAATCTGGTAAGTCATTAGATCATAAACTTTATATAAGTAGGATTTTTATTTTACTATATCTTATAAAAACTTGACCAAACATTATTTTTTTAGTAAATTTATATAATAAAATTAATAAAATCCAAATTAATCACATTTAAAAGTGATAAATCATATTTTTTGTTACCTTAAAGGTACTTTGGAACTTGGTTTTATCTATTCTTCTAGAAATTATTTTTTTCTTAAACATTACTCAAATAATGCATTTAGAGCTTTTATATTAGATATAAAAATTACAACTGGAACATGTCATTTCTTAAGAGATTCTACAGTTTTATATTATATAAAAAAACCTTTGTATCAATTTCGACTACTAAAGTAGGATATGTACAAGCTAGAATTATTTACCTCAAGTGTTGTGGATGTAACACACACATGGATTTTGGTTTGAATTTCTCTAAAACTCCAATACTTTGTGATAATATAAGTGTTGTTTTTTTCTAATAACCAATCACATCACTCATGAGAAAATTAAATAGATGTAAGAAACCATTTTCTTAGGGATCACATACGAAAATGAGATAAAATTAACAACTTTATGAGAAAAAACTATTATTATTTATATTTTTACAAAACATTAAAATTATTATAGATTAAAATATATTAAATATAATTTTGGAATGATCAACCTAAAGTGACCTTCAATTTACTTCTTTCTTAAAAAATCACCTTATATTGAGAAAATCCTTAAATGGGAGGGAGGAAATTTCAATTTCATTGGTTATAAATTTCAATTTCATTAGTTTTTCATTTCAATTTAAAATATTTCTCATTTTAATTTCATCAGTTTTTTATTTCAGTTTAATTTCAATTCCATTAGTTTTTCGTTTTAGATTCATCATTTTTTCTTTTCATTTTAATTATTTTTTTATTCCAATTTCATTGATTTTCTATTTCAATTTAATTAGGTTTTTCATTTTTATTTTCATCATATTTAACATCTTTTACTTTTAAGATTTACATTAATATTTTATTATTCACATTTTTCATTTTTGTGAAAGATCAAAAATTACTATTGATCTTCTTGTTAAACCATCCTCAAAAGTGGTAGGTCATCATTTTTTTAAGATAGTTTTAGGGATGTTTAACTTATATAACTATATATTTTAATTTTTTTTCTTCATATTATCATTACATATCAAATGGGGATATGTTTATAATTATTGGAAGGTAAAATTTCTTAGGTTTTTATTAATATAAAAAAATTAATTTTTATAAGGGTATTTATCATTTCGTTTATTTTTTATTTTTTAAAGATAAAGAATATTTTCATATGAATAAATTATAAACATAATTCTTAAAAATAATTCATACAATATATGTATTGGACATTTATTTTTGTGAGAATCTTTTTGGACCACTCATACAATAAAGAGTATTCTTTTCAATGGTAGTATCTCAAATGCCTATATAAGGACTATAATCTAAAATATTTTAGTCAAACTCAATTTATTATCTTTATACTCCTCTATTCTATGCTGAAATGGTTTTAGATAGAAGTATCTCTGGGAATTTTTATCAAAAGAAACCTAAAAGGATATCTGTGAAGCTCAAATATCCTTTTGAAAAAAATAGTCATACCATTGGATCTAGTTGAAGAACATTCATGAATATTTAGTGAAGATGGTGAAGTTTAACGTTTTATTATATATAATGATATATTCAATTATGTGGAAATTATAGATAACATATGATATACTTTTGTAGAAAAAATAAGTTCAACAAATGAACTTATCATAAAAATATATTTTCATATAGGAAATCATGGTTGTAACGAAATTTATGTTGAAATTTTTTATTCTATAAATGATGTTAAAAGGAATTATTAATGATCAGAAGAGCTGTAGAAGTATCGAAAGAAACCAAAACATATAATCGTACAACCCTTTAGATAATAAAATTTATATTTTATGATTATATTTTTTTTCTTATAATGTATTTTTCAATATTTAATAATCTTTAATTATTCATTTCTTTATTTCTTTTTGAAAATAAAAATGTAGGAGAAATTTATGTTAATAAATAAAATTAAAATGGGGGAGTTATTTTATTATTCCAATAATATTATTTTTATATTATTTAAAAATAAAAAGTTTATTTTGAATTTTTTTGATCAAAATGAAGAGAAATTCAAAAGGGGGACTAGTTCTAAATACACAGGAATTTTTATTTAAATTTCATCCAAACTTTTCAATTTTACTTGTGTGTTTTGTGCATTAAAAAAATGTGTATATTTATGATTCAATGAAAAACTTATTTTATTTATTTTTTAAATCACAATACGCTTTATTAAAACTTTACTTAACTTGATTTTTGTTTTAGTTGTTATGTTTATATAGAATAAATTTCTAGTAACTGAAATACTGAAGAACTCATAAATGTTTATTAAAATCTAGTAATCTAAATACCCAGTCTATATTATATGCATAATATTTATGAGCATTGAAGTGATGTATAAGAAAATCATCAATAGATAAAGTATTATTATGAGTTCATTAGAATATAACAAATTTGTTATCGATGTTGTTATAACTAACTCTAAGATTTGCAGAATATGAGTATTAAATTTTTTAAAATTATTTTTTATAATTATAATGTCTAACTTTAATATAAATTATGGAAAAATTAACACACCATTTTTGAACATAAAAAATATTATAGTTGTAACGCCCTGACCACAGAAGCCTGGATTTGGTGCATTATTTTAATACATTGGCATGATTAAAAGGAATCATTTCCCAAAGGACCGATCAGTTTAATAGTCTTGGAAAATAGATTACATACATGAATGTTACATTACACATTTAAAAATAAAACACAACATAAATAATCCATTGATAACTCCATTATTCCCCTAGATTAACCCAAAATATCAAATATAATACACTTCTTGGAGTCTTGGGAAAACAAAACATAAGAAAGGGGTGAGCTCAGATGCTTAGTAAGGGTAAATAATTTAGTGGAAGCAATAAACTTTTAAGGCAAGTTGTTTAATAAAAACAACAGCCTTTTAAACAAAAACATGAACATAATATAATGAAAATAAATCAAACATTACTATATAAACATGCACATGGATATTCTATTAGTCAAATAATCACATGTAATAATTAATTTCATAAGGAGGGAATGCCTAAGGCCGGACATCATTACCACATAGTCAAGGCCTCGTGCCAAGACTAAAAATAAATTTTTTTTCAAAGCCTTGTGCCAAGAAACTAGTTCGTTTCGTGAGACCTACTGATGCATCTAGGATCTATAGCAGGATCCACCTATCACTTATTAAGCCCACTGCATTCCTCATATGAAAACATTGAAACATAACATAAACATTTCTATAAAAACTAGCATACGAAATGTAAATAATTCAACCATGAAGGGTGTAAAAAATCCAAATTCAAACATATCATAACTCATTCAATACAATATGGACGATTTTATTATAATAAATCAACCTTTATCAAGAATAATATCCAGTAAAGGATTTTAACATAGTTGAAAATGATCAGAAAAAACTTTTTGAGAGAAATATCCATTTCTGTGAAATCATTTAAAAGTCACAAATTTATAAAAGAGGTAATTTAAAATATATTTTTGAATCAAATTTTCCCATACCACATTTAAACTTTTTAAAGGAATTAAAATTTTAAAACAATCATGTCCATATAAATAAATCCTTAAAACTTTTTTGAAAATGTGGACATTAATGAGAAAGATTTAGAAGAATAAATATTTAAAATATTTAAAATTATGTTTTAGTTAAATATTACCTTAAAAGAATCATTTTCAAATGTGTTTTATAAAAAATATACATGGATAATAAATATTTCCCGGAAAATACTTAAACATAAACAATCTCGGATAATAATGAGATTGAGGATTTGACCCTTACCATGCATTTTCCTTTGGTCGGAGTTACGTTTAACCTCATGTATAATGACCATAGTATGTTATTAAATTATACCAGAACCATATTCATATTTATTATATCATACATGACTCATTTATGATTTTATACTACCCATTTAATAATGATTTCTATGTTAAATTGACATTTTGGGTAATAATTGTTTTTTTATCATACGTGTTTTAACTTGTTATTCTTGATCGTGTCACTTAGATCATGATTTAAATACTTACACAATATAATACATGATTTATATATCATATATATTTAGAATATAAATATGTATAATCAGTAGATATATGAAATGGAAAACACTTTTTTATGGAAATGGTAGACCGTACGTACGCATAAACGTTGTTTCTATTTTCATATCGTAGTGAACGGAACTAAGTGAATAAGATATATGTAAATACACACACACAGAGATATATATATATATCCAGTAGCATTATTATTTCATATATTACATACTTATTAATAATATATATTTTATAATTATCGTTCAATAGTGAACATGGAAATGAATCTCATCGCGTCGTGTAGAGAGTAAGTAGTACATACACACGAGCAACGATATCATTTCCTTAATGATTAAAAGTTGTGTAATTGGATGTTATATTAATTTTACAGAAACATTAGTATGTTATGTTCATTATTTATATACATGTTACTCATCATTATATCCAACCAAATAACATAGTGTTGAATAAAAAATTACACCACGGTGTGGAGACGGTAAGCCATACGTACGCACGCATGATGACATTATCATTCATAGGATGGATAGAATAATAGATATGGTTGTATATTATATATAATAACATCATAGTATTTAGAAGGTACTTTAGTTATTATATTTGTATGGAAATGACAAAGAAAGAGAAAGTGGAAGACGAATGGAACTTTGAAAAAAGTGATAAAATAATTACCTCTTCTTCGGTTGTTTCCTTTTTATTTGAACAAAAGGGCTCCTTAAGTGATATTTCTTGTAAAGGAAAGGCCTATATGTTTAATTTAGGAATGTTTTTAGGAGATTTGGGCAGGTTTTGGCTGATCCAAATGTCTTTGGAGGTGTGATTTTGAGATAAGGGCAAGTACCCTTTTATAAGAGACGTGCGGGTCACTTTAAGAAAAGTTTGAAATATTTTTTTATTAAAAAATAATTTTCGGTTTCTAATGGATGTAAATTGATTTCTTTCTAATATTATGTGGTTATGTGTCTAAATACTATCAAAAAACTTGTTTTAGATAATTTTAGGTCACTATATTAACCTTATCTTTTATATTTAACCCTTAGTTAAATAGTTTAACTTTTACCATGTATTCTTGTATTATTATAATAAAATTTTAATAATATTACTATAAAAATCCAAGAGAACCCAAATTGGTTCAATAATGAAATATATATTATTATATAAGTATTTCATATTATCCTTAGATTTTTATAACTATTATATCATTTAATAATATAGTATTTGTTTTAAAAACTCATTTATGTCAATTTGGACATTATTTGATATTTGATTTTTGTGAAAATCATAAAAACTTTATTACTTCGAAAAAAATATATTTAATCAATCCTAACATGTCATATTCACCTGAAAAATTCGTTTATGGCATCAAAACTTTCAAATTATATTTATTTTAATATTTATAATATCATTTATTTGATTATTTCATTAATAAGGAAAATATTGCATCATTATTGTGTCATATATAAATATATTTATTTTAAATCTAAAAATTATAAATAAAATATAATAATATATTAAATAATTTTATCTTTTTAATGACTATTTATAGTCGAATAGATCAATAATATAACCTCACATAAAAAAAAATTTACTAAAAGATACATGCTTTTGTTATTTTTGTCTTTACTTTAGATTACTTAATATAAAATATAATTATCACCCCCAAATGGCTCCACAGGGTCCCAAAATCAATTTAAGGATTCCCATTGTTGGACATGTATTATCCAATATGGTTAGGACATGTTTTAGGGTGATTTAATATTATTATAATATTATGTTTTACCCTTATTTACCGGATTTACCATTTAACCATGGTAAATAAAATATTTACCGAAGTAATTATTCATAATGTCTAAAAATAAATGTTACCTATTTAAAAAATTTGGACCTCATGATTCTAAATATCAAATTTATTTTTCCAAATTCAAAACACATAAGTTACAGAAATTAAATTAAAATTAATTCCCGTTGTCGAAACCAAAAAGCGGGTTTTTAAGAAGTAAAAACTAACAAAAGATTGACATATGTTTATGTACTATTTAATTGTAAAATTACTTCCAATGACCTAAATTGTATTAATTTATAAAAATATAATCTAATTATACTTTAAAAAAATAAAATTTATAATTTAACACTATAAATTATTTTGATTAAAAAAGTTGTTTTTAATTAAAATTTAGTATTTTTAATTATTCATCAAAATATGAAAGTTATTAGAAAAATACTGAAAATTTATTAAAAATAAATTTTTATGTCCCTATTATAAATAATAATTTAATTTCATTAAATTAAATATATAAAAGTGTTAAATATTGGTTTTAAAAAGGGTTCTCCATTAAAAGGCGGTAAAATTGTATTTTTTAAAAATTACTTCTTTTATCTGAAAAAAATGAATTTGTTATTATATTATTTATAAGAAACACATAATATGGATTCTAAAATTATATGGAGTATATAAAATTCAAAATTCAGTTAATACTATTCATAACCACTTTTTGAACGGCTAGTTTAGTAAGTCGTGGTGCACTCGAACTCAGTGTTGCGTGTAGCACAAATTATTGAATTACTTTGAAGAGATAACATACTATGAAATACTAGGATATTAAATTATCCCCTCCTTAAATAAATTTCAACCTCGAAATTTGAAATTGTTCTTCGAAAATAAAAGGTTAAAAATAGAAAAATAACTTTGTGGAAAACCCAAATCAGAAATTTGGTTAATAAAATGTAGTCTTAGTATGAGTGAAAAGGAAATGAAAAACTCACCACCAAATTATGATATCAATTATAATAACATTAGTGGAAATTAGTGACACATAATTGGAGGAAAAACATAAATATTTATAGGGTGTGATTGAGGTCATCAATCACAAACAAGTGAGCAATAAACTGAAAATTGAGGGCCTCAAATCCATAAATATATGATGACTTAAAATATTATTGGTTCATAAAAACATAGAATATTATGATAACACATTTTTAGTTTTAAGATCCTTTATCAAAAGTTTAAGTATTAATTTCTTCGTAGAATAAGAAAAAAATACCTAACAAGTATAGTTCCATCCTTTAACTAATTTCTACCACAAACTCATATTTCACTCTAAAAAGATAATAGAACTCAAAAATATTCTATTTATCCTAATCAAATAGGGTTCCAAAAAAATGAATTTATAATTCATCTATCTGAACTTTTAAAAAAAACTACATTATACAAACCAGGACATAACGTAGGCCAGTGGTAGGTGATGCAGCATTTTTGCCCTTCGGTTGTGGGTTAAGTCTCGCGGCCTTTCCAGAATTGATGGGTTGTCGCTTGATCTCCAGTTTGTCCATTTTTTAACAATCCAAAAATAATCTTAAGAAATACTTTAATCTTAACAATAGTATCCAATGTCAAACTTAATCCATTACAACCTTTAGAATTATCCAAAATACTTCTATCCAAACTCACAGTCCAAATTTTCTAAGGAAGGTAAACACAATGAAGAACTTTTTGCCACGTAATAACATGGGAATACCTTCATCATGTATTCTTTTAAAACACAGTAACACCCTAAATTACCATAAAACCTTATTGATTGCATTCATACTCTCTTATTCCTTATAGAATACTAGATACACTCCTTATATCCAAAAATGTTGTAAACTCAAAAAAATGGAATAAACAAACAATTAATTAGTTTCAAGGTAGTCAAGAATTTCTAATATAATTTTTCCAAATCAATCATATCTTATTCTGAAATCATTATCTTAATTTTAGAAACCTATTAAGGGTTATATTTCCCTTAACCATATATTTTCTAAAATGTTTAAATTGAAATGGTATCACTTTACTAGGTACCATAAAATCTAAAATCATTAATGAAATCATACTGCAGTACAATCCTCATATACTCTATAATTATTATAACTTGTACATCATTAATAAAACAGTCAAATGAAACAATTATTTAACAAAAACTTAACAACACTGATTATTCCTCTTCATCTATGGTTGTATCATAACCTGATTATTATCCAGTAGAATCATTTGGGGTATACTCTGATGATTGGTACATTGATTCATGTAGTTTCCCAACTTCTTGCAGATGGATCATTGTACATTTTAAACATTTTTTTACCCTTTTAATCACGTACATGGGGTCCTTTTTCTCCACACTTATGACAAACTCTCATTCCTTGCATGCACTTCCCTGGGTGATTCTTTCCATAGTTATTGCATATGGTAAAATCCTTCTTTACCTTCCTCCCATTATCCATCTTTCTCTATATCATTCTCTTCTTCTCTAGCTTCCCTTTAAATCCATATGACTCATAGAATTATTTACTTATCTTATTAACACATGATATTATTTCTTCATATGATGAGAATATGTGGGAGACTATTTCCCTTCTAAATGTTGGCTTAATACCATGAAATATATGATCCTTATTACTATTTGGATCATGTGTATTGTTGGAGTTCTCCATACTTATACTAGGTGCCATTTATAAACAATGGAATACACTAGGTTAGTTTATGAATTGAAATGCATAATTACAAACTTTTAAAATACCTTATGTAAATTGAAAATATTCTGTATATAATCCAAAATCAAAAAAAAGTTTTCATTGAGGAAGTATTTACAATAAAATCCTTCATAAAGGCTTGTAAAAAAATTTAAATTATCCTAATCATATCCCCCAGGAGTGTCATAACCAAGAGTGCAGCAAGGCCCGTTGTCGTGTACCAGGATACCCCAGGTTGAGCCAGAAACTCCTTGTTGGAGTTTTAACTCCTAGGTACATCTGTTCTAGAGCTGCCTCTACCTACTCATATCCAAACAGGGATGTATTTCCTGAAATCTCAAAAAATCTTTACATTACCAAAATTCTAAGCGGTTCTTCTATAAAAATCCTCAATGATTATCATAGGGTAATGTTCTCTAATCAGTGTTTTCCTAAATCTAGTTTCCAGGGTTTGTACTAAACATCCTCTGATACCAAATATAACACCCTGACCCCAGAAGCCCAGAGCCAGTGCATGATTTTAATACATTGGAAAGATTACAAGGAATCATGTCCCAAAGGACTGATCAGTTTAATAATCTTGGAAAATAGATTACATACATGAATGTTACATTACACATTCAAATATAAAACACAACATAAATAATATGTTTAGAATTCCATTATTCTCCTTTCTTAACCTTACATATCAAACATAATACACTTCTTGGAATCCTGGAAAAATAAAACATAAGAAAGGCATGATCTCAGAAGCTCAATAAGTGTAAATAATTTAGCGGAAGCTATAAACTTTTAAGGAAAGATGTATAATAAAAACAACAGCCTTTTAAATATAAAATTGAACATAATATGGATAAAATAAATCAAACATTACCATATAAACAAGAACATGGATATTCTACTAGTTGAATAATCACATGTAATAATTAATTTCATAATGAGGGAATGTCTAACGACGAACATCATTACCATATAGTCAAAGCCTCATGCCAAGACTACAAATAAAATTTTTGTCAAGGCCTTGTACCAAGACACTAGTTTTTATCGTGAGACGTACTGATGCATCAAGGAGCTATATCGGGCTTCACTCGTCACTTACTAAGTCCACTGCATTTCTTATATGCAAATGTTGAAACATAACATAAACATTCATATTAAAACTAGCATACAAAATTTCAAAACTTTAACCATAAACTATGAAGGGTATAAAAATAGCACATCCAGTGTCAAACATATCATAACTTATTCAATATAATATGGAAGATTGTACTATAATAAATCAACCTAATTTAAGAATAATATCTAGTAAAGGATGTTGACATAGTTGAAAATGATCAGTAAAACTTTTTGAGAGAAATATCCATTTTTGTGAAATCATTTAAAAGTCACACATTTATAAAGGAAGTAATTTAAAAGATATTTCTAAATCAAAGTGTATCATACCACTTTGAAAAATTTTAAATGGATTTACATTTTAAAACAATCATGTCTATATAAATAAATCCTTAAAACTATTTTGAAAACATGGACATTAATGAGAATGATTTAGAAGAATAAATATTTAAATAATTTAAAATGATTTTTTAGTTAAAGAGTACCATAAAATAATCATTTTTAAATGCCTTTTATGAAACATGGACATGGATAATAAATATTTCCCAAAAAATACTTACACATAAATAATCTTAGATAATAATGAGACTGAGGAATTAACCCTTACCTTGCACTTTCCTTTGGTCGAGGTTACGTTTAACCTCTTATATAATGACCATAGTATGATATTAAACTATACCATAGCCATATTCATATTTTTTATATCATACATGATTCATTTATGACTTTATACTACCCATTTAATGATTTCCATGTTAAATTAACATTTCGGGTAATAATCGCTTTCTTTATCGAACATGTTTTAACTTGTTATTCTTGATCGTATAACTTAGATCATGATTTAAATACTTCCAGAATCTAAAAAATGATTTATATATCATATATATTTATAAAATAAATATTTATAATAGGTAGATATATGAAATTTAAAACACTGTTTATGGAGACGATAGGTCGTACGTATGCATAAACATTGTTTCCATGTTCATATCATATTGAACAGAACTAAGTGAATAAGATATATGTAAATACACACACACAAATAGATATATATATATATATATATTCATTATCATTATGATGTCATATATTACATACTTATTAATAATATATATTTTTATAATTATCGTTGAATGGTGAACGTGGAAATGAATCTCATCGCGTCATGGAGACGGTAAGTCATACGTACACACGAGCGACGATATCATTTACTTAATGATTAAAAGGTGTGGATTTGGATGTTATATTAATTGTACATAAAAATTATCATGTTATTTTAATTATTTATGTACATATTACTCATAATTATATCCTACCAAATAACATAGTGTTGAATAACAAATTACACCACAACATGGAGATAGTAAGTCGTACGTATGCACGCATGGTGACATTATAATTAATAGGATGGATAGAATAATAAATATGGTTATAAATTATTTATAATAACATCAAATTATTTAGATGGTACTGGAGTTATTATATTTTTATGGAAATATCAAAGAAAGAGAAAGTGGATGAAGAATAGAACTGTGAAATAGGTGATAAATTAGTTACCTCTTCTTGAGGTGTTTCCTTTTGATTTGAACAAAAATGGATCCTTAGGATGGCTTTATACTAAAGTTAAGGCCTCTAGGTTGAATTTAGGGATGTTTGGAGGAGAGTTTGGTAGGTTTTTGTAGAGCCAAATGGCTTTGGAGGTGTGATTTTGAGAGAAGGAGAAGTACCTTTTTATAAGAGAGGTGAGGGTCACTTTAAGAAACGTTTGAAATATTATTTTATAATAAAATAATTTTTGGTTTATAATGGATAAAAACTGATTTATTTAGACTATAAGGTAGTAATGGGTCGAAATACTCTCATCCAATACTTTTTAGACAAGATTAACCTTATCTTTTAGATTTAACCCTTAGTTAAATAGTTTAACTTTTACCATGTATTCTGGAATTATTATAATAAATGGTTAATAATCATACAATAAAATGTAAAGAGAACCCAAAGTGGTTCATAAATATAATATCTATTATTATATAAGTATTTTGGCTGAACCATATATTTTTAGGACTATTATATCATTTAATAATATAGTATTTGTTTTAAAAACTCATTTATGTCAATTTTGACATTATTTAGTATTTGAATTTTTTGAAAGTCATAACAACTTGATTACTTCAAAAAAAATACATTGAATCAATACAAAAATGTCATATGCACATAAAAAATTCGTTTATGGCATCAAAACGTTCAAATTATATTTATTTTAATATTTATAATATCATTTATTTGATTCATTCATTAATAAGGAAAATACAGCATCATTATTGTGTCATATATAAATATATTTATTTTATATACATAAATTATAAATAAAGTATCATGATGTAGGAAATATTTTTAGATTTATAATGAATATTTATAGTCTAATATATCAATTATATATCCTCATATAATAATTTTATTACTAAAAGATACATGCTTTTGTTATTTTGGTCTTTACTTTAGATTATTTAATATAAAATGCCATTATCAATCCCATGTGGCTCCACGGGGTCCCCAAATCAATATAAGGATGCTCATGGTCGGAAATGTATCATCCAATATGGTAATTACACATGTTAGGATAATTTAATATTATTATAATATTATTTTTTACCCTTATTTACTGAATTTACCATTTAACCATGGTAAATAAAATATTTACCGAAATAATTATTAATAATGTATAAAAATTAAATTTACCTAATTACACAATTTTTACCTCCTAATTAAAAATATGAAATCCATTTTTCCATATTCAAAACACAGAAGTTGCAGAAATTAATTTAAAATTAATTCTCGTTGTCGAAACCATAAAGCGCGTTTTTAAGATGTAAAAACAATCAAAAGATTGAAATATGTTTATGTACTATTTAAATTTAAAATTACTTACAATGAACTAAATTATATTAAATGATAAAAATATAATCTAATTATACTTTAAAAAACTCTAATTTATAATTTAACACAATAAATTATTTCAATTAAAAAAGTTGTATTTAATTAAAATTTAGTTTTTTCACTATTCATTAAAATATGAAAGTTATCAGAAAAATACCAAAAATTTATCAAAACTATATTTTTCGGTCCTTATTCTAAAGAAGAATTTAATTTCATTAAATTTAATATTTACAAGTGTCAAATATTGGTTTTAAAAAGGGGTCTCCATTAAATGGTGGTAAAATTGTATTTTTTTTAAAATAGTTCTTTTATCTGAAAAAAATGAATTTGTTCTTAAATTATGTCTAAGAAACACATAATATGGATTCTAAAATTATATGGAGTATATAAAATTTAAAATTTAGTTAATACTATTCATAACCTCTTTTTGAATGGCTAGTTTAGTAAGTCGTGCTGCGCTCAAACTCGGTGTTGCGTGTAGCGCAAGTTATTGAATTACTTTGAAGAGATAACATACTATGAAATCCTGGGATGTTACATTCTCCTCTCATTCAAAAAATTGAATCCTCTCAATTTGAAATTGTTATTCAAAAATAAATCTTTAAAAATAGAAAAATACCTTTGTGGAAAACCCACATCGGAAATTGGGTTAATAAAATTTAGTCTTAATAAGAGGGAAAGGGAAATGAAAAAGTCACTACCGAATTTTGATCTCAATTAGGTGAACATTGGTGGAAATTAGAGACACATAATTAGAAGAAAAACAAAAATATTTATATGGAGTGATTGAGGTCATCAATCACAAACAAGTGAACAATAAATAGAAAATTGAGGGCCTCAAAGCCATAAAATTATGATGACTTAAAATATTATTGGTTCATCAAAACATAGGGTATTAGGATAACACATTTTTGGTTTTAATATCATTTAAGGAATGTTTAAGTATTAATTTCTAAATATAATAAGAAAAAAATACTTTACTTGTAGAGTTCCATCCCTTAACTGATTTCTACCACAAACTCATCTTTCACTCCCAAAAGATAATAGAACTAAAAAATATTCTATTTATCTTAAACATATAGAGTTCAAAAGAATGAATTTATAATTCATCTATCAAACCTGTTAAAAAACTACATTATATAAATCAGAGCATCACGTAGGCCAGTGGTAGGTGATGCACCCTTATCACCCATTGGTTGCGAGTTAAGTCTCGCGGTCTTTCCAGACGCAACTGGTTGTCGCCCGATCTCCAGGTTGTCCATTTTATAACAATCCAAAAATAATATTAATAAATTCTTTAACCTTAACAATAGTATCCAATGTCAAAATTAATCCATTCCAACCTTTAGAATTATCCAAAATACTTCTATCCAAACTCACAGTCCAAAATTTATAAGGAAGTTAAACACAATGAAGTTCATTTTTTCCATGTAATAACATGTGAATACATTCATCATATAGTATTTTAATACATGGTAACACCCTAAATTACTATAAAACCTTATTGATTACATTCATGCTCCCTTATTACTTATAGAAAACTGGATGTAATCCTTATATCCAAAAATGTTGAAAACTCTAATAATAATGGAAAAACATATAATTAATTAGTTTCAAGGTAGTCAAGAATATCTAATATAATTTGTCCAAATCAATCATATCTTATTCCGATATCATTATCTCAATTTCAGAAACATATTAAGGGTTATATTTCACCCAACCATATATTTTTCAAAATGTTTAGCTTGACACTATGTCACTTTACTTGGTACCATAAAATCTCAAATCATTAATGAAATCATACTGAAATACAATCCTTATATACTCTATAATTCTTATAACTTGTAAATCATTAATAAAATATTCAAATGAAATAATTCTTTAATAACAACTTAACAACACTAATTATTCCTCTACATCTGTGGTGGTATCATAACTTGATTATTATCCAATAGCATCATTTGGGGTATACTCTGATGATTGGGACATTGATTCAAGTAGTGTCCCAACTCCTTGAAGATGGATCATTGTACATTTGAAACCTTTTTCTCACCCCTGCAATCACGTACTTGGTGTCCTTTTTCTCCACACTTATAACAAAATTTCTTTCCTTTCATGCACTTCCCTGGGTGATTCTTTCCACAGTTATCACATATGGGAAATCCTTCTTTTCCTTCTTCTCATTATCCAACTTCCTCTCTACCATCCTCTTCTTCTCTGGCTTCCCTTCAAAGCCATATGACTCAGAGAATTATTTACTTATATTATTGACACATGATATTATTTCTTCATATGATGAGAATAATTGGGAGACTATTTCCCTTCTAAATGTTGGCTTGATGCCATAAAATATATGATCCTTCTTACTCCTTGGATCATGTGTATTGTTGGAGTTCTCATTCCTTCTACTAGGCGCCATTTCTAAACAATGGCATACACTAGGTTATTTTTTGAATCGAAATGCATAATTCCTAACTTTTAAAATACCTAAGGTAAATTGAAAAGATTATGCATATATCCATAATCATAAAAAAAATTCATTGAGGAAGTATTTACTCTTAAATAATTTATGATGGCTTTTGAAGAAAATATGAATTATTCTAAGCATATCCCACAGCAGTGTCGTAACCAAGAGTGTAGCAAGGACCATTTTTGGGTACGAGGATACCTTGGGTCAAGCCTGAAACTCCTTGTCAGAGTTTTTAATCCTAGGTACATTGGTACCAGAGCTGCCTCTACCTACTCGTATCCAGGCAGGGATGTATTTCTTGGAAAACTCAAAAAATATTTACATTACCAAGATTCTACGCAGTTCTTCTATACTAATCCTCAAAGTTTATCTTAGGGCAATGTTCTCTAATCAATGTTTTTCTAAATCTAGCTTCCAAGGACTGTACTAAATTTCCTTAATACCAACTATATTTCCCTGACCCGAAAAGCCCAGTTTTGGTGCATTATTTTTATACATTGGAATTATTACAAGGAATCATGCCCCAAAGTAACGATAAGTTTAGTAGTCTTGGAAAATATATTACATATATGAATGATACATTACACGTTAAAACATAAAACAAAACATAAATAATCTGTTTAGAATTCAATTATTTATCTATCTTAACCCTATATATCAAACATAATACACTTCCTAGAATCCTGGGAAAACAAAACTTAAGAAAGGGGTGAACTCATATGCTCAGTAAGGGTAAATAATTTAAAAGAATCTATAAACTTTTAAGGAAAGATGTGTAATAAAAACAATAGCTATTTAAACATAAACATGAACATAATATGGAGAAAATTAATCAAACATTACTATATAAACATGCAGCTGGATATTCTACTAGTCGAATAATCACATGTAATAATTAATTTCATAATGAGGGAATTCTTAACGCAAGACATCATTACCACATAGTCAAGGCCTCGTGCCCAGACTACAAATATAATTTTTGTCAAGGCCTTGTACAAAGACACTAGTTTGTCTCATGAGACCTACTGATGTATCAGGGAGCTATAGTAGGTTCCACCCATCCCTTACTAAGTCCATTGCATTCCTCATATGAAAATTTTGAAACATAACATAAACATTTGTATTAAAACTAGCATACGAAATATAAATACTTCAACCATAAACCATGAAGGGTATAAAAATAGCACATCCACAGTCAAACATACTATAAATCATTAAATACAATATGGATGATTTTATTATAATAAATCAACCTTAATTAATAATAATATCCAGTAAAAGATTTTTACATAGTTGAAAATGATCAGTAAAACATTGTGATAGACATATCACTTTTTGTGAAATCATTTAAAAGTCACAAATTTATAAAGGAAGTAATTTAAAATAGATTTTTGAATCAAAGTTTTTCATTCCAATTTGAAACTTTTGAGAGGAATTAACATTTTAAAACAATCATGTTCATATAAATAAATCCTTAAAAACATTTTGAAAACATGGACATTAATGAGAAAGGTTTAGAAGAATAAATATTTAAAACATTTAAAATGATGTTTTAGTTAAAGAGTACCTTAAAAGAATCATTTTAAAATGTATTTTATGAAACATGTACATGGATAGTAAATATTTCTCAGAAAATACTTACACATAAACAATCTCGAATAATATTGAGATTGAGGAATTAACTCTTACCTTGCACTTTCTTTTGGTTGAGATTATGTTTAACCTCATGTATAATGACTATAGTATGTTATTTAATTATACCAGAACCATATTCATATTTATTATATCATACATGATTCATTTATGACATTATACTACCCATTTAATAATTATTTCCATGTTAAATTAACATTTCGGGTAATAATCACTTTCTTTATCGTACGTGTTTTAACTTGTTATTGTTGATCTTATCACTTATATCATGATTTAAATACTTAAAAAATATAAAAAAATGATTTATATATCATATATATTTAGAATATAAATATGTATTATAGGTAGATATATGAAATGGAAAAGACCATTTGTGGAGATGGTAAGTCGTACGTACGCATAAACGATGTTTCCATTTTCATATCATATTGAACAAATCTAAGTGAATATGATATATGTAAATACACACACACACAGATATATATATATATATATATATTTCCAGTAGCATTATTATGTCATATATTACATACTTATAAATAATATATATTTTTATAATTATCGTTGAATGGTGAACGTGGAAATGAATCTCATCGTGTCGTGGAGACGGTAATTCGTACGTACACACGAGCGGTGATATCATTTCCTTAATGATTAAAAGGTGTAGAATTGGATGATATATTAATTGTACAAAAACATTAGCATGTTATTTTAATTATTTTTATACGTATTACTCATCATTATATCCATCCAAATAACATAGTGTTGAATAACAAATTACACCACAGCATGGAGACGGTAAGCCGTATGTATGCATGCATGTTGACATTATCATTCATAGGATGGATAGAATAAAAAATATGGTTTTAACTTATTTATAATAACACCACAATATTTAGAAGGTACTGGATTTATTATATTTGTATGTAAATAACAAAGAAAGATAGTGGAAGAATAGTATAACTTTGAAAGAGGGGAGAAAATAATTACCTCTTCTTCAGGTGTTTCCTTTTGATTTTAGAAAAAGGGCTCCTTAGGTTGTCTTTATGCTCAAAGGAAGGATTATAGGTTGAATTGAGGGAATTTGGGAGGAGATTTGGGAGGGGTTGTCTGATCCAAGTGGCTTTGTAGGTGTGATTCTTAGAGAAGGGGAAGAACCCTTTTATAAGAGAGGTGAGGGTCACTTTCGGAAAAGTTTGAAATATTATTTTATTATAAATTAATTTTTGATTTATAATGTCTAAAAATTGATTTATTTTAGAACTAAGGTGGGAATGGTTCTAAATCCTCTCAACAAACAGGTTTTATACAAGTTTAGGTAACTATTTTAACCTTATATTTTAGATTTAACCTTTTGTTAAATAGTTTAACTTTTACCATGTATTCTTGTATTATTATAATAAAAGGTTAATAATCTTACTATAAAATGAAAATAAAACCCAAAGTGGTTCATTAATGAAGTATCTATTATTATATAAGTTCTTTTTTCTTAATTTTATATTTTTAGTACTATTATATCATTTAATAATATAGTATTTTTTTGAAAACTCATTTAAGTCAATTTTGACATTATTTAGTATTTGGTTTTTGTGAAAGTATTAACAACTTGATTAACTAGAAAAGAATAAATTGAATCAATCCTAACATGTCATATGAACCTATAAAATTTTTGGATGACATAAAAACTTTCAAATTATATTTATTTTAATATTTATAATATCATTTGTTTGAATCTTTCATTAATAAGGAAAATGTTGCATCATTATTGTGTCATATATAATTTTTTTTAAAAAAGAAAGAGCCCATGGATAATAAAAGAAAACAAAAGTTTACATGAAGCGAAAGGAAGGAATTTTATTACAATCTCTTTCATAGAGGTGAAGAAAATCAGCTGGCAGCGCATCCAGCCAAGTCATGTTCTGGTGGACACCTTTATTGGCAAGGGCATCAGCAACTGCATTTGCTTCCCGGTAGGCATGTGTAGCAATGTAGTCGATCTTCTGGAGCGAATTCAAACAATTCATCCAGCGCATAGTAAGCGGCCAGGCTAGATGAATGAATCCGTTCCAAATTGCTTGAACAATGGTGGTAGAATCACTTTCAATCCACAGTTTACGCCAACCTCTTTGCAGAGCAAAATCAACAGCATGGATGACTCCAAGCATCTCTGCTTCAATGGAAGAGGCGATCCCACAACCTCCGTAGAAGCAACCATGACAATGGTCATCAGAGTCTCTGTAAATGGCCCCACAACTAACAGGTCCAGGATTGCCTTTTGAGGCGCCGTCGACATTCACTTTAATCCAACCCGGCATCGGAGGTTGCCAGAAAACTTCAAAGGGTTGCTTGAGCTTCGGGAAAATACCCGGGACACGGATACGTCTAAGGATCTCGAAGTCTCCAATATGATTGCTACAACAATCTTTTTGAATTGATGCAGCTTCATGAATCGCAATGAGAATTCGAGCTTTTCCTGCATTAAGACTGAAAGAGTGATTATTATGGATAAGATCATTTCTTGCATACCAGATTTCATGAAGGAGTTCAGACACTGCTGCAAGAAAAATGTTTTTGACTTGCCGAGAGGCGCCATATTTAGTACATTCCTTCAAAAGTAAACAAATCGTGTCAGATAAGGACCATGAAGAATTAAAAAGATCAAAAATATAGTTCCATAAAGCCGTGGTCGTAGCACAAGACAAGAAGAGATGATCAGAATCCTCTCTGTGTTGATTGCATAAATGACATTTAGAGCAAAGTTGAATGCCAGAGGCTTGAAGCCGATTTTCAGTGGGCAATCTATTGTGAGCAATACGCCAAATAAGGGTGAACCTGGAGGGTTTAATCCAAGTCTTATTGAAAGTACTCACCCAGTTATAATCAGATTCATTGTCAGAAAAATTGTGCATGTAGAAATTTTTTGAATCAAGTATGCCATTGGGAGGAGGTTCCCAAACAAGGAAGTCCCCAGACGTGGAGAAGGTATAATTTTCAATAATTTGAGCAATTTCATTGGGGAGATCATGCTTATGAAGATGCATAACATCTTTAATAGTGTGGGTGGTGTTTATAGAAGTGTTATTAGGGGGCAGCATGGAAATTAAAGGAGTACCAATCTAGTTGTCACACCAGAATTTAATGTTAGAGTCAACGCTGACCATCCACCTGGAGTTAGCCATAATCTTCTGATAAGAGTTTCTAATAGAGGGCCAGATTGAAGAGTTGATGAAATTAAGATTTCCTTTTAAAAGTTTATTTAAAAATCTATATTTTAAAAAGTTAGTGGCTTTAGAGTTGTTATTAATAAGGCGCCAAGTGAATCTCGCTTGCAGAGCATCGTTGAACAATTTTAAGTTTTTGATGCCAATGCCTCCATTATCAAGAGGTTTACAACATGTCTTCCATGGGATGGTAACAAGTTTCCTTTCAAAGATACTTCCCGTCCAGATGATATTTTTTATAAAGGTATTGACTTTCTTGAAAGTACCTATGGGCCATTTATAAATCATGAGCGAGTAGACCAGCTTAGAGACAATGGTAGATTTGACAAGACGAATTCTACCAGCCATGGAGAGGGATTTCCCCTTCCAAGTAGAAAGTTGATTAATAATTTGATCCGTGATATTAGAGAAATAAGAGGATTTAGGACGTCCCCAGAAAATCGGGACGCCCAAGTACGTAAAGGGAAAAGAGCCCTCCTTAATTCCAAGATTATTGGTGATAATGGATTTTCTTCTAACATGAAAATTTTTACCGAAGAAAATGTGAGATTTGTTCCAGGAAATAGATTGTCCAGAAAGGTTCTCGTAATGAGAGATAGCTTGCTTAAGACATTGAATATTTCTTTGATCTCCCTTAAGAAACAAAATAATATCATCAGCATAGAGGAGGTGAGTGGGGACAGTAAGGTTTCTACCGGCCTGAATGGGTTTAAGTTTATTTTGATCAACCAGATTATGAATGAGTCTGCTGAAGTAGTCTTCCGCAATAACAAACAGAATGGCCGAGAGGGGATCGCCCTGTCTGACACCTTTAGAGCATTTAAAAAATCCACGAGGGGTGCCATTAATTAATATGGAAATGCTAGCAGATTGAAATAAAGTCTTAATTCTCTTGATAAAAGTCTCATGAAAACCAAACTTTTTCAAGACTCTAAAAATAAAGCCCCAATCAAAGGTATCAAAGGCTTTTCTAATATCAAGCTTGATGGCCACACAACCCCCCCTATTATTTTTATTAAGGGTGTTGGTACATTCTGAGGCGAGACAAATGCAGTCTTGGATGGATCTATTCTTAATGAAACCAAACTGATTCCATGAGACAATTTTGTTGCAAATCGGAGCCAATCTGTTGGCAATGATTTTAGTAATGATCTTGTAAAGGGTATTGATAAGAGCAATTGGTCTAAAATGATGAATTTCAGAAGCATTTTCAACTTTGGGTATTAAGGTGAGGAATTGAGCATTGATACCCCGAGGGAGGGATCCGTGAATGAAAAAAGACCTTATCAGCTTACAAACATCTGAACGAAGAGTGTCCCAGTGATTTTGATAGAAACCATTGTTAAAACCATCCGGTCCAGGAGCACTATCAGGATTTAGACTAAAGACAGTGTCTTTAATTTCATGCTCCAAAGGAATAGCTAAGAGGGAGTCATTGTCATGCTCATCCACCATTAAGGGGATAATATTAGGATCGAGATCAATATTTCTCTCAGGGCCATTGAAAATGTCATTAAAGTAGGAGACAACATGATCTGCGATGGCTTCTTCAGAGTCAATGATCAAATCGTTGTGAATCAGTTTAGTGAGAGGACGGTTGGCTTTTCTGGTTCTTTGAAGAGAGTTATAGAATTTAGTATTTCTATCTCCAATAGGGTTAGGACACATTTTAGGGTAATTTAATATTATTATAATATTATTTTGTACCCTTATTTATAGGATTTACCCTTTAACCATGGTAAAGAAAATATTTACCCAATTAATTATTCATAATGTCTAAAAAAAGTTACCTATATACAAAAATTGTACATCCTGATTCCAAATATTAAATCTGTTTTTTCAAATTCAAAACATTTAAGTTTTATAAATTAATTTAAAATTAACTCCTGTTGTCGAAACCAAAAAGCAGGTTCTTAAAAAATAAAAAATTATCAAAATATTGAAATATTATTATGTACTATTTAAATGTAAAATTAATTCCAATGAAATAATTTATATTAAATGATAAAAATATAATCTAATAATACTTTAAAAAAACTAAAATTTATAATTTAACTCTATAAATTATTTTCATTAAAAAAATTTGTTTTTAATTAAAATTTAGTATTTTTCACTATTCATCAAAATTTGAAAGTTATCATAAAAATACAAAAAATTTATAAAAACTAAATTTTTATGTCTTGATTATAAATAATAATTTAATTTAATTGAATTGAATATATAAAAGTGTCAAATATTGGTTTTAAAAGGGGTTCTCCATTAAAAGGTGTTAATTTTTTTTAAAATACTTCTTTTATCTAAAAAATGAATTTGTTCTTATATTATGAAATATAAATACATAATATGGATTATAAAATTATATGGAGTATATAAAATTCAAAATTCAATTAATATTATTCATAACCTCTTTTTGAATAGCTACTTTAGTAAGTCTTGGTGCGCTCGAACTCGGTGTTGTGTGTAGTGCAAGTTGTTGAATTACTATAAAGAGATAACATACTATGAAATCTTGGGTTGTTAAATTCTCCCCTCCTTTAATAAATTTGATCCTCACAATTTGAAATTTTTCTTCAGAAATAAAAGGTTATAAATAGAAAAATACCTTTGTGGTAAACCCACATTAGAAATTGGGTTAATAAAATTTAGTCATAATAAGAGGGAAAGGAAAATGAAAAAGTCACTACCAAATTATTATCTCAATTAGAAGAATATTGGTGGAAATTAGAGACACATAATTGGATAGAAAATGTAAATATTTATTGGGAGTTATTGAGGTCATCAATCACAAACAAGTGAACAGTAAACAGAAAATTGAGGGCCTCAAAGACATAAATTTATGATGACTTAAAATATTATTGGTTCATCAAAACATAGGGTATTAAGATAACACATTTTTGGTTTTAATATCCTTTACCGAAAGTTTAAGTATTAATTTCTTCATATAATAAAAAAAACTTGACAAGTAGAGTTCCATCCTTTAACTAATTTCTACCACAAACTCACCTTTCACTCTCAAAAGATAATAGAACCCAAAATATTTTTATTTATCCTAATCGTATAGGGTTTCAAAAAAAATAAATTTATAATTCATTAGTTAGACCTTTTAAAAAAACTAAATTATACAAACTAGAACATCATGTACGTCAGTGGTAGGTGATTCACCCTTATCTCCCTTTGGTTGCAGGTTAAGTCTCTTGGCCTTACCGGACGCGATGGGTTGTCGCCCGATCTCCGGGTTCTCTATTTTATAAGAATCGAAAAATAATCATATGAAATGATTTAAATTTAACAATATTATCCAATTTCAAACTTATTCTATTCCAACCTTTATAATTATCCAAAATACTTATGTCCAAACTCACAGTACAAAATTTATACGGAAGGTAATCACAATGAAGATCTTTTTTTCCACGTAATAACATGTGAATACCTTCATCATGTATTCTTTTAAAACACGGTAATAGACTAAATTACTATAAAGCCTTATTGATTACATTCATGCTCCCTTATTCCATAAAAAATACTATATATACTCTTTATATCCAAAAAAATGTTGAAAACTCCAATAATAATGGAATAAAAAACAATTAATTAGTTTCAAGGTACTCAAGAATATCTAATATAATTTTTTCAAATCGATCATATATTATTCCAAAATCATTATCTCAATTTCTGAAACATATTAAGGGTTATATTTCCCCCAACCATATATTTTCAAAATTTGTTAACTTGAAACTATGGCACTTTACTTGGTACTATAAAATCTCAAATAAATAATAAAATCATACTACAGTAAAATCCTTATATACTCTATAATTATTATAACTTGTACATCATTAATAAAATACTCAAATGAAATAATTCTTTAATAACAACTTAACAACACTGATTATTCCTCTTCATCTGCGGTAGTATCATAACTTGATTATTATCTAATAGAATCATTTAGGTTAAACTTTGATGATTGGGACATTGATTTACGTAGTTTCCCAACTCCTTATAGATGGAGCATTGTACATTTGAAACCTTTTTCTTACCATTGAAATCACGTACTTGGTGTGCTTTTTCTCCACACTTATAACAAACTCTCATTCCTTTCATGCACTTTCTAGGGTTATTCTTACCACAGTTATCTCATATGGGAAAATCCTTCTTTCTCTTCTTCCCATTATCCATCTTTCTCTCTACCATCCTATTTTTCTCTGAATTCCCTTCAAATCCATATAACTCATAGAATTATTTACTTATATTATTAACACATGATACTATTTATTCATATGATGAGAATATATTTGAGACTATTTCCCTTCCCAATGTTGTCTTAATACCATGAAATATATAATCCTTCTTACTCATTGGATCATGTGTATTGTTGGAGTTCTCCTTCCTTCTACTGGGAGCCATTTCTAAACAATGGCATACACTAGGTTAGTTTATGAATCACAGTGCATAATTCCAAACATGTAAAATACCTAACGTAAATTGAAAAGATTATGTATATAATCCATAATCATAAAAATGTTTTCATAGAGGAAGTATTTACTCTAAAATATTTCATAATGGCTTGTAAATAAAATGTGAACTATCCTAATCATATCCCTCGAGAGTGTCGTAACCAAGAGTGCATCAAAGATTGTTTTCATGTACCTTGATACCCTAGGTCAAGCATGAAACTCCTTGTCGGAGTTTTTACTCCTAGGTACATATGTTCTAGAGCCGCCTCTACTTGCTCATCTCAAGACTGGGATATTGTTATTTTAAAACTCACAAAATATCTACATTACCAAAATTCTAGGGAGTTATTCTATATTAATCCTCAAAGTTTCTCTTAGGATAATGTTCCCTAATCAGAGTTTTTCTAAATCTAGTTTCCAAGGTTTGTATTAAACTTCCTATGATACTAACCGTAATGCCCCGACCCCAAAAGCCCAGAGTCGTTGCATTATTTCAATAAATTGGCATGGTTACAAGGAATCATGTCCCAAAGGACCGATCAGTTTATAAGTCATGGAAAATAGACTACATACATGAATGTTACATTACACATTGAAACATAAAATACAAAATAAATAATCCATTGTGAATGAAATTATTCCCCTAGCTTAACCCTTCATGTCAAACATAATACACTTCTTGGAGTCCTGGGAAAACAAATCATAAGAAAAGGGTGATCTCAGATGCTCAGTAAGGGTAAATAATTTAGCGGAAGCTATAAACTTTTAAGGTAAGATGTGTAATAAAAACAACAGCCTTTTAAACATAAACTTGAACATAATATGTAGAAAATAAATTAAACATTACCATATAAACAAGCACATAGATATTTTACTAGTCGAATAATCACATGTAATAATTAACTTCACAATGAGGGAATGCCTAATGCCAGACATCATTACCACATAGTAAAGACCTCATGCTAAGACTACAAATAAAATTTTTGTCAGGGTCTTGTGCCAAGACACTAGTTTGTCTCATGAGACCTAGAAATGCATCGAGGAGCTATAGCGGGCTCCACCTGTCACTTACTAAGTCCACTACATTCCTCTTATGAAAATGCTGAAACATAACATAAACATTTGTATTAAAACTAGCATATGAAATGTCAATACTTCAAAAATAAACCATAAAGGGTATAAAAATAGCACATCCATAGTCAGACATATCACAGCTCATTCGTTACAATATAGAATATTTTATTATAATAAACAAACCTGAATCAACAATAATATCTAGTAAAGGATGTTGACATAGTTGAAAATGATCAGTAAAACTTTTTGAGAGAAATATCTTTTTTTGTGAAATCATTTAAAAGTCACACATTTATAAATTAAGTCATTTAAAAGAGATTTTTGAATAAAATTTTCCCATACCACTTTGAAACTTTTCAAAGGAATTAACATTTTAAAACAATCATGTCAATATAAATAAATCCTTAACTATTTTGAAAACATGGACATTAATGAGAAATATTTAGAAGAATAAATAATTAAAACATTTAAAATGATGTTTTAGTTAAAGATTACCTTAAAATAATCATTTTGAAAGGTCTTTTATGAAACATAGACATGGATAATAAATTCGTCCTGGAAAATAATTACACATAAACAATCTTGGATAATAATTAGATTGAGGAATTAACCCTTACATTGCACTTTTCTTTGTCAAGGTTACGATTAACCTCCTATATAGTGACCATAGTATGTTATTAAATTATACCCGAACCATATTCTTATTTATAATATCATACATGATTCCTTTATGACTTTATACTACCCATTTAATAATTATTTCCTTGTTATCTTAACATTTCAGGTAATAATTGCTTTCTTTATTGTATGTGTTTTAACTTGTTTTTATTCATCGTATCACTTAGGTCATGATTTAAATACTTTTAGAATATAAAACAAGATTTATATATTATATATATTTAGAATATAAATATGTATAATGTAACACCCTAGAATGATAATGGGTTAAATGACTAAATGATATGACTCATGTCAAAAAGGTGCACCTTTCTTTTTGGGAGCATACCTGATTATAACTCCATATTTAAGTGTGTTTGGTTTGGAGTAGTGATCAGGATGGGTAACTTTCTGGGAATTTTCCTAGGATGTGTGTGAGTGAGGAAAAATTACACTGGAAATGAAACTTTTTGGCCTGTGGGGACTGTCATTAGTCAGATGACCCGTTCTGGCATGTGGGCGGACCCTTGGCTGGGGACCATGTGTCTGCAGGGCATCTGGTGGTACCTGGCGGGCCAGGACACGATGAACATGTTAAGTCGGGGTGGTTGTGTTGTCACCAGGACCCGTTTGTCACATTTGGTATCAGAGGTGGTACCCAGCCTTAAGTGTGGTGCACTGCTTGGGTTGAGATGTAGGGCCCACAATGAAGACGTTGTTCTCTACGGGGGTGATTGTAACACCCCGTAATGATAAAGGGTTAAATGATTAAATGATATGAATCATATCAACATGGTGAACCTTCCTTTTCAAGAGCCTACCTGATTCGAACTCAACAGTTAAGCATTCAGGCTTGTGGGTGGACCCTTGGGTGGGGACCACGTGTCTGCGGGGAAACTTTTGGTACCTGGCGGGCCAGGACCCGATGAACATGTTATGGCGGGGTGGTTGTGCTGTCACCAGGACCCGGTTTTCACATTTGGTATTAGAGGTGGTACTCATCCTTAAGTGCGGTGCACTGCCTGGGTTGAGATATAGGGCTCACAACGAGGACGTTGTGCTCTAGGGGGGGTGATTGTGACACCCCATAATGATAAAGGGTTAAATAACTAAATTATATGACTCATATCAACAAGTTTCACCTTCTTGTTTAGGAGCCTACCTGATTCGAACTCCACATTTAAGTGTGCTAGGCCTAGAGTAGTGATCAGGATGGGTGACCTTATGGAAATTTTCCTAGGGTGTGTGTGAGTGAGCACAAAGCACACTGGAAAGGACATGTGTTGGCATGTGGGGACTATCATTAGTCAGATGACCTGTTCAGTTATGTGGGTGGACCCTTGGGTGGGGACCACGTGTCTGCAGGGCCAACTAGTGGTACCTGGCGGGCCAAGACCCAAAATCAATGTAAAGGAGGGGTGGTTGTGCTGTCATCGGGACCTGAATGTCACATATAATAGGTAGATATATGAATTGGAAAACACCGTTTATGGAGACGGAAGGTCATACGTATGCATAAACGCTGTTTTCATTTTCATATTTTATTGAACGGAACTAAGTGAATAAGATATATGTAAACACACACACACACACACACACATATATATATATATATATATATCTGTAGGGAAACTCATGGTACCTGGCGGGCCAGGACCCCACGACCATGTTAAGGAGGGGTGGTTGTGCTGTCACCGAGACCCGGTTGTCACATTTGGTATCAGAGGCGATATCCAGGCTTTAGTGTGGTGTACTTCCTGGTTTGATATGTAGGGCCCACAATGAGGACGTTGTGCTCTAAGGTGGGGGTGATTATAACACCCCAGAATGATAAAGGGTTAAATGACTAAATGATATTACTCATATCAACAAGTTGAACCTTCTTTTCAGGAGCCTACCTGATTATAACTCCACATTTAAGCGTGCTAGGCCTGGAGTAGTGATCAGGATGGGTGACCTTATGGAAAGTTTCCAAGGGTGTGTGTGAGTGAGCACAAAGCACGCTGGAAAGGACAAGTGTTGGCCTGTGGGGACTATCATTAGTCAGATGACCTGTTGAGGTATGTGGGTGGACCCTTGGGTGGGGACCATGTGTCTGCGAGGCCAACTGGTGGTACCTGGCGGGTTAGGACCCGACGGCCATGTTAAGGCGGGGTGGTTGTGTTGTCATTGGGACCCAGCTGTCACATATAATAGGTAGATATATGAATTGGAAAATTCCGTTTATGGAGACGATAGGCCGTACGTATGCCTAAATTCTATTTTCGTTTTCATATTGTATTGAATGGAACTACGTGAATAAGGTATATGTAAACACATAGACACACATACATTCGTGGGGTAACTGGTGGTACCTGGAGGGCTAGGACCTGACGACCATGTTAAGGCGGGGTGGTTGTGCTGTCACCGGGACCCGATTGTCACGTTTGGTATCAGAGGTGATACCCAGTCTTAAGTGTGGTGAACTGCCTGGGTTGAGATGTTGGTCCCACAACGAGGACGTTGTGCTCTAGGTCGGTGATTGTAACACCCCAGAATGATAAAGATTTAAATTACTAAATGATATGACTCATATCAACAAGGTGAACCTTCCTTTTTAGGTATGTGGGTGGACCCTTGGGTGGGGACCATGTGTCTGCGGGGCCAACTGGTGGTACTTGTCGGGCCAGGACCCAACGACCATGTTAAAGTGGGGTGGTTGTGCAGTCATTGGGACCACGTTGTCACATATAATAGGTATATATATGAATTGTAAAATATTTTTTATGGAGACGGTAGGTCGTACATACGCCTAAACGTTGTTTTCATTTTTATATTGTATTGAACAGAACTACGTGAATAAGATATATGTAAACACACACACACATATCTGTGGGGAAACTGGTGGTACCTGGCGAGCCAGGACCTGACGACCATGTTAAGGTGGGTTGGTTGTGCTGTCACTAGGACCTGGTTGTCACATTTGGTATTAGAGGTGGTACCCAGGCTTAAGTGTGGTGCACTGCCTGGGTTGAGATTTAGCACCCACAACGAGGATGTTGTGCTCAAGGGGGGTGGTTGTAACACCCCAGAATGATAAAGGGTTAAATGACGAAATGATATGACTCATATAAACAAGGTGCACCTTCCTTTTCAGAAGCCTACCTGGTTAGAACTCCACAGTTAAGCGTGTTTGGCCTGGAGTAGTGATCCGGATGGGTGACCTTCTGGGAAGTTTCCTAGGGTGTGTGTGAGTGAGAAAAAAGAACACTGGAAAAGACAATTGTTGTTCTCAGGGGACTGTCATTAGTCAGATGACCCGTTCAGGCATGTGGGTGGACCTTTGGGTGAAGACCACATGTCTGCGGGGCCAACTGGTGGTACCTGACGGGCCAGGACCCAACGACCATGTTAAGGTGGGGTGGTTGTGCTTTAATTGTGACATGTTTTTCACATATAATAGGTAAATATATGAATTGGAAAATACCGTTTATGGAGATGGTAGGTCATACGTATGCATAAAGGCTATTTTCGTTTTCATATTGTATTGAACGGAACTAAGTGAATAAGATATATGTAAACACACACACACACACACACACACACAGATTTATATATATCCAGTAGCATTGTTATTTCATATATTACATACTTATTAATAATATATTTTTTTTATAATTATCATTTAATGGTGAATATATGAATTGGAAAATACCATTTATAGAGACGGTAGGTCGTACGTACGCATAAACACTTTTTTTGTTTTCATATTGTATTGAACGAAACTAAGTGAATAAGATATATATAAACACACACACACACACACACATATATATATATATATATATATATATCCAGTAGCATTATTTTTCATATATTACATACTTATTAATAAAATATATTTTTATAATTATCATTGAATGGTGAACATGGAAATGAATCTCACCGTGTCATGGAGACGGTAAGTCGTACATACACACGAGTGACGATATCATTTTCTTAATGATTAAAATGTATGGAATTGGATGGTATATTTATTGTATAGAAACATTATTATGTTATTTTTATTATTTATATACATATTACTATCATTATATCCATCCAAATAACATAGTGTTGAATAACAAATTACACCACTACGTGGAGACGGTAAGTCGTACATACACACGCATGGTGACATTATCATTCATAGGATGGATAGAATAATAAATATGGTTGTAAATTATTTATAATAAAATCATAGTATTTAGAAGGTACTAGATTTATTATATTTTTATATAAATAACAAAGAAAGAGAAAGTGGAAGAAGAATAGAACTTTGAAAGAGGTGATAAAATAATTACCTCTTCTTCATGTGTTCCATTTTTATTTGAACAAAAAGGCTCCTTAGGTTGGATTTTTGATCAATTGAAGGCCTATAGGTTGAATTGAGGAAAGTTGGGAGGAGATTTGGGTAGGGTTTGAACAAGACAAATTCATTTGGAGGTGTGATTTTGAGAGAAGGGGAAGTAACCTTTTATAAGAGAGGTGAGGGTCACATTAGGAAAAGTTTTAAATATTATTTTATTATAAAACCATTTTCAGTTTCTAATGGATAAAAATTTATTTATTTCAAATATAATATGGGTATGAGTCTAAATCATCTCAACCAATAGGTTTTATGCAATTTTAGGTCACTATATTAACCTTATCATTTATATTTAACCCTTAGTTAAATAGTTTAACTTTTACCATATATTCTTGTATTATTATAATAAATGGTTAATAATCTTACTATAAAATGACAATAGAACCCAAATTGGTTCATTAATGAAATATATATTATTATATAATTCTTTTAGCCAAACCTTATATTTTTAAGAATATTATATCATTTAATAATATAGTATTTTTTTTTAAAACTCATTTTTGTCAATTTTGACATTATTTAGTATTTGGTTTTTTTGAAAGTCATAAAAACTTGATTAATTAGAAAAGAATACATTGAATCAATCCTAACATGGCTTATTATTTTATAAAATTATTTTATGGCATCAAGTCTTTCAAATTATATTTATTTTAATATTTATAATATCATTTATTTGATTCTTTCATTAATAAGGAAAATACTGCATCATTATTGTGTCATATATAAATATATTTATTTTATATCTAAAAATTATAAATAAAATATCATGATATAGGAAATATTTTTATATTTCTAATGCATATTTATAGTCGAATAGATAAATTATATAACCTCATATAAAAATTGTTTTACTAAAAGATACAACCTTTTTTTTATTTTTGTCTTTACTTTAGATTATTTAAAATAAAATATCATTATCACTCTCAAGTGGCTCCACGGGGTCCCAAAATCATCCTGAAGATGCTGTCATGAACCAAATCTGGTCACCGCCAAAATCGACACCAAACCCAGCCTGTGATAAGGCCCGAAGGGTGTTCCCGATCCCCACGGGCTGGCATAAGTTCCCGGGTATCATATAATGATAATTGGGAACGATTTACCCGATTTTATAAACATTAAACAACAAAAAAACTCAATAAAACAAATCTGGATTTTTCAACTAAAACCATATTTTACAAAATTTCAGAACTGAATTACATAAGTTAAAACTATATTTAAAGACCATTAAAATGGTAAAAAAACAAATAAGGACAGCCCAAGAACCCTTATGTCAAGGGGCAGCACCCTTATGCTATCTCCACAAGACTTCACTACCAAGGACCTGCTAGAAACCCGAACCACTGGACCAAAAAAACTATACCCAACCTGCGACAACAAAAAAAACAAGTCTACTTACACCCAAGGTTGTAAGTAGGGTGTGAGCCAAATCCCAATAGGATACCACCACTAATAGATTCCATGTGATAAACATTTAATGGTGAAAAGCATGCAAGTTTTCAAAGAAATGATATGCTAGTTAAAATTTCTAAAAGATGTAACATTAAATAAAAACAGTTTTTAGGTGGGCTAATTTAAAGAATAAAAACATTTAAAATAAATACCATAGCTACTGAATTTTCCAGCCTCTCATACCGTATACCGACGGTAAGAACAAAGTATCTAGTGAGCACAAGCAATGGGAAATAACCCCTAGGCACTAGCTATTTGTGGGTCCCAGGTACCTCGTATCTCGGTGAGAGTAACCATCGCAAATATCCATTCTTGTGCACGAGCCACTAGTAGGGAACATACCCATAACCTAGTTGTCCCCAATAATCATCATCATAGTTTAGTTAGAGTTGTAAGCGTCAATCTTGCTAAGTGAAACTGAGGCCAAACCTCACAGATTCACTAGCATACTAGTACACGTCCACACACCTAGATACCCGGGTTTTCCCTTTGTGCTCAAACAAGTTCAACAAGTCAAGATATATACTTTGCACATGAAAATATCATTTCCATATCAAAAATTCACCAAACAGCCCACATGTATGTCACACAAGTCACAAAAGTACACTTTTCATTCAAATTGATTTTGAAATCCAACTCATACAAAAATAGCCCACAACACTCTTCATATTACATGGACACTTCCACAAATCCTTTAAACCATTTTTATAAACAATTCCAAGACATTATAACTCACATAACAGCCCACTCAAATAACATATAATACCACTTTCATCAACAAAATTCAATTTTCACAACACACTCACACAAAACATCCCCCAACCATGTTTTGCAGCTCTCTTCCCATTTTCTAAAACATTTCAGCACTTTATAAAACATTCTAAAAAAAATATTTGAAATCTTAAATAACCACCATACCTTTCAATAACTCATATTAGGTGATCACACCCCCCAAACAGTACATATAAACTCTTGTATCCACTTTGTTTAACCAAACAAAACATTCAAAATTTTCAAAAAAACAACTCAAGGGGTGTAACTATGTCTTTCACACAAAACCCATTTCAAAACCCCCATTTAAGACCAAAACCATACCAATTCCTATCAAAAATACAATTGGAAGTCCTAGATAAATTTATAAAAACACATTCAAGTGTTATAAAATAACCTTTAATAATACCACAAAAGATACAAATGAAAACACACATTTTCCTAAAATGATCTCAAGAAGTATAACAATGTTTTACACATCAAACCTATTCAAAACCCTTCTTTTTAGAACCACATGACACTATTAAATTACCAAACCAGAATTGGCAGGCCGAACAATATTTAATGAACCAATTTCATAAGTTATAAACCACACCCAAATAAAACCCCATGAGTTACACATGAAAACACCCAATTTCATGTTAAAAAGTGACTATAAAATTTAACACATAACCAAATCAATCATAAATAGTTTTTGCACCACACCCAACATATGAGGAATATGAAAAATGGTTAAATACAGCAAGATAACTCATCACTAATTGTTTACACATGGAACCACCTACCTTTTGAGTCAAAACCCTTGAATCTTGGTGTGAAACCACAACTGCAACCTCCGCCGCACCACAAGGATGTGAAAACAAACCCTAAACCATAATATTTCACCAAAAATACCCCAAATCAAACCCTAGTTATGAACCCTAACAGCTGGACCACTCTATAAATTTATGAAAGAGTGAGGAAACCCTAAAGAGAAAGAAGGAATTGGAGAGAGAAACACATACCCAAAATAATCTTGAAGAAAACGACTCAACATCCACCAGCATCTGAATTTTAAAACATCTAACCATTAATCTGATGTTTGAAAAATGGTTAGGAGATATTTTAGGGACTGGAATGGGGAAAAAAGAGTAAAAATAGAAGAAGTTATTAAAGGATCTATTTACCTCTCCAAATCTGGATGATTTCTGAAATCCAGAGAATTTTAGACCATTTTCATGATTCTATCGAGCTCCAAATTGTTGGAGGAGGTAATGGGGGCGCGCCTTAGGTACGTGGGCTCGGGTGTGAGGTGTAATCACCGACAAAACGCAAATATTGAAGGCAATATTAAAGGATTAAAATTTATTTTTAATGCAGAAAATGGGCTTTCGGGCAGGCCCAATTCCTTAAATAAAAATCCATATCCACCGTGATTATGGATTTATAAATGGTCCAAATAAATATGTTGGTGTTAATATGTCAGGGTATGACAACTAGGAATTGGAATGGATGAAAAATGTTGAAAAATGAAGAAGTTATAGAGGAATCAAAATTTATTTTTAAATCTGGAATTGGGCTCACGGTTTGACTCAATTCATAAAAACTCTCCCATTCCTCCATAAATGCTTGGGAAACCCTCAAAACAAAGCATGAATGGAAATTAAATGGAATTTAACATTAAAATAAGAAATTTATGTGACAATTCTCCCCACCATGAACACTTTCCGCCCTGGAAAGTCACATCAAGGTCAAAGCAACAACCAAACCCAACTGAGTAACCAAGAGGTACTCCCTTGCCAGGTTTCACCCCCAAAGGCCAAAACACCTCCAGTGATCAATTAAGGATTACTCTCTCAACCAAAACATACACCAATTTCCTGAAATTATCAATGAAATTCATACTTTATCCCAAAATAAAACTCCTCAAACACTATCCGAACAAGACTCAAGCAATTCACTCAAACGAACAACAACATCGAACAAGGATACACTTACCTTTAACTAAACCATTGGTCACTCTCCAATCCCAACGTTTACTCAAAGAATATGTTGGTAGCTATATAGTTCCGAATAAGACTACCTACTACCAAGCCAAGACCATAGATAAATTTGAGTTATTTGTACAGGGTGGACACAAATAGGCTCCCCGCCAAAAGAGACAACCTATATTTTTCTGAGACAGAATCAGAACACTAACAGGGGAGGCCTAAATGGACTCCTTTGTACAAAGGGTAGAATTCCATTAAATTTTTTTGAAGGAATGTACATGAGAATCATAGTGGGTCTCCCCACCATAATAACTAACCATCTTAACTGACCAGCATGGGCTGACACAGATAGGCACAATTTTTGTTTTAAGATTTGGGAAGGGCATAAGGTTAGTCTGCACGTTTGGGAAACCGTTCACTAGCTGTGCAGATCATTCTTTCTGCATTTCTTCCTAGAACACGGTCACTACTAATTGTGCACAAACTATGTCCTCGGTATTTCTATCCAAATTTCCAACCATTATCTAATGAATCCATGGAAACCAAAGTGGGAGGGAATGACATTACGTGAAGTCATGGGTACAAGGCCCTCCACCTATTTCCACCGAACGAGAAAAAAAGATAAAAGATAATGAAACCAGCAGTTTAAAATCTTCTTATCTTTAATGATGAAGATAGGACATTGTACAAGGTTTTAAACGACCCTGGGATTTCCTCTGACTATGATCCAGCTTCTCTCTGAGACCTATGGCTAGAGCTCAAATGATTGAAGCATCTTCGGCCTCGTAGTTGGGCTTTGGAAACCCCTTGGATGATATTTATTCTTTCGATGCAACCAATAACTACACCACAATCCCCGATATGTTTTGCATGACATAACACATTCCAAACTCATATTACCCTAACCCGATATTTCACTGAAACAAGGGATTATAAAATTCACACACAACAATCCTTATTTGTTCGGGTGAGAAACAATAGAAGTAAAGAACACATAAACTCACCTTCCTCTAAAATGGAATATTTTGAAGTTTTTCCAAGGGATACATTCACCCAACATAACAGGGACTCTCAAAGGATTTCATGAATTTAACCTATATGGTCAATCGAGAACATGACATCATAAGGCATCACCGAACATGACCATTACGACTGATATAAACAATGAATGGAGAGGGACCTTATACGACATCCCCAAACAACACACAATTCTAAAAAGTGGCTACAATATTCTATCATGACAATATTTCCCACAACAGTGGTTTAACTTGAACTCATTCTTCATAGAAACTTTGAAGAACCCAAAGTCCCTCTTAGACACCATTGAGACACTCATCCACACTAACAACCGTAGACCACATCCACCATCAATGAATCATGAAACTTAAGAAACTAAGGTATCTTTCAACCTTCCATGAGCACTCTCTCATTAAAAGAGGATCTAAAAATCAAAGAAAGGAATGGGTGTAGACTCAATCTACATATCTCGAGGAAAAAAATATTCCTTATATTGATCAACTGGAGGATTTTCGAATGGAAAAATAATCTGGGTTGCACTTCAGTTATGCATTAACCCTTAATGGGGGCATACCTTATCCAACAAGAGAACATAAAGACCCAACCAAGCTGGTCCATTGGTCAAAAAGTGCCACAAACCGGATCCAAACACATTAAGGGATCCACCATAAAGGTCTCCCGAAACATATCTTAGAGGAGACTACTAACCGGTCCTTCTACCCAGCTTATCGACCAAACACAAACTCAAAACACAGTTCGAACAGGAGGGGTTCTTGGACTCAAAACATCCCACAACATCAAAATTTTCCCAAAACACATAATATAAACCATCTAAAACAATTCATCAAGACATTATGTTTCTCTTTAAAAACCTTTCTTTGAAAAAAAAGGGTTCAGCGGTTAGCGCATCCACCAATGGTACCCCATGGGCCTTACACATGCATGTTTCTGTGCCACACTGGGCACCCTCCTCATATCCATCTTGTCACTCATCTAGTCATGTCATCCACCATCCATCTTCCCATATAACCCCATACATGTGGTTTCTCATGAAAATTCCAAAGATTAAAACAAAAATTCTTTCCACTTTTCAAGACCAAAATGATCAACCAAAACATCCTTTTTCTTAAAACCGCTAACCACGAGATCAAAATCCCAACTCACATCTTACAAAACTTTTCATAAAGACACAAACATTTAGAAAATAACTCACTTTAAAGATATTCACATCACTTTCAAAACACTCATCCCATTAAAACACCCTTTGATTGTTTAAAAAACTCTATTGGAAACACTTTTCAAAACCAACTTCAATATAGTTCTTGCTTTCAAAAGAGGTGTTAGCACACCATTTTCCATTTCAAAACAATTCTAAAAATTCAGTTCCTCCATTTCACAAATCAAACCATTCCCTTTTTATTTGAAAACCATTTCACAAAAACATTACACTTCTTAAAACCAAAGTGCCAAGATTTCAAAACCTAAGAACAAAACAATGTGATAGGAAACTAGTTTCAGTGGGTGATTTGGGAATATGGTTGGAATCCATACTCCAATCACTTCACTATCACAGAGAGTGTTCTAGGGAATATCCTTGGCTCCACATGGCTTGCCAAGCCCTGCGAGCTCACTAGGACCATTAACCCAACTCTCTTTTCATTTCCCCTAATCATCATCGAACCAAGAAAACCAAAGGACTTAAATAAATCCCAACTTCTCCTGTAAACATGAATCCCATTATGATGTGTGGTGATCAGGCACACTGCCCATAATAGTAATTCCATGTCCCAACAAACCTAACTCTAGAATATCCTGAGTCTTCCCCAAATAACATGACTCAAAGAGTTAACCTGAACCCCCTCTGATACCATTTTGTCATGAACCAAATCTGGTCGCCGCCAAAATTGACACCAAACCCAGCCCGTGACAAGGCCCGAAGGGCGTTCCCGATCCCCATGGGATGGCACAAGTGCCCGGGTATCATATAATGATAATTTGGAACGATTTACCCGATTTTATAAACATTAAACAACAAAAAACTCAATAAAACAAATATGGATTTTTCAACTAAAACCATCTTTTACAAAATTTCAGAGCTGAATTACATAAGTTAAAACTACATTTAAAGACCATTAAAAGGTTAAAAAAACAAATAAGGACAGCCCAAAAACCCTTATGTCAAGGGGAACCACCCTTATGCTATCTCCACAAGACTTCACTACCAAGGACCTGCTAGAAACCCGAACCACTGGAACAAAAAAACTATACCCAACCTGCAACAACAAAAAAACCAAGTCTACTTACACCCAAGGGTGTAAGTAGGGTGTGAGCCAAAGCCCAATAGGATACCACCACTAATATATTCCATGTGATAAACATTTAATGGTGAAAAGCATGCAAGTTTTCAAAGAAATGAGATGCTAGTTAAAATTTCTAAAAGATGCAACACTAAATAAAAACAGTTTTTAGGTGGGATAATTTAAAGAATAAAAACATTTAAAATAAATACCATATCTACTGAATTTTCTAGCCTCTCATATCCTATACCGATGGTAAGAACAAAGTATCTAGTGATCACAAGCAATGGGAAATAACCCCTAGGCACTAGCTAGTTGTGGGTCCCAGGTACCTCGTATCTCGGTGAGAGTAACCATCACAAATATCCATTCTCGTGCACGATCCACTAGTAGGGAACATACCCATAACCTAGTGGTCCCCAATAATCATCATCATAGTTTAGTTAGAGTTGTAAGCGTCAATCTTGCTAAGTGAAACTGAGGCCAAACCTCACAGATTCACTAGCATACTAGTACACGTCCACCCACCTAGATACCCAGGTTTTCCCTTTATGCTCAAAAAAGTTCAACAAGTCAAAATATATACTTTTCACATGAAAATATCATTTCCATATCAAAAATTCACCAAAAATCCCACATGTATACCACACAAGTCACAAAAGTACACTTTTCATTCAAATTGATTTTGAAATCCAACTCATACAAAAATATCCCACAACACTCTTCATATTACATGGACACTTCCACAAATCCTTTAAACCATTTTTATAAACCATTCCAAGACATTCTAACTCACATAACAGCCCACTCAAATAACATATAATACCACATTCATCAACAAAATTCAATTTTCTCAACACACTCACACAAAACAGCCCATAACCATGTTTTGCATCTCTCTTCCCATTTTCTAAAACATTTCATCACTTTATAAAACATTCTAAAAAAATATTTGAAATCTTAAATAACCACCATACCTTTCAAAAACTCATATTAGGTGATCACACCCTCCAAACAGTACATATACACTCTTTTATCCACTTTTTTTAACCAAACAAAACATTCATAGTTTTCAAAAAAACAACTCAAGGGGTGTAACTATGTCTTGCACACAAAACCCATTTCAAAACCCCCATTTAAGACCAAAACCATACCAATTCCTATCAAAAATAAAATTGTAATTCCTAGATACATTTATAAAAACACATTCAAGTGTTATAAAATAACCTTGAATAATACCACAAAAGATACAAATGAAAACACACATTTTCCTAAAATGACCTCAAGAAGTATAACAATGTTTTACACATCAAACCTATTCAAAACCATTCTTTTTAGAACCAAATGACACTATTAAATTACCAAACCAGAATTGGCAGGCCAAACAATATTTAATGAACCAATTTCATAAGTTATAAACCACACCCAAATAAAACCCCATGAGTTACACATGAAAACACCCAATTTCATGTTAAAAAGCTACTATAAAATTTAATGCATAACCAAATCAATCATAAACAGTTTTTGCACCACACCCAACATATGAGGAATATGAAAAATGGTTAAATACAGCAAACTAACTCATCACTAATTTTTTACACATGGAATCACCTACCTTTTGAGTCAAAACCCTTGAATCTTATTGTGAAACCTCAACCGCACCTTCGCCGCACCACAAGGATGTGAAAACAAACCCTAAACCATAATATTTCACCAAAAATACCCCAAATCAAACCCTAGGTATGAACCCTAACATCTGGACACTCTATAAATTTATGAAAGAGGGAGGAAACCCTAAAGAGAAGGAAGGAATTGATGAGAGAAACACATACCCAAAATAATCTTGAAGAAAACGACTCAAAATCCACCAGCATATGAATTTTAAAACATCAAAACATTCATGGGATGTTCGAAAAAAGGTTAGGAGATCTTTTAGGGACTGTAATGGGGAAAAAAGAGTAAAAATAGAAGAAGTTATTAAAGGATCAATTTACCTCTCCAAATCTGGACTATTTCTGAAATCCAGAGAAGTTTTGACCATTTTCGCAATTCTATCGAGCTCCAAATTGTGGGAGGAGGTAATGGGGGCTCGCCTTAGGTAAGTGGTCTTGTCTGTGAGTTTGAATCACCGACAAAACGCAAATAGTGAAGGAGATATTAAATAATTAAAATTTATTTTTAATGCAGAAAATGGGCTTTCGGGCAGGCCCAGTTCCTTAAATAAAAACCCATATCCACCATAATTATGGATTTATAAATGGTCCAAATAAATATTTTGGTGTTAATATGTCATGGGATGACAACTAGGAATTGGAATGGATGAAAAATGTTGAAAAATGAAGAAGTTATAGAGGAATCCAAATTTATTTTTAAATCTGGAATTGGGCTCACGGTTTGGCCCAATTCATAAAAACTCCCCTATTCCTCCATAAATGCTTGTGAAACCCTCAAAACAAATCATGAATGGAAATTAAATGGAATTTAACATTAAAATAAGTCATGTATGTGACAGATGCCCATTTTCGGACATGTATCATCCAATAGGGTATGATACGTGTTAGGTTAATTTAATATTATTATAATCTTATATTTTACCCTTATTTACCGGATTTACCCTTTAACCATGGTAAATAAAATATTTACCGAAATAATTATTCATAATGTATAAAAATAAATTTTACCTATTTACACAATTTGGACCTCTCTATTCCAAAATATGAAATCCATTTTTCCAAATTCAAAACACATAAGTTGGAAAAACTAATTTAAAATTAATTCTTGCTGTCGAAACAAAAAAGCGAGTTTTTAAGAAGTAAAAACTATCAAAAGATTGACATATGTTTATGTACTATTTAAATGTAAAATATATTCCAATGACCTAAATTATATTAAATGATAAAAATAAAATCTAATTATACTTTAAAAAACTCAAATTTATAATTTAACACTATAAATTATTTCGATTTAAAAAGTTGTTTTTAATTAAAATTTTGTATTTTTCACTATTTATCAAAATATGAAAGTTATCAAAAAATACCAAATATTTATTGAAACTAAATTTTTTATGTCTCTATTCTAAAGAAAAATTTTATTTCATTAAATTTAATATATAAGAGTTTCAGATATAGGTTTTAAAAAGGGTTCGCTATTAAAAGGCGGTAAATTTGTATTTTTTTAAAATACTTCTTTTTTCTAAAAAAATGAATTTGTTCTTATATTATGTCTAAGAAACACATTATATGGATTCTAAAATTATATGTATTATATAAAATTTAAAATTTAATTAATACTATTCATAACCTCTTTTTGAATGGCTAGTTTTGTAAGTCGTGGTGCACTCGAACCCAGTGTTGCATTTAGCACAAGTTATTGAATTACTTGTAAAATATAATGTACTATGAAATATTGGGATGTTACAATAGTATCTTGAAGTCTTCAATATCCTGTTGAATTGGTTTAATTCTAATTTTTTCCTTATGAATTTTTACTAAAAACTAATTTTTATGAGGCTTTACAATAAATATCTTAGTATTTCTCTTATAATTTCTCTTTGATTAATATTGTGTGGTTGTGGGATTATAAGGATTAGAAGATATCATATTTAATGATCTTGTGTGATTTTGGGATTTTGGGATTAGAAAGTAAAAGTGTTTGAGGCTATAAAAATATACATATTGATAGGTTAAGTTGAGGAATTATAGGGATAGTAAGATATGATATCTTACGATAGGTATATATTATTGGATACCTTGGATATAGTATATAGATATACCTTACACTTTGGATAAAAATTGTGTTTTGTTTAAAGGAGTGTTTGGTTTGTTAAGAAATACTCTATGAATTTTTTTAAACATCTTATGTATTAATTTTTTAATTACCACATGATAAATTTTTTAATTTCATTGCTTAGATTATTTTTGTTAAATTTATATAATCTTATGGAAAATTTATTCCACTAGATATTTTTCTTCATAAAGTACATATTTCTACTTTATATACTATTTTAACTCTGATCTTGTATTGATTGATATTTCATAAATCTGATTAGATTAAGATCCGAGATGAAACTTTTAAGTTTTTTTTAAGGATACAATTCACCCCCCCCCTATAGAATTCTTACATTTATCCTTAGAAAAAGAGAGTATATTATAATATATTTTAGATGATCATTAAAAAATCCTCAAGGAGTTCTAAATGAGATATTGTGTAGATTTTATGGATTTGGTTATTAACTACTAGTCATTTCATATTAGAGGAAATTACACTATATAATGGATAAATTATGGGTAGATCATTCCATGGTGAAGGGTATAATTCCATGAATATAATATTTCTAAAACCTCCTAAAGATCCAGTTTGAATTCAAAAATAAGAATATTTGGTTTTGAATTTCGTAGATTTGATCAACTCATTTGGATGAAATTGAATTAATTTAATTATGTGGGACACATATAATAATAATGGGGGATTAAAGGAAGAAGAATCAATCTCATAAATTAATGGAAGGTTTGATATCTTAGATTAGTTTTAAAAACTACACACTTCAATTTTATAGAAATAAAGAGATTGGTCAAATTGTTATATCCAATTTAGAGAAGAATAAGTGAGAATATCCCTTGAAATATTTTCCCTGAAATATTACGTGTTTTGAAGACAGAAGGATCAAATAATAATAAGGATTTATATTTCCATATCCATTAGAAAAATTAGGAAAGAAATAAGATATATATATTTCTTGGAATAATCTTCATCTATAAGAAGTTTTTTTTGTTCCTGGTTGGAAGGAAAAGATTAAATTATCACGTTGAGGAGTTGATCACATATAGATTTGGAGATTTGGATGTGTAGTAAATAGGATATTAATATAGAATCTATTTTATATTTGAAGATGTATGGAGGTTCTACACCTTATTATGATATAGAAGATACCTTTATGTCTATAAAATATTGAAGTGACCCTTGTAACTGTAACTAACTTTTCCTTTATCAAAGTAGTGTAAGGAGGAGGATATGGATTGGCTCTTAGATTGATAGTGAGTCTTTCCTAAACCTTATAAGTGAATGAAAAGGGATTCTATTTCACTAGAACACCATCATGTTCATTCCCATTATATTATCCCTTAGTGGTGAACCAATTAAAATTCTTGTGTACCTGTGCTTTATTTTCTTACATATGTGCTTGATATTAAGTTTGATCATTGATGAGAGAAAGTGATATTGACCATGTTCCTTCCAATGATGGAATAATATCATTATAGGCAAGTGTAATTCAAAGAAAAAAATTTATTGAGTGTGCACCCTGACTCACCCTCCCCCCACCCACCTCTTCAGTTTCTTACATTCAGTTTGGTCCCCATAAAAAACATTCATGAAAAAACAATTACAAACAATAAAAAAAAAGAATGTAACTCATAGGATAGATTATCGGAGGATCATCCAACCTCATACCAAATAAGTTCATATTATTACTAAAAAAATATTATTTTATTTATATTTCATAGAGAAATTAAAACTAAATATAATTTTAATGTTATATAATGGGTGATAAATTTTACTTTATTCACATTATATTTCCCTTAAAATACTTTATATATAGTAAAAAATGATAAATAATATATAAAAACATATCAAGAAGTAAAACAAAAATCATGTTAAATTCCAATTTTAGTTTAAAAAATTAAATTTGAATAATTCAAAATAGATTAAAAATTGGATTGATATATGGTTTATTTCATCCTTTCATAAATAAATCAAAAATATTGTCCAAAATTTTCACTACAATATGAGCTAGTTTTCTCAGTTTTGATAGTTTGATAGATTTTGGTAAAATACAAAACATGTTTAATTATAAAAAATAACATTCTATCACTAATATCATATCATATGTTGAATTTATGTATACTTTTTCCTACATGTGATAGATTAGTTCATAGTCATTTTCTTAAATTTTATTGAAAATATGAGTATATTTACTTAATTATAGTTATTTGGTACATATTTATAGAAGTAAAAAAATACTTTTAATAGTAAAAAAACTTTTTATCATTTCAAATAAATCAAATGTTGGTTTAACAGATGGTTTTTTCAAAAGGGTAGAAATGAATAAAAAATACTTTTCAAAAAACAATTATGAAAATATGATGATTTTTGTTAATTTTTTATTGTTTTTCAAACATTTATAAAGAATAAAAATAAAATTTTAATAATTTTGGTAAAATTTCATGTCATATTAGTGTAAAAGTTTTTCTATTGGTTATAAATGAATATAATATCATTTTTCTAATTTTTTATGAAAATTTGTTTCACAGTTTATTATCAATGGACACATGTTTATAAAACTATAAAGAAAATTAATTTTATATATATACCATATATCATTTTGACCACATTACATGTCGAATGGATGTGTAGGTTTTTGGTATAGGTTAAAAATTAATCAATGATTATTGTCCAAAATTTTTGGGACAATTCAAAATAATTTTCTCATTTATTATTTTTTTACATGTGTTTATGAAACATAATAAACTTTTAATTTGATAAATCATTTTAGATAATTAATTTCACACCATACATCAGATTGAAATGCATCTCTCTCATTTACATAAAAAATTATTCATCCATTTTTGTTTTATACTTTTATAATAATAAATATATATTTACTGGGTTATGATAATTTTAAACTTTAATATATAATTAGACAAACATTTGATAAATAAAATCACTTTATATCATGTTAGATAAATTACACATTGGATTGGTCTACAATTTTTTTATACAGGTCAATAATAAATCTATGATCATTATACAATATTTTTATTACAATTCAATTTTAGTTTTCAGGGTTTGTGTGATGGATCCTCTTATCAATATCCCAATATTTTCAATTATATGATCAAAAAAAAATTTGATGAGGATATCATTCAATGTATGTTATATAAAAAATATTAGATGATTATAGAAATAAAAATACTAAAAGTACTAGGATTCTTCTACCTTGTAATGGAATAAAATGGGAATAAATTTTTTATTTTAATACATCGAAGGAGAAAGGATATATAGAACTTAGAGTGGATTACCAGAAACTAGACAGTTTTGGAAGTAAGAACACTTCTAGGGTAGATCTGATATATTTTATTAAAACATATTTTTGGGTAACTAATATTACCATCCTCCCAATCCCTGATTTGGTAATTCCCACCTATTCCTATCATCTTATGTAGGAAAGCTCTATAGTTATTTTGGGGATAATTTATATGGAAATTCATAGAAAAATATCATACATAATGCATGGGTGATAGTAAAAGTTTCATTGAATAAAATACTTATATATAAGTTTTCATCTCAAATATTTATACATTCCTTATAAGGGGGTCATCCTCCACAACATGGATATGTTCTTGTAGAAATTCCTTTAATTTTTAAGGGATTATTTGGTAGTATAATTCTCCTATATAATAAGGTGCTACATAAAATTAGAGTGAGGTTTGAATTTGGAGAAGCAGTTCAATATATTGGTGAACATCTTATGAAAATAACCACTTCCACTTAAATATAATAATGATTTTTATAAAATTATATTGCATTTATTATTTATATAAAGACTATATTTAGTCTACAAAATTGAAAGGCTAGTGAATGGATTCATGAATAAAACGAAAATTCATTATAATTTTGGTGAATGCTTAAAATAAAAAAAACACTTGAAATTAAATTGACAAATAGAAATAAATATATAAGTGATAAAAAAATCCCACTTCAAGATGTCTATAAACATTATACACAATGTAATATTCTTACTCATTCCTGAATAAATATATTAATCATAAAAATATGTTATTTGGGATGTGTCCACTTTTTATTGAAAAAAATATAGATATATTATAGTGATCTAAACATTATATACGTAAATAAAAAATATTATAAGTGGAATAATCATTACATATCAATAAGATCCATGAAAGAACCATAAAATTTTGGTGTATTTCAGAAAATGGGTACATTAAAAATGGTAAATAAATTATTTATATCATTTCCCATTAATTTATTTACAACTATAACCCTTGTTAGACATATCATACTTAAAAATTTCATTATAACCTAGGGAAGGGAAACATAAGAATGGGTAAGTTCAAATTCATAATAAGGGAAAACATAAGATATATCAATCAATGATCATGAGTGAGCATAATATAAGCATAATGGTATGTGAACACAATCATGACTTATAATAATCATTCCCAATCATTCAAATATGTTTAATCATGAAACATGGAAAAAGGTTTTTTCAAATAAAACACATAAGACATAAGAGTTTGGATCATTAATAATCAATTATAATCCATCATAACATAACATAAGAATAAGGAATATTTTTTTCATACAAAAAAGAATAGAAAATCATTTCCTTATTCAAGGCTCATTTCCAAGTCTATCATAATTGATTGGGTTCACTCCCCACTCCATTTCTTTAGTCAGGGTTCACTACTAGGACTATATTATTGGAAAAATTACCCTACTAAAACTAGGTTAAACCCTATTCTAGTCTTTATTATCTCATTAGATATCCATATTTAGCCAATTCATCAGAGGGATATATAATTTTAGGCCCACACATCACATAATCAAAACCGTACATATGTATTCTATAAGATCATAAAAAAATCATTTATCATAACCTGTGGAATGAATATCGGTTTCATAAACATTTATTCTACATAACAATAAACCATACAAAGAAATGATAAACATTATAACATTGAATAATACCATATTAAATCATATGAAACATCATAGTATGTTTTTAAAGATTAAAATACCTTTAAAATGTCACTATGACATTTCTTGAGGAAAATAAACTTTTCATTTTGAAATCGCCTATTTAAAATATTAAAAACTAAAAAATATTATGGAAAAAAAATTATTTAAAAATAAACCAGAATACTTATAAAGTAATGTTTATAGAAAATATTATTAATTTTATAAGGTAATCTCATTCATTTTTTGTATATTAAAACAAAAATTCCTTCTATATTTTTAGTACAACACATAAATACCTTATTCGAGAAATGAAAAGAATATTCCTTTTAAGAAAATTATAGAAATTTAAAAATGGGTAAAAATGAATTTAATAATTTAATTCTAAATATTTAAAACATTCTTCAAAACATTATAATGAAAAAATTGACATGGAAGAAAAGATTCCCGATCGAATTGAGAAATGAAGTTGGTTTTCCTTAAAAATATTCTTTTGGTATTTTGAGTACTTAAAGATAGGAAAATTAAAAGAAAATATTTAATATAAAAAAATAATCATATTATAAGAAAATATATAAGATTTTGGAGAGATAAATCATATAATATGATCATTAAAAAATTTAATCATAAGTTATCCTGGTAAAAAAGAGATTTTAACATAAAACCCTTAACACTTTTGTAACTTTTGGTTCATGACCCCCATGAAAGAATTAAATTCAAATTAAACATTAAATAACATAAAAAAAATTATATTAATGATAGAAATTATCATTTTGTTAGTATATATGCTTCATAAAAAAAATGTGTATAACATAACTATTTCACAAAGAAGACAATTTGAGACGGTAAACCCTTACCACTTTGATAACATTTGAATCAAATAACCTTTGATGAAATAATATTAATTGAACCTTTAAATTCCATGAATTAGGAATTATACATTATATAAAATTCTATAGGATCCATATATACAACTCATAAACACAAATAGGTTCATAACATCAAACATGTATCAATGAAACAAAATTGAGATGAAGAACCCTTACCTTATATCCAATTTGGTTCTTAAGAGCTCTAAACTACTTTATAATAAATTTATATTTATTATAATTATATACTATAATAATATTCATACATATAATATCATATATGATCCAATTATATCGTTTCAAACCCATTTTATTAATAATTCTCTAAAGTCGTCGTTTTTTGTGTTATCTGCTTCATTTTTTCATGTATCTTTCAGTTTAGCAGTTATGGTCGATTATCATTGATCATGGTTCATCTATATACATAATTTTAATCATTATATAAATATAATATATATTAATTATATAAATACTTTTAACCATTAATATTAACTGGTGATGAAAAATTAATTACATCAATTTATGGAGGCGGTAATTTGTATGTACACACGAGTGATGTTTTCACTTTTCGAGGGATGGAAAAAAAGATAGGTAAATGATAATTAAACTTAAAAATCATTAGTATATTATAAATATAATATATTTTCATTTAATATATCCATTATACCATCCAAGTAACATTTTAATGATAAAAAAATCACATTTCTTCGTGGAGATGGTAGTCCACACGTACGCATGAGTGACGTTATCAGTTATTAATGCCTCATAAGGTAAGAAGGTAGATAATATATTATAATTAAATAGGAATATTTATATTATTAATATCATATATAATAATTAAATAAATCATTATAACCACCCATTAAATATGATGATGGGAAATGATAGTATCACTACATGTAGGTGGTAGTCTACATATACGCACAAGCGATACTTTTATTTCCCATTGGATAGAGAAGGAGTGGAAAACAGTTTTGAAAATATCAAAAACAAATATTATTATATTTATGATACTATATTAATAAAGTTTTTTTGTATAAAATAGGTTTAGATAATGTGTAGGGAGAAATAAAATTGAACGAAATTTGTTCAAATTTATACCTCTTCTTTGAGAGACCTCCTTTTGTTTACAACTTAAGGATTGAAAGATTATTCTTAAGAGAATAAATAACTCTATGACAAAAATAAGGATTTTGGGAAGGATTCTTAATAAGTATTTTACGATATATAAGGCTAAAATGGTGTAAATAATAGAGGATAACAGGTGACCTTTTATAAGTGAGGAGAGGGACACACATGGAATTTCTTAAAATATTTCAATGATATAAGGTCACTTTCATGGGAAAATGTCTCGAAATGGATAGAGAATAAAAGTTAGTATAATAAAATGTTTAAATATCTTTAAAAAATATAAATTATTCATGTTTGGGTGGAAATAATACCCTTATCTCTTGGTTTAAGCTCGGGTAAACTCATTTTAACATTAACCATATTAATAAAATATTATTGTTTTTAATAATTTTATGGCCAAAAATTAAGTTTAACCTATTAAATATTATTAATTGTGATGATTTAAAATAAAAAAAATTACTATTCTCATTTTCTATAATTGTTAGTATTTAATTTTAAATAAGCGTGCAAACCACAAGGAAACCCCATTTTAGATAAATTCATTTTTAAGCATAAAACAAAATTTACTTCCATATATTTCATTTTGAAAACAATAAAATTAATGTTAAGATATATAACTAAATATATAGTCTATTAATTTCATTAAAAAAGTAATAAATAGATATTAATTTAATTTATAAAGATAGAAACATATTTCATGATAAAAATAGTGTTTTGGATAAATGTGTTTTTAAGCCCATAAAATAACTTATAAAAATATTATAATAATGGTTCTTATGTAAATAAGTGGATTATTTATAATTAAATTATAATTATTTTACTATAAGATAAAATTTAAAATATAATGGGACTTTTACATGAAAAAATGACAGCTTTTACGAAAACTGAAATTTTTCATTATTCACTGAAAAATTAATTTTTTTAGAAAAATCCAAAAAATTGTCCTAAGATAATATTGACATGATGATTTCAAAAATGATATTAATTTTTTCAAATAAAATTTATAATTGTGGTAGAAATTAACTATAACTTTCATTCATAAAATGAAATAAATACCATTTTTGAAGAAAACATATTTCTGAAGTATTAAATGACTATAATAAAAATTGAGTATCTATTTATAATGAATTAATAAATAAATTTGAATTATTTAAAATTATTATAAATTTTTTTCATAATGTTCTTATTACTATTCATACCTTTTAATTCAATGGACTTTCTATAAAGAGTTATTATATCACAATTCATTTAGATTCGGGGTTGCGTGTAAAGCCAACTGTCGAGCACTTATAATTTATTTAAAGAAAAAAATATATTCTAATATCTCAGGTTGTTACATCCCCCCCCCCACTTAAATAAATTATGTCCTCCAAATTTTTATCTTGTAAATTTAACATTTGATGCTCAAAAATACCTTTTTTTAATACCCATATCATAAAAAGGAATAATAAAACTTACTTTAAAAGGGGAAGTAGGAAACATAAGGGTTACCTTAAATAACAAATAATTGGGTTTATGGATGAGGATAAAATTAGTGTGAAGTGACAATATGGACATATAGGAAAAATATAATATCAAAATAGTAATATAGAGTGATAAATAATATGGTCATGTGAAATATAATGACCATAAAACCATAAATCAGCAATGGGAAAAAATGAACATCAATTTATACTAAATGACTATAAAAAGGGAAAATTATTTTCAAGGTCCTTTTTACTAGATTTGAGGAATTATTTGATCACGGAATACCATAAAATATACTAACTTTATTTATTCAAACCCTAAAAATTTATTTCATACTTTGGTTGCACATTTCAATTAATTTCTACCAATTTCCATCCCATATCATAATGATGAATGAAAAATATGAATTTTTCATGCCTGAAGAACTAAAATAAACTTATAATAGATCATGTGATCTATGAAATAATGAAAAAATATTCCTCCTTTATCTATTAATATATTGAAACAAAAAAAATTCTAGTACATTATAATATAACTAATATGAATAAACCTTCCATTGGAAGATTAATCTCAATGATTCTAATACAAAAATTTCTACTTAATTATTTCCACATATAGTTAAATTCCAAAAATCCTCAAATCATGGATAACCAATATTAAAAACCAAAAAAATATAGAAAAGGTCACAAAATTTCTAAAATAAACATAACTTTAATTCCTAAACAACATAAATTAGCTCTTAATTTCACATATCAATCATGTTAATACCTTAATCATATATTCTCCTCAAACATTCTAATAACCAGAATCACCATGAAACCTAAATTAAAAAATATATGATTAAAAAAATACAACTCTATCCTTTTTCCTCAAATAACATTATAGACTATCCAATGTATTCAATAAATCCTAAAATGTAATAAACTTTATCAAATATAACATAAATTACTCTATCATAAAATCACTAATCAATTTCAAGGTCACCAATACTATCCATTTCACTTTATTAATAACCATCAACTTTTTATCCCAATAAAAATTATTATCTCAACCTCAAGAATATATTAAGGGTTATGTTTACCTCATGTGTTCTCCAAAAATATCACCTTACCAATAAAAATCATTCCAGGTTATCAGTACTATTCAACATTTTCTTTCAAATCCTTAATGAAAAACTATTATCGAACAATACTAAGATGTTTTTTGATTCTAATTACCAGAATATCATTTATATAAAACTTATACAACATAATTATTGAACCCAATAAATAAACACTTAAATAATTATCCTTCAACATCTGGCATAACATAGGCCCAAACATTATCTAGAAGTTATCCCTTGGATTGGGTAATTGGATTATATAATTCCCAAATTTCCCATTGTAACATCCCGGGTTTTTTGAGTGGGATGAAAACCTCTACCATCTTGAATTTATAAATTTGTGGGTATAACAATTTCTTTTTTGATCATTAGAACTCAATTTCATTTTTTAAATTAAAAAAATATCATATTTTTTTATGGTTTTGGAGGGTTGGAGATTTCCTTAAGTTTTTGGAAAGGTTTTGGGTGTGTCGGAGGCCCGAAGGCCTATTTTGGGAAGTTTCAAGTCAAGGTGCACAATTAGTGTAAACCGTGTGGCCTCTTCCAGCTAACTATGTGCCCCGTTTTTATACTAAGAATGGTTTGGGAAAACCATGTAAGGAAAGGAGCATAGCCATGAGGGAACCTATATAGTATTTACAGAGGGCTTCCATACATTTTGTGAAAGGTTAGGGAAAACCATGCACCAAGGCACATGCGTAGTGACATATAAGAAGTACCTCAACACTTTATCATGTATGGTTTATGAATGGTTTGGAAAACTATTCGAGCTAATCATGAATACTCATTAAAGGTGTAAAATTACCTTTTCCCATTTATTATTTTACCTTTTTCCCCTTCTTCTTTCTCGTTTCCCATGGGTTGCACAAAGCAGGAGGTTTTCCCCCATTTTCATCCTCCTATTCATTCTATATCAACTCCTCCATCGGTGCTCTATTTCATCAACCATTAGGTTTATTGGAATTGTATTGATATGTCTCTCTTCACCCTTGTTTCTCTTCTTCTTTTCCCTCACCTCACAGAGTGCTAAATCCATTTGATCCATTTTTACCTATTTTCAAGTGTTCATTTGAATAACTGTTTTCTTCCAAACCACTTAAAGTTGGAGGCTAATACCAAAAATTCCAATGTTTATGAATCCAATGTAGATGGTTTATACCTTTATTTGTGTGTTTTTAATCGATTTAATGGCACAGATTTTAGCGCACCATTGGGTATTTGAGAGATACCTTTTGTAAATTGATTTCTTGATATTAAATTAATTGTATGACCTCATGGGATGCCTTTGGGAATTCCCTTTCCTTGTTTATGCATGAGAGGTCAGGTTAGAGGTCATTGAACACCTTGGGTAGTTAGTCCAGGGAGTGTTATTGGTCTAATTTGAAATAATTGTTTAGTTGGAATTATACAATTCATTTTATATTGAATTGTTTTCTTATTTGATTTGGTTTATAAATATATATAATTATTATGATGTAATGTTTTATGATCATAGGGTCATGATGGGATCGGCCTGAGGTATTAAGGTGGCATGCAAATCATGATTGAGATGACATGGTCATCCAGTTGGGCTTAGCCAAGACATTTCAGTGATATTGATCATAGTATTGGGTGTTGTGGACATATATTTGTGGCGTAAGGTCCATAAGGGTGTGGTAGTGTCCTGTGATATGGGATGGCATGGCCACCGGACTCAAGAAATTGGGTCGCAGGGGCATGAGGTGCCAATTGGATGTAGATTAGATGCTAAATTAGTGATTGTATATCACCCATGATGGCCAAAGCACTGATTAGAGTCATGTGCATATAGTCTTACTCAGTGACGAGGTGGTTTTGACCACTTTTGTGGGTATAGGACCTCATTAGTGTGGGTTAGGAAATTGAATTCGAGGTGATTATTGTAAAAACCCATGTTGTAGGTGAAGAGACTTCGGATGATGGCATTGAGGCTATCGATTGTGGGTTTAGGCTCACCGCGTTGAGTTCATTGTGTCTGGACTATTTTCAGAGGATATAGATCATCATTACTTGGGAAATTGTGTTATGAGCTGATTGTGATTTTTATTGGAGGAAATTTATCATTGTGCCTCTAGATGTCGGTCTATGAGCCGATGATTGCTTGCGAGGAGGGGTCTGAGGGACCAGGGTTTTTTTTCTTGGGTGTGGCTTCAGGATGTCGATGATTTGTTTGAGACACAAGGTGTCAGGAGGAATGGGGTGCAATGTTGCTTATTTAGATATATAATCATAGGATTCTCCTAGGATATTCTACTTTAGGGGATTCCTTGGGCTGGTCTAAGGGTATTCTCTTCTACAGATATTCTGACATTGGTTAAGGTGGGTAAAAGCTTTCTAGTGGCTGCTAAGCACTAGGGAATCTTTTGTTAAATGAGTTGCATTATGATTATTTGTTTTATTTTGTAATACACTTGCTTAAACACTTATTTTGGTTATGCACACATGGGTTGTATCCTATAGAGAATAATTATCACACCATACATGAGCCCTTTGGGATGCATTCATAATTTATGCTTTTACATTTATGTAAATGATTAAGCTCAGGAGATAGATATTATTACTTGTTTGGCATAGATGTTGCAATATGACCTTGAGGTATTTCCTCAGATATAGATTCTATTTATGTTTTCCTTTCAGTTTCATCATTCTTCTTATATGTATTTATTGTCTTCCAGTCATCCATGGGTGACCCTTTTTTTGTATATTTTTATATATAAACGGTAATTAACTAATGTTTAATTTTAGTAGATATAAGTGGTATGTTGGCATGTTTATTTATTTCTGATTTTTATTTAATTATGTTACTTCTATTGTTTATTATTGAATATTCTTCCATCATTGGCAGGTTTGGTTCAAGTATGATGAGTCTTTCCTTTCACTAATATGTTTTATATATGTACTCAGACCATTATTATATCATTCCTATAAGGGTATAGTCTCCCCACTATTACTCATTACACCCTCACAACTAGTCAGCATCCTTTGACTTATGGGGAGGTGTGCCTAAGGCTAGTGGCATCTGGCCCGATAGCATTGTTTGGGTGGCTAATTGAGTTGGGGATGTTAAAATTGGTATCAGAGTAGTTCTATAATGGGGTTTAGTAGCAATGTAAGGTTGGCTACTAATGAGATCAAGATTGATTTTTCTTTTCTTTTCTACTAGTTTTACTATTTGGGTTATAGTATATTGAAGATTAGGTGTGGTCAGAACTAGATTTTTAGATTGTGCTTGGGTACATGCATCTCGATGTATAAGAGATGGGCCAAGTTACCTTGGGTGGTAAATGTTTTTTTTTCTCATTTTACAATTTACTTGATTTTTACCTTGATTGGTATTCTTGAAAAGTGATGGTTAATTTTTATGACTTATAATCCTTGGCCTCATACAATAAGGGGGGTTGTGTATGCATGTTTATTCTTTTCTGAGGAATATAGTAGGATTTTTAAGATATATATGCATGTGAGCCTATGATAAAATTCCATGTGAAATGTGATGTTCCTACAACATGAACTATTTGTGCTATGATATATATAAAACTTATTATGATATGTGAAATGGGCGTGGATCTTATAGGAACAGATAAGTATGATTAAACTGGGGGACGTTGATCACCAGGTTGGGAATGGTGGTCATTGGATTGAGGCAACATTGTTTGTTAGGATAGTCATGGCCAAGGGTATACTTGATAATTGGTTCTATTGAGGTCGGGTAAGGAGGTCATGAGGCTAGGATTTCCTGTGTCATGTTTGTGATAGGAAAGGGTAAGGGTAGTGAAGATGCATTTCTTGTTACTACTTTCCCAATCTATAATATTTATATATATGTTATCTGGGTTGTCTGGCCATGTTGATGGTATTCAATTGGTTTCCACCTTGACATCTCAGATGGAGCATCAAGTAGGCATGAAAAGGGTGTTTTGAGATCATGATTAGGTGAAGGCCCCTGAGGGTCAAGAAAAGTAGGTACATTATTAGGTACATTATCAGGCATAGGCTTGGGAAAAGGTTCTAGGGTAGGTAGGTAAGTCTCTAGAGTTGACTTCTTTTGGGTTGTGGATCGATGATAAATTTTGAGAAATTTTGGTACGTGTCATCTAGGGTATCGATATGGGTACTCGGGGAGCATATCCTTTGATGGAATACCTTACTCGGAAGTTCTAATTATAGAAATTGTAGTTGTTTCAGGGTGAGGGTGGTCTATAGGAGGATGTGAACTGGATCAATTCTATTCAGATTATTTTAAAGTAGCTAGATATTCCTCTAGGGTGGAGGGTGAAACTGGAAACCTATATTCTCAGAGTACCAACTAAGTGCTAGTAGGAAGTTCAGGTGCCAGAAGGAAGAAATGAGGGACTGGTCTAGAAGGACTTTGAGGCCAAGTTCTTTGGGAACTTCTTTTCAGAGACATTGGGGGTAAAGAGAGATCGGGTGTTTTTGAACCTTCAGCAGGGTGAAATGTGCATCATGGACTATGCAGCTACATTCATGGAATTTCCTTGATTTTCACAAGATATGGTGAGAGAAAACACATCAAGAGTGAGGTTATTCATTGATGTTTTATGGAACTCCATTCAGATTTAGGTAAACATATTTAGGTTGTCCTCATTCTCAAAGATGGTGAACTAGGTTCCCGTTGCCAAGGGAAACCTAAAGGATAGGTCATACTCGATCCTGGTAGTGGATTCATGTTATTTCAGTGGAGATGCTCTAGATATCGAGAAACAAGTAAGAGATGAGTTCCATGATGGTAGTCAGGCCATAGACTCAAGAATATCACTTCAGAGTGGTTATTAAATGGTTTTCTTCTGGTGTGGGAATCCATGGAATGTATGGGCTCAATGTGAGCGGCCTCCAAATGAGTGTCAGGTATGTTGAAAGGTTAGGTATCTTGAGATGTTCTAAATGAATCCTTATCAAACATACATCCATTAGGGACTAGTGTGTACTTAGGTTTTCTTGGTCGATTCAGGATCAGTTCAAGGTGAGGGTAGCTGAGTTTTAGTGGCATGTGGTGTTCATAGAAGAGATAGAGTGACTCGCATGTGGGGTTAGTGGCTAGTGGATGGTGCAGCACCACTAGGAGGTCGGGCTTCATATAGTCAAGATTTAGGTTAGGTACATTTCATATAGTTACTAGGGTTAGAGAAATTTGGTGAGCCAATGATATTTAGAGGTATGTCATGGGAATATCCATTTACATTTGTTTTTTTTGGAATGTCTTGTTGAGGCATGTCTTTTTTGGGTAAATGAGCTATAAAAGATATAAATATGGACTAAAAATCTACTGGTTAGTTGGTTTTAACTAGGTCAGGTGCGTTATATATAAATATAGATTTTTTTTGGAACCAGTTTTTTTATGTGAGCATCATTGGGTGTGTGTATTATTGAGTTGTGTTGGCATCAGGACATCGAGGAGATGTGGTTTATTGAGGTGATTTGGCATCATGGAATTGAGTATATGTGGTTACTTGAGGTGTGTTATCACCTGGGAATCATTATATTAAGTACATTATTGAGGTGAGACGAACTGGTATTTTTTTGAGTATTTGTTGAGATGTTGGACCTCAATGGTTCCACATGTGACATGAGTACGAGGTAGGCACCGATGTGGTGTGGGATTCTAATGGGTGTCTGGTATGACATAGGATAACCTGATGAGGTGCAAGAGTGATGATTCACCATGTGAGGACTTTTGAGTCTGTTAATTGGTCGATGGACCAGTTGTTTGTTTGAGTTTTGGGTCAAGATCTGACCGGGATAGGTCACTCCTAAGGTGGTAAGACCCTTGAGGTAGTTGACTTGTTCCCTTGAGACCAGGGGAGTTAGGGTTGTTTTAAATAGGATGGTTATGTTCGGTACCATCTCAGTGTTTTTTTATAGCTCGAGGATGAGCTATATTAAGATGGGGAGATTGTAACATCCTAATTTTTTGGATTGGGTCAAAAACTTCTCCTGTTTTGAATTTTTGAATTGGTGAGTATGTGAATTTCTTTTTTGATCATCATAACTCAATTATGAGTTTTCCATCAACCTAATATCATGATTTTGGATGGTTTTGAAGGCTTGGATAGTGTATCAGGTTTTAAGAAAGTTTACGAGTGCGTTGAAGGCCCAAAGCATATTTTGGGAAGTGGTGGGTTAAGGAGAATGGTTATTGTAAACTATGTAGGATCTTTTAGATAACCATGTACCATATTTTTTGTAATGATCATGGTTTGGTAAACTGTGTTTAGAAAGGTATACAGTCATATAGGAACCTCTGCAATTTTTATAGAGGTATTCCTCAAGGTTTCTGCATGATTAAGAAAAACTATGCACCAATCCACAAGGGTAGTTCTATATAGGTAGTACCTCAACACTATAACACACATGGTTTGTGCATGGTTTGGAAAACCATGAGAGCTAACTGTGTAGCCACATTAAAGGTGTAAAATTATCTTTTTTACCTCTCTTGGTTTTCCTTTTTCTCCTTCTCTTGTCCTACTTATTATCTTATGGGTCACACATGGCAAAAGGGTTTCCTCCATTTTTCCACCTCTTCATTTTAATCCACCTCCTCTTTAGGTTCTCCATTTCATACATTTTTTGGTGTATTAGAACCATATCAATAAGTACCTCCTCACCTTTTTTATCTTATTCTTTTCTCTATCCTCATAGAGATATAAATCTATTTGATCCATTTTTTCCTATTTTTAGGGTATTTGATGGAATCATTGATTTCTTCATAACTGCATCAAATTAGAGGTTAATACTGTATGTTCCTACATCTACAACTCCAAGGTAGGTGATTCATACCTTTCTTCAGGTTTTCATGGTTGATTTGGGGGGTGTGTATTTTAGCGCACCATTAGGTATTTGAGAAATACCCTTTTTAAATTGATTGATTGATATTAAATTGATCGTATGACCTCATAGAATTCCTTCGATAATTCCCTCACCTTATTTATGCATGAAAGGCTGGTTTAAAGTCTATTGAACACCTTGGGTTATTAGGACAGGGTGTGTTCTTAGTTTAATTTTAAATCTTTGTTTAGTTAGAATTGTTCAATTCATTTTATATTTAATTTTTTTCTTATTTTATTTGGTTTATAAATATATAATTCTTGTGATATACTATTGAGACCCATGGGTTCATGATGGGATCGACCCAAGGTATTGAGGTGGCATGGCCATCGGGAATGAGGTGACATGGTTATCTAGTTGGGATTGGCCCAGACATTTGAGTGATATTGATCACAATATTGGGTGTCATGGATGTCTGTTTCAGCTAGTAAAATTTCCAGGTTAAGGGAATGTCTCATGATATTGGATGGAATGTCCATTGAACTCAATAAACAAGGTCATAGGGGCACGAGGTGCTGCTTGGATGGGTCTTGGGTACTAAATTGGTGATTGTCTCTCATCTGTGATGGCCAAAGAACTAATTAGAGTCGTTTGCACACAGGTTGAGTCAGTGATGAGATTTTTTTGGCCACTCATGTGGGTAGAGGTCCCTGTAGTGCATCTTAGGAAATTTTATTGGGGGGTCTTTCTGTAGAAATCAATGGGAAAGTTAAAGAGACTTCGAATGATAGAGTTGAGGATATCAGTTGGGGGCTGAGGATTGCTGCATTGAGTTCGTTGGGTCTCGACTATTTTGGGAGGATAATGATCATTGCTCCCTAGTACATTATGTTATGATCCAAAAATGATTTTTATTTGAGGAAAAATATTTTTTTGCCTCTAGAAATCAGGCTACAAGACGATGGGTACTTGTGAGTAGGGGTCCAAGGGACCATTGTTATTTTTTCTTTGGTGGGCCTTTGTGATATTGATGATTTTTTTGAGACACAAGGTTTCAGGAGGCACAAGGTGTCGGGTTTCTTATTTGGAAGTGGAACCTGAGGGTTCCCCTATGATATTATAGTTTATGGGACACCTTGGTCCATGGGCTAAGGGTCAGCTCCTCTACAGATATTCTGACATTGGACGAGGTAGTTAAAAGCTTCCTGGTGGTTGTTGAGCACCAGGGAATATTTTTTTAAATGAGATTCACTATGTTTCTTTGTTTTATTTCTATATACACTTATTTTAAAACATATGTTGGGTATGCACACATGGGTGGTATCATACTAAGACTCGTTATCATGCCCTACACGATCCCTTCAGGACATGTGTAGTATTTATTCTTTTATGTTTAGGTAAAGGTTTAGACTCAGGATCTGGATCAGAGTATCTTTTTGGCATGGATTTTATCAAAGGACCATGAGGTATTACCTCAGCTGGAGATTCTATTTTTGTTTTTCCTTTTCGTTTCAACATGATTATTATATGTTTGTACTATATTGTTCTCATCCATGGGTGACTCTTTTTCTTTATATTGTTATGTATGATCTATATTGAATGAATGTTTCATTTTAGTAGCTACAAGTGGTGTTTGGGAATATTAATTTATTTATACTACTTATTTTATTATGCTTCTGTTATTAATTATTATTGAATATGCTTCCATCATTGACAGGTCTAGTTTGAGTTTTTTAAGTCTTTACTTCCACTGATATGTTATATATATGTACTCAGACCTTTATTTTATCATTCCCATTAGGGTACAGTCCCCCAAATATTACTCATTACACCCTCACTACTAGTCGGTAGCCTTTGGAATATGGGGAGGCATGCCTAAGACCAGTGGCACCCGGATCGATAGCACTGTTTGGGTGGCTAATAGGGTTGGGGACACTACACCCACACATAAGTCATTGAATTATTAATGGTATCTTAGGATGAAATTCAACTTCCTCCATTGAAATAGTTATTTTTCCTCATCAATTACTTTCTCTATACCCTTTTTTTCTACACATAATACACATTTCCATCAATTTGAGACATCTCCATAGGTGATTCTTCCCACATACATGATATACAGGAAGCTAAATATTATTCCATAAAAATTATGTATTAATTTAAACCTCATGAAAATCCATTTTCCTCTTATTACACATGTTATGAGACTCACCCATGTTGAGTTTATTAATCGTATAATGAGACAGCTAATTAGGAATAAACCCAATGTTTAACATTCCATCTCTATTTTCATTTAGTTTCTCATGTGGACAATCATTCTATTGTCCATAACATTCAGTATTAACATGATTCCTCCTAGTTATATCCTTTTTATAAACCCCAAAATCATGGTGTGAGAAACAATAATCATAGTGATTGATCAAGTAATCATGAAAAAATATTCATAGTATGTATCATAATGACACCATATTTTCAATATATGACACTTATGGTTTGACCTAGGTCATACATGATCATAATCTATTCAAATCCCATATAATGGTTCATAATGAAAATTTGAATTAACCCAAGAATATCCCTTAGGAGTCTCAAACTAGGTGCACAGTTAGGACCCATTTACTATGCACCAGACTTATGGTCGAGATATACTCAACAACACTCTTTAAATTTTATTACCCCTAGATGTATCTATAACAAAATCACATCTTCATTTAGTATCTAGAATTAGATGTATTGGAAGGAAAACTACACTCTTTTATTTATGATAACTTAGTATGTTCTCCTATACTTAGGATTATTCTAAGATTTCTCACTAAATATTTTTCATCCTAGTTTCAAAATTTTACTAAACCTTTCTCTAATACCAATTGTAGAAACCCCAAAATTATGAAACATAAATACTATATCTTATCAGATTAATTATCATTATATATCAATATGATACATGCTATAAATATAAAGGTTTATTGCCTTTGTAAACTTGGATACATAAATAATTGGTAGATAAATGATCTATATTATTTCCCTTTAAGTTCTTCAAAACTAGAACCCATCTTAGATATATCATAATTAAAACCTTTATTCATAACCTAAGGAAATAAAACATAAGAAAGGTTGAGATCATATGTTCAGTAAGGGTAAAAATTAGTGATATGAATCAATGATCATGGGTGAGAATAAGATAATCATAATATTATGATAAAATGATCATGACTTACAATAATTATACCCAATAACACAAATATATTTGATCCTGAAACACAGTATAAGGTTTTTTAAAAATATTTATAAGACATAAGACTGTGGAATCATCAATATTAAATCATGAACCATTTGAAAATAACATTAAAATAAGTAATAAGTTTTTGGTATACACATAAGAATAGAAAATTATTTCTTTTTTCAAGGCTCGCTTCCAAGACTATCATAGTGTAATGGGTTCACTCCCCCATTAAATCATTTCCTTAGTTAGGATTCACTCCTAAGACTATCTTATTGGAAAAATTCCCTTACTGAACTTGTTTCACTCACCATTATAGTCCTTTTTATCTCATGAGATATCCATATTTACCCAACTCATTTAAGTATTATATAATTCTATTTCTACCAAAAATCATACAAAAATTCATTGCATCATCATATCATAACCCGTATAAAGGATACATGTTTCATAAAAAAATCATCTTCATAATCATAAACCTTCTAAAGAAATAATAAATATGATAACATTATATCATATCCTAATTAAATAATAACAAACATCCATGTGTTTTTTTATATATCAAACTACCTTTAAAATATTACTATGATATTTCTTGAGTGAGATACCCTTTTAATTTTGAAATAAATTATTTAAAATAATGAAATAAAAATATTAAGGAAAAAATATTTTAAAATAAAAATGATACTTATAAATTAATATTCACATAAATTATTATTCATTATTTTGGGGAAAATTGTTTAGGTGGTGTATGTTAAAAAAATTCCCTTCACATTTTAAAAACGAAACTCAAAAGTACTTCATTTAAAATAGGATAAGGTGATTCCTTTTAATAATTTTTATATAAAGTAAATTATGGGTAAAATTATTTTAATAAATCATTTTATAATATTAAAAAAATTCTTCAAAACATTTAAAAAAAATATTTTCATGGAAGAAATGAGTCCAGACCAAAGAGATAAATAAAGTCGATTTTTCTTAAAAACATTCTTATGGTATTTTGAGTTCTTAATGAGAAAAAAATTAAAGTAAAATATGTAATCTGAAAAATAAATATAGGATAATAAAATTCAAAATATTTTATAGATATAGATTATATAATCTCATCATCAAAAAAATAATCATAAGCAATCTTAATAAAAATGAGATTGTAATATAAAACCATTTCCACTTTAGTAACTTTTGATTCATGGTCCACATGTAATAAAAAAATAAAATTAAATATTAAATACCATAAAAATAATTTTTTTTATGAGAAAATATATAAATTTTGTTTTAAATAAACCTCATAAAATAATATATGTGTATAACATAACATATGTCCCAAACAAGACAATTTGAAGCTGTAAGCCCTTACCACTTTAGTAACATTTGAATCAAATCCCCTTGGATGAAATAATGTGAATTTTAAATTTAAAAAAATGAATCAATAAGGATAAATTATATATTTATGTCAAAGTATCAATATATAAACCTCAAAAATATTCAAATATGTTGCAACAAAAAAAAATTGACACGAAGAACCCATACCTTTTATCTGACTTAATTTGTATGCACTTTAACCTCATATATAATAAATTTATATTTATTATAATTCTATAAAAAAATATTCATACATTTAATTTAATATATTATCCAATTATTTAATTTAAATACCCATTTATTAACAATTCTCTATTAAATTTGTTTTTTATTGTGTTAACAGCTTTGTTTTTCATGTATTTTTTAGTTTGGCAGTTATTGTCATTTCATTTTGATCATAGTTAATCCATATATCGAAATTTAATAATGATATAAATATAATATATATTCATTATATACTAATTTATATCCATTAATATAAAGTGGTGATGAAAAATTTATTACATTAGTTTGTAGTGACGGTAATCTATATGTACACACGAGTGATGTCTCCACTTTTTTAGGGAAAAAAGGAAAGTTAAATTATAATTAATATTTATAGAATAATTATTATATTAAATATATCATATATTTACATTAAATATATATTTTTCCCATCTAGTTAAATAAAAAATGATAAACAGATCACATCGCTTCATGGAGGAAGTAGTCCACACGTACACATGAGCGACATTATTATTTAACAATGGATTAGAATGTAAGAAGGAAGATGATATATTATAATTAAAAAAATATAATTATGTAAAAATTTTAATATATAAACATTAAATCCATATTTATAACCACCCATTAAATATTTTTATGGGAAATGAATTGTATCACTACGTGGAGGCGATAATCCACACGTATGCACAAGTGATACTTTTATTTCCCATTTGAAAGAGAAAGGGTGGGAAATGGTTTTATCATCATCATAATAACATATAAGTATATTTATGATAATTAATTAATCATTTTTTATGGATACAATAGTTTTATAAAAATTATAATAAAAAATAAAATCAAAATATCTTCGTTGAGATTTATTCCTCTTCTTTGAGAGGCCTCCTTTGGATTACACCTTAAGGCTTGAAAAAATAGTATTAAAATAAAAATATAATATTTAGGATGAAGTTTAGTATTCTTGGAAGTATTTTGATCAGTTATTTTAGGAGATATAAAGCTCAAATAATGTTAATAATGGAGGATAATAGTTTCCCTTTTATAAGTTATGGGAGGGACGCACATGGAATTTCATAAAATATTTCAACGATATAAGGTCACTTTCATGGGAAAGTGGATATGAATGTAAAATTTTTAGAATTTATGATAATATAAGGTTTAAATATATTTAAAAATTAATAATTTGGAAATTTTGGGGGGATTCCTAGCTTTATCTCTTGGTTTAACCCCTTGTTAAACCTGTTTTAACCTTAACCATGGTAATAAAATTTTGTTGTCTTTACTATTATTTATAAAAAAATTAAACTAAACCTATTAAATTATATTAATTATTAATATTAAAAATATTCAATCCATTTTTACATATTAAATTTCTATAATTAGAAGAATTTATTTTTAAATAAGCGCACAAACTTTAAACAAAAAAAACTGTATAGAAAAATGAATTTTTAAGGATAAAACATAATTTTATTCCATTACATTCCTTGTAAAACCATAAAATAAATTTTAAAATATATGATTGAATATATAATATATAAATTTTATTAAAACCATTAATAAATAGATATTAATTTTATTTATAAAGATAAAAACACATTGCATGCATCAAAATAGTTTATTAGATAAACATGATTTTAAGACCATAAATTAACTTATAGAGAAATAAATTATAATGATGATTACTAAGTAATTAATTATATTATTTATAATTAAATTATACATATGTTACTTTGATATCAAATTCAAAACATAATTTTACTTTTACTTGAAAATAAAATGACAGTTTTTGCAAGAATCGGTATTTTTCACTATTCACTAAAAAATAATTTTTTTTTAAAATTATAAAAAATCTTCCTAAGATAATATGAAAATTATAATTTATAAAATTATATTAATTTATTCAAATAAAATTTATAAAAATTTTATAAATGAATTATAATTTTCATGCACAAAATGAAATAAAACATTTTTGAAGAAAACATATTTTTATAGCATAAAATGACTTTAATGAAAATTGAGTACCTAATTATTATGAATTGATAAATAAATTTTCATTATTTAAAAATTCTACTAAAAAAATCATAATATGGTTATTATTATTCATACCTTTCAATTCAATAGTTATATTATAAAGGGTTACTGTATCATGGTCTATTTAGACTCAAGGTTTCATGTGAAGGAAGTTATAGAACACTTGAAAATTATTTAAAGAAAATAATATGGTCTAAAATCTCAAGTTTTTATTTATAAATATGGTTAATAAATAATTTAATTTTAATTTAATTTTCTCTCATAAATACCTCTTCAAAAATGTGAGTTTTCTGATTGAATATAACATCTTTAAAAATTTACAAACATGATAACTACAATAATCGATTATCATTTATTTTGGACACTTCAAAAAAATTGAAAAATAAAAGAAATTTAATTTGATATATGTTTTAATTTTAAATTATTTTTATATATTCCTCAACACTTTTCAATATATAAAACACCATCAATTTCATATCCTTAATTTATATCCCCATGGAATATACTTAATGATACATAAGCACTATACTATCATTAAAAATAATCTTGTTAAACTATATTATAAAACATATAATTAAAAACAATTAAAAACATTGATTACAGTGTATTATTAATTCATAAATGGTATCATTTGTAACAAATTTATTAGATATACATGAATTTAATCCATAAAATATATCTTTAGATTACATTGATCGATAAAAAATAGCGTCCACTTATCTCTGCAAAAAACATATGTAATTAATGATAAAAACCTAAATGTGTATTAAATAAAATTAGAGTACATAATTTTACTTTTTCACGGTAGGTATTTTGAAGAGTATTTTAGCAATTACTTTATTTTCATAAACTATAGAAACTGGTTGTGCTCTTTATATACTTTTATCTCTACTCATTGATTTCTATTATGTATAAGTGACATGAGGAATAAAAAATTAAAAAACATTGTCACAATGTGATGCATTTACATAGTCATGGTATAAATGTTTTCAAAAAATATTATTATGTAAAGACTTTGATTTCCCTGGTTCAATCCTTTGGATATTTCTATATATATCTATGGATTTTTCCTCAGATTTAGCAGTATGTTTGGGTTTCAAAGGTCCTCAAAATTAAAATATTAAAAATATTAAAATATATTAAATCATAGGTTCATATTTTTAGAATAATGGTTTCCTCATTTTTTTTAGGACCACATATGAAATATATGAGCTCGCGGTTGTTTCCAAGACATAGAGTTTACCCTAGGCATGACATAAATTTGTTTGGCATTGATTTTTTAGTGAAATGTGGCCATTGAAAGATTATATAATTAATTAATTAATTACAGATAATTAATAAACTAGAAGGGATAAAATATCCTTCCCTTTCCTTTTGTATTCCTACACATGGTAGTAAGAACGGAGAGGGATTTTCTTATGCTCAACAGACAAATTAAGGAGGAGGAGGAGCCACTAAACTTCTTTATTGATGTAAATCGAGACTGGATAAAGGTGCAATGGATTCAAGGTGTCACTTTGGACTAGAATCTTAATAATTTTTACTGTGAGGTAGGTGTATTTTGTGTTTTAAATCCCAATACTATTATATTCACTATTTAAGAGTTTTAAATACCTTTTATGATTTCTAGGGACCCTTTTGGGTCGATTTGTGCTTAATCATGGAAACAATGGGGTTTGGGGTGGTTTGTGGGGATTTCCCATTTATAAATCCTGATCACATGTCATGTAGTTTAGGATCACATGAAGTTTGTTATTTATATTGGGGTAATAAGGAGTTTGGGGGCCACACCTCATGTACTTGGAGTACACATTATTTAGTGGGACTTGTCCATGTGGCCGAGTACATGGGTAGACAACCCATGTTAAGAGGACATTATCAAGTGGAAGTATACAGCTAGACCCCAAGTGTACATGGGCATAGGCCAATGTACATGGGAATGGGATGGAGGATAGGGAATAGCTTGGTCATCCAAGACACGTCGTGTATCTTCACATGGTCAGTTAGGTCGTGTACAGGAAAGGACACACCCAAGTGTCCAAGAGAGGTCATGCACCATGTGATTCTAAGTACATGATGTGTATATTAATTTTATATAATGAGTACCATGAGAGGACACAAATATGGTTTGGCCTCATTAGACACGTCATGTACCCTAGGAGGAAACATTGTGTACTCCCCTTGAAGACTTCTACCTTTCATCTCCCTATATACTCATATTTGGGACTATAAGTAGCCTATCTTGAGTGTTTTTCCATGTAGAATGTGATAGCGGCCTTATTTTTGGCATCAAAGATAATAGGATGAGTGATGATAATGGGATGATTCTTTTAATTGTGCTAATGGGTTGCTTCTTTCAATGATTCTTAGCTAGTGACAATGATTGGGTGTGATCATCGAAGTGTTACCACGGTTGAAAACTCCATGTCTCTTTAGAGAGTGGGTCACCTATACTTTTTATAGGTAGGTTTAGAAACCCCATTACTATATAGAGTGAAATTCCTCTATCTGTGGAGTGGCACCCCCCCCCCCCCCCCCGCCCACGTCTTCAATATCTAATGGGGAACAAGTACACTAGATATTGTACCCCCTCAATTGTGGAGTTCAGTGATGAGGTGTGGGCCCTCCACGTGGATTTTTGAGAGGTTATGTGAAATACATGTCTTGGAGATAGAGCCCCCTTGTCTATGGTGCATAGTGACAAGGTGCGGTCCCACTACTCTGTATCTTTTGTGGATACATGATTTGTTCATAATCAGTGATGGGACCCTTGTAAATGTAGGATAATTAATTATTTTGAGCTCATATGTGGAGATAGATATCCCCCTTTCTCTCTCATTTGGGTTTCTTTCTGAGCATATCTATTGGGTTTCTCTTTACACTCACACTTTTGGGGTTGAGGTCAATATTTATTTTCTATTTCTCCTTTTTTTGGGGGTGCTGACTGGGTATGTATATACTCACCCATATATGGGATTTTCCTAAATAGATTGTTTCTTGTGTATACAATAAGTATATTAATGGTGATATTGATGGAATGGGTTTGAGTAGATCATAGTGGTTCTTGGTGCTAACCGTATTTTGTGTTCAGATTTAGATATTATTAATTAGGCTCTGTTCAATATCTACCATATCCCAGTTATTATCTAGTAGGGAATTCTATTCTATTTGGGAATATATTTTTCCCCTTTATAATTTTGTACTATATTTTTTAACTCTGACATTTACTTAGAGGTTATTACATGCATGATTTATAATATAGATGGTCATTCTTTTTATTATATCTTTACATTGTTTCATGTAGGTGGTTTTGTGTGTGCGTACATATACTTAGGATAAGGCCTCCCATTTTAGTTATGCTTATTAAACACTAGTTTCCATCCCCTATATTATTATAGGTGGGTTTGGGGTTTTTATGTTCAGCCTTTCACCATCTAGGTGGGCCCCAATGGGTTGGGTCGTGACAAAGTGGTATCAAAGAAGTATTTATTGGGGTAGTTTTTGGAGTTGACCTTATTGTGAGGAATGGTTTAGGAATTTTGGAACTGGTTTCAAAGTGTCTTAATCTTGCCTCTGAGGCCAAGGAACTCTATGTTGGTGCGATAATCGATGTATCCATACAACAGGACTTTGACTACCTATATCTCGACTTTATATTCTAAGTTAATGATTGTTGGAAACCTATGGTACATGCATTATATATGATTGGGTCTTTGACTTTCATTTTCTTATTAAATTAGATCCCCATATATTCTCATCTAATCGCTATAAATATTGAAACATTCAGGATTCCACCATGAATATATCAATTTATGATGCTGATACCAGATCATGATGATAATACATTGAGATATGGGGCCTCAGTTCAGGGATCCACTAATGAGGTCATTCCTCCAAGAAGACGCAGAGTAGTGCCACTACCCATAGAGAAATACAAGGCTCTACCACTAGTGGTTCAAGTGGATTATTGAATTACTAATGGACATTACATATCCCAAGTAGGATAGGGTGTCGATGAACATAGGATTAGTTCACTATGTGAGTTCCAATGTTAGAGACTATTTAGATTCCATATGGAGCAAGACCCTTAGGCAGTGGAGGATTCAATTGAGTTATTAGTCCAAGTATTGGGTATTTTTTGGACCCTATTTGATTATATTGTTGCTCTTGTGGATTTTATTTTTCATGTATTAGTAGGTAACTAGTGGATTCTGATTACTCAGACACATGATAAGGTGACTCTCTCATGGTTAGATTTCAAAAATGTGTTTCTTGATGAGTAATACCCCTCGATCTTGAGCTCTATTTTCATTTAGAAGATTTTTTATCTATAGTAGGGAAACCTATCATTTGTTGATTATTCTATCTGGTTTACTAAACTCACATTTCACTCCATTGATATGGTGAGAGATGGTTTCTTATGGGTGTAGAAGTTTGAGTTGGGCATTTATAAAGACATTTGTGCTAGCATGGTCTCATTATGTCTTACCACTTATGCTGGAGTGCTATAGTGGAATCTTATTATAGGGAGCTTCCTATAAGGGGGGAATCGAGTGGCTATATCCAATAGTAGTCATAATGTGGTAGAGTCATCTTCACTAGCTACTAATTATTAGTCATTGAGTCTCGGTATAGGAGACCTCCCCATACCCAAGCTAAGTCATGGGGGTCTACAACGCAGGGTTCGCATAGAGGATCTATTAATCCCAGTGAGAAGAAATGTTATTATTATTATGGGTGAGGTTACATGGATAAAAATTATATGGCATTTCATGTCGAGGAGTGTAGGAAGACTGTGGATGGAGAACCATGATAAAGTTAGTGCCTTTATCATGGGTATCCAAGGCGTGGTCAGGGTTGCCCACAGGCAGGAGATGTTGCAAGAGGATTAGATGGAGCTCTATAGGGAGGATCTCTCGGTGGAGGGAGACACAATGAGATACTTCTAACACCACCACTATGTTTCCCACTCAAGACTTGAGGAGTTGGTAGTCAGGTTTGTGGGTAGATATAGGCTATGGAGGGCTATGATTGGGCTACTCATGAGATTAATCAAGGTATGATATTTGTATTTTATAATATTTCTCTAGTAGTAGTAAACACTATCATGATCCATCCCATCATCTCCATACACCTCGTGTGATATCTAGAGATTCTCTTCGATACAGTAGCCTATTATTTGTGGCTTGAGATTTCAACTTGGATTGATTCTGCAGTATTTTAAATTTTTCAGTAGTATGAGTTGGAATTTTTTGGGGAGATTTTTTCATGGGACCTTTTGGTCATTATAATGAAACCTTGTGGTTTCATCTTTGGTATGTAGTGGTTCTTCATGGATTGTTCCCAGATATACTATCATCACAGGTGAGTTATATGCCTTCAAATGGATGGGATGAGATTCTCTTATATGGATGAGAGGGATCTTAAAGGTGAGTAAGTGGGGATGCTGAGTAGGGAACTACAACCCATCACCCATAATTTTTTTATCTTAACCCATGGAGTACTAGGATCTTTAGGAATCTAGATTCCAAAATTAGAGTAGGATTATATATAAGTCTTCCCTAAAGATATTTCAGGACTACCTCTATGGAGGGAGATAAAATTATTCATCAAATTGAAACCTGTGATTTCACCAATATCTTTTGAGTCATATTAGATATCCCCTGAATAGATCTAAGAGTTTTCGGTGTAGTTGGAAGACCTTTGAGAGAAAGGTTTTATAAGACCTATTATGTCCCCCTAGGAAGCTTCAATGTTTTTTATAAAAAAGACAAATGGGATCTTGATACTTTTTGTGGATTATCATAAACTAAATCAGTGAATGATAAAGAACAAGTGACCATTTTTGGGGATTGATGAAATTTTTGACCAATTGAGAGGTTAGAGTTGGTTATCAAATATCGATCTCATTTTCAGATACCACCAGCTAAGAATTCATGAGCATGATATTCCAAAAATATCATTCTAATGTTATTATAAAAAGTATTAGTTCATGTTGATTCCTTTTGGTGTGATAAATTCCCCCATTGTGTTCTTGTCTATTATGAATTGGGTATTCTATCCAAACTTATACCGGTTCATATTTTCCTTTATCGATGACATTCTCATTTACTTTTCATCATAGGAGGAGTATGTAGATAATTTGAAGGTGTTCATGGACTTACTTTGGGAGTACCATATTTATGGTATGATCATGAAGTGTTGGTTTTGGATTCATGACGTTCTCTTTTTAGGTAATGTCATCAGTGAGGATGGTTTAGTTGTAGATTTGGTGAAGATCAATGTAGTGATTTCATGGGAACCACCCAAGAGCATGTTAGAGGTGTGTAGTTTCCTTGGTTTCATAGAGTACTATAGAAGATTTGTGGAAAAATTTCCAAGATAGAAGCCTATTTGAATGCCTTGACATGGAAAAGGAATCTATTTATCTATATTGAAAAGTGTCACAGAACCTTTGAGGAGTTGATGATGAGGTTAAAAAGTTATCTTGTGTTGAGACAACCAAAGGAGGGCCTTGAGTTTGTGGTGTTATGTGTTGCCTCTAGAAATGGGATCAGTTGTGTATTAATTGAAAGGTAGGTATTGATCTCTTATGATTCAAGATAGTTGATACCCCATGATAATAACTACATGACTCTTGACCTAGAGTCAGAAGAAGCAGTCTTAACTATGTAGATTTGGAGGAACTATCTTCTGGGAGATCATTTTGTTGTTTACTCAAACCATCAGAGTCTCAGTTACATATTCACTTAGATATTTACTAATGTAGAGGTGTTGGTTGGAGTCCATACATGAATAAAACTTCAACAGATTCTATACTCTTCGGATGGGTAATGTTGTGGTAGATTCCATGTGTTGGAAGTTCCAGTCTCACTTCATGGATGAGGCATCTAAGCAGTTTGATTCAATGTAGCTAACCGTGGTGGAGGAGAGGGGTTCATATTATCTTCAGTCGATGGTGGTGAATCATATTAATTCATCATGTGAGAGAGGATCAATTGAGATACATCAAATACGAGGTTCTACATGACCAGATATCCTTAGGAAATGAACCAAATATATTTTTTGAAGGTGGAGATCATTTCATCCTTTTTGGGAATGGACGGTGGTTTCAGTCACATTATATGAGAAGATGATATGGGAGTTTCATACTTCTCCATTAGTTTTACATAATAATATGGCAAATACATACATCTAACTTTAGTTGTAGTTTAGGTGGGCTATAATGAGTAAGATCATTATCGAGTTTGTTTCTTAGTGTCTCACATGACAGTGGGTAAAGGTAGAATATCAATTTTGAACAGGTTTAACCCAACCACATGAGATCCTAGAATGTAATTGGGGTGTCATATTAATGGATTTTATGATGGGGATTTTTTGGATGTTGAGAGGCCATGATTTCATCTAGGCTATTGTTGATTGACACTCCAAGTCGACACACTTTCATACCATTTGCTAGCAGAGTTCGGTTGAGAGTTTGGGGTAGTTGTACATGAAAGAGACTATTTGTATTTATAGGGTACCAATGAAAATCATCTCTAACCACGATTCTTGGTTTAAATAATGGTTTTGGAGGGGCCTATAAGACTCTTTTGGGACTAAGTTATGGATTAGAATGGTGTTTCACCCCCATAAAGATGGGAAGACTAAATGAATTGTCCATGTGTTAGAGGATATGATGAGAGTCTGTGTGTTAGAATTAAACTAGAGCTTGGAGAATCACTTTTCATTTTTATAATTCACTTATAATAATAGCTATCACTCTACTTCGACATGGAATATTTTGAGTCCCTATATGAAGGACCATGTAGGTTACCCTTATTTTGGACTGAGGTTGGCGAGACATCACTTATTGGCCCCATGATAGTGCGAGTGATGACAGAGAAGGTATTGGTGATCTATGAGCATATGACTACTACCCAAATATGATAGAAATCTTATGTAAATTGATCTTATAGGACTTGGGAATTTGAGAATAGATACCATGTTTCCCTAAGGTTCTCCCCATAATAAGGATTATATATATTTGGTTGGTGGATTAATTTATCCCTAAGGTTCATTAGTTCATTATAGATCCTCTGGAGGTTTAGTGAGGTTACTTACTACTTGGCCTTACCCCCATAGTTGGATCAAGTTAATAAAATCTCCCATGTTTCATAGATGAGTAGATATGGGTATAACCCTACACACATTATCGAATAGGGAAATATGTACATCAAATATCGATCCACCTTTTCAAAGTACCTGGTGGAAATTGAGGATCTATGGGAGAGGATCCTACATGGATAGACCATCAATTTAGTTCAAGTGATTTGGTAGCATGGGATCATATAAGATATATCTTGGGAGCATGAGAGTAAGATGAGGGCTCATTACTCCATCCTTTTTGTGTAGATTTTTTTTTGAGGTGAAAATTATTGAAGGAGGGGAGAATGTAATGACTCTGGTTTCTCTGATTTAGTACTTTGGGTATTTATATCCCTAGAGTTTTCCTCAAGGTTATCCTAACTTTATCCTTGATGAATACTGACACCAGATCAAGAATAAGTATCTTATGGGCAACACTTTGTACTCGAAGAATCAGTGTTTTCACTGGGAGGTAGGATGATTTTTAGTTTTAAGTCCTAATCCCTATATGATGTTTTTTAATATTTTTAAATCCCTTTTATGACTATTAAGGACCTCTATGGGTCAATCTATGCTTAATGGAGAAAATGATGGTTTTAGGAGGTTCATAGGGATTTCTTGTTTGAAAATCCTAATCACATGGCATTGAGTTTAGGATAACACACTATGTGTTATTAAAATTGGGGAAATAAATAGTTCTGAGGACTATATTCCATCTATTGGGAGTAAACATTAGGTATTGTGACTTTCCCATGTGGCTAAGTACATGGGATGACAACCCATGTTAAGAGGACATGATTGTGTGGTAGTAAATGGATAGACCCTAGGTGTACATGGGAATAGTCCGATGTACATGGGTGTGGATAAAAATGAAATGGGAATATCCTGGACATCTTAGAAGTGTTTTTTACTCCATTTATACATCGTGCATCTTAACATGGCTATCCAAGTCATGTGAAGGCGAGGACATGCCTGAGTGTCTAATAGAGGTCACACACTGTGTGATTCTAAGTACACACCATATAATTTACTTTTACACATCAAGTACCATGATGGGACACAACCAGGGTTTGGAATCATGATAAACACCATGTATCCTATGAGGATATCTCATGCACTCCCCTCAAAAACTTCTTCCATTAATATATTCTTCTTTTGGACTCAGATCTTTGCCCACAAGTATCTTATCCTGGGTGATTTTCCATAAAGAACATAATAGTGTCCATCGTTTTTTCATCAAATATATGATGTGAGTTAATGCTAGAAGTATTCCTCCTTTAATGATTCTTATCCAATGACAATGATTGGGTATAATCATCGTAGTGTTAAGAGGGATGGAAACCTCCTGTCACATTAGGACATGATTCCTATTTATTATTTATAGGTCGGGATAGCAACCCCTTTAATACATAGGGCATGGGTCCTCTATCTACAGAGTGTCACCCCCCATATTTGAGATTCATAAATGATTAATTCCTCTACAAGAGATTTCACCCCCTTGGATATAGAGCGTAGTGATGAAGTTTAGGACATCCACTTGAATTTTTGAGAGTTTGTGCAAGACTCATGGCTAGGATATAGAACCCCCTCGACTATGGTGTATAGTGATGAGGTGTGGGGCCTCCACTTTGTATCTTCTATGGAAACGTGAGTGGTTTCGCATCAATGATGGGATCCTTAGAACTGTAGGCTGACTCGTAATTTTTAGTTGGGTTGTAGGGATGGGAATCCCCCTTTCTCTATCATTTGGGTTTAATTATGAGCACATATATTGGGTTTATCTTTACCCTATTTCTTTCAAGGTTGAGCTGAATGATTATTTATTGTTTCTCCTTTTTTTGATTTTTGTGGTGCCTACTGGGTATGTATATACTCACCCTTGCATGGTATTTTTCCATACATGTTATTTCTTGTGCAGATGATAGTCAGATAGATGGTGATATATATGGACCGGGTTTTAGTAGATCTTATAAGATCTTGCCGTTAAACATGTTCAGTGTGGGAATTTAGATATTTTGATTCAGACACTCTTTAGTATCTCTCCTACCCTAGTAATTTTCAGGGTAGGAATTCTTTTCTAGTTGGGCATGTATCTTTCCCCTTTATAATTTTTTTCTATACTATTGTACTCTAGTATTTACCTAGAGGTTGTTGCATACATGAGTTAAACTCTATATGGTCAGGATTTTTATTATATATTTGTATTATATCATGGAGATAGTCATGTGATTTTGTTTAGGTGCTTAGGTTAAGGCCTATCATTTCACTTATGCATGCTCAATGATAGTTGACATCCCATATCTTATTGGATGTTGGCTTATGGTTGTCATATTTGTCGGCTAAGAGGACCCTCGTGGGTTGAGTCATGAGATAATACTATTAAATTAAAATAAAAATAAATCATTAATTATTAGATTATTAATTATAAAATTTACTGCATATATAGATTCATAATAAAGGCCCATAATCATTCATATTTTTGAATTTCATTTACACTCATAAGACCAACAATTTCATGAGAGATTGTGTCATACATATGTGATTTAAATTCAATGTTAAAATTTCATTTTAAAACATTGTATCTATATAAACATGTAACATTAATAAATATGGAAGATCTTTTAGTGGGGTGTGGGTATCCAGAAAATGGATTTTTGATCCAATAAATGATCTCATACATTATTTGGAATTGATTTTTTTTACCTTTTCTATCATTATATACATTAATTAAAACATTTATATTTCATTATTAGAGATATTAAATATAATATAAGTTGTAAATGAAATACCCCATTATTGTAATGTTTATTTATTATATTAAATATCCATAGTATAAAAGTTCCAATAACATGTTACACTATTTGAGTATCAACATAATAAAATGGAATGGGAAGTTCAATTCTTGATTTATGAGATACATGAATCCCTACTCTAATGGTATTTGTTGGTAGTATTTTAGTTCATAGAATATCACCTTTGATATTTTTCACTTTACCTATCACAAAAAGGTAGATTGGATGTTGATAGACATAAATCACATTCAACACCACACTTAGTATTCTAATACATTAAAATATCAATAATTATTTTTTTATAATTAATATACACTATTATAGAAAAAATTGATTACGCTAAAAAAACTAAGACTTTAAGGGGAATGTATACCCTCTAAATTAAGGGTGTGTGGATCTGAGAAGTGTGGTTTTTATCATAAAGAACTTAAGTTTGACTTTACAAAATTATTCTTATGGTGATACTCTCAAAAATGAACCTATAATACAACCATAATTTTTTGAATTATTTAAATCTATCATAACAAGTTATTCTTCAACTATAGTGGATAACTTATCTTATGTCTAAATTAGATAAAAACAAAAAATAAGTGGTCATTATTAAGTTTTGATATACCGAAGTTGTAACAACCTATGAAATGTTAAAATAAATAATTTTCATGTCTTATTAATTAGATTTTATATATTCATATTCATTATAATAATATTAGGTAATTTTTTAGTCAAAGGGAAAAAATATTTATTTTTAACTAAATCAGGTTTCCATGGATTATATGGTTTTATTTAAATGCTTGATTTATAAATTTTATAAGATTTAATTTGAAAATAAATGAATTTTCTTTTTTAAAATATCATATCAAAATTATCTTAGGGTGAATTTTTGATAATTTTATGAGAAGTTGGATTATTCAATAAATAGTGAAAATACTGATTTTTTATTGAAATTTGTATTTTATTTTCAAGTATTTACCAGGGAAAATTATATTTTGTATTATTTTAAAATTTTAATTAGTTAATTTTTATTAAATGTAGTCTAATAAATCTCATTGGAATCAACATTACACTTGAATTTTTTATAAAATATCTTTTCTACTTAAAAGGTATTTTTCTGGAAAATCACTTTTCATTGCATTTTCTCCATTCATTTTTAAATTAAATTATACCAATTTTATGAATTTAAATTTATAAAAGGAATTCCATAATTTTAATCATGATAATTAATTTAATTTAATAGGTTCAACTTATTTTTTTTATAATGAATTGTAAAATTATATTATTGCAGTTAAGGATAAAGAAAGTTTACCAACGGGTTAAACTAAAGAGATAAGGGTTAGAATTACCAAAACACATTACTTTATCCAATTTTAGGAGTTTATTTTTACAAATTATGTATTATAGGAGTTAAATAATGTATTTTAAAACATTAATTTGAATTTTGGAATCCAATCTTGACTTTTGAGCAGATAAATTATATTTTATTCAAATTATAAAATATTTTTGGGTATTTTCATTAAATGGAATGGTTAGAAGATTCCATTTGGTTTTGTATTGATAAAAAAGTTGTAAACCCTTAATTGTTTACTAGTTAATTAAAAAATTCATAGAAACCAATTTATTACTTGATTTCAAGGTAAATTTATTTTTACACTTAGATTAGGTATTTTCCTAAAAATTTCTTTTCATGTATTTTGTGTTGTTGTATTAAAAGTTATTTATTCCACATATAGAAATTGAACCTGAAAAAATGGATACCAAATTTTGAATCAGCATGTAATTCTTTTTTAGAAAATACCTTTTATTTTTTGTCTTATAATTAATTTATCATTGTAAAAAAGTTAAGTTATCGCAGTTAAAGTTAAAATAATTTTAAAGTGGTTTAACTAGGAGATAAGGCTAAAAATACACACAAAAAATGTATAAATGTGACCATATGAGTTTATTTAGAACCTATCACACCTTATCATAGAATTATATGTTCCTTGGTTCCAATATACATTATTAATATAGATATATATATTATTTAGTTTCTTAATAAATTCTAAGAATGTCCCTCCCCTAACTTATAAAAGGGAACCTCCTATCCTCTATTCCTCACACCTTTTGAGCACTATATGTCAGCCAATATCTGAAAAAATCCCTTCTTAAAATCCCTAATCACATTATATGTGTATTATTTTGGGATTAATACCAACCTTGTATTTATTAAGGTGTAAATCAAAGGAGGTTGTTTGAAGAATAGGTGTAGCTTTTAACTGAATGTTTTAGTTTTATTTTTTCTTCAAACTCCTTCAAATATAATTAAGATTTGTGTAAATAATAACACCATTATCTTACATATAATAGTATTTTTTTTATTTTAATGGAATAACCTATATCCTTCTCCTTATTACATAAAATATGGTATTGATCCATTGTTTGTGAGTACGGTGGTGTTTTCCATCAATGCCTCTAATGGATGGTTATAATTATCGATTTGATAAATATATATGATATTAATGGTATATTAATAATTATATAAATATAATATATTATCTATTTTCATACATTTCCATCCATTTAATAGTGATAATGTCATTTGTGTGTACGTGTGGATTTCCACCTCCACAAAGTAATGTGATTCATTTTTCATGACCAAATCACATGGTTGTTATATATAAGTTTATTTAAATAAATAATATATTTTTTATTCTATAATCATAATTATTTAAACATAAAATAATACTTACCTTCTTTCCATTATGATCATTTAAAAATGTAAACGTTACTCATGCGCACATACGGCTTATCATGTCCATGATTGTGATGTAGTCCATTTTTCATAACCATCTTTAATGGTTATTTTTTAAAGAATAATTGATGTATTAAAATGATAAATAAGTCATTATAATTATTTTTAGGTGATTTAATAAGGACCTTGTTGGTCGTAATCAACCTACCAAATTTATTTTGGACATATGAGTCGAAAATCATCAAAACATCTGATATGAACTTAAATGATTAAGTACTTGAATAAAACATGGTAATAAATAAAATAAAGGGAATAATAAACATAAAAATTGTTATTAAGTAAGTAAATAATTAACATAAGTTTATTATTCAAGAATATAAATAAAGTATGAGACAATTCAGAATCAATTAAAAGAAGACTTTAATTTAAAACCTCATTTTTAGTGTTTTTATATTTATTTTCAAAATATTCTTATTCCATGCCCATATTATTGAAATTATTTTATGGGTGCATTTATATGGACATAAATGAATTATAAATTAAATTTTATGTATTTTTTTAATTTATTTCAAAGTTTTATAAAAATAATCTGTTTACATATTTTATACAGAACATTTTTATTTTCTTTAAAAACGTGAAAATGAATGTTTTATTTTAATGTATATGGCATCAAAGGATTTTACCACCACCACAACCATTATTTTATATTTTTCTTCATTTAAAATATTTCATATTTATTTCAAATAAAATCCATATTTCCCTCTTTTTTGGGTATTTTAGTTTTGAAAATGTGTATTTAAAAAAATGGTATTTCAATATCTAAAATTGTTTTACATGTGAATTTAAAATAGTTTTTCAAGGGTTTTATAATGAAAATATGAAAGTATAGAAATTTTTTATTTATGATATGGAACTTTATTATTATAGATAATGAAAAGTGATCCTAATATATCTTATATAATTGGTCAACCTGATATAACTTATATGATGGATACGCCTCATTATAGTACTCCAATGCATTGGACAATGTTACTTGTATTTAGATGAAATAATTAGGGAGTTAACTGGAGTGGTTTCTCATATGGATTTAACTAGGCTCTATTTATTTCTTTCATTAGGTTAATAGGGTTTATGAATATGATTCTTTAAGTTTCCTAAAAGGGGTTTTTATTAGACAGAAATGGGTTTTGAAGGTTTTCTTTGATAAAAAACTATGTTTCTTTCATGTGGATATGATTTATTTCATAAGTGTAAGAAATATTAAAAAAAATTAGACATCTTGTGGGTTTTAATATTTTTCACTAGACTAATGGATTTCATATTTTTTTCCCTTACTGAATTTTTTTTCTCACCCCATGTTTTTAAAAAAATCATAAGGTTTAAAGTTGAGTAAGAATAGAGAAGAAGTCACGTTGAAAATCATGAATATTTTTCATGAAAAAAAAACTTGCTTCATTTTAAAATTTTCAAATTGTGGGAAAAATGGATACTGAGTAGTAGTTTCAACGTTATAATATATATGGACATGTTATTTAAAAGTTATGACTTATTTCTCAAAATCTAAAAACCTAAAAGATCCTTGAAATATGAGGAAGTGATTTCATGACTAAAAACTCAATATTAATTAATTTTTAAGGATAGTTCCTTATAGTTGGTATTAGAGGAAGGATTTAGATAAATTTATAGGTTATGATAATACCTTTGATAAACCCTACTTTATAGTGAATTTTAATTGATATAGAATTTGAATATTATCAGGTTGATTCTTCTAATCTATATCTATTCATAATAGTTTCTCATAAAGGAAATAAGGAAGGTGGAGTAGAAAGTTATCAAGAGGAAAATATCCTTCTAGACTGGTAGCCTGGAATGGTTTGAATTGGAACTAAACAATTTATTATGGTGATAGATTAATTGATGTAGGATATAAATGGTGATGGAATCCATGTTATAGAGAAACAATATTTTCCACAGTGGAATGTGTTGATAGTTGAGAATTCTATGAAATAGTTCCCTCCAACATTTGGTGTAACTTCGAATCTAATGTTTTTTCAAGTCTGGATCAATGCTCAAGAAAAGATATTTGAATTCATGGGATGTTCATAATGTCAAAATTAAACTCTTTCCAATTACCATTTTTAATGTTAAGCTGATCAATAGTGGTCTTTGATTAATAATACGAGAGAGATAAAAGAGATTTATGAAATTTAATGGGAAAATTTTAAAAATATTTTCCTAGAAAAAAATCCCTAAGGTTGTTCTATTTGGGATAGAGAAATAATTATTCTAATTTAAGAAAAAATATGAAGATTTGGTATTTGTGTATGAAGTATATTTTACAAGATCATCCAAGTACATACCAGATTTTATTTGGGACCTTGATAGTAAAATTAATAGATTTTACTAAATATTGAAACCAAGTTTATGAGTATATTTTTCTACATGAGAATCTAAAAGTTATGAGATGGTTTTTCATTGTACTGAGAAATTTGAGATGAAGTTTTTCAACACTTATGTGCCACATGATGAAAAATAGTAAGAAGCGATCAATGTGGTAAGAAATGGAGAAGCATTCAACTATAAAATTGGGAGGTAATCCTCCAACACATTCCAAGTGTAATAAAATACATTTTAAGAAATGATTAATAGGATCTGGGAAGTGTTATCGGTGCAGAAAGTTTAGTCATAGGGATCATGACTATAAAGAAAAAAAGTCTTGAAAAATCCAAGAATGGGGTAATCAATATACAGACAATGGTAATATAAATTAATTTAAATGATCTATAGAATTATGCTAGCATATGTTTGAAGTTAGTTACTCAGAGTGTAAATCATCAAGATCAAAATCAAAAAGGTGTGGAAAAATCATTTTATACTATTATGGTTAATGTTGGGTCATCTAAGAAGTGGTGACAGGTATTCTAATTGTTTATTTGAATTATATCAATGCCCTGTTTGACTATGGATCTTCATATTCCTTCATTTATAATAAATTTTCAATTAAAATTGGGATATCACCTCTTAAAAAGAAGATATAAATTTTAGTGAAAACTATGAGTTAAAATATTAAAGAAATCATGATTTCTAGGCATCTTCCTATTGCTATTAGTGGGGTATTCTTTCCTGAAAATTTTATTGAACCACCCATAGTAGGGTTTTATATTATTTTGGGTATGTATTGGATTTTATTTTATCATTATAAGATAGATTTAAAGGATAATAAAGTTATTTTAAATGATTTTATACCTTTGATAATATATCACGAAGCTAAGGAATTGATTAGAGATGGCAGTTAAAGTTACTTATCTTGTATTACTAAAAATAAATAAACTATTCAAGTTAGTGATGTTTTAGTAATGAATAAATATATGGATTTATTTCCTAATAATTTTTCCAGTGTTATTATTGATCAAGAGGTATAGTTTACTATTGAATTGGTACCCGGTGCTAAGTCTATTTCAAAACCCCCATATCTAATGGCTCAAGTAGAACTTTTGGAATTGAAAAATTGGTTGAAATATTTTCTAGATAAATTTTTCATTCATCCAAGAACTTCACTATGTGGTGCACCTATTTTTTATTAAAAATAAATATAGTTTAATGAGACTTTTCATTGATTATATATCCTACATTAACATAGCTATTAAGAATAAGTATCATTTTCCTCATATCAATGATTTGTTTGATTATCTATAAGGATCATATCATTTATCAAAGATGAACCTAGCTTAGGGTACCATCAGTTGAAGGTGAAGGAGTAAAATACCCCAAATATAGTGTTTTAGACTAGATATAGGAATTATGGGTTTATAATTACTCCCTTTGGGTTGTCTAATGCATGAACTATATTCATGGATCTTCTAAATAGAGTTTTATATGACTATTTAGATACTTTTTTGGTTATGTTTATTAATGATATATTGTTATCTTATAAAATTCATGGGGATCATGAAAAACACCTAAGTATTGTTTTTCAAACCTTGAAATAAAAAAAGTTATAAGGAAAATTTAGTAAGTGTGAATTTTAGTTACAAAAGATTTATTTCCTCATAAATTTTGTTTCAAAATATATAATAATTGTTGACCCTACTAAAACTAAATTTATTTAATAATGTAAAATGCCTATAAATTTCATATATATTCATAATTTTCTTGGATTGGTGGGTCACTACCTTTTTTTTGAAAACTTTTCTTGGTTATCTTGACCACTGACTAGTTAACTTAAGAATGAGTTAAATTCATCTTGATAAAAGAGTGTGATGATTGTTTTAAAGAACTAAAAATATGATTGGTGAATGATCTGGTTTTGGCCATACCCTCAAAAATGGTTAATTTTTCATCAACGATTATCCTTCATTAAAGGTACTTGGTTGTTTCATGATGTAGAATGATTGGTTAATTACATATGATTCATGTCAATTGAAACTTTATGAGTTCAATTATCCTACACATGATCTATAATTACCTACTGTAGTGTTTCATTTAAATATTGTGTGGAATCATTTATATGGAGTAAAGTGTGAAATATATACTAATCGTAAAACTTTGAAGTATATATTAACTCATAAAGATTTAAACATGAGGAATAGAAGATGGTTGGAACTTGTTAAAGATTATAATTACATTATTCATTACCATCCTCAAAAAGAAAAAAGTATTCGGTTCTTTGAGTTGGAAAGATAATGTTACATTAACCATGTTACATTTGGAAATTTAACCTTTGGTTAATGATTTGACTAATTTGGGCATAGAAATTATGCATGTAGTAACTTCTTTACTTTTTCTTTAGGTGTCAATAAAATCATCTATGTTAGAAAGAATCAATCAAGCTCAGGTGGAGGATCGTGTTTTATAGGAAAATGAAGAATCTATTAATAAGGGAAAGTTTTTAGAGTTTAATGTTGATGAATAAGGTATTATCATATTTTTAAAGACATTATTTGTGCCTTGTGATTACCAATTAAATAGATAATTGTTAAGTAAAGCTTGTAGTTCCCCATTTTCCATTCATCTTTGTAGTACTAAGATATATAGAGGCCTTTAAGAGTATTACTAGTGGGATGTAATGAAAAGATATATTGTTTACTTTACCATGAAATTTTTTTCTTTTAAAAAGTTTAAAGTAGAATGAAATTTACTAAATGGGATGCTTCATCATTTTTTAGTTCTAAAGTAGAAATGAGAAAATATATCAATGGATTTCAAGGGGAGATTTACAAAGACATCTTAGGTTAATAATTTGATTTGGGTTATTGTTTATCGATAAAATAAATATTTAAATTTACTTTACATTTGAGATACTATATCTTTAGATAATATTTATAGGTTTTACCTCAATGAGATAGTCAAGTTACATGGATTTCTACTCTCCATTGTATCTAACCATGATCCTAATTTTACGTCTAATTTTTGGAAAGGCCTTCAAAAGTCATTGGTCACTAAATTGAATTTCAATAAATCTCTTCATACTCAATATAATAGATAGTAATAGATAATTATTCAAACCATAGGATACATTTTTTGTGCTTATTCAATGTATTAACAGGGAATTTGGGATCATAATCATGCATAAGTCAAGTTTTCTTATAATAGTAGTTTTCATTCCATTATACATATGTCACATATTGGTTAGAGGGGATACTCAAGAGGGAAGTTAATTGAGTTCCTAATTAAAATTTCTATTTAAAAAAAGATTTAAAATAAATCCCCCAAATTAGAATAATATACAACCTAGTTAACCAATGTAGTAGATTTATAAATGTTTTGATATTTTAAAATATTTCTCAATGACTGATCAGTTCTCAGTTGAAATAATATGAAATGCTATTTCAACTTTCGAAATCAATTTACTAAATAAAATTATAATATAAATAATATTTAATATTAACTATCAAAGTGAAAAAAATGTTTCCAGATATGAAATGATATAACAATGAAAACATAACTTTAAAGGTACAGTAGAAATAATAACAAGAGGTTCAGTATCAGATATATAGTCATTCCTCTTAACTTAGTGATCACCTACCACCAATCTATTTATATAAAAAAATTGATCCACAACCTGGATCAATGTATACAGTAGAACATACAGTGTTTTCCTAATCATAGATACCTCTTCCATAGTTTTTTGGGGAGTGATAAAGGTAATAGTCCACATGAGGACCTATTCCAATGTTATCTATGGGAATATGAGGGGTAAAAAAATAATTTGTGAAGATATCTTTGTATCTTCTATTTATGCAGAAGAGTCAGTGTGTGTTCAAAAATACAGATAATCACACACTACTCGTAATGTAAATAAAGTAAACAAATAGATTAGATAAATCAGTACAAAGGATAGTGTTGCTCAGTGTGATATGTTTTGCAGCTTCATGAATCCTTGAAGGTAGCTTGAAATGAATCCCATGTCAATTTTCAAAAATTTGTTGTAAAACATAGTATCATAGAAGCTTTTATCTGGGAGTGTGTAAGAGATCTAAGTTTATAACAATTTTTATTCATTAAGTGTTCTTCAAATGTTTGAATTATAAGCTTACACACATACAAATAGATATTTTCAATTTAGCACACTTTTTTGAGTTGTGTTTTTTTTTAATTTTCACAAGGAGTATCTCTTGGATTTTTTGACTGAGTTTACAGCTTTATATTCTTCACCGAATATATTTCATGTTCTTGATAGTGTTCCAGTACCTCATACCTCGTACTTTTGTCTGAAATTTATTTTCATGTTGTCTGTAAAGTTTTATTAATATAATCAGAAGCATTAAATTACACAAATATGATAGTTAGAAATATTTAATTTAAAATGAAAAGGTAAAGTTAGCGGTGAGTCTTTTTAGTGGTTAATCTTTGGCGGTGTTCAGATGGCGGTGTCTTTTGAGCAGTTACACTCTGGCGGTTTCAATTTGGTGGTGTATTTGGATCAATGATTCTTTGGAGCAGTTATTCTTTGGAGTGGTTATTCTTTGGAGTTGTGACTCTATAGAGAGGTGAGTCACTAGAGTGGTGAATCAGGAATGGTGAGTTAGGAATGATGACTCATACTTAGAACATTTTGAAAATCTATCTTGGAATGGTGACTCAGGGTAACGGTAGGTTAGGAGCGGTGTGTAAGCCTTAGCGGTGAGTTATCCTTAGAGGTGAGACATGCTAACAGTGACTCATACTTAGAGTATTCTGCCAATCTATCTTATAATGTGAAAGACTAACATAGCACAGTAAACTTTTTAGAAACATAATTAAGCATGATTTGTGATTATTAAAACTATGAGAGCTCAATCCCCCTTTTTTATGATCACAAATCATGGCATTAAGCTTAATCAATGAATATATAATATGGAAGAATAAGGAGATATTCATATTGTATCAGAGACAATAAATAACTAACATTGTCTCATAGAAACAAAATTTTAAATTGATATTTCAGTGCTTTTCTCCCCCTTTTGGGATTATCAAAAAGGTAAAAAATAGACAAAAAATTATAATAGATGATCAAAAAAAAGGAATATATATATATATATATTGATATAATTATTTAGGAAAATCCCCATTAAAAACAAAAAAACTAAGTTCAGGATTTCTCAATGGTAGGATCCAGAGGTTCTTTCCCTTTAGCAGAAGTGTTGAGAATATATATTGAAGGCTTAGGGACAACATTTGTCATTGTAATAGAAGATAAGGTATTAGAGGAAGGAAACTCTCTATAGACGACGGGTTTCAAATGTCTGAGTGCCTCAGTTAGAGTCATGGGAAAAGTTTTAAGTCTATGAGGTAAAGTTGAAAAGGAATTGGTTATAAAGGTAGAGTGATATTGTGGATGTGGATAAGGGTACACAAGTCTGGTAGTGAGTTCATAAGAAGTTTAAGTAATGGTAAAGGCATCTAGAGTTAAAACTATAGTGGTATGAACATGTAGATAGGGATTCCAAAGATTGATAAAATCCATAATAATCTGCCCTCCCTTTTCCATAACCTTAGAGAAGTCATCCTCGTTTTCCCTAAATGATTAAAGAGAAAGAGTAAGTTCTTTAAGTTGCTTAAATTTATCTCTAAAAGATTTTGTGACTAGTGGAATCCTCATATTTTCAGCCAAATACTTAAAATGACTTGTCAATAATTCTGGGTGTAAATTATTTTAAAGTATAAATCTACTTTCTTGGTGATTTCTTCTTGATTAGTAGTGGACTCTTTGGATTAAATCCTTACCATGGATAGTACATGATCACTTTTTGACTAATATTTCTCAAACTTTTCTAATATAAACCACCCAAAATAGTCTAAAATTCCTATTTGACAACTAATCTAAGAAACATAACTCTCAAATCTTCATAGGGAGGATCAACATAGGTAAAAACAGCTTTTAATTCTTCTCTAAAAACTGATCTTAACTATTCAACATCAAATACTAGAGGTGGATTAGAATCTATAGAAGAATCAGAATATGTATCTTCAATAATTTTGACAATACCATCCAAATATTTTCTATAATCATATGTAATTACTTTAACCAATGGTATGAGAAATTCTTGGTTCATCACTTATTCACTTATTCTCTATTCTTACTTACTAGATTTCATGAAACATCTGGGTTTGAATTTTTCCATGATCTTTCTCCAGAACTAGTGAACAATATATTTCACCAAGAGTTGTTTCAAGTTTGGACTATGATTTCAAAATATTTCCAAATCCATATAGTAGTTTCTCTCTAAATGATTTTAAGTCATCCAAACTTTCATAGTTTGAATGTATCTGAGTTGTGGCATGAGAAGATGCCTGAACAAATACTAGCTTGATCTAAAACTCTTTTGATAAGTATATTTCTTTAATTAAGGATCATTTAGGTTGATTAGAGGATGGATAACCCAATACAAAACCAAAATATCTATGATATTTATACTACTCATCCAAAAAGTTGTATCTGAAGGGTTGGGTACTTCAACTCTTTCCAAACTAGAGTTTTTACCCCCTCAACAGATGCTCCCTTTTTATTGTCAACTGATTCTATAAGTTGAATATCATCATATCCATCCACTATGTCACCCATATTTTGAGGTTCATCAGTTTCAAATACATATTTATTTAACTATTCAACTAATTAATTTATAGATTTGGTAGGTAGAGTAGGGTCCATTCCATCAGATCCATCATGATATAAATATCTGAGCTATCATCATCACTTTCCTTTCCATCCTTATCTCCTTCATTTTTATCAGATTCTTCCTCATCTTCAACATCATCATTTTAATTTTCCTATTCATTTGGATCATCCTCCTCTACATCATCTAATCAATTTCTTCTCTATCTTTATCACTTTCACTTTCACTTTCCTTCTCATCAGATTTCTCAACAACAATTTATAGGGTTTCAGATCCACTTTTATATTCAATGCATTTTTCTTCAATGTCATCATCGTCAAATTTGAGAAGAGTTTCTCTAGAGGTGAGAGTCTGTGAAGTCCTAAGAGATTCATGTGAAGGTTCTTCTTTCTCTTTAGGAATATTAGGATCAATTTTGTCCCCATCAAATAGATTCACTTCTTCAACTCTATAGATAGCAGCCTCTACTTCTCTGTCTGAGTATTCCATTACTTTATCTAGTTCCAAACCAATATCGATAATATCCTTTGGTCTTTTGTGATGTTCAACAGGGTTTAAGGTTTCATAAATCTTTTCATTATTCTCTACCCATTGTTCCTTCCACTAATTCCATATTATTTTCATCCTCTTGAATATAACCTTGGTAATGTAAAACCCACCAAATCCTATAACAAACTCTTTATTTTCTCCCACTAGTCCTTTAGCCTTTAACATAGTAGAAATGAACTTCGAATATAACATTGAGTGGGATATTTAATTGGTTTTAATAATATGAAACATATGAAGAATGAGTTATTTTTATAGGTTAATTTTATATCCTTTCTTCATAAGATACAGCAAATACACATCTTGATACTTCAAAGTGGAAAAGTCACCTTTTCTCGGGAAAAGAGGATGTTGGATAAATTTAAACAACAACCTCATTTCTCCATATAACTTGGAAGAAATAGGTATTCTAGAAGTTTCATTTCTAGTTATAACTATCAAATCTTCTATAAAATAGAAAATGTCACTTGTATGAGAGTCACTTCCATGATGATCTTCATAGATACCCTCGTGAGGTACTCCCAAACATGTTACCCATAAACTTGACGAGAAGACACATCTATGTCCATTTATTCTGGTTCTTATCATAAAATAATCTCCTTAGAAAAAATAAAACTCAACATATTGATAGATCTAAGATACTAACTTTGGATACAAGGGTCACTGGTTATCCAAAAACTATTTCATCCAATATTTCTCTTACAATACTCTTAGGCTAAGGGACTTACTTGAGAGAATCCATTCTATAGAGATCTCTATTTCTGGTAAAACAACATGGTTCATGAGTTCAGGATTCAAAGGTTCCTTAACATTTCATCTCAAAACACTTTTATTCTTCTTTGATGGTCAACTTTTGTCTAGTGTCAATTCATATGGTCACTTCATTCTAGGCATTCTGAACATCTGGGGAGATTTCGGAGGTAATGGAGGGAATAATGAGGTTTAAAAATTGGGTTTGAAAGTTGACATACCCAATGAAATTAGACGGTTTATGATTTTATCATTTAGGGATTCTAAAATTTAACATATTAAGTATATTGAAGAAATAATAATAAAAATAATCAGGAGCTTATTCATAAAAAAAATTAAAGACAAAACAACGGTGAGACAAATCGACAGTGAAACACTCAATGGTGAGACATAAATGGCAATACATTAATGATGAGACATCAATGGTTAGACATCAGTAGTGAGACATCAATGGTGATACATCAATGAAGTTTTATTTAACTAAAGTTAATCATTCCTAACTCATGTTTCATGTAACTCATTCTTTTAGAATTCAAAGTCTTGGTAAAAATATCATCAAGGTTATGTTCTGTTCCAATGTATTTAAGAGTTATATCACCTTTTTGATAATGATCTCTCAAAACATGGTTTATTACATCAATTCGTTTTGTTATAGAATTAGATAATGGATTTTTATAAATTTTAATAGTACTTGTATTGTCACAATTTATAGGGATATGTCAGAATTGATATCCATAATATAGTAATGTATGTTTCATCTACAAAATTTGAGTACAACAACTACCAGTAGCTATGTATTGATCTTTAGCAATAGATAATGAAACATAATTTTTCTTTCTAATACACCATGATACTAGTGACTTACCCAAAAAATGACATGTTCTAGAGGTGATTTTTCTATCTAACTTGTATCCACCAAAATCAATATCAGAATAACTAATTAAATCAAATTTTTTTCCTCTAGGATAGAAGAGTCCTAAATTGGAAGTATATTTGAGGTATTTAGAAATTCTTTTAACATCAAGTAAGTGTGACTATTTTGGGTTTTCTTGAAAACGAGCACACATACACACACTAAACGTTATATCAGGTTGACTAGTAGTTAATTATAGAAGAATTCCAATCATACCTCTATAATTGGTTTGATCCACTGGTTTCTCATCCTCATCAAGATCCAACTTACATTTGGTACTCATGGGAGTATCACTACCTTTAGTGTTATCTAGACCAAAACATTTTATATGATATTTAGTATATTTTCTATGATTTAAAATAATTCTTTCTTTGTTTTGAAAAAATTGAAATCTAAGAAAGAATTTAAGTTCACCCATTAAAGTAGTTTCAAATTCACTTTGCATCATTTTTGAAAAATCAGAACATAGTATGTTTTTAGAAGATCCAAAAATGATATCATCTATGTATATTTTAACTACTAGAACATATTTTGAAATTATTTTGATAAAAAGGGTAGGTTCAACTATACCTTTTGTAAAACATTTCGAAATAAGAAAAGAGATGAGCCTGTCATACCATGCTCTAGGAGCTTGTTTTAAATCATATTAACATTTTTTTAATTTTAAAAAATGATTTAGAACTTGGGGATTTTGAAAACCAGGGGTTGTTCAAAAAAACAACCTCAACTATATAACCGTTTAAGAATTCAATTTTAACATCCATTTGATAATGTTTGAAATTTAGATAAGCTGCAAAAGCTAACATGATTCTAATGGATTAAAGTCAGGCCATAGATGAAAAGGTATCTTCACAGTCTACGCCATCTTATTGACTATAACCTTGTGCAACTAATCTAGCCTTATTACTTACTATAGTGCCAGCTTCATCAACCTTGTTTCTAAACACCCATTTAGTTCCTATATTTAATGTGTCCTTGGTTCTATCAACAAGTATCCATAATTTATTTCTTTCAGACTAATTTACCTCTTCTTTCATATCCAGTACCCATAATCCCTCACTAATTGCCTCATTGATATTATTAGGTTCAAGTTGTGACAAAAAGGCATTATGTTCAACATTATTTATTAGAGAATCTCTAGTTTGTGTACCTTTTTCTAAGTCTCTAACTACAATATCTAAAGGGTGATTTTTTAGAGTTCTAATGCCACTAGAAAAGGATAGATTGGTTTCCTCTAGGTATTCTATAGATTTGGGTTCTACAAGTTCAGAGTCTGGAAATTTTCTAGAACTAGATGCTTTTTCTACTTGTTTGACAGCAGAATCATAAGGTTTGGAATTTAGGTCTAGATTTGATAGATCATCATCGTGATTTTCTAGATAGATTTTGGGATCATGTGGATCTATATCATCAATTTTTACATGTATATATTTTTTTCAAACATTTGTGTCTCTTATTAAATACTCTATATGATTTTCTATAAATTTAATAACCTAGGAAAATTCCTTCATCAATTTTAAAGGAAAACTTATCGAGATTATCTATAGTATTGAGAATAAAGACTTTAGAGACAAAAACTCTAAAGTAGTTAACCTTAGTATTCATGTTATTCCATAGTTCATAAGTGTTTTTCTTCAAGATATGTCTAATTTAGACTCTATTGATAACATAACAAGTTGTATTTATAGCCTCTACCTAGAAATGGATAGGTAAGTCATATTCATTGAGCATAGTCCTAGAAATATCTTGAAGGGTTATGTTTCTTCTTTTTATAACTCTATTCTACTGAGGTGTCCTAAGATCAAATAAGTTGTGACTATATCCATTTTGTGAGAAAAATGATTCAAAATATTTATTTTTAAACTCACGGCCATAGTCACTTCTTAAAGTCTTAATTTTAAGTCCACTTAGATTTTATACTAATCTAGAAAATTTGGTAAAATAGGAACTAGATTTACTTTTTTGAGCTAAAAAGAAAACAAAAGTATACCTATAAAAGTCATCTACAAGTACATAAATATAGTGCTTACCATTTAAACTTGAAACTCTAGATGGTTCAAACAAGTCCATGTGAACCGACTCGAGAGGTTGAGAAGTTGAGACTTCTCTATTTGGTTTGAGAGATATCTTGTATTGTTTTTATTTTTGAAAAAGATTACAAACTTTATTGTTTGGAAACTCAAGTTTTGGTATATCCTTGACTAACCCTTTTCTAGAAATATTTCTAAGTTATTGAATGTTGCAATGGCCTAGTATCCTATGTTAAATCCAAAATTCTCTATGAAATGCATTTAATCAAGAAATATTTTGTGAAAGTAAAGAATATTGATTAACAACATAAACATTTTCATTTCTACAAGCAGTAAAAACTAACTCATTTTTAGAGTCAAAAACATTAAAATCATTATTTTCAAATTTGACATGAAAACCGTCATCACATAATTATAAAATTCTAAGTATTTTATACTTTAAACCATAAAAAAAGTACTTTAGAAATTAAAATTGAATTGGTGTTACCAATTTAGCCAAGACCAATTATACTTCCTTTAGCATTGTCATCAAAGGTAACATGTCCACCATCAACCATTAATAGATTCTTTAAGTTTGAGTAATCTCCTACCATATACCTTGAACACCCACTGTCCAAGTACCATAAGTTATTATAGGAACTTTTAAAGAATCTTTCCTACAAAATAGATTAGACAAGAGATGATTTTGGTACCCAGATATTCTTGGGTCTAGAAATGTCAGTAATTAGAGCTTTACATTATGGGAAAAACTATCTTTTGCGACAAGAATTAATCTCGTCACAAATAGTCTATCCCAGAGGTTATTTGCGACGGGGGGTTTGTCCTGTCGCAATTAACTTGTTATTTGCGACGGGATTTGGGGTCCCATCTCAATAGGTAATGCGCGCTTTGGCGCGGGATGCGTGCCAAAACGCGGGAAGGTTATTCGCGACGGGGGGATCCCCCCGTCGCAAATAGTGTGTTGGTCGGAGGGTATTTGCAATGAGACCCGTCACAAATACCGGCGGCGGTAAATGAGTTTTTGCGACGGGATGTTGTCCCATCGCAAAAGGTGTGTCAGCAGGTCACTTTTTGCGACGAGCCCCATCACAAATACTCTTTTAACCACTGACAGCAATTAATTCAGGAAAAGGTATTTGCGACGGTAAGTCTGCCGCAACTAATCTAACATATATATAACCCCCTCCGTTTTTCTTTCTCTTCCTCTCATTTATCACTTCCTCTCTCTCTCTAGACTCGAATTTTAGAGTGAAAATTTCTCTGAGTTTTTTTTACGAAGAAGTTGTGACGACGTTTACATTAATAGGAGATCAAGTTTAAAAGTATTTATATTTTATTTAATTTAGTGTTTATTTAATTTTTTTTATTTTAATTTTAATTATTGTTGATTAGTTGTAATTAAATTAGATTTAAATTGTTTTGTTATCTGTATTTTAGTAATAAATAGTAATAAATAGTAATAAATAGTAATAGTTAGTAATAGTTAGTAATAATTAGTAATGATTAGTAATATTTGGTAATAATTAGTAATAAATAGTAATAAATAGTAATAATTAGTAATAATTAGTAATAATTAGTTATAAATAGTAATAATTAGTAATAATTAGTAATAAATAGTAATAATTAGTAATAAATAGTAATAATTAGAAATAATTAGGAATAAATTGAAATAAATAGGAATAAATAGAAATAAATAGGAATAATTATTAATAAATTGGAATAATTAGTAATAAATAGGAATAATTAGTAATAAATAGTAATAAATACTAATAAATTGTAATAAATTGTAATAATTAGTAAAAATTAGTAATAATTAGAAATAATTAGTAATAAATAGTGATAAATGGTGATAATTAGTAATAATTAGTAATAAATAGTAATTAATAGTAATAACTTATAATAATTAGTAATAATTAGTAATAATGAGTAATAATTAGTAATAATTAGTAATAATTAGTAATAATTAGTAATAATTAGTAATAATTAGTAATAATTAGTAATAATTAGTAATAATTAGTAATAATTAGTCACAAGTAGTCATAATTAGGGATAATTAGGGGTAATTAGGGGTAATTAGGGATAATTAGGGATAATTCGGGATAATTAGGGATAATTAGGGATAATTAGTAATAAATAGGAATAAATAGAAATAAATAGTAACAAATAGTAATAAATAGTAATAAATAGTAATAAATAGGAATAATTAGTGATAAATAAGAATAAATAAGAATAAATAGTAATAAATAGGTAATAAATAGTAATAATTAGTAATAAATAGGAATAAATAGGAATAAATAGTAATAAATAGGTAATAAATAGTAATAATTCATAATAAATAGGAATAATTCGTAATAAATAGAAATAATTTGTAATAAATAGGAATATTTTGTAATAAATAAGAATAATTAGTAATAACTCGTAATAAATAGGAATAATTTGTAATAAATAGAAAAAATCCGTAATAAATATGAATAATTTGTAATAAATAGGAATAATTCATAATAAATATGAATAAATAGGAATAAATTGGAATAATTGGTAATAATTAGTAATAATTAGGAATAAATAGTAATAAGGAATAATTAGTAATAATTAGGAATAATTAGTAATAAATAGGAATAATTAGTAATAAATAAAAATAATTAGTAATAAATAGGAATAATTAGTAATGAATAGGAATAATTAGTGATAATTAGTAATAATTTTTAATAAATAGTAATAAAGAGTAATAATTATTAATAAATAGTAATAATTAGTAATAAATAGGAATGAATATGAATAAATAGAAATAAATACTAATAAATAGCAATAAATAGTAATAAATAAGAATAAATATGGATAAACATGAATAATAAGTAATAAATAGAAATAATTATCAATAAATAGGAATAATTAGCAATAAATAGGAATAATTAGAAATAAATATGAATAAATAGCAATAAATTGGAATAATTAGTAATAAATAGGAATAATTTGAAATAAATAAGAATAATTAGCAATAAATAGGAATAATTGGTAATAAATAGTAATAATTAGTAATAATTGGTAATAATTAGTAATAAATAGTAATAAATATTAATAATTAGTAATAAATTGTAATAAATAGTAATAATTAGTAATAATTAGTAATAATTAGGAATAAATAGGAAGAAATGGGAATAAATATGAAGAAATATGAAGAAATAGAAAGAAATAGGAATAATTAGTAATAATTAACAACAAATAGTAAGAATTAGCAATAAATAGTAAGAATTAGCAATAAATAATAAGAATTAGAAACAGATAGTAAGAATTAGCAATAAATATGAATAAATATGAATAATTAGTAAATATTAGTAACAATTAGTAACAATTAGTAATAATTAGTAACAATTAGTAATAATTAGTAACAATTAGTAACAATTAGTAAAAAATAGGAACAATTAGGAAGAAAATAAATTGTAATAACTTGTAATAACTTGGCACAATTTACAGTGGATTGATGGCACTCCTTTTACTCAATGACTCTTCTCCTTTCGACTTTCACCGACTCAAAACATTATGAAAATTATGCTTCTACGTTTGCATATCCAATCTCATATGCAAGATTTTGAATATGAATTTGTAGGACCATATTTTTTATAATGTGTTCAGGCGGTGACAGTTGTAAGAAGAAGATTCATCAATGAAAAGGAGGATCTTTTGTCCGACGGCTCATTTACTTGCAAATTTATCACACAGAAATCAGAATGAAGAATCTTCTCAGAGGTACGCATATTCATTCTTGTGCATACGAGAATGAATATGCGTACCTCCGAGCAAATTCTTGATTGTGATTTCTCTATGAGAAAGTTGCAAGTAAATGATGAATCAGACAAAAGAGTAGTCGTCAATCCACTGGAAATTGTGTCACCTGTAAGTAATAGTAACTATTAAGAAGTATTTGTAATTATTTATCTTTTTCTTCAGATAGTGTTTTTATAATTTCAAATTATTCAAAAATAGTAATGACTTTATATTTTGTAGAAAAATATAGAACAAGGAAGTCGACAAAAATCATTATTATATGATCACTCTTGGATAAAGCTATGTAGAAATCCAAACAATTCTGGTTTAAATCCTATATATATTGAGGGTGTTCAAGCTTTCTTATCATTTGCATCATCAAAACCAGAATATGTTTCAAAAGGCATAATAATGTGTCCTTGTAAAAAATGTACTCTAAGAACGTTTGACACATTTGACAAGGTTGGGGGACATCTCTTGTGGTTTGGTTTTCAGCTAGATTTTGTTTTTTGGTATCAATACGGTGAAAGTAATTCCAGAGAAGATACTAATAACTTGATTCCAGATCCATCATGGTTTCAAAATTTAGCACATGATGTTGCAGGTCCATCTGTTCAACAAACTGAAACTCAAGATGATATTGATTTAACTCATGAGTTGGCACCATCTGAATTTTATGAGTTGTTGAGGTCTGCTGAGGATGCATTATATCCTAGTTTCAAGATAAGAAAATTAGAAGTTGTTGAAAATTTAATGACTATTAAATCAGATAATGCAATGTCAAAAAACTATTTTGATCAGATATTTTCTTTGGTTAAAACACTGTTACCTGAAGGAAATGTGTTGCCTCCAAATTACTATGAGATCAAGAGGCTGGTTCATAATCTAAGCCTTAGATATCAGAATATTTATGAATTTCCAAATGATTGTATCTTATATTCTGGTGAAAATGATTCATTGGATAGTTATCCCACATGTGGTCAATCGAGTTATACAGAAGATCAATCAGGGAAGTCTAGATCGATTACAGTAAAACAGTTGAGATATTTCCCCCTTACACCTAGGATGCAACATTTATTTATGTATCAGAACACAGCGTCATTAATTTCATGGAACAAAACCAAAATTTCAACTGATAAAAGTTGAATCATCCAATTGATGGTGATTCATGGAAACATTTTGACCATCTGCATCCGTATTTTTCTTTATAAACCCGAAACATGCGATTGGGTCTTTCTACTCATAGTTTCTGTCCATTTGGTTCTTATGGTAGTCAGTATTTATGTTAGAATGTCTTTATAACTCCATACAATTTACCTCCATGGATGTTGATGAAGGATCATTATATATTTTTTACCTTATTAATCCCAGGAAATCTAAAAAAGAATATTTATGTTTATTGGAAACCATTTATTAATGAGTTAAATGCATTGTGGAGTGATGGTGTTAGTACATATGATGTTGCTGTGAAACAAAATTTCATATTAAAAGATGCATTGATGTGGATGATTAGTGAGTTTCCAGTATATGGCATGTTATCTGTCAGGAGTACACATGGTTCAAAATCATGTCCTTACTGTATGAAAGACAACAAATCCTTTATGCTAGTCAATGGAAAAAAACCTTGCTATTTTGAATGTCATCACAGATTTCTTCCAATCGATCAACCTTTTTGGAGGAACAAATATCATTTAAGAAAAGGTACAATTGAAAGGGATGAACCTCCAAAAATGATCTCAGGTACAGAGTTAAAATTAGTTGTATTTTCATTACCTCTCATCACATTTAGGCCAACAGTAAACCAACAAAAAATTCATGGCTTTGGGAAAGAACATAATTTGATATAATGAATCATTTTTTGGGATCTTCCATATTGGTCTAATTTGTTGGTCTACCACATGTTAGATTTCATGCATATTGAGAAGAACTATTTTTGATAATTTATTTCATATAGTTTTGGATACACCAGGTAAGACCGAATATACTATAAAGGCACGATTAGATCTTTCTCGAATTTGCAGTCGACCAAAACTTGAACTATTTGAAAATGTCAGATTACAGAGGTTAATGAAGCCAAAAGTAGCTTATACATTGTCCAAAGAGATTCGCTTACTATTTTGTCAGTGGATTGTAGATTTGAGACTTCCAGATGACTATGCTTCCAATTTGGGCAGATGTGTTAAGAATGGTTATATTACCGGATTAAAAAGTCATGATTTTCATGTTATAATGGAAAGACTTATACCGATTGGATTTAGAGGTTTGTTTAATTCTATGATTTGGGATTCGATAATAGACATATCATATTTTTTTTTTGAGAAATTTTTGCAGCGACAACATACTATGATGCGCTAAGAAAACTGGAAGAAGATATTGTTGCAATTATATGTAAACTGGAAGAAATCTTTCTGCCATATTTCTTTGACTCAATGGAACATCTGATATTACATTTTCCACATGAAGATAAATGTGGAGGTCTAGTAAAATTTCGATGGATATACCCATTTGAGAGATGCATGCAGAAATTAAAGAAAAAAGTACATAACAAAGAATCAGTTGAAGACTCAATTGCTAAAGCTTATTTGCAAGAGGAATTTGATTTTTTCTGCTCTCATTATTTTGAATCTCAATATCCCTCTAAACATAATCACATGGGACAAAACGAGATGAATATTAATGATGAAATGGACAATCAATTATCAGTTTTTAATCATCCAAATCTTGGTTTTAGTGGAGTTCATGAACGATGGCTTTCAAATGATGAACATCGAATAGCTCATACATATGTTCTGCTCAACTATGAAGAAATGACATCATTTTTACTGTGAGTTCTTCTATCACTTATTCTATAATTTATGTTATAGTATGTAAAATTATTTTATTTTTAGGTTATATGATAATCATATCAAGAAACAACTTCTACAAATTACAGTAGATTCTCTTGAAGAACGCAGACAAGAAAAATTTTCTCAATGGTTTCGAAAACTGGTAACATAAATTATTAATGGTTTAATATCAATTCCATTTATTATTTATCATATTAATAATTTTTTTACAAATTTTTAGGTGTCTCAACATGGTGATAAAATTGATAAAAGACTGTGTATATTGAGTAACCCATCATCCAAAATGGTTAAATCTTATAATGCATATGCAGTGAATGGTTTTCGATTTCATACACGTGCATATGGGGAATCAAAAAAATAATGAACAGTGGAGTTTTCTTGAGAGTACCGCATCACATAGAAACTGAAGTTGACTTTTATGGCATTATGGATGAAATTATTAAGTTGTTTTATCTAGGAATTAATTACATAACGATATTTAAATGTCGGTGGTTGGATACTGAGAGAGTCTTGCGTGTTCATCCGACTCATGGAATCGTCGATTTTAAATATAAAAGTCTTCTGCAGTAAATGAACCATTTTTACTAGCCCAACAGGCACAACAAATTTATTACGCAAAGTACAGTGCTACTTAAAGAGACTTGAGTGATTGGTAGAGCATAATAAAAATGAAATCTTAGGAAAATCAGTTTACTCAAACTAAATGTGGTTCTGATGAAGTGGAAGGAATTGAAATTTTTCAAGAGACTCCTCAAAATTCATCTTTTTCACAAAGAGTTATGAATATTGATGATGCCACTCCACAATTAATGATCTATGATGACAAATATGTTAATGATGTTACAAATGAATTTGAAATGACAAGAGATGATGAAACTGAAACTCATATGGATGTTGATGATGCTGGGGAGGAAGATGAAGACATTGACATGGACAGCTATGGAGATGAGGATGAAGATGGACATTGACACGGTTAAATGCTGGTTATAATCATAACTAATATATATCTATATATAATAGTTATTTTCAACTATCTACTAAAAACAATCATTTTGTGTTTCAGATGGATCCTGATCTATTTTACGAGTTACAGGAGGCTGATCTACCTTTGGATGAGGGGGATTGTGGACCATCTAACCCTCATCCTACTGACGGTATAGGGGGTATGCGGAGGGGGTGCAGAATTGTGCAACTGATGATTCTGGACCCTATCCCTGAGCGATATCCACATCTTGGATTCAATCCGCACACATGGAGGTATGGTTACCTGTATATTTTAGTTATCTATCATTTATTTATTTATATATATACTAATTGTTTGATTATTTATTCCTTTTTCATATTTTTTCACATCTATCTATTGGACAGGGGAGTGATATATTGTGCAATTATTTTTCTCAGTCATGGATCACATGGGAACAGATTTCAATTGATGTGCAGCACGACATGTTCGATCATTGGATGGTATGTTAATAAAGAATATTTATTTTGAAATTTATTATATTAATAACTTGATATTATAAATTATTTGTAGTTTTTATGGTATCCCATTGATGATAGCATGTGTGACGCTATCCACACAGCATAACAGGTGTCTATGCGTGACCATTTCCATCAGTTTTTGTACAATTTGAGAAGAACAGCCACTAAGAAAGCAGGAGTGACAAAATTTGATGAGTCAGGTAGATCCCACTAACCAAAGTAAATTTTATCTCATGTTTGGGATAGATTATGTTTACACTGGTTGGGTGGTGGATTTCAGAAGAGATATTTAGTGGGATGGCAGAACCGGGGGAGATAGGAGGCGACTCATCGAGATAGTAGTCGTACATTCAGTATGCATAGAGAGCATCTGGTAGGTATATTTTTTAAATATTTAATATAACATTAAATATAAAGATTTTATTTAATATTTCTGTAGGCATTTGAGCATCTGGATATTACGGAGTTCGATGTTTATCGTAAGATGTACAGTGATCCAGCCACTGGAGATATTAGAGGTGATCACCGACATCAGATTGTGGTTAGTATTATTTTTTTCAGTTTTACAATTAACTGCATATAATATTTTTACCATTTTAATTTCAAATTGGAATTGAAGGAGTCATATGAGGCTATGACCTCCCAGACACAGGATGAGATTCAGGATGAGACGACTGAGCAGACTAGTGCCCACCATTTCGATGAGCCGGCATGGATACAGGCGACGCAGTATGGCTTTGAGAAGGGATGAGTAGTCAGTATTGGCTCTCATTTGACTCCTGATACTTATTATGGTACTACTGTGATGTCGGCATCCAGTGCGAGAGGAACTCATGGAGAGGCATCATCTTCTGCCTCACAATATCAGGAGCAGTTGTGAACTCAGTCTGAGCTTATAAAGAGTTTGCAGAAGCCGCATGAATAGATATATTGATGGCAACAACAGCAACATGAGGAGGAGATGTGTCGATGGAAACAGCAGTCGTAGCAGCTACATCATGAGCAGATGGAGTACATGTGTCGTCTGACTCATAGTTTAGGGATGGAGTTTCCTCCACCGTCTCCTATAGCTCCTACACCTCCTCCAGAAGATGACCCCCCCCCCCCAATTATTTTTTTTATATTAAAAACATTTTAATTGAAGATTTATTGTAATATGAACTATTTACAGTTTCTTTCTTTTATATTGGTACAAATGTTGCATAATTTAATTTTTTATTTTTATTATTTTATTATTTATTATTAGTATTATATTCTTTAATATTTGTTTATTTTACTAATAATAATAACATTTTATGATTTTTTTATATTTTTTTTGTAAATATTGAGAATTGTAATAATTTTTTATTTTTTTTATTATTTTAAGAAAATTAATATTAATTTTTTATTAATCATAATTTTTTAAAATAAATTTTTTTAGTATTATATTTTTTAATGTCTATTTATTTTACTAATAATAATTTTTTTTATTTTTTTTATTTTAATAATATAAATATAATTTTTTCATTAATCATAATTTTATTAAATATTTTTTTTATTATGTTTAGTATTTGTGACGGGACCTTTTGCAATGGGCTCCTGTCACAAATAATTTAAATATAATTTTTTATTAATAGTATTTTCAAAAGGCCCACCGTCCCATTGCAAATACTATTTGTGACGGGTCCATCGCAAAAGGTTTATTTATATATAATGTATATAATCGGAAGATTATTTACGAAGGGGTAGTTCCCCGTCGGAAATAGTATTTGTGATGGTTCATCACAAAAGGGTTATTTATATATAATATAAATAATCGGAGGATCATTTGCAATGGGAACTTGCCCCGTCGCAAATACTAGTTTTTTGCGACGGGCCTGTCGCAAAAAAAATAATATTCGCAACGTCGTTTTCTGCACCTGGCTATTTGCGACGAGGCTCCATTGTTAAAACCTATTTACGACGGGATTCCATCACAAATAGAACGTCATAAATACCTCTAATTCTAGTAGTGTTAGAAACCCATAATTTCTCAATGGGTTTCCTGTAGGAATTTTGTAAATTTACATAGAAATAAACTCTATTAGGTCCTCTAGTAAAATAGCCTATAAAGTGATTTTAAAAAATGGATGTAGTAGAAAATTTTTTAGAATTAGAACTAGAAGAATGTTTTCTAGATTTATGAATAAATTTGTTTTTAATTAATCTTCTTTATCCAGGTTGGTATCCTATACCAGTGGTGTATTTTGGAGCAATTATTTCTCCCAGAATTTTTGTTAAGATCTTTTTCCCATTAGTCAATTTTTCTACATCTTTCTTCAATTTTTCATTAGATAGCTTAAGTTCAGTATTTTCTTTAAGAAACTGATCATTTTTCTCTTTTTCTATAAAAACATCAAATTTAATAGAAATAGTAAGAGAATACTGCTTTTAAGTGTTTTTTATTTGAGCTTTATCCCATTAAAAGTATCATCAAGTATGTTTTAATAATAAAAAAATTATTATTTATTCATATTCTCATCAACATCATTTTCATATTCTTCTATAGAGTAATGAGAGTTATTTCTTGAAGATATAAAAAGTTACCTCAGATAGATTTTTCATAAATTGCATATTGGGTTTATCAACTTTTCCATTATAATATGAATCAGAGTCATTGGAGGAGTCCTAAAAAACACTCCAATTGTCTTTTATATCTTTTTTGTACTTTTTATCCTTGTTGTCATATTTCTTCTTGCACTTAATTTTTAATAATTCAACCTTCACATGTCCTTTTCTCTTGAATTTGTAACATATGATGTCATTTGAATGGTCATATTTCTTCCAATCCCTTTTCCAGTTCCCATGATTGTCATATTTTCCTTTAAAGTTATATTTTCTGAAGAATCTCTTCTTTCTATAAAATTTCTTAAATCATATGGCTAAATAAACCATCTCTTCATCGCTATAAGCTGATGAATCTTTATCACTTGAACTTTCAGCTTAAAATAGAACTTTCTCCTTTTCATTTTGCTTAAATATAGGGGTTTTGAAAGCAATATATTTCTCTTAGGTTCATCATCTTATTCTCAATTAACATTTAGCCCTTACTCATAGACCAACAATTTTCATATCATCTCCTTTGCAGGCATAGTATTGATGTCATAATATTCTCTAATTGACACTGATGTCCCTCTCTATTTTTTTGGAAGACATCCCAAGAGTCGCATGATCTGATATTTTGCAGTGACTGGATTTCCTAGTGATCTCATTGTATTCACGATCTCATTAAATTTGAGATACATGTCAGAGATAAGCTCATCATGGTTCATCTTAAAATTTTCATATTTAATAGTATAAGTTTTAAGCCTTATTTATTTAACATTTGTAGTTCCTTCATGTGAAATAGCTAGAGTATCCCATATCTCATAGGTAGTAATACATACAGAAATTCTATTAAACTCTTAATCTCCTAAGGTGTAGTATAAGGAATTCATGGATTTGCAATTATTATTATAATTAGCATTATTTGCAACATCCCGAATATTTCTAGCAGCAATAGTGACTTTGTACTCAACTACTAGGGAAGACCAAATTTCAAAAGTCATAATTTCAATATGAATTTTTATTTTTATTTTACATTGGGTATAATTAGTCCCATTGAAATATAGAGGTCTATTAGTATCATCCAATTCCTGTATGTTATCCACATTAAAAGATAAAAAAATAAATATAAAGAACTGAAAATTTAGAATTAATAGAAATTTTTTAGATCTTTATCGTACAACTATAATCATAGTTAAAAATGATTTGAAAATATTTTAATATCATCTTATACCAAATTTTGGTTGTAGATGATACTCAAGAGGGGGTTAATTGAGTTCATAATTAAAATTTATGTTTAAAAAAATATTGAAAACAAATCCCCCAAATTAGAGTAAAATACAGGCCAATTAACCAAAGTAGCATATCTATTAAAGTTTTTATCCTTTAAAATATTTCTCAAAGAGTGATTAGTTATCAGTTGAAATAATATGAAATATTATTTTAAATTTTGAAATCAAATTACTAAATAAAATTCTAAAATAAACACTATCTAAGATTAACTATCAAAATGAAAGAAATTTTTCTAGATGTAAAATGATATAGAAGTGAAAATAGAACTTTAAAGACATCGCATAAATATAACAAGAGGTTCAGTCTCAAGAAGATACTTAGTACTCTTTACTTAGTGATCACCTTCCACCAAAATATTTATATAAAAAATTGATCCAAAACCTAGATTGAGGTATAAAATATCACATACATTTTTTTCCAAGTCCTAGAGACCTCTTCCACAGTTTTCTTGGGAGTGATAAAGGTATCATTCCACACAGGGACATCTTCCAATGTTATCTATAGGAATATAAGATGTAAAAACATAAGTTGTGAAGATATTTGTATATATTCTATTTATGCACAAGAGTCAGTGTGTGTTCAAAAATAGAGATAATCACATACTTCTCGTAATGTAAATAAAGTACACAAATATAGCAGATAAAAGAGTAGAAAGGATAGTGTTTCTCTGTGTGATATATGTTGTATCTTAATGAATCCATTAAGGTTTCTTGAAATTAATATTTAATCATTTTTTATAAAATTTTTGTAAAATAGAGTATCATAGAAGCTTCTGTCTTATGGTGTGTAAGAGATCCAAGTGTACAACAGTCTTCTTGTTTGTGTGTTCTTCGAATGTTTGAAGAAGAATCTTGCACACATGCAAATATATATTTTTAGTTTGGTACACTTTTTTGAGTTGTGTTTGTTATCCTTTTTCACTATGAGTTTCTCTCTAATTTTTTGATGGAGTTTGTAGCTTTATATTCCTCACCCGATATAAGGTATATTCTTAATCATGTTATGGTACCATGTACCTCATATTACTATCTAACATTGATTTTAATGTAATCTGAAAAAGGGTCATTAATTTAATCAGTAGAATTAAATTTCAAAAATATAACTGTTATAAATATTGAATTTAAAATTACAAAGTAAAGGTAGTGGTGAGTCTTTTTAGTGGTGACTCTCTGGCGGGGTCAGGTTGGTGGTGTCTTTGGAATGGTGATTATTTAAATTGTTGACTCTTTGGCGGTGTCTTTGGAGAGATGATTCTTTAGAGTGGTGACTCTCTAGAGTGGTGATTCACTAGAGTGGTGAGTCAATAATGGTGGGTCAGGAATAATGACACATACTTAGAACATTCTAAAAATCTATCTTGGAATGGTGACTCGGGATAATGGTGAGTCAGGAGCTGTGTGTAAGCCTTAGCACTGAGTCATGCTAATTGTGACTCATACATAGAGTATTCTTCCAATATATCTTATAATTACAAAGGATAAGAAACCTAGTAAACTTATTAGAAACATAATTAATCATGATTTTTTATTATTAAAACTATGAGAGGTCAACATCACCTTTTGAGTCATTATATGGGAAGTGGTTTCAAACTCCACATTTTTTGATGAAGTTGGTGAAAGGAAGTTATTAGGATCAAAGTTCATAGAAGAAATTATTAATAATGGTGAGATGATTTAGAAACATATGAATATGGATCAAATTAGGTAGAAAAGTTATGTGAATAACTAAGTGAAATATCTTTCTTTAGAGGTAGGTGATCATGTTTTTCTTAAAGTATCTATATGGAAAAGTGTAGAGATTTTTGGTAAAAAAAGAATTAATGTATATGTTTCATTGGACCATATGGAATCCTATACAAATTTGGATAAATTTTCTATCAAGTTTTCTTGCCTCTAATTTTATCTCAGGTACATAACATATTTAATGTTTTGTTGTTAAGAAAATATGTGTCAGATGCATATCATGTTTTAAGAACTAAAGTAGTTTAGTTAGAAGAAAAACTTTATTATAAGGAATAGACAGTACATATTACTAACCATAGATATCAATTATTATGGAATAAGGTAATTAATCAAGTTAATATTATATGGAAAAACCATATGGTTGAATAATCATCATGGGAATCTAAAAATTATATGAAGGAAAAATATCCCAAATTATTTAAGTAATGAATAAAATTGTGAGGATACATTTTCCAGACGGGGGAAGAATGTAAAAACTTATTTAATGTAAAAATAAATAATTATCATGTATTATTAATTATATTTTATATATTTATATTTATTATGAAAACATAAAGAAATTTTTTAATCAAAAGAAAAAAAGATTTATTTTTAACCAAATTGGGTTTTCATACATTATATTGTTTTATTTAAAATATTTATTTAAAAAATTATAATTTTAATTTGAAAAAATTAATTTAATTTTTCACAAAAATATATCAAAATTAACATAGTTTGAATTTTTTATAATTTTCTAGGAAGTTTTATTTTTCAATAAATAGTGGAAAATACTGATTTTTATTGAAAACTGTATTTTATTTTCAATCATTTAGAAGGGAACATTCTATTTTGGATTAATTTTAAAATTTAATAATTATATTTTTATTAAAAATAATCCAAAAATTTTTATTGGAATAAAATTTATACTTGAATTTGGTATAAAAAAATTTACTTAAAAGGCATTTTTCTAGAGGCTCGTTTTTCATCGCGTTTAGCTAGTTCAATTTTAAATTAAATTTTAAAACATCTATGAATTGGATTTGATAAAATGGATTTAACATTTTGAATCAGTATAATTAATATAATTTTATAGGTTTAAATTAATTTTTTGTTCTAATTAATAGTAAAAATAATAAAAATTTATTGTCAGAGTTAAGTTTAAAACAGGATTACTGAGGGATTAAACTTAAGAGATAAAGATTATAATTACCCAAAAACATACATTTATAATATTTGATGTTTTTAAACCAATTATTTATTTATGGAATCAAATAATTCATTTTAAAACATTAATTTGAATTTTGTAATTCAATATTGAATTTTGAGAAGATAAGTTATATTTTATTCAAACTAAAAACTATTTTTGGGTATTTACATTAAATTGAATGCTTTGAAGATTCAATTTGGTTTTATCTTACTAAAAAGGTATAAAAATAATAATATTTATATTATTTAACCAAAAAAAATCATGGAAACCAATTTATTACTTGATTTCGAGATAAAATTAATTTTACGCTTAAATCGAGTATTTTCCTAAAAATCAATTTTCATTAATTTTGTGTTGTTATATTAAAATTAATTTCTTACACCTATATAAGTTAAACATGATAAAATTGATTAAAAAACTTTAATCATAATTTCCAAAAAAATATAAATAATTCCCCTTTTATTTTTGGTCTTATAATTAAGTTATCATGGTAAAAAAAATTAAGTTATCACGGTTAAGGTTAAAATGAGTTTATAGTGGATTAACTAGTAGATAAGGCTTAAAATGAGCCAAAAACTTGTATGAATGTGATTGGTTGAGTTTATTTATACCCTATATAACCTTATATTTTAATTTGTGGTTTATTGGTTCCACTTGACATGATTATGATATATATATTATTTAATCTTTTAAAAATTTCCAAGAATGTCTTTCCTCTCACTTATAAAAGGACACCTCCTCTCATATCTTCCTCACACATTTTGAATACTATATATTAGTAAATAACTACTCAAATACCTTAATCAAATCTATACCAATGTTCTATAGGTATTATTTTTGGAATAATACCAACCTTATAGGGCTTAAGTTGTAAATAAGAGGAGGTTGTCTGAAGAAGAGATATAGCTTTTAGCCGAATGCTTTAGTTTTATTTCTTACTATACCTCCTTAAAATATTATTATAACTTTCTAAAACAATAAAAACAGTATATTAAAAAAATATTTATTTTTATTTTAATGTCATAACCTATATCTATATCCTTTTTAATCAAATGGTCAATGAATCCATTGTTCATCTATATTGCATAATATCACCTCGCGAACTGATGTAATTTTTTTTCCATTACCACCTCCCATGAATGGTCATAATGGTGGATTTAATGTATATATATGATATTCATGAAATATTTATCATTATTTAAAGATAATATATAATATATTTTCTTATCTTTGCATCCATTTAAGAATGATAGTTTCATTCATGCATACATGTATATTACCACCTCTATGAAGCGATGTTATTCGTTTTTCATGACCATGTCACATGGATTATATATATAAGTGTAATTAAAGAAATAATATTATATTTATGATATAATCATAGTTATGGAAATATAAGATAATAATTATCTTCTTTTCATCATGATCACTGAAAAATGTTGATGTTACTCAAGCATACGTACGGCCTCACATCTCTATGATTGTAACGTAATTCATTTTTCTTAACCATATTTCATGTATGTTTTTTAAAGTATAATTTTCATATAAAAATTATAATTATTCCATTATTATTATTCCAGATATGATTTAATAATGAACTTATTTACCTTAGTCAGCCTACTGAAGTCATTTTGGACATATGAGTAAAATATCATAAAAATATATGACATAAAGGTAAATGATTAAGAAGTTAAATATAAAATGGTAATAAATAAAATAAAATAAATAATAAACTTGAAAAAGGTTCTTATAAAATTAAATAATTAACATATTGTTATTATTCATGAAGATAAATAACAAACGATATGAGTTGGACTCGAGGTAAGGGATACTTTAACTTAAAACCTCTTTTTTAATGTTTTAAATATTTATTTTTTAAATATTTTTATTAGATTCACATATTCTTAAAATTATAATATGTATTTATTTATATGGAAATAAATAAATTATAAATTAAATTTTATGACTCTTTTGAATTTATTTCATAAGTTTTCAAAATTAATCTTTTTAAATATTCAATACAGAATGTTTTGACTTTATTTAAAAAAGGAAAAGGGAATATTTTCTTTTAATGTATACGGAAAAAAAGATTTTCCTGCTACCAAAATTGTTCTTTTATGTTTTTATTACTTTAAAATCATTCATTTTTTTAAAATAAACTCCCTTTACCCTCTTATTAGAAGTATTTTAGTTTTGAAAATGGTTGTTTAAAAGGAAAGTGTATTTTGATATTTGAAAATGTTTTGTATATGGGTTTAAAATATTTTTTTCAAGGGTTTTATGATGGAAAGATGAAATAATAAAAATATTTTATTAATGATATGGTACATGAGTATTATATATGATAACTAGTGATCCTGATATAGCTTATATGATGGTTGATCCAGATATAGCTCATACGATTATTGATCCTTATTATAGCTCTCTAGTTCATTGGGTAATGTTCATTGTATTCAAAGAAAATAATGAGTTAGTTAACTAGAGTGGTTTAACCTATGTATTTAACTATGATATGGTTATTTCTAACATTATTTCTATACGGGTTATGAATATGATTCTCTAAATTTCCTAAAATGTGTTTCTATTAGATTATAATGGGTTTTAAACATTTTATTTGAGAAAAAATGATTATCTTTCTTGTGGATATTATTTATTTTATACACTCAAGAAATATTTTGAAAATGGTAAACATGTTATGGGTTTTCTTTTTTTTCACTAGACTAAAATATTTCCTTCTTTTCTCCCATTTTTTAGATTTTTGTTCCCATCCCATGTTTTTAAGTTTTTTTCATAGGGTTTAAGGATGAGTAAGAACAAAGAAGTAAAGTTTAAATTCATAAATATTTCTCATGAAAATAAAACATGTTTCATTTTAAAAGCTTCATATTGTGGGAAAAGTGGATACTTATTGGTAGTGTCCAATTTTTAATGTATATGGGTTAGTTTTGTAAAATTTATGACCTAATTCTCTAAAACTATAATCTTTAAAGATCCTAGAAATGTAAGGAAATGAATTTTAACTAAAAACTCAAGATTATGTAATTTTTAAGGTTGGTTCCTTATAAAAGTAGAATAAATTTATTTTATTTTATATTTAAAAATGGATCCCATACTTTTTGGGTGTTTTCATCAACTCTTTGTCCTTTTTTTATTTACATAGGTGTGTTCCATAGTACAAGGCATGTAATGATGGTAAATGGAGATTATAATTGATCAATATAGAAATAAACACAGAAACATGGTTCATTTGTTTATTTTATATCACATAAATTTTTTACTAAAAATTTAATGTGCCATTTGTTTTTCAAATGAATTTCTCCCCATCCTTTCTTTACAGCATGGGTACAATTATTTTAATGCATGTTTTTTATTTTCTATACTCATTTTTTGTTTCATAAATTAATATTTATGAATAAAAGTTGTTTATACATGTATTTTAAAATAAATTAAAATAAATTACAATGTACCTTAAATGTATCCTCATTGTGATGGAAAATGAAAGCACCGAAAGTTTTATTATTTATGATGTCTGCATATATATCTTAAGGATGGGGTTTGGTGTTCTCCTAAATATCCATAAGATTTACTTTAGTAAAATTATTTTGAAATGAACTATGAATCTTCCAAAAAACCATTAATATTAATTTCATTCTATAGTCATCTAGTATAAATGTACTCTATAAAGAAAATTGAAAATGAACATTTTTATTTCAATATATGATTTTCAAGAAAAATATAGAATGTTTTTTAAAATGTTTCAGTAATTCCTTCCCAAATAGTTTCCATCATTGTATCTACAACATTGTTCCCAATATCTATATGAATTTTCACATGCATTTTATTACTAAACTTAATGTAACTAATTAAAATAAACCTGTTTGGGTGAATAGGTCAACCACATGAATTCCATCCAACCCCAAATATCAAACCTCTACTTCTCACCTTAATAACTTTTTCTAACACCATAATGCAATTCTAATATTTTATTTTTTATACAGATCACTTTTTCCCTATTTCTCACCTTTAATATGTTCTTTACCTTCAATATATTTCACATCTTCATTACATTCCACACCTATATCCATTTTTATACCATCGGTTGATTCATCACCTTTAAATCATTTCTTACATTTAGACTGTGATCGTCTTTGAATTATCTATTATATTTTTCATCAAGATGGGTTGTGTTAGTAGGTGTATAAACTATTATCTACATAATTAGTTATAAAAATAATTTATAATTTTAGAACATTTTATTAAACATATAATATATATATATAACATTATATATATATAATTACTCAAAAACTTCAAACCTGTCTATTTCACTCTTTTTCTTTTATTTAGTGGATGAAGTGATTTTACCTCTATATAATTTATCTATATACACTCTATGTGGTCCCCTATGACATAAAAGATACTATCCACTTTAATAATGTTATGAAATTATTTTGATATCCCAATGAAAGGATTATCCTCTATTCGATTCTACAGTTTTTTAGTTACAAATAGAATAATGAAAATATTTGTTTTTATAGGATCTATTGCATACAATACATTTACTACTTGTGATACCATTATAAAGGGTTCATCCTTATACCCTTATTTTCTAAAATTCACTTTTATGAATCACAATTCATCAATTTTAACTGAACTCCTTCTATAAAAAAATTTTCATAAAAAAATCAACACTTTTAATATCATATAATCTAACTCCCATGTTTTTTATGCTAAATTAAAATATATTAACATTAATCATATTTCTATATCTGGTATGAAATACATGAATCACTTCCTATACAAGAGTAACTATAAAATTTTGTATCATATTATGTTCATCTAGTTATTTTATATAAATTGTATAACTATTAATTAAATAAGAATTATAATATAATACATGTTCACTTGGTCCTTTAACTTTCCATTATAGACTTTTAGAAAGTTGTTTTTTATTTTTATGTAACTTATTAAAGATATTTTCTTATAACCACCTTATAAATTATTGATTCTTTATATTTGATATCCAAAATTAATCCTTTAATGGATTAAAATTTATAATAATATCTTAGTTATTTTCAATATATAATGTAGCCTTTATATTGTTAAGTAAAGCATAAAGGTGATTCTTCTCCCAATATGTGATGGTAATTATCAAAACATCTCTTCCTTGAAGTCCTTCAACATTAACACACCTGTTTAAATGAGATTTTGGTAGCCCAATATTATTCATATTGAATAAGTATTTGGTATAGAATTCAAATTCTTCTTTAAAAATATACCTCTCTATAATAAAACCTTGTGGGAAACTTTTATTCCTTACAAACCCTTTCAAAATATTCATATAATGTTCAATGGGATATATCCATATATAATATACAATACTGTATAGTCGAATATCACTCATCAATAAAACCATTATATCAAAGGATAATTGTATGAAGAACATATAAAATTAACACAATATGAAATTAATTTATTTTTTAATTTCTATAATTTTTTTCACATCTATAAATTTTCTAGAAATATATTTGAAAAATAAGAAAATATTAGTTTTTTGTGTCAAAAATTTTTAGAAAAATAATATGTATAAGAACAGGTACTAAATATTGCATGAAAACGAATCAGTACTATGATTTTAAACACTTTAATTTCTAGGTACACATCAAAATAATATCATTAATATTTTATAAATAAATAATTTTAATTTTTATACCCTTAAGAAAGTTAAAAAATTGAAATCTCTCTTGTCTGAAAAGAGTGTGCACCACTATTGGAATAAAAGTCTATCTTCCTCTTTCACCGGTGCCAACTCTTCCTTTATCCTCATATAAATCATGTATAACCTTTCCTTGATGTCATCTTTCATCTTTCCTACTATATTTAGTAATTTACCAATGATGCTATCATAATCATTCTCTTATATTTATGACATTAAGAAAATGTCTGACATACAAACAATTCCAATATGATAATTCAAAAAAAATTGATCTCATTTTCTAACCTATTTTTGTATGATTTTTTAATAAAGGTTTATCAAAACTAGTGGAAATATACCTTTATTTCTCAAAATTTTCATCACATAGTGATGGATATAGTGTTTCACCTTTTTCTGAATTCCCATATAATTTTCTTTTCTACAATTGATATTTATGTAATTGGGGAAAAAATTATAATGTCTAAGAAGTACAATCTTCATAAAATATTTCAACCAAAATGAGTGTGTAACTTATTCACATATGGGTCCCCCTAACATTCCTTTAATGTTATACCCTGATATTTTTTCATAAGAAGGAAATTCCTTTATCATCCCAAACAACATGGCTCTCAATGAAAACACTTCTTTTCTATAAGTATCTATTGGAAAAAAATCCCTCAAGGTAACATTGTTGTATTTTTAGGTTCATTATGTTTGTTGAAAAAGTAGGTTTATAGGGTTAATTGTGGAGTTCTATAGATATTTTTTACAAGGTATGTTGGAAAATATCTAAGACAATGGAATGGATGCTTTGGATGCACTATAAAAACATGTGCATATAAGGGGATGTCATTTCCTAGTATATGCCAAATTTTTGGGGTCCAAAATCTGGAAGATGGAAAAAGGTGTTTCTGGGAAAGGAATTGTTTTCACATAAAGTAAAAAAAGTTTCATGAAATAGTGAATGTGGTGCATAGTGTTACGCTCAAGTGATGTTTTGGGATCATCGTATAAAAATATGGATAAGTCAAAAGGTTCACATAAGATCTAAAATTTTGTGAAAGATGGGTTTTTTATGAAACAGGAGTTGTGTGCAAGAATTTGGTGCACAAGAAGTTTATGTTCCAAATATGATGTTAAATCATAAATTTAATCACTTGAATGAAGTTTTGTGCAATCCATGAGTTACGCGATAGAAAAAATTTCTTCTGCACACAGAGGTAGATGTGTAAGGATTCTCCATGCAGGCTCAGCTAGGTCTATAAATTTGTAGCTACCCCCCCCCCCATTTGAGTGGATCAACCTTAATATAATATCATGGATCTTAATCACATAATATTTGTTTTCAAAGAATATAAGTTTCAAAAAAAATGTTTTTCATGAAGAAACAACTCAAATATTTGGTGTGCACAGAAACGGACTTGTGTCTGGATGACCAAGGGTGGTGCACACAAAACATAAAAGTCACACACAAGTTGGACTTCCGTGAAAATCTAAAATTTTGTGTTCAAGTTGTTAAATTTATGATAAATACATACAAAGGTTTCATGAAAGATATTTTTTATTGAACCATAAGGTATTTCTTAGTGAATCTGTGGTAAAGTGGTATTCTTCAATTTGATGAAAGTAGAACTTCAACAAAGCATCTATCTACAATTTAGGATACATTAATTTCTAATAATTAAGGGACCTAAATTTACACAAACTATGTGTGGAATTTTTATATAGTGTTGAGAAAAAGAATAGGAATAAGGTGATCCTTTCCACTGGCAGTAATATATAGAAGGAATATTGGGGGAGGGACCCTTGGGAAGCAGTGAGCTATCCATAAACTTTGTAAAGGCAGTGATCCTGGGTATAGAAGTGATCTAGACTAAACAATATTTGGTAGTGATCCTTAGTGGATTTGTTATAATGGAATATTGTCGTTGTATACTCCTTGTTCGTATCTCGGTGAGGGTGAACCAAGTAAAATTGTTGTGTCTTGTTTATGTTTTTATTTCTGTTCATACATTTCTATGGGAAAGGGAGAGAAGTTTGTTTTTTTAACAATAAAACAAGATCTCAATGGGTAGTTGTTTTAATAATTTATACCATGATCCCCCCCCCCCTCAGTGTATTTAACCTAGTTGGGATAATAGCATCATACATCGTAACACCTATATCTCGCACTAGTTTCATATCTTTAATCAAAGGATCAAAATAAACTTCATTATCATTATCAGTTTTTTTCAACCCTAAAATAAAAAGAGAAAACATAATGTATTTATTCTACATGCATAATCATGGTGTAAAGTTAAAATTTACCAATATGAATAGTTTTGTACTATGATCATTACTTTATACACTAAAAGGATTCATGATATCTATAGATTACATGAGATGGAGGTTTATCAGCTTATTTCTAAATTAATAATACTCATGATCAATATCTATCCACTAAAGAGTTTCAAGTAGGTGTCAAAGTTTCTCATCTTGAATTATTTTATTTTCAAGATTTATTAATTGACTTGTAGTCTCCTCACCTCTACACAGTCATCTAACTGGAATAATTGGAAAGTATTATAAAACCTTTTAAGAACTTGGTGCATCTTTCATTTATCAATATATATTACACTTAGGTCATTTCTCAAGTAAATCATAACCCTTTTGAAACAATGTATAGACATTTGGATAGGCATGTATTTTTTAATAGGTTATACCCATGGAACACAAAAAAAATAGCTTCATATGTTTTATATGGAATATTATTATCACTTAGTAATATATCCTTCAAAATAGAATTTGGTTTTGTAAAAATGGTGTCACTCCATCTATTTCTATATTTAAAATTATATTGTGTTTTACAAATTTTTAAGTCATATATTTAGTATAAGTGTTATAATGTGGAATATTTGCATAGTTTTTTAACATCTCAAATAGATTTGGACAATCTCCAAGGTCATCTTCAACCATCATTGTCATTTCTTCAATACAATCAATGCCATCATATACTTTTTTACTAATATCAGGCAATCTATAAATCATATTATTATTCTAGTCACTAGATACATTCAATTATTCACCATTTTAAGTTTAACATTAATTAATTCGATCTATTTCATAATAGATCAAGGTTTTCTCCTAACTCACCTAGAAAAAATAATCTTGAATAACAGTAGCATAAACATAAACAAATAATTTGAAAATGGTCACTTACATGCTCTGGTACAAACTTGACGAACACTTTGACCCCATCTTCATGATCTTTTGTCATACAATTGACATCTACTCATTTTTTATTCATATTAATCCTATTTGGTTCAATGGTATTTATATTTTACCAATAAATAGATACATATATAGAAGGGATTCATATAATGTATCATTTTTACACATGTAGATTATATAATTAATACATTTAAATAATTTACTTTTCAAATATAACATCTATATGTAGCATAAATAAATAAGATATGTATACATATATACATATATATATAATATTCATATAATCATTAATATATAAAAAATATAAAAATATAAAATATATATATATATATATATATTATTTTTTATTTTTTATTTTTTATTTTTTATTTTTTAACATAATACAAAATACATATTAAGATAATATATATAAAATATATTTGTTTTGTATATATACCTAAAAAGTATAATCTAAATATATTCATTGATCTATATCTAAATAGTGTGTGTATGCATGCATAACATTTATATATATATATATATATATATATTTGTTTAAATAATACAAATACATATTAAGATGATATATGTAAAAATATATATTTATGTATATATATGTCTATAAATTTACATACATACATATATATATTCATAGGTATAAATATATATTTATGTGTATGAATACATATTTGATGTTTCTTGATTTTATCTTCTCTTTTGATTATACTTTTTAAATAAGGTTTTCCTCTACCTCAAGTGATGGTTTTGTTATGTTTTATTTTGCATAAATATATATATATATATATATATATATCAACAACCATATAATCTGACAACAAATATATTCAGTAATCCAACAATGTGTGTGTGTGAAAATGATTAATGATTAAACTAGATCTAAATCACATACAAAAACATATTAGACCTATAAAAAACATCAAAAAATATGTTTTGATTGCATATCATTGGGGTATAAGTGGATAATTTTGGCATGGGTTCTCTTTGGCATAAAGCTTTCTGGAGAATAAGGGAACTATGTGGGGAGTGTGTTTAAGTAAAGATAGCGGGCCTTATTAGAGCTTCCAATAAAGAACTAATTAAGCTACCTTTTATTAGAATATTTTTTAGCATTAATAGAGGCTAAAAAAAAAAAACTGGCCTTTGAAGGCTGGAGGGATTCGAATATGGGTGTTCAAAGCTAAGGAATAATTAGATAACCACTTGACTCAATAACCACATCCAATTCTATAATTCATTATTTATATTTAAATATATATTTTATTAATATAAATTTATATTAAAATATATTTATATGTGAAAGTTTATAATAAATATATATATATATATATAATATTTAAATGTTTTCAATTATATTTAAAAAATAATATTTATCATATAAATGTATAATTATATTTAGAATTGTCAATAATTATATAAGTGTATAATTATATTTACATAAAATTAAATATACAATACATTAATAATTATATATGATAAAATTAATTATATTTTAAAATATATTAATTATAATTTATATTTACATTATTAGTAATATTTTAAAAAATATATTATATGTTGGAAAATTATATTATTAATTATATAAATATTATATTATATTCATACTAAAAATATTATTAATTAAATAGGTATATATATAATTATATTTAAAAATATTATAACTATATTTAAATATAATTATATATATATATTGTTAATTATATTTAAATTAAATTAAATTTTTAATGTATTATTGATTACATATATAAAATAATATTATTATTTATTACATTATTAAAATATTGTAACCTCTTAATTATATTTAATCATTAATTATATTTTATAAAAATTAATAATTATATATATAATTATTATTTATGTATTATTATTTATATTTAAAAATGAAATTAATGACATAAATGTATATTTATAATTATATTTAAAAATATTATTAACTATATGTAATTAAAATCATATTTATTATTAATTATAATAAAAATAAATTATTTTAAAAAAAATATTTTTAATTATATATAATATTATTATTTTATATTATATATCATTTATTATTAATTGAGGGAATTATAAGACTGAAACTAACTCACATACCCATGCACCCCAGTGGGTCAAGTCTCATCCATCTCTACTAGGATTGGAAAGCACCAAGTAGACCTTTTTATTACATATTTATGGCCTGAAGGCCCTATAGTTTAAAGCAAATTCTCCTGACCCAAAGGCCCTTGATTTCCAATGAGGTTGGTACCTCTTTTGGGCTTGAATGACCTTTTTGTGGCTTGAAGGCCCTTTTACTAGGGCCAAAGGCCCATTTTTTGCCCAAAGGACCATTTTTACCAAATTTCCTTTTTTTGAATAGTGTTACTACCATACTCGTTGCCGTTATAGTGTCGTCACTGCTCTAGCACTTCTACATCACCTTGTAAAAATTCTCCAAAATTGGGGGTTGTGGGGGATTGAACTCCCAACCTCATGCATTATGATAGGGTTGTCTTACCACTCATCCAAAAAAAACATTAACTATATTTAGAAAGATTATTAACTCTATATATGCACATATTATAATAAGTTATATTATTAATTGTGTAAACGTTATATTTGAATATATAAAAAAATGATACATGAATATATGATATATATATACTTATATATATAAACATTCATATATATAAATATATAGTATTTATTTAAATTATTTTTATTTAAAAATTAAATTTTATATATTATCTTATATTAATATAAATTATATAATAATTTTAAATAATCGTTGACACAAACGGATGTGCGCGCACACACATATATCACCTTTATCAATGTTAAAAGTGAATGTTGATAATGGTTGGTATTATTTTTACATAAATCTATAGTAATGCTTGAACAGTTTTGAATGGATTTCTAACATCCTAAATACTACTAAAGAACAATTCCAAAACAATAAAAATCCCAGAATCTATCTATCTATTTATAATGGATATAAAAATATAAATAAGAATGGTATACCTTTCACCATATCCATTTGATCTACCCATGATTCATATAGGTGTTTGATCAAGATCATTGAGAAGTGTTCAAAAGAATCTTTCCTATAGAGGTATCCATGCCTCATTAGAATCACCCAACACTTGGGTAGGATCTACCTCAATTCATGGTTTATAGTAACATTGTGTTTAAAGAGTAAATATAATAAGATCTTGATGATATTTATTATTCGAGGAAATATAACCATTATTTTGACATAATGTAATGCCACTTATTGCAAGAGGATTGAAAAAATTTATATAGGCCTCTAATAAACTCAAACATTCAACCAATATTGAATGAATTTTTACAAATGTTAACCAATATTTCAACATTCTAAAAACTCATATTAATCACCACATTTATTTTTGAACAGTTAAAAAATCATGAAATATATTCAAACTTATCAAAATCATCATCATATAATGAACAAATGAGTATGATTATAACATCTCTATTTTTTCCATGTAAATTCTTCAAATATATCTAGTAATATTTTTTATATCAGGCACTAAATTAGTCCATGATTATAAGGCCCGGTGAGCCTAGAATTAATTTTTAAAATATATTAAATATATTAAATATCATTTTAGCATAGTTTTATTGAAAAATAATAATAACTCTTAAACAGAGGCTTAGATTAGAAATATGATTCCATTTTTTACTTCAAAGTGTGGATTTTACTCTAGGCCCAACTTAACCTTGTATCATGTCAGATGTTTGGGTTGGGTGGGTTCATGGGAGAATGTTTAAATAAATTTAATGATTAAAATAATTAATTTAAAATAATTTTCATGACCTAACTTTGATTATAAATATACTACTATGAGTAAATATCAGGGACATACCCCTAGAGTCATTGGAGAGAGTGTTGAATAATCATTATTAGTCGAACAACAACCATATCATGGATCAATGATTGGTATTAATTAGATTTCAAGCATCTCACCAATGACAATGATGAGGATTTTTTATTAATTAACGATTGATTCATATTAAGGTAGAATGCTTGTTTTATGTGGATTTATCCCTGTTTTATTATCCTATAATTAATGCAAATCAATTGACCAATGGATTTATTCATGGATCAATCATATTGTGGGTACGAGTTTATTTGCAGGGAATTTGGAAGAAATTTTTTATTTGTTTTAGATCGTTGTTCATCGTTCTAATAGAAAAGAATCAAGGATAATCTGAACACGTCCAATGTTAATTCCTCTTTGGTGTTTCTTGGTTTTATCCCACCCTTCATTATTCATTCATCATCAATTTTTGTTTTTGTCGTTGGTTTAACAAATACTAAATAAACAATCATTGTGCACCCATTTCTTGGTGTAACAGATTGATATCATAGATATGGGATTGGATCGATGATGAGATCAAGAAATGATGATGGTGACAATGGATCCGGATTGGATTGAGTATTTTCATTCATGGTTTTTTGGTGTGTGGAAATAATAGATAATTTGGGTGATTTCTGAGAAACTAGGATAAGAAAAAATCAGATTTCTAGTGATGATAAAGCTCGGTTGACCCAAATATGAAATCCACAGGTGGGATTTGTGGTGGATTTGGATGTGGTTGTGAAGGATTTTTAATCCTCCTGAAATATATATAGTTTTTGTAAAATTATAAACTGCATGACATGTATTTATGCATCACAGGCCATATATGGGGCCCTAGTTGCGGAGATAGGGTTCTATATGGAGTTAAGTATCACACGGAATATGACACCTATCACACAGCATGTGACTTGACTCGGTAACTCACCATGTATTGCATAGGATACACGAACAACCATACACAGACATGGCTATCCATACACGAGCATGACCAACCATATACGAACATGTTTATGAGTACTTGGGGTCATACATTCCATTTATTCAATCACAGATAGGGGAATGGGTTGTGATACATGAGTAGGACCAAGTGTGAAGGGACATACCATGTACTTTTAGTACACATTGTGTACTTATTCAAACAAGTCTTGGGTCTCTTATTCTTATCAGTATGGATAAGTCTCATTAAGGTGCATTCCCTTGATCCATTCCCTAAGGGTTGTTTTTGAATCACATCTTGTGCATAAGATGGTTATCCTCTATGAGGACCTTTATTCTTGGATATAGTTGTTGGAATCCTTTCGGCTTGGAGTGAAATACTCTATCATCATTCTCATTACCCTAAGTTGGTTTCTCAATATCATTATGAACTACATTGCACAGAAATTGATCCCCTACTTAGTGGGTTAATCTAGATTGGGTTGTTGGTATACCCCATGGCCTTGGGTGTGATCCCCAATTGTGTATTGAACTCTTTGACTTCAAACATGTACTCATTATGGAAATACCCAATGATCATGACATCATGGATAGACGACATTAGTACTATCTGACTCGTGAAGTGTGTTCTTCTATATGAGTGTTATATGGAACCTTCGATCTAGAATCCTCAGTTGGATTTATAGTTGTGATCTTATCTTGAGACTGTGTTTTTACTATGAGTATATCTAGATGTTCTTGTTATATATTCCATTTACATATACTTGTGATTAGATGACTATTATTTTTATTTTATAATCTTAGTGATTTTGGGGTGTCCTTTTGGGTATTGTTATACTCACCCCTACATGGGATTTACCCTCACATGTCATGTCTTATGTAGAAAACAGACCTTTTATATAATCCTAGAGGGACCAGGACCATATGGATATTATTTATCCATAAAAACTTAGGTGTGTTATTATGGATTCATTAATAGAATTCCTTTACCACTTCATAGGTTGTAATTTTTCTCAGTTTCTTTTGGTGGGATTATATTTAGCCCTTGTTTTCTAGTACTTGTTGTCACACTGTGATGGTGGAATTTTAGATGTATGTATGCATGGTTATTTATTGTTTTACATTTCAACATTATATGGTCTTGGATATGTGTGTGGGTGTATAGGTATATTGAGATATGTCTTTCCATGTGTGTGATATGCTTACTCGGTGTTTGTTGTCAGCCACTGGACTATTAGAGGTGGGATTATGGTAGTTGTAGCTCGATCCCCATTGGGACGGGTCATGATAGAGTGGTATCATAGGAAATCAAGTCTACCTTAGGACCAGAGTCTGTGAGATTGGTTTTGTTTTTATTTAAATAGTTTTAAATGTTTTGATTTGGGATCTCAGGCTAGGGACTCCCGTACTAGTGTGGTACTTGACGTATCCATTCATTAGGACTTTGACTCCCTTCTTGTCAACTTGACACATATAAGAACTAGTTTTGGGCAATACTTTTTTACATGTATCATATAGGAATGGGTTGTGGTTTACATGTACTTCTTGAGTAATCTCTATAGATTTACTCATTGACTGTGGTATATATTATCTATTTTAGGATTCCTCCATGACATTTTCTAGTTAGGATTCAATAGTAAGATCATAATGATAACCCCCTCAAAGATGGAGTTCTGATATAAGGACATGTTCAATAGGTATTACCTCCAGGTGGTGCACCAATATTACCACCACCTATCAAGAAGAATATGGTATTGGTCGTACCAGTAAATGAGGTGTATAGATTGAGCATGCTTTATGAGTTTTAGCAATAATAACCCATCAGGTCCCGAGGAGAGACCAACTCCAAGGTGGTTGAGGACTAGATTTAAGTAATGATGTGAGAATTTTTTTTCTTGTTAAGAAACCTGTAGAGTAGATTATGGTCCGGTTGGTGATCCCTCTCCATGGATCTATAGGAATATGGTGGGAATTAGTGACTCAGTTGTATGATGAGGCGAATTTTTCATGATCAATGTTTAAGAACCTTTTCGAAGAGGAGTTTTCTCTAGCTATGGTGAGGTATGTACACATCTTGGAGCTTCTATATCTTGAACAGGGAAGTACAACAGTGGCTGAGTATTCATCAAGGTTCACCAATATATCTTAGTGCTTGATGTATATGGTACGTGATCAGTTGTTTCAGGATCATAATTTTGAGTAAGGACTATACAGATACATCCAAGCCAATGTGATATATCTATGAATTCCTAACTATGTTGAGGTGTTGGATAATTCTTTAGTGGTCGATAGTTTCTTGGATGAGAAGAAATAAATAGTTGGTGATGGTAGTGGGAACATAGGAGTTGATAATTTGGTATTAGGGAGATGATGATAGACAAAGGGTCTTGGATGTGTAATATGTTTTAGGATGTAGTCCCAGGATAGAGTTTTTTCGGTTCAGGGATCACATGATGGATATAATCATCCTAGGGTGAGGTGGTACTACTATTGTGATGATCGGGGATATCTTACATGAGATTTCTCAACCTGACGTGTGGCTAATAGAGAGATAGTGGATGGTCCTCCTAGGAATAGGTAGTGGTAGGAGTAGGTAGGTCTACAGGGCGGTTGATGGGGTAGAGGATATGGGACAGAAGATGGAGGTGGAATATGTTATAACGTATTTCTTCCACCACCCCTAGGTGGTTCGGTCCATGCTCAGGGAGCTGGGGGACTGGGGAAATGGTAGTTGTAGGTTGTTCAGGATTATGACCTAGAGTCTCTAGGGATGATACGAGGTATGATCTATGTCTTTCCTCCCTTATATGTTGTACATATGGACATAAGTGGAGTCACTAATTTCTTTACACTTATCTAGTTTGAGACTTAAATATCCTGGTTGATCCCTTATCTTGACCCCTGCACTTGGAGACTCCTATTGGAGGTGACTCGGTGATCAAAAACTTATGTTGATGGTGTGACCTAACTCTTAGAGGTGATATTTTATTTTAGGATCTCTTTGTAGTGGTGATTAGACCTTACGATGTAGTCTTATATATGTACTGGTTATCTATAGTTCATTCCAAGATATATTGTTTCAGGTGGAGGATATAAAGTGTATGTAGTGATGGGATGAGGTTTTATTTTGTGGGTGAAAATTAAACCCTGGTAGGGAAGAGCTCATGCATAGGAGGGTCCATCTGATTACTCACTAGTTAGTTAGCATGACCCTTAATGTAGTGGATGATATAAGTTTTTGGTTTTCTATAGTTGTGGGGGAGTGAGAGGGCGTCTTTCATCAGGACTTTTTAGGATTACCTCTCCACTAGAAGATAGATATATACATTGATCTACACTCAAAGACAACCCTAATATCTACAACAGCATATTGGATGGCTCATGTAGAGCTTCATGGGTTGAGGGTACAGTTAGAGGACTTGCAGAGGAAGGGCTTTGTTAGACCCAGTGTTTTACCCTAGGCAATTGTTCACCAAGAAGGTAGAAAAAATATTATGGTTGTGTTTGGGATACCATTACCTAAACTATATGGTCATAAATAACAAGTATTCACTACCGAGGATCAATGAAAACTTTGATCAAATGATAGGGGCATGATGGTTCTTGAAGATTGACCTTAGATCATTCTATCATCAGTTATGAATATGGGATGAAGATATACCAAATATGGATTTCCAATGTTGTTACAATCACTATGAGTACTTGGTGATGTCATTTGACATGAAAAACTCCCCAAAAGTGTTCATGGGACTTATAAATGAGACCTTTTAGCCTTTTTTAGACCGTTTTGTGGTAGTCTTCATTGATGATACCCTAGTGTAATTGAAGTCCAAGGAGGTGAATTTGATATAATTGAGGATAGTTATGTATGTACTTCGAGAGCACTAGCTTTATAGGAATCTCTTCAAGTTCCATTTCTGGATTCAAGAGGTCCACTTTCTAGGGAATTTTATATCAGCAGGTGGTGTAGTAGTGGATTTGGAAAAGGTTTAGGTGGTGTTAGCTTGGGAATCACCCAAGAGCGTGAGAGAGGAGAAGAGTTTCCTTGGGTTGGTAAGATACTATCGTAGTTTTTTACATAATTTTTCCATGATATTATCTCCATTTAGATCTTTTACCCAAAAGGGTAATCCTTTCATGTGGAAATAGAGGTTCTAGAAAGTTTTCTAGGAGTTGAGGCAGAGATTGATGAGCACTCCCATATTGAGATTTTCATAGGAGGTTGTTGAGTATGCAGTATTCTATGATGTATCAGGGACTAGGCTTAGTTGTATTCTGATATAGACATGGATGATGATTGGTTATGGTTCACATCAGTTGATACCACATGAGTAGAACTACACAATCCAAAATCTTGTGCTAGAAACAGTATTCTTTGCATGGAAGATGTGGTGACACTAATTTATGAGAAAGAAGATTATCATCTATTCTAAACATAATATTCTCAAGTATATCTTCTCTTAGAATGATCTTAACTTGATATAGAGATGATGGATAAAGTTCCTCTAAGATTATGACTTTGATCTTGTCTATATTTTGATAAGGGGAACGTGGTAGTAGATACTCTCAGTAAGAGATCTTATTCACAACTACTAAGTGGGTCGTCAGAGTTGTTTGACTTATTACAGTTATCCTTTTTAGAGAGGGATGAAGTATCTTACCTCCAGTCAATGGTTGATACCCCTTCACTTTTAAATTGATTCAGGGTGGCACTGCTTGAAGATACTAACGGTGAGACCCTACATACTCAGATATCCACTGGATATGCTTCTAATGTATTTTCTGAAGATGAAGAGCATGTTGTTCTTTTAAGAAGATATACAATGGTACCAGTAGTGCTGAGAGAGGAGGTGATTAAAAATTTTCATAATTCACCCATAGCTATACATCTAGCTGTGTAAAATATGTACTATGGTCTTAGAAGATAGTTCTAGTGGCCATATATGAATAGTTGTATTGCAAATTTTGTCTCTTGATGTCGCACTTGGTAGCAAGTGAAGGTTGAGAACTAGGTTACAGTGGGTTTATCTCAAACCCTTGATTTTACATAGTAGATATGGTATGAGATATCCATGGAATTCATGATGGGGTTACCACATACATCTAGGGGACAAAATTCCATCTAGGTGATCATAGAATGACTTGCCAAGTCAGCATACTTCCTAGTTATTCAAGATTAGAGTTTAATAGATATCTTGGGATACTTGTACATATAGAATATAGTTTCGCTCAATGTAATTACCTCTATGATCATTTCAGACTTTGATGCTCATTTCACATCTAGGTTATAAAAGGGATTACATGAGGCCTTTGGGACTTAGTTTCATTTGAGCACAGTGTTTCACCACCAGATTTATGGAAAACTGAGATGACCATTTAGGTATTGGAGTACATGTTAAATTATTTCATGTTATACTTTGGATATTGTTGAGAGGATCACCTATAATTGATGTTTTTTCATAAAAAACTATCATTACACAATTGGTATGGCACCATTTGAGGCCTTGTATGGGCAACCATGTAGGTCACCACATTACTAGATTGACCTAGTAGAGTTAGCACTTATGGTCCCAGAGTTGGTGTAATCCGTAATAGAGAAGGTTCATATCATCCAGGAGAATATGAGGACTACATAGACCTATCCTAAGTCATATGTGGACCAATGATGGAGGCCTTTAGGGTTTGAGGAGGGGGACCATGTGTTCTTGAGGGTCTCACATCGATGTGAGTTGTGGATATTTGGTTGGGATGGAAAGTTATCTGTGATATTCACTGGACCTTTCTAGATATTTCACAAAAGTCAATGAGATGGTTTACCACTTGTCTCTACCCCCAAAATTGGATCAGGTACACAATGTCTTCCACATTTCGCAGCTGAGGAGGTACTTGCACGACCTATCACATATTATCAATTGGGGTGAGCTAGGCATCGAGGATGGGGATAACTATGTTGAGTACCCAATATAGATTGATGATTTGCAGTAGAGGGTCCTCTATGGGTGATCGATTACTTTAATGCGTTTCTAGTGCCAGTAAGTGAATCTTAAGGAGAGTACCTTAGAGCGGAAGACCCATAAGCATGTTCAGTACCCATATATATTTGCATAGAATTTTTCTTTAATTTGTAGGACATAAATGCCTAATTTGGGGAGAATGTAAAATCTATTTTTTCATTTAAAGTCTTCGAATATATCTAGTAATATTTTTTAGACAAATCATTGAGACGACATGTGATTCTGAGGGCTGGTGAACCCCAAAATTAATTTTTTAAAATATATTAAATACCATGTGTGTGAACTTTTCTTGATAAAGAGGAGTAAATATTAAATGGAGGCTTGGATCAGAAATATGAGGCCACCATTGAGTTTAAAATATGGGTTTTACCCTAGGAATGACTTAACCTTGGAGTGTGTCGAACGTTTGAGTTGGGAGCAATCATGGATGAATGTTTAAATAAATTAATTGATTAAAATGGTTTATTTAAATAAATTTTCAGGAACTAAATTTTCCTATAAATATATGGCTATGAGGAAGTATCAAGGTGACAAACATAACTCCATAGTAGTTGGAGAGATCATTGCAGGATTTTTCTCAGGATAACAACAACTAGGTCATCGATTAATGATCGGTGTGCAATGGAATTCAAGGATATCACAAACAACAATGTTGAAGATTCATTCTTCATCGGTGATTGATCCATCTCAGGGTAGGATGTTTTTTTAAGTGGATTTATCCCTATTTACTTATCCTATGATGAACACAAATCAATCAACCAATTGATTGATTTGAGGATCGATCATATTGTGGGTACGGGTTATTTTTAGGGAATTTTAAAAAAAATGTTTATTTTTTTTTGATCTACATGCATCATTCTAATGGGAATGGATCAAGGCCAACCAAAAAATGGAAAAGGTTTATTCATCTCTTGTGTTTCTTGGTTTTATCCCATTGTTCTTCATTCGTTCATTGTCAGTGTTCTTTCTGGTCAGTGGTTGGAAAAAATACTATAAAAAATCCTTACACAATCGTTTCTTGGAACAATGGATTGATATCATAGATTCGGGTTCATATCAATGATGGGATTATGCTGTGGTGATGGTGATGATGGATCAGGACTATATCAAGGATTTATGTGCATTTTTTTTGGGCATGCAATGATGGTAGAGATTTGGGGTTATTCTCGAGCAACCAAGACAGATGGAAATTGGATCTATAGAGATGATCAAGCTCAATTGACCCAAATATACAATCTAGGGGTGGGATTTTTGGTATATTTGGTGATGGTGGTGAAATATTTTGAATCTTCATGAAGGAACTATGGGTTCTGTGAAATTTTGAACTTCATTTCATGTATTTTTGGAACATGGGCCATGTATGGGGCCTTATGTGCAATACTGAGGTTCTGTGTGGGTTTAAGTATCACATAGTTTGTGACCCCTATCACATGTCATGTGACTCGACTTAGTGACTCGACATGCATTGTGTAGGATACAAGACTGACCATACATAGACATAGTTATTCATACATAGAAACATCCAACTATACATAGGCATTTTTATGGGTACATTAGATCTAACACATTGTTTACTTAGATATAGACATGAGGATTGGCCATGATACATGGGTAGGACCTGGTTCTGAAGGGACATGTTTTTTACTTCAAGTAAATTCCATTTACTTATTCAAAGAAGTATTGTATCCCTTATTCCCTTCATCTTGGAAATTTTTCATTAGGGTGTGTTACCTAGATATTTTCCCTGAGGGTTGCTATGGAATCACATCATGTGCATAGGATGGTGATACCGTCTAAGGAACTTCAGTCTGGGATAGATTTTTTGAAATCCATTCTTGAGATCCAGAGTGAGATCCTCTATCATCATCATCATTTACCTAGGTGGGGTTCTTGTTATCATTGTAACCAACACTACATGGGCATCGATCCCCTACTTAGCATGTTAATCTAGATTAGGTTGTTGGTATACCCCATAGACTTGGGTGGGATCTCTATCTTTGTATTGATCTCTTCATACTTCCATTATGTACTTATTATGGTGGGAACCAATGATCAATACATCTTGGATAGATGAAATAAATGTTATCTAACTTGTGGAGTGTATTATCTCGAATAAGTGTTATATGGAACCTTTGAGAAGGAATCCTAATTTGGATTAGCATTTGTAATCTTACCTTGAGACTATATGTCTACTATGATTATATTTGGATGTTCTTGTCATCTATTTCAATGATGTATATTTATGATGAGATGACTATTATTATTGATGATATATTCTTAGTTATTTTTGGGTTTCTTACTTGGTATTGTTATACTCAGCCCTATTGAGAATTTACTCATATGTGTCATGCCTTATGTAGATAACTAACCTTTTGACGGAGTCCTAGAGGGATCAAGAGCAAGTGAATCTTAGTGAGCTAGATAGGCTGAGGTGTGTTCTTGTGGTTTCATTGAAATTAGTTCTTTCCAACTTCACAGGTTGTACTTTTTCTTAGTTTCATTTGTTGGGCTTGTATTTTTCCCTTTTAATCCAGTACTTTTTTTCATACTCTAATGGTGTCATTTTAGATGTATTCATGCATGGTTATCATTATTTTACATTTCAACATTTTAAGGACTTGGATATGTGTGTGTATGTATATGTACATTAGGATATGGCCTCCCACATTTTTGATATGCCTACACTGCATAGTCACCAACCCCTAGACTATTGGTTGTGGGCTTGGGTTAGTCACAGATCGAGTCCCATTAAGACGGGTTGTTACAATGATATCTAATATAAAATATGTTGATTAAACTGGGCATTATCATACAATAAAACAATATCATATATATCCACCATAACATGATGTCTTACACTTTATCATATTTCACATAATAATACAATATGGCATGGTCTAAACCACCATATTAAGGATATCCTTTTAGTTCACATAACCATCAATCTCCCACTTGACCTACAAGCCTCGTGGACTTAGCTCACTTTTACCTTAAGTAACATTATATGTAAAAACATATAAAACTATATCCAAAAAACCTTCTAAATATCTTCCAAAACTCCTTTTGGAAAATATATTATAAATTATCACTATAGATTATATCATATGTAACAATTTGTAAAATATATCCATAACTTCTTTTTGATATCCTATAAAACACTTTTAGGGTAGCTCTAAAAGTTTCATAAACTTGATCCTCATTTGTACGACCACAAAATGAGACCTCGTGGGTATTTGTAGCATTGAAAAAAATTATGAATCTATGAATCCATGAATTTAACAAAATAGTTTCTTCTAGAAAAGAATCAATAATACTAAATATATAAATGGGTCTAGTGTGATCTCTATCAAAAAAAGTATCTCTTTACTTGTGTTAGTTAATTACATCATATGAAAGTATTCATTTTTATATGATCCCTTTTTTCAAGACATCAAGTAACAATAAGATATAGAGTATGTAAATCCTATATATTTATTCATATATTCTTGATTCTCCAAGTATTGATTAACCGGGTTGATTCATAAATCACATTTCATCCATCTTAGTAGAAGATGAAAACATATTTCCCTCACCTAAAAAGATAATAACGTCATATTTACTATCTAGGTATGATCGTACACTTCTTAGTCTATCTCAATATAGGTCACAGATGTCATACTCATCATATGTGAGGACAAATATCATCTTGGTTCATCTCTAATTGATGACATGATCATCAACATACCCAATCACCCCCCAATTAGCTAAGTTATAATAATTACATAATAAATGTATAAAATTATAGATATTTTCATGCAAGGTATCTTAATAATCTCATGTATGATTATTCAATTTAAAAAATGTTGATTCAAATAACCTATTTTGTATCCTTGTTTTTAAAATCACAACATGATTTATATTAAATTTATGCTAACTTAAGGATTTTATAAGTTCTATTTGTATAAGACTTTTTACTTATGATTCTCATAAATTCTGGTGAACTAAATATAACACTTATATTCCATATCATTGTAAAGTCACTCTAAATTCATATAGTATAAGTTAAATCTACTTTCATATTTATTAAAAATGAACTTGAAGATCTTGTATATTATCATTGTAAATTTGTTATGAAAACATTTATAAATAATAATTGAGCTTTGAGGAATGGTATATGGTTTGACATTATAATTATTGAAAGTTTAATTTAAGTAGTGAATTATCTCAATGCATTATTAGTTCATGATTCTAATCTTTTTTAATGTATTTACTTATAGATTATATTTTTGAGGTTTTCTATTGTAAAATATCAAATTTTTATGTTTTTAATCATTTATTATTATCTTTATAATTGAAGATATTACAAGGTAATGAATCTGGGATACTTATTATCTTTATGATCAATAAGGTTTTAGGGATAGGAACCTTCTTTCTTCCAAACTATAAATTTTGATGAAGTATGGGTGTTATACTTGTTTATAATCATGCTAATTAAAAAAGGGCAGAGGGATAGAGTTTTTCACTACTAACATTCTATCAATGAAGTTATTAGTTTGGAACTTATACCTTAATATGGGTTTGTAAACAAAGTTTTAAGTACTGAATTTGTATCACTTGGATCTGATTACCAATCCTCTTTCCACTTTGGGATAAAATCTAAGAGTTCTGGTGAATTATAAATTTTGGTAATAATATCCTTTTTAAGAGTTTTAATATTTCCATCTAAAACTATTTGTTTTTTTTTCAATTAGATTTTTCTTAATTTATTATTGATTTATTATATCTATTGAGTGTTCAAAATTCATGATTTTTATTTCTTATACATACTTTTTTTATTGTACTATGGTTTATTCAAAGGTTGTAACTTCCAAACAACATAAATTATAGAGTGGGTGAAAATTTTAAGTTTTATTAGACTATAATTCACCCCACCCCACCCAATATTGAAGCTATCTTACTTTTATTATATGGGATGACACTTGGTATTAAGTATTATCATTTTACCTTTTGTTTCATATATATTTGATATCAATATTACTTAAACTAATGTGTAGAAAGAGGAAATATTTTTTCCTTTTTCTATGGTAGTAATACCAATCAGAACATTAGAAAACTTTAATTTGATCTATACTCTTATTTTTTATGGAGTTTATTGTGAATAATAGAGAGATCATATAAATAAATTTCTGATTAATACTGGATTTGATCATTATCAAATAGAGACCACAAACTATAAGATTTTAGAGAAAGAAATTTTCTAGTTTACTTATGAGGAGAATTTATAATATTAAGATAATTGTAAATTATGTGACACTTTATTATGTTATGATTTGAATCATTTATATTCAAAATTCATCTTGTAAAATATATAATGGTGTTTATAGGTAATTTGAAATCACACATTTCAAAACTTCTAAAGTCCATGAAACTAAAAATATATGCATTATTTCTTCCACATACTTTTTTTATTGTACTATGGTTTATTCAAAGGTTGTGACTTCCAAACAACTTAAATTATAAAGTGGGTGAAAATTGTAAGTTTTATTAGACTTTAATTCACCCCGCCCCACCCAATATTGAATCTATCTTACTTTTATTATATAAGATGAAACTTGGTATTAAATATTATCATTTTACTTTTTGTTTTATATATATTTGATATCAATATTACTTACACTAATTTTTATAAAGATAAAATATTTTTTCCTTTTTCTATGGTAGGAATACCAATCAGAACATTAGAAAACTTTATTTTGATTTGTATTTATATTTTTGATGGGTCAGATTGTGAATATTGGAGAGATAATATGAAGAAATTTTTTATTAATACTAGATTTGATCATTATCAAATAGAGACCACAAATCACAAGATTTTAGAGAAATAAATTTTTCAGTTTACTTGTGAAGAGAATTTATAATATTAAAATAATTATAAATTATGTGACACTTTGTTATGTTTTATTATTTAAATCATTTATAGTCATAATTTATCTTTTGAAATACAGAATGGTGTTTAGAGGGAATTTTAAATCACACATTTCAAATCTTATAAAGATATTGAGACTAAAAAGATATGATTTATTTCTTCCATATACTTTTTTATTGTACTGCGGTTTATTCAAAAGTTTTAACTTCCAAACAACTTAAATTATAGAGTAGGTGAAAATTATAAGTTTTATTAGAAATTAATTCACACCAATCCACCCAATATTGAAGTTATATTACTTTTATTATATGGGATTACACTTGGTATTAAATATTATCATTTTACTTTTTGCTTCAGATATATTTGATATCAATATTACTCAAACTAATGTGTTGAAAGAAGAAAGTTTTTTCCTTTTTCAATGGCAGTAATACCAATAAAAATATTAGAAAACATTAATTTGATCTATACTCCTATTTTTTATGGAGTTGATTGTGAATATTGCAGTGATCATATTAATAAATTTCTAATTAATACTATATTTGATCATTATCAAATGGAGACCCAAAATTACAAAAATTTAGAGAAATAAATTTTTCATTTTACTTATGAGGAGAATTTATAATTTTAAGATAATTATAAATTATGTTTCACTTTGTTATATTATATGATTTTAATCCTTTATAGTCAAAATTCATCTTATGAAATATAGAATAGTTTTTTGAGGGAATTATAAATCACACATTTCAAAACTTCAAAATTCCTTGAGACTAAACAAATATAATTTAAGAAGGTTATCCGTAATTTTAATTTTTATTGGTGAATCGATGGCATAAATACATAAAATATTTAGGAAATAATTTAATGGGTAACAATATCTTGGGGAAAAGGAAATTATAGATGAGTAGTTGGTTACAAAAATTATAAACATTATTTTGAAAGAGAGAAAATCCAAGAGTAAAGTGATAGATGATATAAATATCTTACCAAGCCAAACTAATATGATTTGATTTGAAACATAATTTAGTATGAGAACAGTTTGAAGAGAGGTGATAAAAAATAGAATTGGAAAATTTTAATTGAATTTTCATTAACTTCTAGAGGTTTAACTTATTTTGATAATTCACTAAATCATGGTACTTTAAATAATATTAATTCATTTAATTAATCATATCATAGTTGTTTTAAAATTAGTTAATGTAAAATTTATTAACTTTAAATTCATAAGAATAATATCATTATAAATAATTACTTTCTAAAAGAGAATAGAGAAATATAAGAAGAATGATTTAGATGATGTTATGTATTATGAATGCAAGAAATAAGGACACATCAGATCAGATTTTATGGAATTGAAAATTGATAATAGATATTATAGAAAAACTTCACAAAGTAAATGTAAGAAATTATTGAAGGATATAGACACTTAGAGTACTAATAAATCTTCTTTTACTTCATATGTTGTTTCATAATATATAAATGAAATCTAGAAGATAACCGGATTTTATGCTAAGTCTCCGTAGAATGAAATGTGCTTCATGAGATAGGTAACTCCTAAAACCCTTATAGATTTATCTTTAGACATTGATTTTTTTATTTAGATAATAATAATACTCTATTATTTGAAGATATTATTAGATATGTGAATTTCTTAAAGAAGAGAAAAAAATTGAATAAAGACTATGATTTTTCTAAGGATGATCTTACTAAAGCTGATGATAGCATTTCTAAACTTATTTCTGACTTAGATGATAAATATATATTTTTCAATTATTTATGACCTAAACTAAGTTTTAAAACTAAATTATTGAGTTCAAAGTCTTAAAAATATTCGTTCTAATTTTACTTATAATAGGGAGAACTTTAATAATATTTTTTAGAAGTTGAAACCTTCTAAAACATCTTCCAGAATTGGATTTTCTACTAGAAATTGTCATTTCTAGTCTAACTATTTAGTTCCAAAAAAGTGAACCATTATACACTAAATGTATAAGGAAATTTCAAAAAAAATAATCTTCCTTAAATAATGTTTAATCCTTCATAAATTTTAGGGTTTACATTTCAAAATAACTTGTGGTTATTTAACACCATAGGGTTGGACATGTGTGGATTCCAAAATTTATATTTTTTTACATTTCTATACCCAAGAAAGTTTGGACACCAAAATTTTAGTTCCATTTATTCATGAGAAAAAATTTATCACCAAAAACCATAATAATCAGTACATTGACACTGGTTATTCTCCACACATAACTAGAAATAGGTCTAACTTCCAAGATTTACAAAAAGTGAAGGTTGGACATATTAATTTTAGAAATAATGTGAATGGAAAAAAATTATTCTTGATGTATACTTTCTCAATGATACTTTAATTTCAAATGTACTTTATTTTTTAAGATTAATAACAACCTTATCATTATAAGTCAATTTTTTTATGAAGGTTACTCAATAAAATTTGGTATTGAAAAATGTACCATCATAAGTCTATATGGAGTTCACATTTTATTTGCTGATAAGAATAATATTGTTTAGAATATTGATTTATAAGACCATAATTTCATAAACATATATTGTATAAGTGTGGTTAAGGATAATTCTTATCTTTGGTATTGGAGGTTAAGACACTGAAATATTCATAACTTAGCTAAATTTTCTAAGAAATTTATTATGAAGGAACTTATGAAACTTAAGTTTGATCCTTATAGATTCTAATGACCCTTGTAAATATAGTAATAAAATAAATTAAATATTTAAAAAAATATAATGAATTCTCAGATTACAAAAATTTATAATTAGTTCACTCAGACCTTTTTGGAACTACACAAACTAGGGAGTATCAAAAACAAAAACCATGTATATGTTTCAGTTGATGATTACACCAGGTATACTTTGGTATATTTTCATACTCTTAAATAAAAATCATTCTCATGTTTTAACATTTTCTTTTTTTTATGTTCAAAATCTGGAAAACCTAAGTATTTTCATTATTCAAAATGATCATTGTAATGACCCGACCTAGCTTCCATTCAAAATAGTGCCTAAACTATCTCACTATTGACCTGGGGGAATTCTCAATCCCCATGGGATAGAGAAAAGTTCCCAAGAATTATATATATCTATGTTGGTAATGATTTCATCTCTAAATCATAGTAAAAAGACCATAAACATTATAAAAAAAAATTTGTATAACCCATCTATAGGTTGTACATCCATGTCAAAATAAATCAACATATAAAAATAATACATAAGCAATAAATAGATGTAAAAATATATAAAATAATCCCTCAACTCACCCTCCAAACTCCCTCACCTATCCAATATACCTCTTCTCACCCCCCCCCCCCCCCCACCATAATCCCTCAACATGATGTAGCTCTAGAATCACCAAATATTCATATAAATAATTAATACAACTAATATCTAAAATATAAATCATAAGAGAACTCATTTAAAGGGCCACATGCTATATATTCTAAGAAAATAAAGTCATTTCCTGAAAATCAGTTAATATGCACACTTAGCCAAATGAGATAAAATAAAACTAACCTAAAATCACACAAAGTTAATCCAAACTTCTAATATTAGTTTAAAACTAAACTAGGAACCTTCAACTGAGATAATATAGGCATGATTATAGAAATATGTATTAAGACACCACCCTCCATACCAAATTCCAAACATTTAATCAATAAACCACTTTTAGCCTAGTTTGGAATATTTTTAAAAAATAGGTTCTCCAAAATTATTTTACTAAATGAAAATAATCACTTGATGTCCATTTTTTCTTCATCTTAAGAGACTTTAGAAAACCAAAACTTCCATTTTCAAATGCATTTGAAAATCCATCAAAAATCATTTACTTTAAAATAGTTTTCCAAACCCTATTTCAAACCAATTTATAGAAAAAACATCCAAGTAAAGGGATAAATCATGTTGTCTAATTGGATCCACAATTCAATGAAGAAGATAAGAAAAATAAATTGATTAAAAGTACCTTGGGAAATAAAAGTAGGGGAGAAAGAAATCAAGAATATGAGAATTATACCATACATCAACTACCAATCAAGAAAAAAAGGTTTCATGGGATCTAATATAGGCACTCAAGTGATACTATAATGAACTAATAAAATGAATCCTAGGTTATCCTACAAGAATATTTTCATCCTAATAGTATTGTAGAACTATATGATCCCAATCCCATCAAACCAATAGTGTGAAGATACCATGGGGAACCATCAGGGAATTCTCAACAACCAAATATCACTCTAGTTATCCCCATACCAAACTATAGTTTTCACTCATCTAGGTTTCTACATAGTGACATACCATTTCCATAACCAATAAAATTGTGATGGTAATAAATCATACAATATCAAAATAAGCATCATGGGAAAAAAATATTTCACCCTCATCGTTGATTCACACCTAAAGAAACCACCCCAAACCACATCATCCAATCCCCAAAATAATAATAAAACCTCGATGAGTGAAACAAATATAAGGGTTGAGAAATGGGCATCATAAGTAATCAGGTAACCTTTTAAAAGTGGAAAGTAGGCTGTTTAAATAAACTAGACTTATAATTCCAAGTCACGTTTCACATTTCAATACCATTTATAAAACACTTTTTGAAACACATAATTTCAAATACCATTCTTTGAAATCCATTTTCAAACAAACCCAGGTCCATTTAAATTTCCGAAGGGCTCCAAATCATCACTTTAATTAATTTCACAACCTAAACAGGGTTAAACCATTTTTAAACCACATATTTTATTTAAAATAATTCATAAGCAGTTTATACATACTTGGTATTTCAAGTTCCACTATAAATACCAAGTAATAATCTTTGTGGGATACATTTAGAAATCCCAAAAAAATCATAACATTGATTTATTTTTTGAAATTCCATTTATACAATATAATAAAAAATTGGTGAGCATAAATAATGAAACCAGGTTTTCACAATGTTTTAAAATCCCAAAACCCATCACTTCCTTTTAAAAAAATGCTAAAATCAAATAAAAATGTATAATTTGACCATATAAAATAAAAAAATAAATTTTAGAAAGAAATAAATAAGTGGTTCATAAATTAAAAATTAGATCAAGGGAAAATGTACTTGGAATCAATGGTGATCAATTCAAAAGTCAATTATGGCATAAATGAGTCTTAAATATGACATCACAAGTCATAGAAATGAAGAAACACCAAAAATAAAAAAAATCCAAAACACCTAGGGTTTGATCGATCAATTTTCATTGATGGGGGTAAGAGTAAAACAAGAAGAGAAAGGAGAGGGAGGGGAGATGGGTTTTTACCTATAAATCCATCCATGAATTATGGTGGAATCATGATGGAAAAGACAAAGGAATAGGAGACATGGGGAAGGAGGTCATGTGATAAGTGGGGGGATCAGTCATGGGGTGGTGTGTGACAAGTGATAAAGGGGATATGAGTGAAGAAAAATAAATAAGGGGGAATGAAATAAAATAAAAAAAAGGAAAATATTTTTTTTAAATGATCTTGGTGCATGATTTACCCACATGGTTTAACGAACTGTGATGCCTACATTTGACACCCAAAACACTATTCATAGTTACTCCTAGAAGATTATATGTTTTCAAAAAAATCACCAACTATTACAAACATATCTATCAAAGATAGGCTAGATGCACATGGTTTTTGAATATTTTTTCAAATCATTATGCCTAACCATTAACCCCTTCAAAACATCCAATATTTTAAAATTTCCATCTCAAAAATACCAAAAAATCATATAAACACAAAATAATATTAAGTAATATTAAATAAATTAACTACTAAAAATATGGGACATTAAAACCTCTCCATCATATAGTTTTCTACCCATATAAATCCATTGAAAAATGATGGAAGATGACTAATCAATAAAACTATAACAACCCAAGAGGTGGGATATAATTAGAATCTAGGATAAATACTAACATGAGAGACCACCAACTACACAATTCCTTAAGATTAATCAAGAACATCCTCATATAAAACCCAATGTCACCAAGAGGAAATCAACTAACCATAAGGTTTTTCTAACACTAAGGCCTATTAGGGTCTCCCCACTATTTAGAATCTCTCTAAAGTGGTGAGTAAACACACACAATATCTCTATGGGGAACCACCACCAAAGGCACTATGTCCACAAAATGAACATGATTATCTATCCATAAGGATTATATCAATATCATAGAGAGAAATGACCGAAACTAACTCTCACACACCCATAATTCAAAGTTAAAAATACTACAAAGATCATAACCAAGAACAAATAATGATGTGGACTTTACCATCAGGTCATTGTGCTCAATAGGTAAACTAGGATTTCATAACCAAAACATAATCTCATAGAGAACCCATCAAAGAAAATCAACACTCCTAAGTTCCCAATAGCTTTAATGTAAGCTTTATCCTAGTTACCCAAGAACCATCTCTAAGGTTTTCCATTATCAGCCCATCAAAACCAAAAATTTCCAATCCACTAGGTCTAAAATATAAATCACTATAAGCATAAGGGAAATGATTACCACTTAGGAATAAACTCAAAAAAATGACCAATATCCCCTAAACACTCTCAAACAAGACCCCAAGAAATGGATATCATACAAAGGATATTCTAAATCGAGAAAATTTTAAGCTTACACTGACTCACAATCCACTAAAACCAAGGATCATCCTAAGAAAAAAAGTACATAAATTTTTACAAAACCATACCAGGTTCTACTTACACACTCATGATGATTCTATACCACCAAAAAAGAATTCAAGGGAATCATTCTAGAAATATTAAAACATATTATAAAAATAATAAAATAATCTAGCTTTATCACTTGATTATAAGGCTAGGTAGTGATACCAACTAGAGGAACTACACTTAACAAGAAAGGGAATCACCTAAAGGTTATTCCCAAAAACATTTATCCATCCTTTCCATAATTTATCTAGGCGAAAGGATCCATGAAACATGACACATGAACTCAACTAGTTCATGTATCACCTTAACCAAGGGAAAATACAAAATAAATAACCCCAATAAAACATAGTGCATCAAACATATACCACAAAAATATCATGTTATTTTTAAAAACTCAAAACCCATAAAAATAGTTTAAAACCATTTTACCAAAACATATAACTAGAATTAACTTTTCCTCAAAACATATTTTTTTCTCAAAATTTTCAAACACTCGTTTTATATAAAAACCGAACTTCCATTTTCAAAATACATTTCCCAAACCTTTCTATTAAAACCATTGATTTTTAATCCCCTTTTTTTAAGACCACCCAAAAACCAATTTTAAAACCAATATTTTTATTAAATGTCTCATTTTCTATCCAAATTGTTTTTCAAAAACATCCACAAACAAAATAATACAAACATATAAACCATAACATTAACATATCATTAAGCCCACTTGATTCACCTATTATCACTAGATTTTACTCAATAGTGTCCTAAATATAAAGAAATGGGATATAAAACCTGTTTAACTAGACCATATGGTTTAAGGGACCAATATCCATCCACAAAACATTTCCTAAAATGTCATGGGATCAAGAATTTGTTTATTTCCCGATTTCTCAATCTGTGAAAACCAAACCCATACTTTTGAACCATCTTCTATTTCGATCCGAAAACCCAAGATGACCCCTAAGTAAACTCAAACATGCCAATAAAGATCAATATATCATTTAAAATATTCAAATAAAATAGAAAAATCACAATTAAAATCCCCCTTCCCATGGAAACTCAAGACTCCAAATGAAAGAGAGATCATGACACTATCCCATGTGTGTACCTCTTGAGTTATGACTATAAATTCAAACTTGATCTTACCCTAACACCCCAAATAAAAAACATACTACTCATTATTCCAGGATCCCACCATAGAACCCAACCCTCTTATACCATTTTTAGTTACTAAGCTTGAGATTCCATCTAAACTAGCACATGAATTGGCTTTCCACCAACATGAGGGGAATTTCTGATCCCTAAGGTCTAGAGAGAACCTTTGAGGAATTAGATATAACTATGTTGGGAATTATTTCTCCCTTAAATCAGAGTAAAAGAAAAAATATATTTCTAATAAAATTTCAGAAATACCCCTCCATAGGTAGGACATCCATGCCAAAAAATCAATAGATACAAAAATACATAAGTAAGAATTAGATATAAAAATATATAAAATAATCCCTTGGCTCACCCTCCAAACTCTATCACATAGTTAGCATATCTCTGCTCACCCACCATGCTCCCTCAATATAATGTAGCTCTAAAATCTCTTAGTATCCACCTAAATAATGTATACCAATGATAACCAAAATGAAAATCAATACACATGAGACATTATAAGAAATTAATGGTAGGTATTATAAAATTAAGTAATAAGAATACTTGGCCAAATGTGATAAAATAAAAGTAATGTAAAATCCCCCAAAATCAATTAACACTCACAAGAGTGGATAGGAACTAAACTAAGAACCTACATCTGAGATAATATAGGCATGATGATAAAAATTCTTAGTGGGACACCACCCACCTTGCTACATGAAAAACTTTTAATCAATAAATAATTTTCATTATAGTTTGAAATACAGTTCAAAAATAGGTTTTCTACTTTTATTTTATAAAATAAAAATAATCACTTAAAGTCTATTTTTTTCTCCTAACTAAGTTGCCATTGAAAACCAAAGCAACCTTTTTCAAAACAATTTTAAAATCCATTAAAATATTTTAATTATTTTATAAAACCTCTTTAAAACAAATTTAGATAAATATCAACCAAGAACTAGGATAAATCATGATATCAACTTGAAACCACAAGTCAAAGAATCAAGTAAGATAAATAAACAATGTAAAGTTGCCTCGACGAATACAAGTAGGGGATAAATAAATTAGTCATAATAGAAATATCCCATACATCAACCACCAATCAAGAAAATAGGTGTCATGGGCTCTAATCTAGGAACACAATTAATATTATCCTAAACTAGTGGCATGAAACCTAGGTTATACTATAATAGACTATCTATCATGGTAGTCCAGACAAACTAGTCGAGCCCAATCCCATCAACCCGGGATCGTTAAGCCTCCATGGGGAACCATAAGTCCACACTCAGAAACTTGATGTTAATTTAGTTATCCCCAAACCAAACTAAATTGTACACTCATCCAAGAATCTACTTAGTGACCTGGAATTACCATAAATAATACAAGTGTGAGGTTGATAAATCATACAATATTGAAATATGCATCACATGAACACGATATATCTCACCCTTACCTCTGATTCCCTCACAAAGAAACTGCTCAAACCACATTTTCCAATCATTTTAATAATAAAAACCCTTAATGGGTGAAACAAATACAAGGGGTAAGAAATTAGAATCACAAGAAATCAAGAAACCTTTTAAAATTTCCAACCAAGCATTTTAAATAAACTAGACTTAGAAGTCCAAGTCATTTCACATTTCAAATTTATTTAGAAAAAAAATTGAAACACCGTATTTCAAAAACCGTTCTTTGAAACCCATTTATAAACAAACCCAGTTCCATTTAAAGTGGAAAAGGGTCCTAAATCCCCACTTTTAATTATTTCATGATCCTAATGGGGTCAAACATTTTTTTAAACCACATATTTTATTTAAAATAATTCTTAAATCATTTATCCATACTTGGTATTTCAAGTTCCACTTGAAATACTAATTAATAACCTTCTTGAAATCTATGTAAAAATACCAAACATTTTTCTTAACTATAATTTAATTTTTAAAATTCCATTAAAGCAATTTAATAAATATTTAATGATCATAATTAATAAAAATAGGTTTTTCAATGTTTTAAAATCCTAAAACCCATAGCTTCCTTTACAAACCATGATAAAATCAAATAAATACATATAATTTGACACTAGAAAATAAAAAATACATTTTAAAAATCAAGTAATCAATATTTTATAAATTAAAAAATATTTCATGAATAAAACCTACCTAGAATCAATAGTGGTTGATTAGAAACTCAAATATGACATGAACGGGCCTCAAATGAGAAATTGGGAGCCCTAGAAACGAAGAAACTCCAAAAATAGAAACAACAAGAAACCCCTAGGGTTTAGTTGATCGAGTTGTAGTGATGGGGAAAAGGGGAAACATGAAGATAAAGGAGAGGGAGGGGAGAAAATTTCTTACCTCTAGATCCAGACATGAATCACTATGGAATCGCTATGGAAAAACCAATGGAAGAGGTGTTTGGGAGGGAGGAGGTCATACGACATGGGGGATCAGCCCTGGGGTGGTGAAAATGAGATAAAAATGGGAAAGGATAGAGGAAAAATAAATAAGGGTGGAATAAATAAAATTAAAAGTAAAAAATAACTTTTAAAAAATATGGCTTGGTGTATAGTTTAACAGACTCTGCTAAAACTCTATTGCCTACATAGGACATCCAAAATACCTCACGCAGCTACTCTTATAATTTCAAATGTCTAATATATTATTCCCTATCTATTTCAAATTAATTTATCCAAGACATACCTAGTATTCATGTTTTTTGTATGGTTTTTCAAACCATTATGGCTAACTACATTCCCCTTTAAAACTTTAAAAATTTAAAATTTCCAACTAAAAAATCCCAAAATTTCATATCAATGTAAAGTAATATAAAATAATATTAAATAAATTAACTACTAAAAACATGGCATGTTTCAATCATAGTGGAGAGATTTTAAATAATACTTTTAAAACTTTTAATAGTGAAAAAATTATTACTCGTAATTTATTTTCACCAAGAATTCTACAATATAATGGTATAGTTAAAATTAGTAATAAAATTATTTAAGAAATTTATTAGACTTTTTTGTGATAAAATTGTGTCACTGATAATTTTTAGGATTAATTCATTAGTATTTAATGTTACACTATAAGTCGAGTGTCACATTTCCCAATTTTAAATAAAAAACCTTATGATTTTTAGAATACAGGGAAGCCAAAGCATGATTACATCATATTTTATGGATGTAAATAATTCCTATTGAATCCAAAAGATAATTTATACAAGTTTGATTCAAAGGATATTGAAGTTATTTTTCTTTGATACTCCACTACTATCTTGGATTATCATGTTTTCAACTGATGAACACATGTTATTGAAACCATGATCAATATTAAGCTTGATAAGGTCGATCCTTATGTAAAATTAAAAAATTTGTATTATGAAAATAATATGGATTATTATTTTGAAAACCCCTATGTTTTAATTCCAAATGTTAAACCACATCCGTCATAATTTATCTTATCAGGAGATAGTCTAATTAAAGTTAATCATCAAGTAGATAAGGAATAACCTTCTTTTCTAACCTAGAAACCAAATAATGTTATGGAATCATCCCTATGATAATATAATTAGATATATATATTAACTAGTTAGAAATATAATTTCCTTGTGAAATGAATATGAGCATCAAGAATTATTAACTTAATTTGGACCTAAAATAGCATATAATTTCTTAGGTGATGAGAGTTGAATAATTTTATCCATGAATAGATTAATCAATTTGAAAGAAACAAGGTTTGTATTTTGGTTGAGCATATGACTGGTATTATGATTATAGTATTCAAATGGATCTTAAAAAATACATGTGATGAAAATGGATAAATTATTTTAGAATAAATTGAGACTAGTTTTTATGGGTTATGATCAAGAAAAGTGTATAGACTATGTAGAAACTTTTTTTATAGTTGTTAGACTTGAATCGATATTCATTATATTATCCTTAACAACTCATTTCAAATTTATTCAATTTAAAAATTGAAATAAATATTTAATTCCAAAATTGTTATTTTTAAGAGGATTTTTATTTTGAACAACCTCGTGATTTTGAAGATATATATTTTTTGGATCATGTTTTTAAACTTATCATGGCACTTTATAAACATAAACAATCCTTGAGAGACAGGTATGATAGATTTTCTAGATTTTTACTTATAAATTCATTTAGTAAGTGAATGGTATATCCAACTATTTTTATCAAGATAGTTTTTAACAACATCATTATTTTAGAAATTTATGATGATAGAATTATTTTGGTTCAACCCAAAACAAATTGTGGACAGTTTTCAAGAACGTATGAAAAGTGAATTTTATATGAGTATAATAGGTTAATTTAATTATTTTATTGGATTCCAAAAAACTCATATTTTGAAGGGAACTATTTTAAATCAGCATAATTATATTATATATTTACATAAACATTTTTTTGATAATTCCTTAGGTATTACTACTCTGATAGGTACCTCATGTAAACTTGACCTTGATGAATCCAAGAAACTAGTTGATCATAAAATATTTAGAGGGGTGATTAGGAGTTTACTTTACTTAATTACTAGTTAATCAGACATCATGTACTCAGAGTTCTTGTGTTCAAGATTCCAAACCAATAAGAAAGAGTTCCATCTAAATGTTGTTAAATGGATATTTTGTTTTATTAAGTGAAATTTAGAACATGGTCTATTTTATTATTCTAGATTTGGTTTTATACATAAGAGTTATTCAAATGTATATTTTTAAGGTTTTATAATGGATCATAATAGTATATATAGAACTCTTCATTTTCATGGTGAAGCTTTAGTCTCATGTTCTATCAAGAATCAACACTTAGTTGTACTTTCCAGTACTCAAGATAAATATGTGGTAAATGGAGTTCTTTTGCTTATTTTTTATGGATGCGGTACAAAATCATTAGTTTTTGGTTGAGTTTCACTCAAACTCTAATTATTTATCATAGTACAAGTGTTATTTATTTTTCTAAAAATCCTAAATATCATTCATCATTCAAATATATATATATATAAGACACCACTTCCTCTGGTACCACAAACTAGAAGTTGATATATTTCTCAAAATCAATAGAACTAGAGATCATATTCCAAATATTTTTACTAAACCTTTAAATTATAAGTGATTTGAAAATATTAAACAGAATATACTTATGATAAATGATAAGTGATTATAAGTTCCACTTATTATTTTATTATCACCTGACATTGAATAGCTCCTTCATGCAAGGGGAGTACATTCCTTATTTATATATAATTTTACTAAATATTTATGTAAGTACTTTATATTTTCCAAAATATATTTGACCATAAATTATAATATATAATTTAGAAAATATCTAGAAATACAACTTAAAAAATATATATTGTATGATTAACTTAATGGTAATTTTATTATAGAAGCTAATATTTACTTTATGAGTTCTATCTTATGAATTTTTCATGGAAACTCTCTAAAATATATATGTTTCATTTACTCTTGAATATTCTTGATGATCACTCTTAAATATGAATAGTTATTCAAAAATCACACTTTTATACTCTAAAATTTATATTTAAGAATGATGTTTTACTCTTAAATTATAATTTGATTTAGTATGATTCTTATAAATGTATTCTTATTACTTTAATTAACTCCTTGAAAAGGTGGGAGTATGGTTTTTCCTAATTATTCTACTAGAATTTTATATTTTATGAGATTCCCTACAGATTTTAAGAAAATGTTTTCAAATAAAACTTCTAGAACCATCTACATGAGTTAAGAAAATATTTATATTTTATATGTCCTCTATGATAATCCTAATGGGGAGTAAAGTCTGTGTTTTTGTTCTTGTAAAAATTAGAAATGTTGAAAGTTAAGGAAGTTAAAGGAGGAAATGTTATTCTATAAGGAGATTGTATTTATGTTTCATGAACTTACTAGAAGATGATTGAGTAAAAGTGATACTACTTTCCAAATATTCATTTCACATATTAAGGTAGGGTAAGTTTCATAGAACTAATAGGAATTTTTCTTCTTTATTTCATTTCATTTAAATATATCTCCTTAACTATAATATTTTTAATTTATTTTTTAACTTTCCATATTATTTTTTCTCTCTTCTTGTGGATTTATTTTTGAAAATCATAAAGGGGGAAACTTTTTAGACTATCAGGAGAAATTTGGGATTTTTGGATGTCTAATAAATTTTCCATTTATTAAGAGATAATTTTTTTACTAATGAGTTGTTAATTTGTGTTTACAAGGGGGGATGTGATGCCATGGATCCACAATCCAAAATCTAGAGATAATAAAAATATTCTTTAAAAATTATCTTTAATACTGACTAAATTGATCTATAATTAACCATACATAATTAAAATATCAATAAAAAATTTTATTTACTTGCACACCAAGTATATTTTATTTTTATAGTTTTAGAGAGTTAGGAACGACCAAAACATATATATTTAAAATCCAATGGTAATGTTTCTCAATAAACCAATGATTTTTTATTTTACAATAATTCATTAACATATCTCACAAAATTATCCACACATCATACCAATTTTTATGTATCATGAATAATAATCTTCTTTATAATCATGTTGAAATGTAAACATGAAAATAGTGAGCTCAAACAATCAGTAAGGGGTAGTGTACAATAGAATCTATCATGGAATAAAAAATACATAAATAATATGATAGGAATAAATAAACCAAATAATATCATAACAAAGAAACTATGAGAACAATATATCTATAGATAACATGTAAATAAATAAACACATGGATATCAATAAATTATATCATAATGATGTAATTCATAATGTCAGGCATCTTAATCTTACCATCAAGGTTGCATCCAAGTCATCATACTTATCTTCAATACCACAGACAAGATATCATACTTATCATTAATACCATATCAAATAAATAATACTTTTCATCGAGAATGTGGCTATGAAATCATACTTACCATAGATAACATATCCAATATATTATTAATAAATGGGTAGGCATACACCAAGTACCCAAACTTATTTGTCTCATGCAACTTACCGATGCATCAGGGGGCTATATAATTCCATGTATCATTTTTCACTTAAAAATTTGAAATGAATTCATTATATATTAAATGATTAATATAATACATAATAAAATTTCATTAATAACCAATAAACATCTATATTAGAATAAAAATACACAGTATATTGATACTTTCACCAATCAAGAATTTGAATAACATGATCATAATTCATGTAGATAAAGAAAGTGGATGGGGTCATTATAGAATATCCCTAGTTAAATATAAGAAACTTTAAATGATGTTGACATAAATAAAAAACACTTTTATAAGAGGATTAAAATATTACTTGGAGAAAGAATAATAAATACCTTTTATTAACCAGTTATTATTTACTTTCATAATCATTTGTTGGTAATTTTATTCATTTCGTATAAGTTTCGTAATAAAGATGATGATCCACATTATTTGATAAATTTTCATAATTAATCAATTATTTATTTTATTTTAATATATTTTCCATAATTATTTATAAAATTATAATTTTTTCTATGATAAATTTTGTTACGTTTCATGAAGATGGAATCAGTGATAAGCTTGTTTCGAGAAATTTATCGATATCAACAGATTAATTTATAATAATAATTGATTTATATGTTATCCTTAAAGAATAATATTACTAATATATATTAATTATTAATATAATATATATTCATCTTAATCATTTTTATAACCATCCATTTAAAGTGGTGAAGAAAAATGAAAAATTCAATCCATAGAGGCGGTAGTCTGTATGTATGCACGAGTGACGTTTTCATTGTTAAATGGATGGAAAGAAATAAATTTGGATAATAATTATTCTTTAAATAATAATAATTATGGCCAAAATATCATATTTATTGATTCAATACATTCATATTACCATCCATTTAAGCTAATGATGAACAATGAAACACATCGTCCATGGAGACAGTAGTCTGCACGTATGCACAAGCGATGTTTTCATTTTTAAATAGTTGGGGGAAAGTAAAAAATGATTATTCCATAAAAATAATAATATTTAAGTGTAATAATGATACTAATTTAATTATGTTTATATGGGTAGGATAAATTTGGTATAGTTATATGAAAAATGAAAAAATGGAAATGAAAAAAAAGTGATTGTTAGTTTTTACCTTACTCCTCAGGACAACTCCTTGAGCCATATTAGATTGGTATTTTTCTGAGATCAAAACCTTCAAAACTTGATAAAGATATTTTATTCATCGAAATTTGGGATGGGGAAGGGACCCTTTTATTTGTAATATGGGTGGAACTATTGTAAATACCCATAACTTTATGTTAAATACATGTCACATTCAATGGAATCTGAATCCAAAAGTGTAAAATAATGGATATGTGGTAACCCTTGGTTGATAAACCTGTCATTCATGAAAATAATGGATAATTTTTTTATATATTTTATGTATTTTTCCCTAGATTTGAATTTTTACTATATTTTACTTTTATAGTGATAGCTTATATTTTTTACTTTAGCAACTTATTTGTATACCTAAAAACAAAATTCACCTTATTATATAATTTGGATATTCTAATTCCAAATATAAAAATTATATCAAATCCGACTTTGGGGGTGGTAAAAATTAATTTTAAGAAAAGTGTGTTTAGCGGAACAAAAAAAGTTTTTAGAAAAAATTCATTTTTTAAGAATAAAAATGAATTTGTATCAAAATCATGTATAGAATTGATTCGCATGATATTTATTCATTTATGATTAAAATTTTATATTAATTAATTTAGAACCAATCAAAAATTTAATTTCTCCTTGTAATTACTTAATTAAAGAAAAAGAAAAAAAAAATCTTTTATTAGAATAAAACATCACTTAGGTTCTAAAATGTCAAACATAGGTTTATAGATTCAACATAATATTTTAAATTTTCTATTTTAATTCATAAAAATGTATTTTTTTTATAAAAAAAGGTTTCATAAATGTTTAATTCATTCTTATATCCTAATGATTTCATAAATTTCACAGTATTTGTAAAAATATTATTTTATATTATTCACCTAAAAATAATTTATTTCAAAAAAAAATACCAAAATTTCCCTAAGATAATTTTGACATTATAAAAACAAAAATGGAGTTAATTTTTTCAAATTAAAATTATAAAATTTAGTAATTTAACTTTTAAATGGAAACATGAAATATAATGAAAATTGTTTGTGTAGGAAAATGGATTCCTTAAAACCTTAAGTGTTCTTAATCATATTTCATAAAAAAATCAATTAAATAATTCATGATCATATTTATTTTTAAATTGAATAATTTTATTATAATAATATTTTAAAAATTTACAATTTAATTTATCAAGTTAAAAATATTTAATATATAGAAAAGTATGATTCTTTGAAAAATGGATCATAAATGATTTTATCCCAAATTCTTTAATATTGATCAAATTTTTTAATTAGTATTGCTTAAATTTAATCAATAAATTTATATAGAATAAAAAATTTATTATTTAGTAAAATTAATCCCTTAAATTTTAATATTATTGAAATACCAAATGTATAAATACATGTATTAATATAAAATCTATTACATTACATGTTTATATCATCCTAATTTCTACTTAAAAATACCCCTCAAACTTATACATAATATATAAGGGTAATATAAGAAGATATGGCTATTGTAGTTGGTGAATCAGCTATCATATATCTCTTAGTGATTTCCATGAGATTTAACTTCTCCCAGAAACAATTTCACTCAAGCCACACTTGATAAAGTTTGTCTTGGACTTGGTCTAGGGAAAACCCTATAAATTCTACCTCCCTTACAAGCTCAGATAAATAAGCCTCATAAAGAAAAATTCTAATACTTGATTCAATTTATTTATCTTTATATATATATTTCACAATGTGGTTACTTCTGTTTATACCCACCAATTTTAAGGCTATATTATAATGGTCATATTTAATACTTGAAATTGTATCTTAATAAAATTTATCATTTTTTACCTTGGTTCAATATTGAATGTGAAACAAGTTATTCAAAATAATATTTATTTATTGGTAAATTCATACTAAAATATCAGGTTGTTGCATTCTCCCCCTTAACTAAATTGCATCCTTTCAATTTTAATTACTTCTTAGTAATGAAAAATAATTACGAGTATAACTCAAGATGTAATTTCTAACTCATTACCATAGGTAAGACTATAAAAATAAAAAAATTACAATAGGAATATATTGATAATTTCAAACATTTCTTCTAAATATGACTCCTTATCTGACTATATATCTTATGAGTTTCTAGAGACATACCATTCACAACTTCTTTTTCATGATCCTAATTCCAATCAAACAATAAAACCAAAATGGTTATGATAATATCCAATAAAATAATATTAATTGAACATATGAATATGAAAACTCCATCATAATATGTCTTACCTAATGAAACTTTCTTTTTAAACCAAAATATATTCAGTTCAACTATTTTAGTTCCACTTATTTTTTATCCTCTTAATGTCAATAACCTCGTCCCTAAAAATAACTAACTTAAATTTTAAAAGTTTTAAAATATTATAAACCCAAAATCATGGAAAACTATGCTCCCAATAATCAATTAAACCTTTATACCCAAGCAATATAAATTCACATATCAATTAGTTCCACCTTTATTATAAATACTCATGAAATATATGATTATTTTCCCAAAATAACATGAATTACCTTATCATCAAATCACTTTTCAACTCCTAAGGTTTATATATAGTTCTCAACTTATATTCCTAAAAACAATTATCCCATTTTCAAAACTATCCATAATTAACTCGACATTATATTCTATGTTACCTCTCTAAATAATGTAATGCACTTAATTAGTTCATCAATAACACCATGAGTTTTATATCATAGTATATAATTCTGAATATAGTGCATCACATGAGATAAATTGAAAATTTATACAACAAGTGATCCCAGAATCCTAATCTTAGTGTCTTTTAGAATATATTCAAATCATGATAATATTTTAAAATCATTTATAATGGTTCATAAAGATCTTGTGAGTCAACCAAATAATATCGCTCGAGAGTGTCAAACCAGGTGTGTGGTTAGGCCTATTTATTGTACACTAGGTGAAGATCAAGTTAATACCCAACTAGCCTTATTAGGGTTATTACCCCTAGGTGCATCTATACTAGATCCTGTATCCACATTTTAATATCTAGATAGGGATTTTATTGCTAAGAAATCACACACTCTGTACTTTAACAAAAATATAGTATATCTTACTATACTTATAATTATCCATAGAATCGGTCATAGGTTTATTTTCTCTAATATATTTTTTCTTAAATATTTTTAGCATAGTTTCTATTAAACTTAACTTAACAACAATTATGATTCCCCATACCTGCACTACCATATTCGGTGCTAATAAACATATTCTTTAAATAGTTAACTTGATACCAACTGAAATAACCCAAACCTAACCATATATAATTAAAATATCGATAAAAAAATATTGAATCACTTACACAGCAAATACCTTTTATGTTTAGATTTTTAGAGAGTTTTGAATTCCAAAACCTATATATTTACAATTCCATGGACATTTTTTACAATAAACCAGTGATTTATTATTTTATAATAATTCTTCACTATCTCTACAAAATTATCCACACATCATATGTATCTTGATATCTCATACATAATACTCTTCTTCATAATTTTTAGGAAATGGAAACATAAGAATGGTGACCTCAAACACTCACTAAAGGTTAGTATACAACTGAATATTTCTTGGAGTAAATAAGGAATGGATAATATGTCAAGAATAAATAAATAAAATAATTATATAATAAATAAATTATGATCACAATATATCCATGTATAATAAGCTAATAAATAAACACCTTGATATCAATAACTAATATCATAATGATAGAATACATAATGTCATAAATCTTAATTCTATCATAAATTAAATAGAAAATGCATCATACATATCATCAAGACCATATCCAAAACATCATAATTATCATCAAGATTGTATCCAAGAAATTATAATTATCATCAAGACCACAACCAAGACATCATACTTACCATCAAGACTATATCCTAATAAAATGGTAGGTATACACCAAATACCCAAACTTATGTTTCTCAAGAGACCTATTGATGCATTGAGGGGATATATAATTTTTGGCCCCACACATAACTTACCCATGTCTAATGAATTATTTATATATTTAATTATTAATATAATAAATAATCAACTTTCCTTAGTAATCAATAAACATTATTATTTGAATACAAACATAAGGGGTGTCGATATTTTCCCCATTCAATAATTAGAACAACATGATCATAATCCATATGGAGAAATAATGTGTATGGTATCATTATGAAATATCTTGAGTGGAGTATAAAAATATTTAAAGGATGTTGAAATAGATGAAAAAACCTTTGAAAGAGCATTAAAATTTTACTTAGAGAAAGAAGAAGAAATACACTTTATATATTCTATAACCTTTTTATAAAATATTTTAGAAATCAAATGGAATAGAAACATTTTTGAAAAAACATTAAAATATTTTGAGGAAGTTTCTTAAGTAAAATCAATTAAGGTAGTCATAAAATGGGTTGGTACAGAAAGTGTTTAAATGAAGATTTATTTTTCATTTTGTAAATAAATTCAAAGTTTATTGAAAATTTAGTCACAATTTACTTTCAAATATAATTTTCAAGAACATGACTATAATAATTTTTAAAAAATACTTAAAAATAGAAATCTCAAAAAATATAATTTTGAAAATAAATAAAATCAAGGTCCAAAAATGTGGAGTAGAATATAAAATATATGGACTTGAATAATATTTCAAAATAACTTTATTCAAACCCACAAAATTAAAAGTGTAATAAAGATTCATTTTTTAAATAGGTAAAGATAAATATTAAACTCAAAATAAATAATATATAAATTTATTTTAAAATAATAAATTAGAATATTGGTGGAAAGAAGAATATGGACATGAGGAGAAAGATTCCTCGTCAAAAAGAAGTGAGATTAAAATAAAAACAATAATAGATTTGGTAATTTTTTTAATCATAATACCTTATAAGATAAAACATGAAAATGTAATAAATGTAAAATATTTATCATGGGATATAACAAGACACCAAGTGAATATAATATAGATTTACTAGGTTCAGAGTCTATCTGTCATATTATTGATGGGATCCAAAGTCACTAACCAACCCAAATTCTCTCAAATAGCCTCATTGGTGGAACAACCAACATATCTACCCCATGGGGATCTAGTACACCTGATTTATACTAAATAGAAATCATCTATCAACTCTCACTATGACTCCTAGGATCCCATGGATATAGAAAATGTGGGAGGTGAAGAAGAAAGCATGAATACAACATCCCAATCATGAAAATCCACCATACATGATGAGGCCCACCTCTTGAAACCATTCATACTAATTCTCCCTAGAATAGATATTATCCATAGAGGTTCCCTCTTTTCATAAAATAATTCAAATGTATCAACCAACTCATAATTTTTAAACAATATTTTACCATTTGAAAACCATTTTTAAGCTCTTTGGAAAATAAAACATGTCATTAAAAATTTATTTAAAACCATCCAAAAGGCCAAAAAAATATTTGGACTCTTCCAAATCACCCAGTATAAATCCTTTGGAAAACCAAACAAGTGCTCATGATGCCTAGTGTTTCAAAACCATCCTAGAAACATGTTTTAATTTGAAAAACCCATAGTGAAACATGATAAAAGTGTTGAGAATTATGGAATAAACCAACTGTGTTCAATACAAAAATTTTATACAATTTACTGGATTTATAATATAATTAAACCACCTAATAAAACACGCAAGAAATTATCGTTTCCAATTTAAAGGCTTGTACATAGGGTGAACTACCGCAAAACATTATACTTTTAATGATGGAAACACAAATCTACATCAAAGAGGTCCAAGGAATCAAAGAGATGCCATGAGAGACTTTGGTTAAGAAAAAACCTCCTTTATACTAACTCACATATTCACCTATACATATATAAATATATATATTTACCCCTAGATTAAATTCACATATTCTACTCACCATGATAGAATATGTATAAAGAGGATATGTATATATATATATATACATGCCTTACTGATGTGTATATGTGCAGGTCACTTCACAAACGATGACCCAAGACACACTAGAAAAAATACGAGAAATCCAAAAATTATAAAATTCCTAATTAGAAATCATCTAAAAAATTAAAATGGAAGAACACATGAGAGTTTAATAAAATTACTTTAACAATCCATATAAAAATTATAAATAAATTATGGGACATTAAAAATACCCAATCCCACTTTAAAAATTCTCACAAGTATTTTCTAAACAAAGGAAGAACACATTTTTTTTGAAAATCAGAGGCAACCCAAAGGATAATCTTTGTAAAACTAAATTAAAACATAATTTTATCCATAAAGATATCATAATTACCTATAATAAAATTATTAGATATCAAAAATATCAATTTAAAATTAAATCAATCAAATACCCAAAAATTAAAAGTTCATGCATAGGGAAGACCTAAATAGAACTTGTCTTCTCTGAAAACCAATACTAAAAACCACAAAAATAGAATTAAAAATATCTATCAAAGGGATATCACCACCTTGGCGCAATAAAAACACCCAAAAATTGATAATCCCTAAACCTAGGGTTTTTCTCATATGTGACATGCCAAGGGGGAAAGTAAAATAAGGGAAGAAAAGGGAATAAGAAGAAGTTTTAAAGGATGAATCACTTATCTAGGATGATCGTACACCGAATTGGGAAGAAAAATGATGAATAATGGAGGCTGGAATGAGGAGTGTGGGTCGCATGCCATGGGAGGGGGGGTGCTCGCGTGTGATAGGTGAGGGAGAGGGGAGAGGGGTGTGTCACGCAAGGGGTATGAGGAGTGGAGAGGTAAGGTTTTATTTTCTTATTATTATTATTATTATTATTATTATTATTATTATTAATTTCTTCCTATTTTTTCTAAACCTTGAGGGACTCACACAGTCTTGGCGCACAGTTTACCAAATCATGCACCAATGATCATGCATCCTTTATTGGGAACACTGGGTGCCCAAACATGTTGGTCACATGGTTTAATAAATCATGCACCAACCTTTAAAAAACACTCTGTTAAGATGATAGACTCAACTACATGGTTTTCACATGGTTTGGCCAACCATGCAACCAAACCGTATGAAATACTAAAAGATTAAAAAAAATTAAAAAATTTCTTAAATTAAAAGACTCGAACCTACAAAAAAAGTATAATTAAATAAAAAATTATTATTATTATTAAATAAGGTTCTATGTTTGAAAACTCTCCCCACCATGACCCTTTTTACCCCTATAAATCCATCAGACTTGCAAGGAAGACACACATAAGGAACCTTAATTAGAAAAGAAAACCACCCAAACAACTCCAAGCCACTCAAATTCCAAATTTACATGTCACACCCAACCACATTGATAAAAGAAGACAAGAGGAAACTCACAATTGATCTCATCACTATTTAAGGATTCCACATGAATGGTGGGTCAACAATGCAAGGGTACTCCAATAGAATTGCTAAAAACACAACACAAACTCTCAAATGAGTGGAATCAAGTAGAATGTATGACTAAAATCTCATCCAAAACCCCACCAAAATGAGCACTAATTCTACGAAATACTAGTATTAGGATCAAAACTAGTAGTACAACTGGATCACAATAGGGTAATAAAGATAAAAATAATTAAATAAGGAAATATAGAGATACCTTAAAAGCTTTACCCATCCATTCTCAAAGAAGATAACAATCTCAAGAAACCCCAAATGATTTCCCAAATCAAATACCACCAATGCAATCATAATCACACTTATACCTAATGAATAATGGGGAGAATGGTATAAATCATGAACATGCTTCTTCAAAGATTACATGGGCTCCCCTATGGTGTCAAAGATAAAAAGAAGGATTACCTAGGATAACAAATCCAAACCACCAACCATGTAAATCTCAACAATATCCAAATTAACACTAGACTAAGAATAATCTTGACTAGTGTAGAATCTATCCTAATCACCAAAAACACACACCAAGGGTTTTCCATTCTTATTCAATAAAAATAAAACCTCACCACAACCTTATCACATAAAATCCTCAAGAATAACATCCCCATTTATTAGTCAAAAACATAACCCAAAATCATCATAAAAGTAATGAGAAATCAGAGGGACCCAAAGAAACAAACCTAAGAAAGGACCACCTTAAGAACTCAACTGATCAAGAATCCGCAATAGGAAATCACCCAATCCCAACAATACTTGAGGATTTTCTAGGATTCATTTCCAATCAATATGAAACACAAATCACAAAAGGAAACCAAACTCATATTAATAATGAAAATGCAAAATCCACTTTAAAAACAAGCCAAACTCCCAAATTTAAAATCTTTAAATTTCATAAAAAATCACTTTTTTCATTAAAATTTTATTCTTTGAACCACTTTACACAAAAAAACAATTTCAGTCACCAAAACCAAAAAAATAATTATAATTTTCAACAAAAAATCAAGAATTCAAATCATAGTTATATTTTAAATAAATCACAAACCAAATAAAACCATTAACATCTCCTTTAAAATCATTTAAAAGCCCCACATTTTAATTTCAAAACCTTATCAATGAAAGGTTTTTGATACTTAATTTCTAGTTTCTAATTTGTCGATTCTGACTAAAAACAATTTAAAATATCACAATTTAATTCTTAAAACAACAAACATTCACTTAAAAATCAATTTAAAAATTCACAAGTTATTTTTGAAAACATGAAATGGGTATTTAAACACAAAAATCTCTATTACTAAATTTTAAAGAAAACTCCCTTTAACAATTTCAAATCTCACTTTTTCCATTCAAAACCAAATTTCATTTTAAAAAATCAATGGAAAACAAACCAAGTCATATCTATGTATCACTCAAAATAATTTCCATACCAAAGAAACCCAAAATAAATTTCTAAAAGTGATAGTGGTTGTTTGTAGTTGGACCACGCAATTTGAAAAACTATAGGCCAATCATATAACTACATAGTATATTCTCTTGGAACTATCTGTAGCAGATCCATGTGGTGTTTCAGTCCATGTGAGAAACTAGTTCCTGTTATTCTAATCCCTTTTCACCTTAAAATTAAATATCAATATCAAAATCAAAATCCCAACATTACCTAGTAACTCAGGTTTTATCACAAGCAGTGGTGATCAGGAACTGACCCATGACCTACATCCTGATACCCAATGATACTATCCCCATATACCAAACATCCCCAAATAACAAGGGATTGAGGCATCTGTTGGTCAGATTGGAATCTCAAGATGGGGTGAATTGAGTTACTACTTAAAATTTTTATTAAAAAATTTATTATAAAGATCACCCAAATTTTGAAACGGCCTAGTTAATTAAGTAAGTATAGATATAAATGTCTAATTGGTCAATAGATTTCTCAAAAGGTGATTAGTCTTTAGTTGAATTAGTGTAAAACACTTCATCAACTTTTAAAACAAGTTTACTGAATTAAACACATAAACACACTCACAAAAACTAACTATCAAAGTGAATGAAAAATAGTTTAAGGTTTTTGAAATTATATGTAGTGGAAAATAAATAAAACCGAGTATAACAAAATATAGTTCACAGAAAAGTTAAACAAGAGGTTCAGTCTCAAGCTGAGACTTAATCCTCTCCACTTGGTGATCACTTGCCACCAAGCAGTTTATATTAATAATAAACTTGATACACAACCTGTATCAGGATTTACAACAGTTTTTACAAACCATACAGGGTTCACACCCTCTACCACAGTTCTTCATGGGAAATATAAACAACACAGACCACACATAGTCTCTTCCATAGTTATATGTGGGAAAACAAGATGTAATAGAATTTTGATGTGAGGATTTTTGTATCCTCTAGTTCAAGAACAGAAGACAGTGTGTATGACACAAACACACACTTCTTAAAATGTAAAATAATAGAACATAATAGAGAAAATATGATGAGATTGATTTTAGTAGGATCTATGTGTTTTCAGTTCAACTCTTGGATCCTTGAAGTGAAGAATTTGAAGTTCGAGCCTTTCTCTGAAAGTTGTCTCCAAAACTGAGTATCACAACTCCAATTTATAGATTTTATGAACTGATATTTCTACTTATTTTGTTGATCGAGAGTTGATGAAGCACAGAGGGCAGAATTGAGCTTGTCCCAAATGATCTTCGTGATGCTTGTGTGTTCATAGTGTAAGTACTAGATGGTTCATCTTTGATCCAGTGAGTGAGTTTCTTCATATGCTCAGACGTGCTCCTCTTCCTTATCATCATCCACTACATACACTTTTCTTCTTTGGTATTTTCTTTTATACCCGAGGTATGACAATAGTAATAAGTACATCATGTGTGATCTTTCTCGTACCTTGTACTGTCCCCAGATATGGTCTCTCGATATGTCTACAACCAGCATTAATTAATGTTAGAAGCATTAAAGTTATAAAATATGACCTTTAGAATAATCTTAAGAATTTTACAAAGTATGGAGTAGAATAGTATGGTAGACTGGTAATGGTAGCCTTCACAATGGTAGCCTTCAACAATAAGTGCACATCGGTAGCATTCATCGGTAACCTTCCCAATGGTAACCTTCCATCGATACCTCTCCATCGATAACCTTCCATTGGTAACCTTTCATTGATAAATCTTCATTGATAACCTTCCCAATAGTATCCTTGCATCGATAACCTTACATCAGTGACCTTTGAATTGGTGACCTTTTCATCGGTGACCTTTCATCAGTGACCTTACATCAGTGACCTTTGCCTTAGTGACCTTTACATTGGTGACCTTGCATCACTAACCTTGCATTGGTGACCTTGCATCGGTGACCTTGCATTAGTGACCTTTACATCAGTGACCCTTCCATTGGTGACCTTTCATCGGTGACCTTTCATCGGTGACCTTGCATCGGTGAACTTTTCATCAGTGACCTTTGCATCAATGACCTTTGTATCGGTTACCTTTTTACTTGGAGAAAATTTTCACTATGATCTTTAAATAAGAGAGCAGTAAGATTAAATGTATATAGTTATCACTTTGATATAAACATGATTTTCACATAAATGATTAACTTGTAAGAGAAAAATTATTATCACATAAATAAAACATGATTTCGGATTATCAAAACATGATTTTGGATTATCAAAACATGATTTGGGATTATCAAAATAGGTGAGTCCAACAGTATCTCCCTTTTTGATAACCACAAATTATGTAAATATTTTTTGAATTAGTGTTAAGAACGTTTTCTAATATATTTAGAGGTGTATATAAGAACATTTGAACCATGTTTATTATGGAAAAATATAGATAGTATATATGTGCAAAGAGTTCAGTCAACTTAAAAAAAATGTCTCCACCTTTAAGTTTAGGCAACTTAAAACTTAAACCTGACCTGTTTCCCCCCCTTTGTGATTAACAAAAAGAATGTAAAACAAAAAGAGACAGAAGAGGATTTTACATTAATGAATAAATGGTACAATTTACAAAAATGGTACAAAGATCCCTATCAACTAAGACATCACACATTCAATACACATCATAGATGTCCAAGTGAGATTTGTCTTTGGAAGTGGAGGAAGAAGGTTTCGAAGATGGAGGGATAGGCTTAGGGATGGTAGTCATTAGGGTAGGAGGAGCTACAATAGGATCATCAGTATACCCTCAGTGAGTAGATCTCTGAGGAATGGTGGGGGTCATGATTCTGATGGCCTGTGTAGGGGTCATCAATGGAGCAGCACTGGCAGATCCTGAGGCACCTGAGGTAGAGGTAAAGGCTGTAGGAACAATGATGAGAGTGCAGTCCACATGGAGGAAGGAAAAAAAGATTTCTGAAATCCATAATAACACTTCCTCCTCTCTCCATAGTTGAAATAAAATCATCTTTATTCTCCATAAATTTCTCCAAGGCAGGAGTCAACTCTCTAAGCCTGCTAACCATATCCTTAAAGGCTTGAGTGATAGGTGGAATCCTCAAGTTATCCAATAGAAACTTGAAGTGACCATCCATATAATGCTTAGTGTATACCCTTTTGTTGGAGAAATAAACTTGTTCTTTGATGGCCTTATGATCTTGAGAATCTTACCTTAAATAATTTCCCATATGATTATGAATTTCTCTAGTAGTGGAAATAACCTAAGTCATAGACTGAGGATCTGAGGTACTGGTACTAGAGAACTTCTAAACATCTTCTCTAACAACCATCCTGAAGGCTTCTAGATAAATAGGAGGAGAGGCTGAAGATGAAGTAGATGCACACAGAGGTGCCATAGTGAAATCTATTGTATCCTTAAAAGATTTAGTCAGCCCACTGATTAGTATCTTCACATCATCATATTTTCCACTCATATGTGTCTCCATGGACTTCTTAAAGTCCTCAAACATAGTGACCATTTGTTGAACCACACTTTTAACATATCTAAGATCTTTTCCCACTTGATCCCTTGAATCCATATATGTATCTAAACTAACAATAGACTGTTTCATAGATTCCATATAATCTACCAAAGTTATGATATGATTTTTATAGTCCTTTACCTCCTCTAGTAAGATGGAGTGAGAGGAGAAAACTATCCTTTCGACTGCAGAAGTGACAACTTCTTGATTGTGAGTCATAGCCCTCTCTAACCCAACAAATCTTTCCTCAAAGTGGCTCTTCAGATCTAATTTCATTGATTCCAAATCATCCTTCTTCACATAGTCATGAGAAAAAAGAACCACTGGCTACACAATAGTGGTTTCTTAAATAGTAGGAATAGGAGGACTTCTGATAGGTTGGTTATCATCAGAGTCCCCATAATCTAAGCCTAAGACGACAAATTCAGGGTCTTGTGACTAATTCTTTATTCCAAGAGCTACAACAACCAAACCTGTGGAAATAGGTTCCTCCCCCTCACTTGGATAATTCTCCTGATAAACCATATCCATATTTTCCATACCTCCTTGAAAAACTTCATCAACAGGAGGGTACACTTCCACTTCTTCTATTGAATCCTAAACTACTTTGAAATAAATTTCACCTTAAACTGAATCAGTAACCTCTTTATATACAATTTCTACCATATCTATATGTCCTATCAGAGGACTGAGACTTAGACACTCTTCTTTACTTACATCTGCAGCATTCTCAAAGTCAGCATGACTAGATTCAGTGTCCCCATCCTTATTTGAGGTCCCTCTAATGTATCTTAATACATTTTTTTACCCTTCTTCCTCACTAGTATCTTCATCATTATTGTCCCTTAAAACAATCTCCCTTCTAGGAAATATCTTTGGTGGGCTAGGCTCACCAAAGGATACAATATTAGAACGAGTGTTGGAGGGAAGGTCAAGATCACTCCTCTCATCTATAGGAGAGTCCTCCCTTTCTTGCACATTCGTAGCTTCTCCTTCTTCATCTGAATATGTAGGATCTACTTCACCAAGCTTTAGACTAGGATCTCTCTTATCCTTAGTCCTAGTAGGATGAGTGGAAGGGTTGAATTCCTCATATAGATTAGCCTCATCATGTACCCATATTCTTTTACAATGGTTTCAATTTATTTTCATCAACTTGAAAATTACCTTTGTAATGCATAAATTGTCCCTTACTAAAACTGTTCCCTTCTTTTCTCTAGAAACTCCTTTCACCTTAAGAATCAAGGATATCAATCTAGCATAAAATAAGGCATTGGATTTGGAACTGATATTTTTTATATCTTCTAATTAAATCGTCAATGGCCTACATAAATTTATCTTATGTTCATGCTTCAACACATTTAAAAGAAATACATCCTAAATTTTCAATGTAGCAAATTCCCCTATCCTGGGACTCAAGACATGGTGGACAAATATAAACAGTAGCTTGTCTTCTCCTTCCATTTCAGTAGCAATGAATTTACTAGGGATCCCACTCCCTGTCAGTTAAGATAAGGCTTTTTCATAACAGAATAAATCAGTAGTGGGAGGCACCACTCCTAAGTAGTAGTCATAAATCCTTTCATGTGGTACTCTCAGACACTTAACCCATTCAACAGAGGATAAGCTTACACTTACTCTATATACCCTTGAAGGCATTCCATTCTCATCCTCAGTCTGTTCAAATTTCAAAAACTCATATAACTCCTTCACTAACTTTGGGTAATAGGGTCCATTGTTGTTTGAAAAAAATCCAACCCAGCCTTGAGCTTCAAGTTCCTTTAGCACTAAGGATCTGCTCGTCAGTACACTATAGTAAAAGTGCCTATTAGCGGAGGTTTTTTTTCATATAGCGGTGGTTTAAACCGCCGCTATATGGTTTGGCAGTGGTTTACAAAAACCGCTGCTAAACTTGGCGTCGGCAATCTATTAGGGAAGGTTTTATGCATTTCACGGCGGTCAAAGAAAAGCGTCGTAGTACCTCATTTCCTGGCGGTTTTTGGTAAATTTAGCGGCGGTTTTAAGGGCTATTTAATTAGTGGCGACTATAATCGCTGCAAAATTCAGGTGTGACATGCGCCTGCTTAGCGGCGGTTAAAACCGCCGCTAATTCTGACGTGATTTTGCGGCGTTTTTAACTGCTGCTAAGTGTATTTCCGATTATATTTTGTTGCGGTTTAAACCGCCGCTAAATGTATAAGTGGTAAAACATTAGTGGCGGTTAAAACCGCTGCGAAATGCTGACCCGAAAAAAAAATAGCATTTCTGCTTATACTGCACCACTGCCCTAAAAAACAAACCAAACAAGAAACCATTTATCATGCCAAATATTCTCAATGGGAAGGAATTCATCATATGTTTCCACTAATAGAAGTATTCCCCCAAGCTTAAAAATATTTCATAGGCCAATTTCTACCTCACCATGGGCTAGATAAATAGTTTTGGTTCCTAGAAACCATCAACTAATCAACTCACTATGGAATTATGGTTTATGGTACATGATAAACTAAAAAATATATGTCTCCTAGTAATGATGAATAGCATGCACAACTATCAAAGAAGAGAAGGTTTGGTGTTACACCCAACATGGTTAACATTACTACCAACACATGTACTAAAAACATTCATGGTTTTAATCACACCCATCACAACTATCAAAGAATAGAAGGTTTGGTGTTACACCCAACATATATACATGAAGATAACAATGGTTAACATTACACCCAACCCATATAATAAATAATAACAATAGTTGGAATTACATTCAACCCATGTAACTAATAAGAACACCAGTTTTAATTGCACCCAATCCATATAAGAAGTCATAGGAATATTTGGAATTAAGCCCAATCTATGTAAAAACCAAGATAAATTGTCACAATCATGTATAACCTACATAACCGCAAAAATTTGTTTGGAATCACACCCAACCCATATACCAATAAGAATGATAGTTGGCATCTTATACAACTTATTATAAAGTGTTCAACATGGTTAAAAAATAGCCAACCTATATAGAATGCCAAAGAAATGGTTAGCATTATGCCAAACCTAATTAACAATATAGAAACATCATTGGAATGAAACCCAACTAAAGCACCAAGTAATAACAAGAATTTAATTACACCCAACCAAAAATATACATCATTTTACTCAAGTCACTCTTACTTGGATAAGATCTCCACTATCAATTATGTTGTATATAATTCACCATCATTGAGGAATTTCTTTAAATAACTTTTAAGATATTATCATTTCACATTAATACATACCCCTCTTGGTTATCATTCCAAGTTCTACCACCAATTTCAATTTAATTCATGGATGTACATGATTAATAATTATAAACCAGAGGACCTTACACAGCCCTAACAAACCTTTCCTGAATCTCATCTATGAGGAAATCTAATTTTGTTCCATCCTGATCCATTGTTACCTTCCCTTCTACACTTGTGCATCAAACAACACATACAACATATATATAATAAGGACAAAATTTATGCACCACCTACGCAATATTCATAAACACCCTTTCATTTAATGTTGATGAAAAAGCTGATCCAATTCAATAAGAATACCTAAAGAATACAAAATACCTAAAATTATGGATTTAGAATGAAACACAAGATAAAATAAAATGAAACAAGAGATTGGGGGTCACATGGATTTATACTTATAGTTTAGAGATGATCAAAATTAAAAATATTTTATTTCATAAAGGATTAAAGTGTATGGATCAAAATGTTCCAAAGAAGGGAGGGGAGGGATCAATACTAGTCGTTTGTTCTATAAGGAGGAGGAACGAGGATTAAATGGGTTGATGTTCAGTCAGAATAAGAACCTTTAAAACATCATTGTTATAAAATACTTTGTATCGATGATTGACATTATGGTTCCAGGAAATAAGGTCTCTCCAGTCTACCACATAAGAAGACATTTGAGAAATAGAGGACATATTTAAAGAGAACAGAGAATATATTAGAAGATATGTAACCATTAAGAGAGAATCAGTTGTGTTAATCAAAAAAATAAGTTCATAACATGGAAAACATTACGTGGACCACATGATCCATTCTAGGTTGCAAAAATCACATAACCCATAAAACATCTTTTGATCACATAATTTTTCTTAATACATATAATCATATTACCATGTGAAGGTCACATGAATCACATAAAGATTAGTAGATCCTGAAAAAGTCCTCAATAGACAACCAAATCACATAAGATAGACTAATGTCCAAGGGTGTGCATCAAAGTTCAAATAAATTACCATTGATTAGTTCATGGATTGATTAAGTTAGATATTTAGACAAGGTGATCACACAAAGAGGCCAAGTGACATGATCATATGATTAGGTCTCTTGTATGGTTCTTGTGATGAGGTCATGAAAAGTTGTCTTGCAAAACAATCGCACGAGAGAGGAGGTTTTGAGAGTTATGGAGCTTCATGTCACCGGTCAAATGACCAGCCTCTCACCCCCTATTTATAGGGAACCTCAAGGAATATGAATGGACTTATAAAAGACCAAAAGATGTTTTGAATTCCAACTAGAGAAAGCATAAGATACTCATGAAGTCATTTCCTACCTCATAACTGAGTCCTTGTTCCTTCGAACATCACTTTTGTGGGGGGGGTCATTTTTTGACGCTAGCCAAATGAGCATTTTATATTTTAGGAACAAAGAAATACCCAAAGAATAGGTATTAATATATACCCAAAGGAAAGAAAATTCTAGCATGTATACATATAGATTAATCACCTAGGTCACAAGGACCATGTGAACTTCAATGAGGCTCATGATCACATGACCCTAGGAACATCTTGCAAAGGGGTTATGTAATTCATGTGATCTATTCCTGATCATGTGAAGCCCCATAAAATAGCCCAATTAATCATGTAAAACCCCTCTGATTATTCTTTTTTATCATATTACATGTCATCTAACAATCTCCCAATATGTTCATAAAATACAAGTTAGAAAAGAGGGAAGCTTAATGGGAAAGGAGTTGCATTGGTTTTCATGTGATGTGGTTACGTGCCTCATAAAAACTATTAATGATCATGAAAATCACCTCAGAAAACCATCTTGATCTAGTGATATCCATTCAACATGGCTATTTGGACATGCAACACCCTAATGAATCCAATTCCCAATGGTGAATTTAAAACAGAAACATCAAAGATCCTATTACCATAGATCATCTAACCAATGAAACAAACACATCATTCTATTTACCACTTGAGGTTGTTGTGATCATTCAAGGTTAGCCACTGAAGCTCCTCCAAGACCAATGGATTTTTAAAGGTTCCATAAATCACACATGTTATATATATATAAATCAACCTTTCCCATATTTTTTCAACACATCAACAATACTACTCATGGTCCGATGATGCATCGTCACCCTCTCCACCTCCATCTCCCGCTGCCGCCTATAAGAACATTATATTGAAAATTAAATATTGTTGCATATTTATAATTAAACTTGAAACCAATAAAAGTTTGAAAACTAAATGATTTTTATTTTTTGTGATTTACCTGCTCACCACCACTCGGTGCACTACCACTGGGAGAAAATCTGCTCATCTACTGATATAAATCAGTCAACGCTTTCTACATAGCGGATATCTGAGGCCCTTGGTCTTGAACTGTTGCTCGTATAGAAGAAATCTCCCTTTGATCATCTTCAGGTATGGGCTGACTATAACTAGGAGTAGATGCGGCTGGAATCCCTGATGGCCTGCTAAAGACCTCAGATGGTACGGGTCCCAAACTCATCCCGCGCACTCTACCAGGATGCTCCTTCCCAAGGACTTGAGCAACTGGGTCATCCTAGGAGACTGAGTAGGACTGCCCAGGATTGGAATCCCATAGTTCTTTAATTTTTACCTATAAATCAAATATCAATACATATTAACATAGTAAAAACTGATAATAAGTTATTATAATAAAAATTTGACTTTATATCCCAACTTCTTTGGTAGGCTCATTAACAAAAGAGCCATCTGATTTTCTGTGAACATCCAACCACAGTTCAGTCAGGGAGGCTTCGTGCCCTAAATTCTGTGACTGCATTAAGCAAAGATAAATAAAAAATTCAATATATTAAATAGATAATACTGTATTATAAATATTTAAAATATTTAAAATATTACCAATGACATTCAGCTCTTAGAAAAGCTTTTTGAGCCCGCCGTGTGAGGGATGACTTGCTTCACCCTATTTGATGCATTCTGTCGTGAGAGATCCTAAAATAAATAAAATTTAATTTAATAGTAATGTATCCAATGTCATATCCTCTTCATATACATTTATTAATGTAAAATGAGGATAATATAATAATATATATTTCAATACCATCCGCTTCTCATCACGATGTCTGTCAACAAAAACTTTCCACTGCTCTTTAGGTACCCCACTGGGTAGCTTGTCATACATTTGTTCCAAGGTCAACGAAGTATCATTGACATCACACCATAATCTCCATTTGAAATCTTTCCATTTTTTACCAAGATTTTTCAAAGTCCACTTTCGTGCTATCACATCAGCAACTGTGAAGTGGAAGAATATCTGTATACAGAAATTCATTTTGAACATATTAGTAACATGACATTAAATTAAACCATAATGTAATAAAATTACCTTTATTTGAGAATCGAAAACTTCATTTTTCCAGTTTGGAGGCATATGTCTCCAATCATCATATGAAATGGGAAGGGAAATGGGCTCCGCTGCCAACTGACCTATAATCTGGCCAAGTAACCCCGCAGTATCATCTGTAGGGACCGCATAAGAATCAAATGGCACGACTATATTTTTACCATTCAAGTTCCAAACATCTGAGATTTTTAAGTGTTTCTCCACAGTTTTATTTTTGTTATCTTCAATGAACAAAAAATTAGTATAAAAAAATGCAATAAATTTATTTAATTAAAATTTATACCTATGACTGTGATCCTCCAGTATGTCCGGGATGAACTGGAAGGGGTCTGTCGCCGCCCAACTAATGAGGCACCTGTAGGGGGAGTCGATGACTCAGCCTCTAATGGGAGGCCCTCTGATGGGGTGAGAGATGGTTCAGGGGGAGATGGTGTGGGGGTGTAGGCATCTGGTGCCTCAGATGTCGTGGGGAGTGACCCAGATGGATCAGCATCCGTCGTAGAACTAGAAGAAATAGTATACCGCTTCCTCCTTGTAATTCCTGTCATTTAATCAAATAAAATTAATTTAGAATATATATTTCAAAAAAATTATGTAGAAAAAAAAATTAAAAATGATAATAGATGCACAGTAATAAAAAACAAAATATATATAACAATGATAATGAATGACTGCAGAAATGAAACAAGTGGTTGCTGCATGAATGAATAATTGTACATACAATCATTTTCCCCTTCAATCATATCGGTTTCCTACTCCATTGCTTCATCCACTTCATTCATCCTTGCAAGACTAATATTTTCAATATCATGATGGACAAATAATTCTGATTCCTGTTGTTGATGACATTCAATTTTAGTGGTCAAATCTTCCACTTCATCACCCATATCATATAAATCTCTTTGTATTACGTGAGTAACTACACTCCACCCTTCATCCACAACATCATTCAAATAATATACCATTTTTTCTTGTGATGCTAAGATATATGGATCATGCATTTCACGATCACCAACATCCATCAAGCGAGAGAAGTTCACAGAAGTAAATTGCAATGAATCTCTTTTAACACCTCTGATAATATCGACCCATTTGCATTTGAATAAAATAATAGAAAATGTCTATGGTAGTTTAATTCAATAATATCATGCATATTTCCATAGTATCCCACTTCAAAAAATGTAAATATACCACTATTCTATGTTTTCAACCCACTTCTCGATCAACTGTACGAAATCTAAAGCCATTCACATTATAAGAATCGAACTTTCTAACTTGCTTTATAGGACCTATAGCTAGAAACTTCAAATCTTCTGATAAGTCTGCTCGAGTATCGTATTCATGATCTGAAAAAAAAAATATAATTTAATAGATTTAAAAAATTTATGTTTCAAACTAATATTCTTATTTATTGCAATATTTATGAACTTACACGTCGTGCAAACCATTCTACAAGCTCTTTATTCACAGATTTTGTTATATCTTTCTCATTTCGTGTTCAGCCTCTCATTTGTCTCTTTGTTTATATCCTCAACTCTTCAATAAATGGATCTGCAATTTCACTATTCATCAGCACATATCTATGTGCCTGTAATAATTCCAATTCTGTCAGTGTCACATTTGAGGTCCTTCCAACTGATCGACCAATAGTAGGAAATATTTTTGATTTCTAATTCATTTTAGATTGATTTGTTGTGTCATCAACATGTCTAACTAGATTAAATATTGTCTCAATATCATCTAAATACCTGGAACAAAAGGTAAGACATTCCTCAGCCAAATAGTCTTCAGCAATAGAGCCTTCTGGTTGATCTTTATTTCTCACGTATGATTTCAAATGCCCAAGATATCTGTGAAATAAAATAATAATATTATGAATTTATTTAAATGTCAAAAAAAATTTACTTAACTGGAAAAAATATAAATAAAATACCTCTCAATTAGATACATCCATCGATAATGAACGGGGCCTCCTAATTTAGCTTCTTCAACCAAATGCACAGTTAAATGCATCATGATAGTAAAAAACAATGGAGGAAAGATAATCTCCATTTAAAAAAGAGTCAATACAAACCTCTCCTAGAGGTTTTCAAGCTGAAATGGATGTACAAATTTCTCACATAATTTCCGGAAAAATGTGCAGAATTGGAGTACAACAACAGTAACTTTTTCAGGTAATAATGTACGCAATACCAATGGTAGTAATTGTTGTAACAAAATATGTGAATCGTGACTTTTCAATCCATGTAACTTATGATTATTCAAGTTAACACACCTCGAGATGTTACTCGAATACCCATCAGATACCTTCACATTCTTTAAAATTCGAAGGAACGTATCTTTATCCCTATTTTTCATTGCGAAAATGGCCGGAGCATACTTTTCATTCTCATCTGGCCAGAGATCGCATTTTATGTTCATTACTTGTAAGTCTTTGCGAGCAATAAGATGATACTTCGACTTTCCATGCTCATTAAGTAATGTGAAAATCAAATTATCACAGACATTCTTCTCAATATGCATCACATCAAGATTGTGGCACAAAAAATTAAATTTCCAATACTAAAGTTTAAAGAATATACTTTTTTTATTCCATTGTTGCATTCTGATTTCACTTGACGATGCACTTCGGACCCATTTTCCGCTATCATTCAAATGATGAACCTTCCCAAATTCTGTTTCAACAATTTCAAGCTGTGTCAATATTTCTAAACTGGTTAACAACTTTGGAGGTGGTCTATGATCAATAAAACCATTAAATTTTGATTTGTTCTGCCAAAATCTATGAGATGCATTGAGAAATCTTCGATGGCATAAGAAGCACCATTTTCTACTGTGAGGTAGCCGTTTGGGCTCAAAATAAAAGTTACAAACGGGACAAGCCAAACCCGTATAAGTGTTCCAAACAGATAAATTCCCAAGCCCAGGAAAGTCACTAATGGTCCACAGTAAAACAGCATGCATTTTGAACATTGTTTTAGAAGAAACATCAAATGTCTCAACACCGTTACTCCATAACTCCTGCAATTCTTCAATCAAAGGCTGCAAGTATACATCAATATCATTTCCAGGCATTTGTTTTCCAGGAATAATCATTGAAATGATAAAAGATGATTGTTTCATACACATCCACGGAGGTAGATTATAAGGGATCAAAACAACTGGCCAAATGCTATAACTTGTACTCAAAGTCCCAAATGGGTTGAATCCATCGGCAACCAATCCCAATCAAACATTCCTAGAATTAGCTGAGAAATATGGATGTAATAAATCAAATTTCTTCCATGATTGGGAATCTCTTGGATGTATCATTAACCCATCATTGTTATTATCTACAGAATTCCACTTCATGTGTTTGGCGGTTTTTGATGACATGAATAATCTTTGCAATCGCGGCTTCAAAGGAAAGTAACGCAAAACCTTTTTAGGTGTGTTCATTTTCTTCTTCTTCATGAAATTATGTTCAGTCAAACTTCCAACATCACCCTTTTACTGCCATCTAGAAGAAGAACATTTCTTGCAATTATGTCTACTTGAATCCTCTCCCCAATAAAACATACAATCATTGGGACACGCATGTATTTTTATATAATTCAAACCAAGCTTGTTAACAACTTTTTTCATATCATAAAAAGATTTTGGTATTTTTGCTTCAGGAAATGCATCACGAATCAATTCCAATATCATGGACATTGCCTTATTTTTAATTCCACATAGACATTTGATATGGTAAAACTTCGGCAGAAATGAAAGCTTTGAATATTTCAAACGCCCACTATACAACTCTTGATTTCCATCATCAACTAAATCATGAAACACATTTTTCTCAGTGAAGTTTTCTGTTACATTTGGCTCTACAGAATCAAGAAGAGGATCCAATGATATGTTCCAATCTTGATCTACTTGTGTTACAGGCTCAAAAACATCACTTGTCACGTGGCAATTTGTAGCACCCTCTTCTGGTTGTTCTGATATGTTTTGATGCTGATAGTGGTGTCTTGTAGTGCTGAATGCAATATTTATGAGGTTTTGCATTTAATTTTCCATTGAATGAGGTTTTGAATTTCATTTCTGTGGAATAACATCAGTGCTCAATATTTATATATTGTTTGATTCTCCATGCCAATTCCAACACAAATATTGACCAGAGAATTTCTTCAGTATTAAATGTTCATAAACTTCATCTCTCTTCAACCATGTTTTAAATTTACATTTAGTACATGGACATCTTATTCTCCCATCAACGGATCAATTAGAAATCGCAAAATCTAAAAACTCATTCAAACCCTTAACATACTAAGGCGTGTTCCTCGGTAATGTGATCCAGCTTTTATCTGTGTATATCACAATGTGCCTACACAAAATATACAATAGTGTAAGATTGAAGAATCATAATATAATAAAGATGACCCATTGATCATAAAGTATGCATAATAAAATAAATGTGATTCATTGATCATATTTACCACTTACTTAGCATGCCCAGACAAACCAAACAAGTCTAGTCCCTAGGAGACAGCGTGAACACCTCATTGAGGAGCAGTAAGAATATCGGGTTACACAATTATCATAACACTATAAATCACACATTTATGTTTCCTCAAACAATTTCTATCCCCACTAAATTAATGATATACATTGGTCCACTCAGATTACTTCCACACCCTCACAAAAAATACTACAAATTTCATAAACATCTCATATACTCACATGCTTGGTCATCTCAATTAAATGTTTTATTTTATTTTCCATATCTAGAAATGGGATACCAGTCTGTATTTATAACATCCATCCAAAATCACTAATATATAATACCAATGCATGGGTTCCCACAATATTTCATATTATATACATTAGAATGATGTAAAAATTTATCAATCAATATTCATTGATCGTACACTTCATTATAAATTTTCATCAATATTCATTGATCGTACAATTTAATAATAAGTTGATCTTCTTCTACATCATCTTGATGATAATAAACTCATTCTTTAATGATATCCATAAGTTGGTTCAAAATCTATTTATCATGAACATACATAACATGCATCATCAAACTGTCACTTTCATCCAAATTAATAAAATTCTTGTAAATAGAAATAAATTTACATAGGATCTATTCTATTTTTGTAACCCATTAATATGTCCATATAAACATTAATTATCATGAATAAGTCATGGTTTACCATTACATAATTCTAGATTATATTTAAGTAAATGTTGATAAACTTCGTATAGGTATATATGAACTTTATATGGATATTAATATTACCAGTTTGTTCCAATTATGAAATGAAAATCATGATCGTCATTTCACATGTACATTGAGTTTTGGTAGAACATACGCCTACTGGTTTAACACCAAAATATAGATACTAATAATACGCTTACAAATTTTACATGTAGGATAAATATTTATTATCACATTTCAATGTTTATTTTTGAGAAACACACTAATTAAGGTGTATTTCACACATACACATAGAAAAAAAAATTATATATCTTGAAATGATAATTACATTAAAAATATTCACTCATGCATACCTCATGAATTGGTATATTATCAATGACTTAAAATTAATGAATCACACAATAAACAAAAAAACATTCATTAAGAGTAATTGAAACATATTGAGATGGTATAAATGAATTATATGTAATCTAGTACATCCTATATTTATGAATTCTCTAATGAATTCCTAAATTATTCAAGGTAAATCTAAGTCAAACTAAACCATCTCATGACTTCCCCAAACCTCTCAATACATGTTATAAGATCATTTACTTGATTATTTAAACATTTAACATGCTCAATAACTCTAATAGATTCTCAACCTTCAATTTGGTATCATCCAGAAACATTAAACAATGAGAGTGTGGAAAGATGATTTTCTTTATTTGGTAGGAACCTTTCTTCATCACTCTCAATTTAAAAATTTCATTAATTACATTGGATGTTGTATTGACATTACTATTTGTTGATAAATAATATAACTGAACAATACTATGAACTCTAATCTCCTTTGTTGATTCTTTTCAATTACAAATAAACTCCCTTTTTTAATATAGTTATCCCCCCATCTTGATAGAAAATGAAAAAAACATGACTTGTGTTACCTATCTAAATAATTCCAATGATCTAATGAAAAATCGGTAAAATTAAATAGTAAATTAAAATTTTATTCGTTCACATATAAGACCAAATAGAGAATAAATTGTTGAAAAGTCATAATTTCATCCCTAAACATAAGACATATTCACTCTTAGATATTCTGAGGTAGAAAATTTCATAATTGTTGACACTCAATCATTAGTGACTTATATGTGAAATAAAAGTGTTCATTCATCTATACAGTACTAAGAAACTAATTAAAATTTTAATATAGATGGAATAAATGGTGATCTAGAATTTTGGTTATAGATCATTATTGTTTCTATATAGATTATCTGAAAATATCATGTGTAAATATTATTCTTAGAACATTGTTTCCAAACTAAATTACTAAATGCATTAAAAATCCAGACCCATGTTAGTCGGTCCAAAAATATAGAATATGATCCAAGTGGGAATGGATTGTGAAATTTTTTGATAGGACACATATTACAAGATATATTAATATGATCGTTTAAGAAATTTATTATTACATGATCATAATCATAAAAATATTTCAGGTTCCATCAAAATTTTCTATATTTCAAACCAAGTTAAATGGATACATACCTGGAAAAGACGCGTCCCCAGAGATGGAGGTCACGGGGTCGCCGGAGATGGAGGTCGCGGGGTCGCCAGAGGTCGCGGGTCGCCGGATGGTAGGGGGTCGCCGGATGGTGGGGGTCGAGGGTTGCGGGTCGCCGGGGGGGTTCGGGGAAGAAGGGAGGGCGGGGGTTTGGGGGAACGATCGGGGTGGGGGGGAAGGGTCGGGATTGTTTAAAAAATACGGGCTTCATGGCGGTTTATTAAAAACCGCCGCGAAACCTTTCGACGAAAACGTTTAGCGGCGGTTTTGTTAACCGCCGCCACAAAACCGCCGCTAAACCCGGTTTTTCCCGTAGTGGTAGCCATTCGGAACTGAGCTCTTTTTCAACCACTATTTCCCTTTTTTGAAAGATGAGGCTTGATCGGATTTTCCACTACTTGGATTCCACTAATCAAATTAGATCGAGGTCTCTTTGGATTTGGCACATCCCCTTTATCACTGACCAATGGTCTCTTCACTCTTGCCATGCGTTCTGAAGCAGTTTGAGGGTTTCAGAAGAGGGTTAGGTTATGAGTCTAGGGAGAAAAAAGAGATTCGAGAGAGAATTTGAGGTGGATCAAAATGTGGTATGATCTTTTAATTTTATCATTTAGGGATCAAAAAATAAATAAAGTAAAAGAAATAAGTAAAATAGAAAATGTTTCACCTTCCAGCAGAAAGAAAACGCGTAGTCCCGAAAAACATCAATTATCGGTAAGATGCCAACGGTGAGGTCCTAATGGTGAGGTCCCAACAGTGAGGTTTCAACGGTGAGGTTCAACAGTGAGGTCCTAATGGTGAAGTTTCTAATGTTGAGGTTTCTATCAGTGAGGTTCCTAACAGTGAGGTCCTAACAGTGAGGTTTCTATTGGTGAGGTTTCTAATGGTGAGGTTTCTATCAGTGAGGTTCCTAATGGTGAGGATTCTATCGATGAGGTTCCTAATAGTGAGGTTTCTAATGGTGAGGTTTCTATCAGTGAGGTTCCTAACTTTGAGTTCAAACGGTGAGGTTTCTATCGGTGAGGTCCAAAGGTGAGGTCCAATGGTGAGGTTTCAATAGTTAATAGTTTATCATACATAACTCATGTTTTATGTAATTTAACCTCTTATAATTCAAAGGATTTATGAATATATCATTCAATTGGTGTTTGGTACTAATGAATTCAAGAGTGATATCACCTCTTTGATAATGATCTCTCAAGAAGTGATGTCTCACATCGATGAGTTTTGTCCTAGAATGAGATATTGGATTCTTAGAGATGTTAATAGCACTTTTATTATCATACTTTATAGATACATGTTTGAATTGATATCCATAGAATAGTAAAGTGTGTTTCATCCATAGAATTTGAGCACAACAACTCCCAGCAGCTATATATTCATCTTCGACAGTAGATAATGCAACAGAATTTTGTTTCCTACTACACCATGATACTAGTGAATTTCCTAGAATGTGACATGTTCTAGAGGTTCTCTTTATATCTAACTTGTAACCATCAAAGTCACCATCTGAATAACTTATTAAATCAAATGATTGTCCCCTTGGATAAAATAGTACTAGTTTTTTAGTATACTTGAGATATTTAAAAATTATTTTAACAACAGTTAAATGAGACTCTTTAGGATTGTATTGAAAGTGAGTACACATGCATACACTGAACATAATATCAGGTCTTCTAGCAGGAAGATAGAGAAGACTTCCAATCATACCTCTGTAATTCGTTTGATCCACTGGTTTACCAGTTTCATCAGCATCTAACTTATAGGTGTTACTCATAGGTGTATCACTACCTTTATTACAGTCTAAACCAAAAAATTTCAAAAGATCTTTGGTATATTTACTCTGATTTAAAACAATACCATTTTTATTTTGAAAATTTTGAAATCCAAGGAAAAATTTAAGTTCTCCCATTAAACTCATTTCAAATTCATCTTGAATCATTTTTGAAAAATCAGTACAAAAAGAATTTTTGGAGGATCCAAAAATAATTTCATCTACATAAATCTATACTATTAAAACATCTTTAGAAATCCTTTTAATAAAAGGAGTAGGATCTTCTATTCTTTTAGTAAAACCTTTTGAAATAAGAAAAGAAATAATTTTATCATACCAAGCTCTTGGATCTTGTTTTAGACCATATAAATCTTTAGAAAGTTTAAAAACATGATTTGAAAAATGGGGATTTTTAAAACTAGGGGGTTGTTCAACAAATACATCTTCAACTATGTACCCATTTAAAAATTAACTTTTGAAATTTATTTGATAAAGTTTGAAATTCAGATGAGATGCATAAGCAAGTTGTATCCTAATGGATTCTAGTCTAGCTACAAGTGAAAAGTTTTCCTCATAGTTTATTCCTTCCTCTTGACTATATCCTTGTGCAACTAGTCCAGCCTTATTTTTAACTATGTTTCCAGATTCATCAACTTTATTTATAAACACTCATTTAGTGCCTATGGTCAACGTGTCTTTAGGTATTCCTACTAATTCCCAAACTTTTTTTCTTTCAAAATGATTTAATTCTTCTTGCATATCTATCACCCAGAATTCATCATTGATTTCATAATCAATATGTTTAGGTTCAAGCTGTGAAAGAAAGGCTTGATGTTCAACCTGGTTTCTCAGAGAAGCTCTAGTTTGTGTTCCTCTATTTAAATCACCTACTACAGCATCTAAAGGATGATTCTTGATACTTTTAATACCTCTAGAAAGAGTTTAACTAGACTTATCATGAATTTCTATAGGTCCAGATTCACCATGCATAGATTCTAGAGAATTTCCAGAACTGGTTGTTTTCACTAAGGGCTCACTGTCTTTATCATTAAGGTCCAGAATTGACATATCTTCCTCAAGGAGTTTAGCAGAGGTTTTGGGTTCATGTGTATAAGTCTCATAAATTTTTACATGAACTTATTCATCCACACATTTGGATCTCTTCTTAAATATTCTATAAGATTTACTAGTGATTGAGTAACCTAGGAAAATTCCTTCAACACTTTTGGAAGAAAACTTGTCAACATTGTCCTTAGTGTTAAGGATGAAGACTTTGCAACCAAAAACTCTAAAGTAATTAACCTTAGGCTTCCTATTATTCTAGAGCTCATAAGGGGTCTTCTTACGAACAGGTCTAATCAAGACTCTATTGATAATGTAAAAAGATTTATTAACATCTTTATCCCAAAAATAGATAGGTAAATTATACTCATTAAGAATACTTTGGGCAATCTCTTGAAGTGTCCTTTTTATTCTTTATACAACTCCATTTTGTTGGGGTGTTCTAGGAGTAGATAAATTGTGAGTATAGCTATTATTTGAGAAAAAGGATTCAAATTCCTGATTTTCAAACTCATATCCATGATCACTTCTCAAGGACTTAATTCTAAGTCCACTAATATTTTTTACAGACTTGGAATATTTAATGAAATAAGAACATGCTTCACTTTTGTGAGCTATAAAGTATACCCAAGTATATCTAGAAAAATCATCTACAAGAACATAAACATAGTACTTCCCATTTAAACTGTAAACCCCAGATGGTCCAAACAAATCCATGTGAACCAACTCAATCGGTTGAGAAGTTGAAACTTCTTTCTTTAGTTTGAAAGAAACTTTGTGTTTTTTCCCTTTTTACAAGGACTACAAACTTTGTTATGTGGAAATTATAATTTAAGTAAGTCTCTAACTAAACCTTTACTAGTTATTTTCCTAAGTGATTGCACATTTCAGTGTCCTAATATTTTGTGTCATAACTAGGATTCCTTATGAAAATAATTTAAACATGGAACATTTTTCTTAGCTAAAGAATTTAAGTCAATAACATATAAATTTTCATTTCTAAGAGCAGTAAATACTAAATAATTTTTAGAATTAAAAACATTGCATGCATCATTTTCAAATTTAACATTGAAAACATCATCACAGAACTGAAAGATACTTAGTAAATTTCACTTTAAACCATCAACAAAAAGTAATTTTGAAATTAATACAGTATTAGGGTTACTAATTTGGCCTAAGCTGACGATCTTTCCTTTTGCATTATCACCAAACGTAACATGTCCACCATAAACTTTAATTAGGATCTTGAAGCATGAGTAGTCTCCTGTCATGTGTCTTGAACATATACTATCCAAGTACCATAGAGTTTTATAGGATCTCTTTAAACAGCTTTTTTGCAAAACAGATTAAGTGTAGGGTAACTTTGGTACCCATATTTTCTTGGGTCTATAGTGGTTAGCAAGTAAAACTTTGGTAACCCATACTTGTCTCACAAGTTTCCTATAATCAATAGATATGTTTTGAGATATGAACACTTTGTTAGGTCCTTTGGATAATTGTTATTCAAAAGATGGTCCAGAACTTGAACTAGTAGTGAACTATCCAGATTTTGGAACAAATTTATTCTTAATAATTCTTCTTTGTCCTAGATGGTATCCTAGACCAGTTGTGTATTTTGGAGCAATATGTTTTTCTAGTAACTGGTTCAAGGTATCTCTACCTGTAATAAACTTCTCAAGATCTATTTTTAATTTCACATTGGATAATTGAAGTTCAGTTATTTTGTTTTAACAGCTGAGCACATTTTTCTTTTTCAATATCCAAATCAAACTTATAATTGGCATTAAAAGCATGTTGTCTTTTCAATGATTTATATTTATCCTTGAGTTCATTAAAGTTGTCCTCAATCATTCCACAGTATTCAAATAATTAATACTTAGTCATATTTTCATCATTGTTTAATTCACTTTCACTCCCATAATAGTAAGCATTATGTCCATGAGAATTGGGTGTTACCTCGGATGTTTCTATCACGAAACACAGGTCTTCATGTTTGTTCTTTTCAATATCAGAAGTATCGAATCCACTTGAGCTATCTTTTGAGGCACTCCAATTAGCTTTCATATCCTTTTTATATCCCTTTCTCTTGTCTTCATACTTCTTATTAAATTTTAGCTTGGGGAAATCCGCTTTCACATGACCTTTTCATTTACACTCATAATAGACTATCTCATTAGTGTTGTCATTACATTTTCTATCCTTTTTCCACTATCCTTTATTATCATACCTTCCTTTATAGTTTGACTTTCTAAATAAATTCTTCTTCTAGTAGAACTTCATGAATCTCCTAGAAAGATAAGCCATCTCATCGTCACTATCATAGTTTGAGTCTTCACTGGTGGATGTATTTATAGGATATTGAACTTTTTCTTTGTCCTTGTTCTTTAAGGTGGAAATCTTGAATGCTACATACTTCTTTCTAGGTTCTTTATCTACTTTTTAATTTACCTTAATCTCTTCTTCATACATCATAATCTTTCCAATTAGTTCCTTTACTGGCAACTTGCCTATGTCACAAGATTCTCAGATAGAAACAGAAGTTCCTCTCTATCTGTCAGGTAGGCATCGAAGCAATCTCATAATATGATCCTTGATGTCCACTATTTTTCCAATCAGACTCATGGTATTCACTATTTCATTGAACTTGAGATACATTTCATATATAAGTTCATCATTCTTCATCTTAAAATTATCATATTTAATAGTATAAGTATTTAATCTCATTTCTTTAACATTGGTTGTTCTCTTATGAGAAACAGCTAAAGTATCCCAAATCTCAGATGTAGTTTTACAAGAAGATATTCTATTGAATTCTTCATCACCTAGAGAACAGTACAAAGTATTCATTGCTTAACAGTTATTGTTATATGTAGCTTTAGTCAACTGAGACAATGTATCCCTAGAAGTAATAGGTAATACATGTTGTTATTCAATTGTGTCCCAGATTTCATGTCCCATGATCTCTAGATACATTTTCATTTTTAATTTCTACTGAGAATAGTTTTTTCCATTAAAGAAAGGTGTCATGTTATTAGAAACACCCTCAACTCGGTTATCCATTGTTAATTAGAACGGTAAAGAACTGAAATTTTAGATATGATAGAAATTTTAAGATCTTTAAGATACAAAAAAATCACAATTAAAGAATTTGATGAATTACACAAAAGTTCAGGTAGTGGTAATAAAAACTAAACTAAATCCTTTGATACAAAATGTTGGTCGGAGAGGAATCTCAAGAGGGGGGTGAATTGAGTTCTTACGTAAAATTTTTGTTAAAAACATTATTATAAAGATCCCCTAAATTTTAAAACGGACCAGTTAATTAAGGCAGTAGAGATATAAATTTATAATTGGTCAATAGGTTTCTCAAATGGTGATTAGTCTTTAGTTTAATTAGTGTAAAACACTTCTTCAACTTTTGAAACAATTTTACTGAATTAAACACATACACACACTCACCAAAACTAAATATCAAAGTGAATGCAAAACAGTTTAAGGTTTTAGCAATTATAAGCAGTGGAAAATAAATAAAACATAGTATAACAAAATATAGTGCACAGAAAAGTTAAACAAGAGGTTCATTCTCAAGCCGAGACTTAATCCTCTTGACTTGGTGATCACATACCACCAAGAAGTTTATATTAACAATAAACTTGATACACATCTTGTATCGGTATTTACAAAATTTTTCACAAACTGTCCAGGGTTCACACCCTCTACCACAGTTCTTTGTGGGAAAGATAAACAACACAGAACACATATGGTCTCTTCCACAATTATATGTGGGAAAACAAGATGCAAGATAAGTTTGATGTGAGGATTTTTTGTATCCTCTAATTCAAGAATAGGAGACAGTGTGTATGACACAAACACACACTTCTCAAAAATGTAAAATAAAATAACACAGTAGAGAAAATATGATGAGATTGAGTTTATAAGGCACTATGTGTTTTCAGTTCAACTCTTGGCTCCTTGAAGTGAAGAATTTGATGTTCAAGCCTTTATCTAAAAGTTGTCTCCAAAACAGAGTGTTTCAAATCCAGGTTCTAGCTTTTATGAACTGAGAGTTCCTCTTTTTATGTTGATAAAAAGTTGATGAAGCACAGAAGACAGAAGTTAGCTTGTCCCAAATGATCTTCGTGATGCTTGTGGGTTCACAGTGTAAGTACTGGATGGTTTGTCTTTGATCTAGCAAGTGAGTTTCTTCATATGCTTAGACACACTTATCTTCCTTATCATCATCCACTACATCCACTTTTATTCATTGGTCTTCTCTTTTATACTCGAGGTCTGACAATATTAATAAGTACATCATGTGCGATCTTTCTCATACCTCATACTGTCCCAAGATACAGTATCTCAATATGTCAAAAATCAGAATTAATTAATGATAGATGCATTAAAGTTAGAAAGTATGACCATTAGAATAATCTTAAGAATTTGAAAAAGTATGGAGTAGAAGAGTATGGTAGACTGGTAACGGTATCCTTCACAATGGTAGGCTTCAACAGTAAGTGCACATTGGAAGAATTCATCGGTAACCTTCCTAATGGTAACCTTCCATCGATATCTCTCCATCTGTAACCTTCCATTGGTAACATTCCATCAATAATTATCCATTTATAACCTTCCCAACCATAGCCTTTCATCAGTGACCTTGCATCAGTGACCTTTTCATCAGTGACCTTTGCATCGGTGACCTTTTCATCGGTGATCTTTGCATTGGTGACCTTGCATCGGTGACCTTTTCATCATTGAACTTTTCATCAGTGACCTTGCATCGGTGACCTTGCATCGGTGACCTTGTATCGGTGACCTTGCATCGGTGACCTTGCATCGGTGACCTTGCATCGGTGACCTTTTCATTGGTGACCTTGCATCGGTGACCTTGCATCGGTGACCTTACATCAGTGACCTTGCATCAGTGAACTTTGCATCGATGACCTTTTCATCGGTGACCTTTTTACTTGGAGAATTTTTTCACTATGAGCTTTAAACAAGAGAGCAGTGAGATTAAACGTACATAGTTATCACTCTTATATAAACATGATTTTAACAAAAATGATTAACTTGTAAGAGAAACAAAATTATCATATAAATAAAACATGATTTGGGATTATCAAAACATGATTTGGGATTATCAAAACATGATTTGGGATTATCAAAACAGGTGAGTCCAACAGCATTGATATCATTTTTCCATAAACTAACCTCTTTAAACCCCCAACCAGTCACTCGAGATGGACTGCAACAAAGCCTAAGAGGCATTCCTGATCCTTCTGGGCTAGAAACTAGTGTTTTTTATCTGATAAAACTCAATTGGTAAAGATTTATACCATAGAAAACATATAAACAATTAAGAATAAATAAAAAAACTATAAGTGAAAAAAAATGAAACTAAATGGATAAACATACCTCCAAGTGACCTCATGGGTCACCACCAATCACCGAACCACACTTTCTCCAAGAGAAATCCAAAACTGGAAGAACTTGAAACTGAAGAAGAAAATGTAGGTGTGAGCACTGAGATTCTCAATAGGGATTCCAAAAGAAGAACCACTCCCTAATCCTTACCTTTAAAAATAAAACCTTTTCATGCTAGTTTGAAATATATATATATTAAATAAGGTTTTAATTTACTTTTAAAACAAGTAACAAGATAATGATTTCAAAATAACAATTTTCCTTTACTATGAAATATTTTCTAATAAATCATTTTATAAAAAATAAACATACGGTGAAAAAAATGTCTCGGTGAAACAAAAACTGTGAAAAGAAAGTGCAAGTAAATAAGTCTTGATATAGAAATCTCCAGTGAAAACCTAATGGTTAAAAGGATTTTATTAAAACATCACAAAATAAGGGAAAGTATAATACATGTAAAATATTTATCATGGTATATATATAAACACCAAGTGAAGAGACCCTAGACATACTTGGTTCAGAATCCATCTGTTGAACTATCGATGCGATCTAAAGTCAATAACCAACCCAGATGCTCTCAACTAGCCTCACCAGTGGCACGACCCTCATAGATACTCCATGGGGATCTAGTTTGTCTAATTGGTACTAGATAGAAATTTTCTCTTGAATATCACTACGATTCCTAGGTTCTCTTGGATATAGAAAATGTGGGATGTGATGAAGCAAGCATGAATATAACATCTCAATCATGAAAATCCACCATACATGCTATGTCCCACCTATAGACACCATCCATATGAATTCTACCTATAATGGAGAGTATCCATGTAGGTACCCTCTTTTCAAGAAAGCATTAAAATGTACCAATTGGGCCTCATAATTTTTTTAAAAAATATTTTACCATTTGAAAACCATTTTTGGAGATCTCTGGAAAATCAAACATGTAATTAAACTTTTATAGAAAACTATATGAAAGTCCAAAATATCTTTGGACAATTCCAAATCACCCATTATAAATCCTTTGAAAAAACAAATAAAAAATAAAGATGCCTTGAATTTCAAAACAGACTTGGAAACCTTTTTTAATAATAAAATCCCATAGTGAAATTTGAGAAAAATGTTGAGAATCTAGGAATAAACAAACTATTTTCAACAAAACATTTTTATACAATTTAATATATTTATAATATAATTAAAACACCCATTAAAACACACAAGAAATTATAGTTTTTAATTTAAAGGCTCATGCATATGGTGACCTACCACAAAACATGCTGCTTTTGATGATGGAAACCTGAATCTACATCAAATAGGTCTAAGGAAGAAAAGAGAGTCCATGAGTTACTCTTGTGAAGAAAAAAACTCATTTACACTTACACACATATGGAACTACGCAAACACACACACACACACACACATATATATACCCCTAGCAACAATGCATATATTCCCCCCACCATGAGGGGATATCTACAAAGAGGATATATATAGATGAATTACCCATGTATATGTGTGAAATTCATCCTCACAAACGATGGCCCAAGATACACTAGAAAAAAATGAGAAATCCAAAAATTAAAAAATCACTAATTAAAAATCGTCTAAATGATTAAACTGGAAGAAAAAATGTGAGTTTAATAAAATTACTTTAAAATCCATATAAATTTATAAATAACTTATTATACATTAAAAATTCTCAATCCCACTTTAAAAATCATCAAAGGTGTTTTTTGGACAAAGTAAGAACACATTTTTTTCAAAAAGAATATCCAAACCAAAGGATAATCTTTGGAAAACCTAATTAAAACATAACTTCATCTATAAATATATCATAATTACCCATAATAAAATTATTAGATATCAAAAAATTCAATTTAAAAGTCAATAAATCAAATACCCTAAAATTAAAAGGTCAAGCACAGGGCATACCTACCTGGAACCTATCATATTTAACAACTATGACTCAAAACCACCACAATTGAACCAATAAAACCTGGAAAAGGGATCAAGCCACCTAGGCACAATAAAAACACAAAAAAATAAATCAAATATAAAACTAGGGTTTTGACCATATTCATTGTTCCAATGGGGAAAGAAAAATAAGAGAAGAAAAATTATGAAGAAGAATTCGTAGAAGAGGAATCACTTACCTAGGATGATCACACACTGAATCGGGAAGAAAATGATGAATAAGGGTGGCCAAACTGAGGAGTGGGGGTTGTGTACTAGGGTAGGGGTTGATTGTGCATGATGGGTGAGGGAGAGGGGATACGGGTGTATAGTGTTAGTGGTATGAAGATAGGAGGAGTTAGTTTTTATTTTATTATTATTATTATTATTAAATGTTTTTACCTTTTTTTCTAAACCAGGAGGGACTCACATGATCTTGGTGCACAGTCTACCAAACCCAGTACCAATTGTGCACCCTTTACTAGGAACATTGGTAACCTACATGATTTTATCACATATTTTAATAAATCATTCACCAAATGTGTGAAACTGTTCTATCAAAGTAACAAACTCAACTGCATGGTTACCGCATGATTTGTCCAACCGTGTGGCCAAACCATGAAACACAATAAAAGATTAAAATTTAAAAAAAATATCGAATTAAAAAAAATTAACCTTAAAAAAATATTAAATAAGGGATTAAGTGTGAAAATCCATGTAAGGTGGTGATGAAAAATGAAACATGTTATCCATGGAGGCCATAGTCTGCACGTACGCACGAGCGACGTTTTAATTTTTTAACAAATGGAAATAAATTAAGGTATATAGTAATTAATATTTAAGGAAACATAATTATGTCATAAATATCATATTTATTCATTAAATACATTCATATAACCATCCATTTAAGGTGATGATGAAAAATAAAATACATCCTCTATAAGGGTGGTAGTTCGCACATACACACAAGCAGCATTTTCATTTTTTAAATAGTTAGGAGGTAGTTATAAAATGATTATTACATAAATATAATAAAATATAAGTATAATAATGATTATTATGTAATTATTCTATTTTGGGTTGAATATATTTTTTTTAGGTTGAAGAAAAATAATAATAATAAATATGAAAATGGATTGGGATATTTTACCTTACTCCTCAAGAAAACTCTTTATGCCTCATAAAATTGGTATTTTGGTAAGACCATAACCTATAAGACTTAATAAATAGATTTTGGAAGAGTTTTTTGAAGAGTTTTGATGAACTAAGAGGCTTTATATGTGAGGATAAGTGGGGTGGTGAAGGGCCCCTTTTATAAGTGAGAGGGGTGACGCTTTTGTAAATACCCATAACTTTATGTTAAATACATGTCGCTTTAAAAGGAAAGTGGCTCCAAAAGTGGAAAATAATGGATATATGGTAACACTTTGTTTATCCAACTATCATTCATATGAATAATGGATAATTTGTTTGATATTTTAAGCATTTTCCCCTTTATCTAACTTGTTACCATAATTTACTTTTACCGTGGTAAATTTTTTTACCTCGATAACTTATTTTTAAGCATAAAAATAAGTTTTAATTATTATATAATTTGAATATTATGAATAATAATATGTAAATTTATGATATTTAATTTATGGAGGTGGTAAAAAATAATTTTAATAAAAGTGTGTTTAACACAACAAAAACAGTTTTTAGAAAAAATGATTTTTTAATAAAAAAAATGAATTTACATCAAAATCATATATAGTTTTGATTATAATGATATTTATTAGTTTATTATTAATAAAATTAAAGTTATATTACTTTAAAACCAATCTAAAACTAACTTTTTCCTTGTAATTACTTAATTAAATAAAAGGATCAAAAATTATTCTTTTATTAGAATAAAACACCACTTGGGTCCTCAAATGACAAAAATAGGTTTATAAATAAAAAATAAAATTTTAAATGATTTATTTTAATTTTTAAACAAATATTTATTCTATCCAAAAGGTTTCATAAATTTTTAATCCATCCTTATATCTTAATGATTCATAAAAGTCATGGTATTTGTAAAAATGTTATTTTGTACTGCTCATTTAAAAATAAATCTTGTCGTAAAAATATCAAAAATTACCCTAAGATATTTTTTATATGATGAATACATAAAATAATTTAATTTTTTCAAATTAAAATTCTAAAATTTAGTAATTTAACTTTTAAATGGAAACATAAAATATAATGAAAATTATTTTTATAGGAAAAATTTTTCTTTAAAACATTAAGTGCTCTTAATCTTGTTTCATATAAATTTTCAATTAAATAAGTTTTAATTATATTTGTTTTTAAATTTAAACTTTTTATTATAATAATATTTTAAACATGTTCAATTTAATTTTTAATTTAAAAATACTTAATATATGGAAAAATAAAATTCTTCAAAAAAATAGATCATAAATGATTTTATTCCTAATCCTTTAAGATTTATCATACTATCTAATAATTATTAATCAAACTTCATCAATACATTTGTATTAAATATAGAATTTTTTATTTAGTTAAATTAATTCTTTAAAATTTAATATTATAAAAATACCAATTGTTATATATATATATATATATAATTTATTACATTACATGTTTATATCATTCTAACTCCTACTTAAAAATCCCCTCAAAACTTTTGAATGATATATAAGGTTAAGATAAGAAGAGGTAGTTATCACTAGTGGTGACTGAGATATCATGGATCTCCTTGAGATTTCCATGAGCTTAAACTTATCACACAAATTATTTCACTCATGCCACGTTTTATGGGGTTCGATTTGATCTTGGTCAAGGGAAAATCCTAGTGATTTTACCTCCCTTCCAAGCTTAGATAAATGAGCCTCTTAAGGAATACTTCTACTACTTGATTCCATTACTTCTTCTTTATATATATATTTCATAATGTGTTTACTTATTTTTATACCCACCAATTTAATGGCTATATTATAATGGTCATATTTAATAATTAAAATTTTATCTTAATAAAATGTATCATGTTTCTTAGTGTTTTGATGTTTAATATGAAATAATTTTTTCATAATAATATTTATTTAATGGGAAAATAATAATAAAATCTAGGAATATTACTGAGAATATGTTGCATTTGTACTTAAATTATATGCTTCTGACACATATAACTTAAGGATACATTGCTAAAAAAACATCTTTAAGCTGGTTCCTAAGATTGTGTTACACCCAACATAGTGTGTGCATTTGGATATTACTTCCACTGTAACATTTCCAATAATGTTTTTAGGTTTAATACATTATTAATAGATTAAACACTACATAAATTTCCATTTAATAGGATCAATGGATCTACCAATAGGGAAAACGCATTTTATGCATTAAATATGGAGAAAAAATCTACATTAAAAGGAGTGTCAAGGAGGCTTATAAAATGGATATAGTCTATATTATTGATAATATTGTTCAGACATTGATGGTTGAGATCATAATTTTCATGAAAATATTTATATAGATCCCTTCATTTTTTAAATGTAGTTCATTATACCTCTATAAAGGTGCTAGAACCCCTTCAGTGTTTGAGAGTCCTACAACTGTGAACAGAGATCCATCATCCTATGTAATCCCTTGGATGCAAGAGTCCTTTGCCTGCTTCTTTGTTATCATCATCAAACAACTCCTTTAAAGAAAGATGATGTAGGTAGTTTCTTGAGAAATTTCGGTATGTAATTTTTTATGTTCTTCATATTTCAAATACATGTTGATTATTTAAAGGATAGATTGGGTATATATGGGTTTTCTTTTACTACCAAGTTCATATAATGAAACCTAAAAACCCATTAGTGGTATCATATCATTCTTCTTCAATGGATCTTCATGTTTCATTCGTTGGTTTTTGAAGAAAAAGTTTTATTAAATGGTAACTATTTTTCAATTCTTAACATTATGTTATATGATGAAGTAATGTCAAGAGATTCAATCAATATTATTTAAAGTGGTTAATTTAATATGGAGTACCCTCGTATCATGAGTAAATAGAGTAATGTTGTTTTTATCATAGGTCATGAAAAACTAGAATCATTTTTTATCTATCGAATGTTATGTTGAGTGTCAATATAATGTTGAGATTAGTATTGAAATTATATTATGGGACAATGTAATGTCAAGTGTAGCCTACATTATTCCTATTTAAATGATAAATAGTTCCCATAAACAATAGTCCCATGTCAAAATTCACCTCGAGAGAGTACTTTTTTTTCACCCAAGAACACTATAAGGGTTTCTGAATTCATATATAGCCACCCTGCTACAAGGCCACATAACCCATACTGCCCCACATAGTGGTTATTCCCTAGCATCTCCCCTTTCTCCTTTATTCACTGTCAACCTGTACTTGATCTCTACATTGTGTTACTACAATAAGGATCAACATAATGTTGAGTGGTAATCTAAAAAAACTATTTTTTTATATTTATTTTTTTATGCTTATAATTTTTAATTTTTTTATAAATTATAGGTATTAAGCATTATAAAATTTTATTTTTAATTCCTATATTAAATATTAATTGTTAATATTTATTTCTCAAGTTAAAGAAAGTTTTTATTTAATTTTTTATTACCTTATATTATTCATGTAAAAAAATTATAGGATATGAATAATGTGTATATTGTATTTATATGATAAATTGAATCTAGGAAATAGAGCCCTTAATTTAATATTAAGTGTGACTCCATAAGATTTATCTTTTCATCTACCTTAATCTTGTTTTGTTTTAAATTTATTATCTTGAGAATAGTTTTTTAATATAGTTTTTTCATATTAGGTGTTAGATATATTATGAATTGAATTCTCTATTGAGTAAATTATCCCTAGGGAGAAGGAATTGGGGTTATACTACCCATTGGCCTGGAGGCTTATGCCTTTTTCTAAAAAATGTGAGGGATTAGATCTCTATCACTCTAGGATTACTCATGTGGATATTTTCAATCTCATTTATCTTTATTACTTTACATGAAAAGTTCAAGTACCATGTGCATAATATTTATTTGGATATATATGAATATACATAGATTCCATTTTTTGGTATGTAACACAAACTTGTGGGTTTTGTAAAGAGTTTCACATTAATGTGGTATGAACACATTAATTTGGTGTATGGAATAGGGATTCCAAAAATAAATCATTATAATCATGCATATACAAATAAATAAAACATGAGAAGATAAATATTGAAAATGATGTAATATTTAAAAAATTTATATGCATGAAATTTATGTTAAACTAGTTATACTTTTATGAAAAAACATTTAAAAGACAATGAGGGATATTCCTTATAAATAAGAACTTTTCAAGACCCCAGTCATTCAATGGGGTAGGTTTTGTAATAATTGGGAGGATTTTGTATTTTCTTGTGTAAGTTAGGAAAGTAATAGGTGACACTGGATCACTCGTGGGTAGATTCTACCAAAGAATAGTGCCCCTAGGTTGTCTTTTATTAACCTATTTTTGACGTTTTCTTTGGGTGTAACTTTTTGGGAAACCCTCATAGTTAAGATACTATAATAATAGAGTTGTTTTTTATATGATAGATCAGTTAAAGATTTACCTGCTCAACTATCCAAGAATTTTAACTATTATGATTAGGATGATTCCCTACCAAAAAACAAGATTATGAGATAAATGCTAAATCAAACTCATTTCTAAGTGAAATATGGATCTTAGATCAATAAACATAAATGATGTTCAGATTCATCATTTTTGTGAGAGTACTTTCATTAAAATTCCTTGATGAAAAGATATAAACATGATACCCACCCATTGATATATCTTTGTTATAGATTATGGTATATATAATGATAATAACATTGAGATTACTTATAGGTATATCCTATAAAATAGTTATATATTGGTATCTAGGGTTGAGATATGTTCTCAAAGATAAGTATTCTGAGTAGTTGAATGTGAATGTTATAGAGGTCAATTTCATTAACACTGATTCTTGAGTATTAGATAATGGATTTTTATCACACATTGGTTCTGAAAAACATAGACTCATAGATTTAATGGAATTGTAAAAGGTTGGAGTACATCTTCAAGTTGATAATGGATCAAGATTTGTTGAATTAGAGGTCAACTCTTCTGATTTGACTTTACCAAGTTAATTAATCCTTAAATCAGAAAACTATTTTTATGTTCCTTATATAAACAAGAATTTGATTTATGTATCTTTCTTAGATAAAATGGGATTTTCATTCACTATTAAGAAAAGGAGTTGTTCTATATATAAGAATAAAAATTTTATAGAATCAGGAATATAATAAATGGTTTATAAATTATAGATATGTATAATCCTATATATAATATTCAAAATAATAAGGTCAGGGATGATTCTAATCTCACCTACATTTGGAATTGTCATCTAGGAAATATAAATGAGAAAAATATCCAAAGACTCCATAAATATGGATTATTGGAACTATTTGATTTTGAAGAATTTGATACATGTGAATCTTGTTTACTTAGAAATATGTACAAGTCACCTTTTGAGAGAAAATTTGAAATGAAAAGTGGATTTTTGGATCTCATACATAGTGATGTAAGTGGACCAATGATCATAAAATAAAGTGGTGGTTTTATATATTGTATTACCTTTATCGATGACTATAGTCAGTATGGTTATGTGTATCTGATGAAAAAAAGTATGAAACTTTTGAAAAGTTCAAAGAGTTTTAGAAAAAAGTATAGAATCAACTGGGAAAAGGTATTAAGATTCTCTAATCAGATTAGAGTTATTCTAGGAATTCATTGATCATCTAAGAGATTGTGGAATTGTTTCACAACTCACTCCTCTTGGAATACCCTAATGAAATGGTGTGTCTAAGAGAAGTAATGAAATGTTTGTTATTAATAGAGAAGTGGGACGTAGTTATTATGAATTTTGTTTATTTAGTTTCATATAATAAGATGAATCTTATCTTATTAGGCATGATTTGATCTATGATGAGTACATGTGAAATTCCTATTACATTTTGGGGTTATTTGTTGAAGAATGTTATATTTCTGCTAAACCACATCCCATATAGAGTATTCATAAAGACAACATATGATATATGAACTGTGAAATGTCCTATTATGTCTTTTATTATTATTTAGGGATATGAATAATTCATATGATGTTTGGAATCTAATAAGCATGAATATAAATCTAAAAAGTTATTATTTATTAGTTATCCCAAGGAAACTAAGGGATATTATTTGTATAACCATACTAAGAAAAAATTGTTTTTACATTTATTTTATACATTCCTTGAGAAGTTATTTATCTATCATGGATTCAATTGGAGTAATTTTGATCTTGTAGGAGTTCAAGAATAATAAATAGGAAGTGTTACTAATATGGAGGTTGAGTTGGTTCCATAAAGAGGTGTGGAAGAAGAACCAAATCAAGCTATAAAAGAAAATCAAAGGTATGTTAGTATTCATCATCAACCTGATAGATATGGATTTATCATGGAAATTTATGATGAATTAATGTTCATAAAATATGAACCTACTACATATTATAATAACATTAGAATCTATTATTTTGATAAATTATTAAAATAAATAGAATCTGAAATGGATTCTATATACACTAACCAAGTTTGGAACTTGGTGGATTAACCTGAAGGGGTAATACCCATAGGGTTTCAGTGAGTTTTTAGTAAGAAAAATAAAATATATGGTAGATTGGCTTCCTATAAAGCATGTTTAGTTACAAAAAGTTACTAGTAAGTCCATGGTATTGACTATGACGAAACATTTTCACCTATTATGATGGTAAATTATAATCATATATTTCTCACCATGGAAGATTATTCTGATTATGAGGTATATAAAATGGATTTCAAAACCACTTTCCTTAATGAGAATCTACTCAAGGATGTGAATATGATACAACATGAAGGTTTTCAAATTACAAATGAAACTGCTAAGCTATAAAATTTGCAATGGTCTATTTATGGGATGAAGCAAGCATCTCAAAGTTGGAATATTCAGTTTGATGATGCAATCAAAAAAATTGGTTTCATTAAAAACATGGATGATTCTTATGTATAAAATTATATTAGTGGGTGAATAGTAGTGTTTCTGATATTTTATGTAGATGACATACTACTTATTTAAAATGACATTTCGAAACTTTATGAATATGTAGTTGGGGAATTCTTCTTGATAAAATACATAGGTGATGCTACCTACATAATGGGTATAAATATCCATAGATATATATCTAATAGGTTTCTTAGACTCATTTAGGACTCTTACATTAGTAATTTTAAAAATTAGTTTAGCACAGAGAACTCCAATAATGGATATTTACTAGTGTTACAAGCCACGGATCTTAAGAAGATTCAAGATCCTTCTAAAGAGTTATAAAGGATGTATATATGTATTTATGTGTACATCATAGGTTATATCATGTATGAAATGTTGTGTATTTTACCTGAAATTTTATATGATCTTAGAAATACTTAAATCTAATAATCTAATCCTATTGAGGGTTGTATTATTACTGTAAATAACATTATTAAGTACTTTAGAAGTACTATGGATATGTTCTTGAGATTTTTAGTAGAGGTTCATCTCTATGTAAATGGTTACATAGATACTAGTTTCAAATATGGCGAGGATGATATGAAGTCTTAATCTAGTTTCATTTTTTTCCTAAATAATGGATTCATTAGTTGAAATAGTTCCAAACAAGCCACCATAGAAGACTTGAAAACAAAGGTATAGTACATTGCTACATCATATACTGCAAAGGAACCTGTTTGTATCACAAAATTCATTACTAAAATTGAAATAGTTCCTAGAATCAAGGGATAAATTGATCTTTATTATGAAAATAGTGAAGATATATCTCGAGATAAGGGACCCTGGTCTCACTAAAGAACCAAAAACATCCTTTAAAAATACCATATCATATGAGAGGTCATTAGTATGGGTGATGAAATATCTATAGGGTGTCTACACAGAAGAATGTAGAAAATCCATTGACAAAACCATTATCGTAGAAAAAACATGAGGGTTATATAGAATCTATAAGTTTTATAAACATCTGAGAGTTTTTTTAATGGTTGTAAATGTATCAAGATTTTAAAATAAAGGAAATATTTATTTATCATTCATTCATGTGTGGTTTAATTTACTTTATATTAATGGTTGAACGGTGATATCCCCTAAATGTACCACTTTGAGTTATCCCTAATTGATGATCATCATGGAGTATAATGGGTTGTGATGGTATGTTAAGGTTATAATGAATAGGTTTTTTCTCATTAAAAATGGGTGTATATGATATATGAAGAATAAATTCATGGGGTAATAATTTAAGACTTAAAAATTGGACTGACCCACTAAAGTATATCTCATATAATGTCATAAAATAATTGATATAATTATGGGTGTATGATCATTATAAATCCACATTACTTGAGTTTGGTGAGAAACCTAGCATTATAAACTTCATTCTTTGATACCTTTATTACATAACTCAAAGTGACTTTCATAATTAGTGGTTGGTTGGTTATTTTATTGATCATGTCATCAGTTAGAGAAAAAATAAGGTGGAATTTTTCTAATTTTATGATGAGTAAATACATCTAGCATTTGATTTAATTAGATTTAGTAAATTCATTTCCAAGCTTAGTTTAGTCACATATGATGTGTTCAGCTATTTAGATGAGGGGAATGTAATTTACTCAACTGTTCAATTAATGGAATGTGGTGTATTTATTAAATAGTTAGTCTGTTTTAAAGAATCAAAAAAAGATAAGTTGACTTATACATTAATGTTTTTATGTCTAATGGTCACTCAATGTCATGGAAAAATATATTACATAGATATTCATACAATATATTTGACACATATTGGTGTATACATGTTTGTATAGAGATATGATTATGTTTGATAAAGATCACACTAGACCCCTTAATGGATTGAGTAGCACTGATGCTTTTCTAGAGTTCACTCCTTGATAATATCTATGAAATATGGATTTTATATTTTTTTCAATGTTGTTAAGGTTTGAAGGGTCACACAATTAGGCCCTTTTATGAGGATAAATTTTTGTACAAATTGTTTGTTCCAAAATGAAGAGATCTTGATGAAAACCTATCCAAAAGAAGTTTTGGATATTTTTTATTAAGTTGTTAAGGATTTAATTTCAAGTTAGATATTGTTTTATATGAACTCAAATTGTATAAATTTGATTCATATATATTAAGGATATTTTTCTACCAATTCATTCTTAAAAAATAATTCGAGACTACATTACACCCAATGTAAGTGTGTGCATTCGATTGGTACTACCATTATAACATCTCCTATATTATTTCCGTAGTTTAATATATTATGAATTGATTAAAAACTGCATGAATTTAAATTAAATAGGTTTAATGAATATAAAAATTGGAAAAATTCATTTTATGTGTTGAATGTATTTGATTGATTTATATATTAAAATAGGATCATTGAGGAGGCCTATAAATTGGATGTGATCCCTCCTATTGGTAAGATTTTACAAGAATTTTTCATTGTGATCATTATTTTTATGAAATAAAATTATATAGATCCTATTTTTCTCAAAAAAAATCATCGCTTCTCTATGAAGGTGTTGGAAACTATTTAGTGTTTGAGAGTCCTCCAGTTAAAAATTGGTATTTATCATCTAGATTAATCCATTAGAGGTAGGAGGATCTCGAATACTACTTCATGATCATTTTCAAGAAAATCCATTGATAAAATATGATAGAGTAAATATCTTGTGATATTTAGGTACACAAGGCTTTATATTATTCATATTTTAAAAACATATTGATTCTATCAAGGATAGATTAAGCATATATGGGTTTTCTAATACTACCATGTTTGTATGATAAACCCCCAAAACCCATCAAAATTGTGAATTATTCATATGTTATACTCAAGGGATATTTCATGGGAAGTTATAGGGAGTTTTATTTTTTATTTTATTAAAACTTACCTTTTTCCTTTCTTATTTTGAAAATCATAATAAACTTTATATTGAATTTACTCTCACCTAAGGATTTTGTATTTTATTTTTCATGAAATTTTTTACTTATGATTCACATAAATTTTGTTGAACTAAATAAAATATGGAATCCCACATTTTTATTATATAACTTTTCATTACATTTTACAAACAGAGGATCTTTAAATTCTAGTGTCTTGGAAATAAGGAGCATAATAAATGAAAACTTAAAACAATATTATAAATCCACTTGAAAAAAAATCTTCTTGAAAAGTTAATCCTATGTACAATTACTTCATCTCATAACTTGGAGACATATGTCAAAGGAAAGGGTGAGCAGAAGGACCAGTAAGGAAAGAAAGGGAATCATTTTACTTGTGATATCAATAAGAACTTGATGAAAACCATAGAGACATGAGAAATAGAATAAGAGGAATATCATAATAAAAATAACATGAATAGTAACTTGAATATGTGGATACAACATTTAATTTAGACATTCATGAACATATCACCAAGGTTCATCCCCAAGGTGTCATAAAAATTACTAGGGTAATTCACCAAGGTATCGTGAAACTTGTCATCTATAGAGATTAAATTATTTACCCAATGAATTGGAGTGATATCAGGTCTCACCCTTAATATGTATTTATTTTCATGTGATTCACATAGATCATAATCAAACATTTCATAAATAACCCAAATAAAATAAAACAAATGGGTTTCATATCAAAATTGTGACGTTTAAAAAGTGCTTAAAATAAGATCATTATGTCATTTATAACCCATGGAAAGGGAGTGAGGGTTATATGTATGTCAATTCCAAAATAAAATAGAAAAATTTTATGTCTTTATGAATACCCCTAGAAATTAAAATGGATTTGGGTATTCACATAAATAAAACAATATAATTTCTTGAGAAAAAGAGAGAGATTTTGAGATAAAAATTCTACAGCATAACGACTACATAACATGTTTTTAGAAAACATTAAAAAGAAGGGGAAAAGGATAAAACACTCATAAATAACTAATAATACATTATAGGGATAGAATAAAATTGAAATAAGATCATGGTATGGATATTTTAATGACATACCCCATGAAAATGAAACTTGAAAGAAAAGAGAAGATGTGATTTCTTTTACAAAAAAATTGGCAGCCTAATGACGTCGCTTAAAATTCAGAAAAATAAGTTGATGAGAGTGAAAAGGGTATATAATAATTTGGACATAAAATGGACATAAATAAGGACATATAATAACATACCCCAACATAAGAATATGGAAACTAGAATACATAACATAAAGGAAGCCAAGCCTTAAAAGAGGAGGGTGAAAGGTTCCCTTACCTTGAAGATTAACTTTGAAAGCTTGAATTTTGGGACCTTGAGGGGATAGAGGGAACCTTGGTAGGACTCCTTTTCAGGTAAAAGGACCATAGATTCGTTGAGGAGGATTTTGGAATGAAATTAATGAGGTAATGGCCTGGTATTTATAGCAAAAGTAAGGGAATATTTTATTAATTTCCAAGGGACACCTTATCGGTGGTATTTTCAAAACCATGGGCTTTCCCATGGTATTGGCCAATTGGGAAACATAATAGAATATATTACTATTCAAAAATCAACTAGAATGAATACATCGTTAATGATGTCATTAATCACACCGAAACTAAAAACTATATTTTTTCTATTCACTGAAAAATAAAACATTTTATAAAAATATCATAAATTCACCCTAACCAATTATTAATGCTCTGAATTCAAAAATTAAATCCATTTTATGAAAATAATTTTTTTATTATGAGATATTCAATTTTTAATTAAAAACAATATTTACTCGAAATAAATACTAATACTTAACTAATAATTTCTGAAATGGTTATTTACTTATGCTATTATATCACTTCACCATTCAATATGTCTAAATTATATTTATACATTCTTAAGTGAGGTTACTATTCTTAGTCACATTACTATTCATAAGGGTAATATTACTATTCATACTTTACTCTTCACAAAGAATTAAGTTGATCTTAATCGAATCTAAATTTCTTACTCATCAATACTATATAAAACCTTTATTTGAAAATTATTTCACATTATTAATTATTTAATGTATAAAAAATATTTTAAAATACCCTTTTTCCAAAATTCACCAATAATATTGAACTTCAATAAATTCATCCTATATTTATTTTAACATTTGAAATCTAAAAATTTAATATAATAAGAAATAAAAATTTTATTTATACAAAAGGATTACACAATGTAACTAAGGTCTAGTTACATAGCCCCTTATTACACCTTCATATGACCTAAGTGTAAGATGTGCTATGGTGATAGAATCTTGGGGCAGCTCAAACAATATTGTATGAGTGTTTATATCTTTCAGCTTGAAATTCTCTCGTAGGTGATTATGTTCAATCTTCACATGTTGAAGCTCAGTTTGGGCTTGGTCCAGAGAAAAGCCTAGTGATGCAACCTCCTTCCCAAACTTCAATAGATGGGCTTCGTATGGACCGAGTCTACTGAATGAGGCTATCGACTCCTCTTTATGTATTAATTAACCATGATCACTTGTATTTATAAAAAATAATCATAACTTTAAGAATTTAGTTTCCAACAGTCATATTGATCAATGGTCATATTGACCAATGGTCATATTGACCAACAGTCATATAAAAGTCAAAACCTATTGGTATTATTTTAATTATACTCACCTAATTAATTAAAGGATATAGTTTTGTTGAGTATAAAATAAAATAATACAAAAATTCAAGAAAAAAATATTATTCAAGAGTTCGGTTCGTTACATTCTTCCTCCCTTAAGAAATTTCATCCCCAAAATTTCAACTCGTACCCTCTAAAGAGAAAAGGTGTGGGTACTTCTGCCTCATAGACTCCTCTATTTCCCATGTGTATTCTTCACATTTGTGGTTTCTCCGTAACACCTTAACAAGGTGGGTAGTCTTGTTGAGTAGAACCTTGTCTCTATGATCCAAGATCTCCACTGGCTACTCCTCATAAGAGTGGTCATGTTCCAGTTGTACCACCTTTGGATTTAGTACATGTGAAGGGTTGGGTATGTACTTACTCAAGAGGGATATGTGGAAGAAATCATGAACGTGTGTTATATTTGGAGGAAGTGCAAGCTAATAGGCCACTTCTCCTACATAATCATGGATTTCATAGGGGCCAATGTACATAGGGTTGAGCTTCCCTTTCTTCCCAAACCTCACGACTCTTTCCAAGGTTAAATTTGAAGAAATACCTTATCACCAACATCAAACTCCAAGTCCCTTTGATGGTTTTCGTCATAGATATTTTTCCAACTCTAAGCAGCCTTAATGTGTTGTTGGATGGAATGGAAATTTTTTATTATCTCTTGCACAAGATCGGGCCCAAGAATCTTTCTCTCACCAGCTTCATCCCAACAAGTTGGAGTTCTACATCGCTTCCCATATATAGCTTCATAGGGTTCCATTTGAATGCTCGAGTGGAAGATATTGTTGTAAGAGAACTAAACTAAAGGAATATGTTGATCCCATCCACATTTAAATTCCATTTATCATGTTCTGAACATTTCCTCAAGTGTTTGAATATTCCTTTTATATTGGCCATTAGTTTGGTGGTGATAGTTCGTACTGAAATTCAATTCGGTGCTCAGAGAATGTTAAATATTTCTCTAGAATTTTGATGTGAACCTTGGATCACGATCAGATATAATAGAAATTAGAACTCCATGCATCCTTACCACTTTTTTTACGTAAATTTTGGCAAGTTGATTGGGAGAGAAATCTTCCTGAATAGAGATAAAATGGGTAGTCTTAGTGAGACATTACACAATAACCCATATCACATTGTTTCCTTTGGAAGTTCTTGGGAGACCAGTGAAAATGTTCATTGTGATATTGTCCCACTTCCAAGCTTGTATGGGTAGTGGTTGTAATACCACTTTAGTAATTTGTCACTCTGCCTTCGCTTGCTGACATACCAGGCACCTTGAAGTGTAATCATCAATCTCCCTTTTCATATTATCCCACCAATAATGATAATAAAGGTATCTATACATTTTTGTGCTTCCTGGATGTATAGAGAAAGTAGAGATATGAGATTCATCCATCAAATCCTTCTTTATTTCTAGAATAGATGGAACACATAGTCTTGTATAAAATTTTAGTACACCTTCTTGATCAATATTAAACTCAGGAAACCTCTCATTCTTCACAGCCTCATACTTTTTCTGTAACAAAGCATCTTATTTCTGAGATTTCCTGATCTTCTCACTACGGGAAAAACCGGGTTCAGTGGCGGTTTTGTGGCGGAGGTTCACAAAACCACCGCTAAACGTTTTTGCCGAAAGGTTTTGCGGCGGTTTTTAATAAACCGCTGTGAAACCCGTATTTTTTTAACAATCCCGACCCTTCCCCCCCCCACCCCGATCGTTCCCCCAAACCCCCACCCTCCCTTCTTCCCCGAACCCCCCCCCCCCCCCCCGGCGACCTGCAACCCTTGACCCCCACCGTCCGGTAACCCCCTACCATCCGGCGACCCGCGACCTCTGTCTCCGGCGACCCCGCGACGTCCATCTCCAGCGACGTGTCTTTTCTAGGTATGTATCCATTTAACTAGGTTTGAAATATAGAAAATTTTTATGGAACCTAAAATATTTTTATGATTATGATCATGTAACAATAAATTTCTTAAATGATCATATTAATATATCTTGTAATATGTGTCCTATCAAAAAATTTCACAATCCATTCCCACTTGGATCATATTCTATATTTTTGGACCAACTAACATGGGTCTGGATTTTTAATGCATTTAGTAATTTAGTTTGGAAACAATGTTCTAAGAATAATATTTACACATGATATTTTCATATAATCTATATAGAAACTATAATGATCTATAACCAAAATTCTATATCACCATTTATTCCATCTATATTAAAATTTTAATTAGTTTCTTAGTATTGTATAGACGAATGAACACTTTTAGTGCACATATAAGTCACTAATGATTGAGTGTCAACAATTATGAAATTTTCTACCTCAGAATATCTGAGAGTGAATATTTCTTTTGTTTAGGGATGAAATTATGATTTTTCAACAATTTATTCTCTATTTGGTCTTATATGTGAACGAATAAAATTTTAATTTACTATTTAATTTTACCGATTTTTTCATTAGATCATTGGAATGATTTAGATAGGTAACACAAGTCATGTTGTTTTCATTTTCTATCAAGATGGGGGGATAACTATATTAACAAAGGGAGTTTATTTGTAATTGAAAAGAATCAACGAAGGATATTAGAGTTCAGAGTATTGTTCAGTTATATTCTTTATCAACAAATAGTAATGTCAATACAACATCCAATGTAATTAATGAAATTTTGAAATTGAGAGTGATGAAGAAAGGTTCCTACCAAATAAAGAAAATCATTTTTCCACACTCTCATTGTTTAATGTTTCTGGATGATACCAAATTGAAGGTTGAGAATCTATTAAAGAGTTATTGATCATGTTAAATGTTTAAATAATCAAGTAAATGATCTTATAACATGTATTGAGAGGTTTGGGGAAGTCATGATATGGTTTAGTCTGAATCAGATTTACCTTGAATAATTTAGGAATTCATTAGAGAATTCATAAATATAGGATGTACTAGATTACATATAATTTATTTATACCATCTTAATATGTTTCAATTACTCTCAATGAATGTGTTTTTGTTCATTGTGTGATTCATTAATTTTAAGTCATTGATAATATACCAATTCATGAGGTATGTGTGAGTGAATATTTTTAATGTAATTATCATTTCAAGATATATAATTTTTTTTCTATGTGTATGTGTGAAATACACCTTAATTAGTGTGTTTCTCAAAAATAAACATTGAAATGTGATAATAAAAATTTATCCTACATGTAAAATTTGTAAGCGTATTATTAGTATCTATATTTTGGTGTTAAACCAGTAGGCGTATGTTCTACCAAAACTCAATTTACATGTGAAATGACGATCATGATTTTCATTTCATAATTGGAACAAACTGGTAATATTAATATCCATATAAAGGTCATGTATACCTATACAAAGTTTATCAACATTTACTTAAATATAATCTGGAATTATGTAATGGTAACCCATGACTTATTCATGATAATTAATGTTTATATGGACATATTAATGGGTTACAAAAATAGAATAGATCCTATGTAAATTTATTTATATTTACAAGAATTTTATTAATTTGGATGAAAGTGACAGTTTGATGATGCATGTTATGTATGTTCATGATAAATAGATTTTGAACCAACTTATGGATATCATTCAAGAATGAGTTTATTATCATCAAGATGATGTAGAAGAAGATCAACTTATTATGAAATTGTACGATCAATGAATATTGATGAAAATTTATAATGAAGTGTACGATCAATGAATATTGATTGATAAATTTTTACATCATTCTAATGTATATAATATGAAATATTGTGGGAACCCATGCATTGGTATTCTACATTAGTTATTTTGGATGGATGTTATAAATACCGACTGGTATCCCATTTCTAGATATTGAAAATAAAATAAAACATTTAATTGAGATGACCAAGAATGTGAGTATATGAGATGTTCAGGAAAGTTGTAGTGTTTTTTGTGAGGGTGTGGAAGTAATCTGAGTGGACCAATGTATCTCATTAATGTAGTGGGGATAGAAATTGTTTAAGGCAACATAAATGTGTGATAGACAGTGTTATGATAATTGTGTAACCCGATATTCTTACTGCTCCTCAATGAGGTGTTCACACTGTCTCCTAGGGACCAGACTTGTTTGGTTTGTCTGGGCATGCTAAGTAAGTGGTAAATGTGATCAATGAATCATATTTATTATATTATGCATATTTTATGATCAATGGGTCATCTTTATTATATTATGATTCTGCAATCTTACACTATCGTATATTTTGTGTAGGCACATTGTGATATACATGGATAAAAGCTGGATCACATTACCGACGAACACGCCTCAGTATGTTAAGGGTTTGAATGAGTTTTTAGATTTTTCGATTTATAATCAATCCGCTGAAGGGAGAATAAGATGTACATGTCCTAAATGTAAATTTATAAAATGGTTGAAGAGAGATGAAGTTTATGAACATTTAATACTGAAGCAATTCCCTAGTAAATATTTGTGTCGGAATTGGCATGGAGAATCGAACAATACAGAAAGATTGAGCACTGATGTTAATCCACAGAATAAGGTCCCAAGTTCATCGACAATGGAAAATGAAATGAAAAACCTCATAAATGATGCATTTGGCACTGCAAGACACCACTATCAGCATCAAAACATATCAGAACAACCAGAAGAGGGTGCTACAAATTGCAACATGACAAGTGATGTTTTTGAGACTGTAACACAGGTAGATCAAGATTGGAACATATCATTGGATCCTCCTCTTGATTCTATAGAGCCAAATGTAATAGAAAACTTCACCAAGAAAAATGTGTTTCATGATTTAGTTGATGATGGAAATCAAGAGTTGTATAGTGGGTGTTTGAAATATTCAAAGCTTTCATTTCTGCTGAAGTTGTACCATATCAAATGTCTATGTGGAATTACAAATAAGGCAATGTCCATGATATTGGAATTGATTCATGATGCATTTCCTAAAGCAAAAATCCCAGAATCTTTTTATGATATGAAAAAAGTTGTTAACAAGCTTGGTCTAAATTATATAAAAATACATGCGTGTCCCAATGATTGTATTCTTTATTGGGGAGAGGATTCAAGTAGAAAAAATTGCAAGAAATGTTCTTCTTCTAGATGGCAGTCAAAGGGTGATTTTGGAAGTCTGACTGAACAAAATTTCATGAAGAAGAAGAAAATGAACACACCTACAAAGGTTTTGCGTTACTTTCCTTTGAAGCCGCGATTTCAAAGATTAATCATGTCATCAAAAACCGCCGAACACATGAAGTGGCATTCTGTAGATAATTACAGTGATGGGTTAATGAGACATCCATGAGATTCCCAATCATGGAATAGATTTGATTCATTACATCCAGATTTCTCAGTTGATCCTAGGAATGTTCTATTGGGATTGGTTGCCGATGGATTTGACCCATTTGGGACTTTGAGTACAAGTTATAGCATTTGGCCAGTTGTTTTTATCCCTTATAATCTACCTCCGTGGATGTGTATGCAACAATCATCTTTTATCATTTCAATGATTATTCCTAGAAAACAAATGCCTAAAAATGATATTGATGTATACTTGCAGCCTTTGATTGAATAATTGCAGGAGTTATGGAGTAACGGTGTTGAGACATTTGATATTTCTTCTAAAACAATGTTCAAAATGCATGCTGCTTTACTATGGACCATTAGTGACTTCCCTGGGCCTGGGAATTTATCTGGTTGGAAAACTTATACGGGTTTGGCTTGTCCAGTTTGTAACTTTGATTTTGAGCCCAAATGGCTACCTCACAGTAGAAAATGGTGCTTCTTATACCATCGAAGATTTCTCGATGCATCTCATAGATTTCAGCTGAACAAATCAAAATTTAATGGTTTCATTGATCGTAGACCACCTCCAAAGTTGTTAACCGGTTCTGAAATATTGACACATCTTGAAAATGTTGAAACAGAATTTGGGAAGGTTCATCATTTGAATGATAGCGGAAAACGGGTCCGAAGTGCATCATCAAGTGAAATCAGAACGCAACAATGGAAGAAAAAAAGTATATTCTTTAAACTTTTGTATTGGGAATTTAATTTGTTGCACCACAATCTTGATGTGATGCATATTGAGAAGAATGTCTATGATAATTTGATTTTCACATTACTTAATGAGCATGGAAAGTCGAAGGATCATCTTAATGCTCGCAAAGACTTACAAGTAATGAACATAAAACGCGATCTCTGGCCAGATGAGAATGAAAAGTATGCTCCGGCCATTTTCGCAATGAAAAATAGGGATAAAGATACATTCCTTCGAATTATAAAGAATGTGACGGTATCTGATGGGTATTCGAGTAACATATCGAGGTGTGTTGACTTGATGAATCGTAAGTTACATGGATTGAAAAGTCACGATTCACATATTTTGTTATAGCAGTTACTACCATTGGCATTGCGTACATTATTACCTGAAAAAGTTACTGCTGTTGTACTCCAATTCTGTACATTTTTCAGGCAATTATGTGAGAAATTTGTACATCTATTTCATCTTGACAACCTCTAGGAGAGTTTTATATTGACTCTTTGTGCAATGGATATGATCTTTCCTCCATCGTTTTTTACTATCATGATGCATTTAACTGTTCATTTAGTTGAAGAATCTAAATTAGGAGGCCCCGTTCATTATCGATGGATGTATCCAATTGAGAGGTATTTTATTTATATGTTTTCTAGTTAAGTAAACAATTTTTGACATTTAAATAAATACATAATATTATTATTTTATTTCACAGATATCTTGGGAATTTGAAATCATACGTGAGAAATAAAGCTCAACCAGAAGGCTCTATTGCTGAAGGCTATTTGGCCAAGGAATGTCTTACCTTTTCTTCTAGGTATTTAGATGATATTGAGACAATATTTAATCGAGTTGGACGTGTTGAAGACACATCAACTCAATCTCAAATGCATCAGAAATCAAAAATATTTCCTGCTATTGGCCGATCAGTTGGGAGGACCTCAAATGTGACACTGACAGAATTGGAATTATTATAGGCACATAGATATGTGCTTCTGAATAGTGAAATTGCAGATCCATTTATTGAAGAGTTGAGGATACAAATAAAAGAGATGAATGAGAGGCTGAACATGAAATGAGAAAGATATAACGAAAGCTGTGAATAAAGAGCTTGTAGAATGGTTTGCACGACATGTAAGTTCATAAATATTGCAATAAATAAGAATATTAGTTTCACACATACAATTTGTAAATATATTAAATTATATTTCTTTTTTCAGATCATGAATACTGATACTCAAGCAGACTTGTCAGAAGATTTGATGTTTCTTGCTAGAGGTCCTATAAAGCAAGTTAGAAAGTTCGATGCTTATAATGTGAATGGCTTTAGATTTCATATAGTTGATCGAGAAGTGGGTTTGGAAACACAGAATAGTGGTATATTTACATTATCTGAAGTGGGATACTATGGAAAACTGCATGATATTATTGAATTAAACTACCATGGACATTTTTCTGTTGTTTTATTCAAATGAAAATGGGTCGATATTATCAGAGGTGTTAAAAGAGATTCATTGCAATTTACTTTTGTGAACTTCTGTCGCTTGATGGATGTTGGTGATCATGAAATGCATGATCCATATATCTTAGCATCGCAAGAAAAAATGGTATATTATGTGAATGATGTTGTGGATGAAGGGTGGAGTGTAGTTACTCATGTAATACAAATAGATTTGTATGATATGGGTGATGAAGTGGAAGATTTGACCTCTGAAATTGAATGTCATCAACAACAGGAAGCAGAATTATTTGTCCATCGTGATATTGAAAATATTAGTCTTGCAAAGATGAATGAAGTGGATGAAGCAATGGAGCATGAAACTGACATGATTGAAGGGGAAAATGATTGTATGTATAATTATTCATTCATGCAGTAACCACTTGTTTCATTTCTGCAGTCATTCATTATCATTGTTATATATATTTTGTTTGTTAGTATTGGGCATCTATTATCATTTTTAATTTTTTTTCTGCATAATTTTTTAAAAATATATATTCTGAACTTAATTTTATTTGATTAAATGACAGGAATGCCAAGGAGGAAGCGGTATACTATTTCTTCTAGCTCTGCGACAGATGCCGATCCATCTGGGTCACTCCCCACGACATCTGAGGCACCAGCTGCCTACACCCCCACACCATCTCCCCTTGCACCATCTCTCACACCATTAGAGGGCCTCCCATTAGAGGCTAAGTCGTCGACTCCCCGTACAGGTGCCTCATCAGTTGGGTAGCGACAGACCCCTTCCAGTTCATCCCGAACATACTAAAGGGTCACAGTCATAGGTATAAATTTTAATTAAATAAATTTATTGCATTTTGTTTATACTAATTGTTTTCTCATTGAAGATGACAAAAATAAAACCATGGAGAAACACTTAAAAATATCAGATATTTTGAACTTGAATGGCGAAAATATATTCATGCCATTTGATTCTTATGTGGTCCCTACGGATGACTCCGCGGGGTTACTTGGCCATATTATAGGTCAGTTGGTAGTGGATCCCATTTCCCTTCCCATTTCATATGATGATTGGAGACATATGCCTCCAAACTGGAAAAATGAAGTTTTTAATTCTCAAATAAAGGTAATTTTATTACATTATGGTTTAATTGAATGTCATGTTACTAATATGTTCAAAATGAATTTCTGTATACAGATGTTCTTCCACTTCACAGTTGCTGATGTGATAGCACAGAAGTGGACTTTGAAAAATCTCGGTAAAAAAAGGAAATATTTCAAATGGATATTGTGGTGTGATGTCAATGATACTTTGTTGACCTTGGAACAAATGTATGACAAGCTACCCAGTGGGGTACCGAAAGAGCAGTGGAATGTTTTTGTTGACAGGCATCGTGATGAGAAGCGGATGGTATTGAAATATATATTATTATATTATCCTCATTTTACATTAATACATGTATATGAAGAGGAGATGACATTGGATACATTACTGTTAAATTGCATTTTATTTATTTTAGGATCTCTCACGACAGAATGCATCAAACAGGGCGAAGCAAGTCATCCCTCACACGGCGGGCTCAAAAATCTTTTCTAGAAGCCGAATGTCATTGGTAATATTTTAAATAGTTTAAATATTTATAATACAATATTATCTATTTAATATATTGAATTTTTTATTTATCTTTGCTTAATGCAGTCACAGAATTTAGGGCACGAAGCCTCCCGGACTGAACTGTGGTTGGATGTTCACAGAAAATCAGATGACTCTTTTGTTAATGAGCCTACCAAATAAGTTGGGGTATGAAGTCAAATTTTTATTATAATAACTTATTATCAGTTTTTACTGTGTTAATATGTATTGATATTTGATTTATAGGTAAAAATTAAAGAACTATGGGATGCCAATCCTGCGCAGTCCTACTCAGTCTCCCAGGATGACCCAGTTGCTCAAGTCCTTGGGAAGGAGCATCCTGGTAGAGTGTGCGGGATGGGTTTGGGACCCATACCATATGAGGTATTTAGCAGGACATTAGGGATTCCAGCCTCATCTACTCCTGGTTATAGTCATCCCATGGCTGAAGATTCTCAGAGGGAGATTTCTTCTCTACGAGCCACAGTTCAAGACCAAGGGGCTCAGATATCCGCTATGCAGAAAGCATTGACTGATTTATATCAGCAGATGAGAAGATATGCCCCCAGTGGTAGTGCACCGAGTGGTGGTGAGCAGGTAAATCACAAAAAATCAAAATCATTTAGTTTGAAAACTTTTATTGGTTTTAAGTTTAATTATAAATATGCAACAATATTTAGTTTTCAATATAATGTTCTTACAGGTGGCAGCAGGAGATGGAGGTGGAGAGGGTGATGATGCATCATCGGACCATGAGTAGTATTGTTTATGTGTTGAACAAATATGGGAAAGGTTGGTTTGTATATATAACATGTGTGGTTTATGGAACCTTTAAAAAACCATTGGTCTTGGAGGAGCTTCATTGGATAACCTTGAATGATCACAATAACCTCAGGTGGTAAAGATAATGATGTGTTTGTTTCATTGTTTAGATGATCTATGGTAATAGGCTCTTTGATGTTTCTGTTGTAAATTCAGCATTGGGAATTGGACTCATTATGGTGTTGCATGTCCAAACATCCATGTTTATTGGATATCACTAGATCAAGATGGTTTTCTGAGGTGATTTTCATGATCATTAATAGTTTTTATGAGGCACGTAACCACATCACAAGAAAACCAATGCAACTCCCTTACCATGAAGCTTCCCTCTTTTCTAACTTGTATTTTATGAACATATTGGGAGATTGTTAGATGACATGTCATATGATAAAAAAGAATAATCATAGGGGTTTTTCATGATTAATTGGGCTATTTCATGGGGCTTCACATGATCAGGAACAGATCACATGAATTGCATAACCCCTTTGCATGATGTTCCTAGGGTCATGTGATCATGAGCCTCATTGAAGTTCACAAGGTCCTTGTGACCTAGGTGATTAATCTATATGTATACATGCTATAATTTTCTTTCCTTTGGTTATATATTAATACCTATGCTTTGGGTATTTCTTTGTTCCTAAAATATACAATGCTCATTTGTCTAGCGTCAAAAAATGCCCCCCCACAAAAGTGATGTTCGAAGGAACAAGGACTCAGTTATGAGGTAGGAAATGACTTCATGAGTATCTTATACTTTCTCTGGTTGGAATTCAAAACATCTTTTGGTCTTCAATAAGTCCATTCATATTCCTTGAGGTTCCCTATAAATAGGGGGTGAGAGGCTGGTCATTTGACCGGTGACATGAAGCTCCATAACTCTCAAAACCTTCTCTCTCGTGCGATTGTTTTGCAAGACAACTTTGCATGACCTCATCACAAGAACCATACAAGAGACCTAATCATGTGATCATGTCACTTGACCTCTTTGTGTAATCACCTTGTCGAAATATCTCACTTAATCAATCCATGAACTAATCAATGGTAATTTATTTGAACTTTGATGCACACCCTTGGCCATTAGTCTATCTTATGTGATTCGGTTGTCTCTTGAGGATTTTTTCATGATATACTAATCTTTATGTGATTCATGTGACCTTCACATGGTAACATGATTATATTTATTAAGAAAAATCATGTGATCAAAAGATGTTTTATGGGTTATGTGATTTTCGTGACCTAGAATGGATCATGTGGTCCACGTAATGTTTTCCATGTTATGCACTTATTTTGTTTGATTAGCACAACTGATTCTCTCTTAATGGTTACATATCATCTAATATATTCTCTATTCTCTTTAAATATGTCCTCTATTTCTCAAATGTCTTATTATCTGGTAGACTGGAGAGACCTTATTTCCTGGAACCATAATGTCAATCATTGATACAAAGTATTTTATAATAATGATGTTTTAAAGGTTCTTATTCTGACTGAAAATCAACCCATTTAATCCTCGTTCCTCCTCCTTATAGGACAAATGACTAGTAGTGATCCATCCCCTCTCTTCTTTGGCACATTTTGATCCATACACTTTAATCCTTTATGGAATCAAATATTTTCAATTTTGATCATCTCTAAACTATAAGTATAAATCCATGTGACCCCCAATCTCTTATTTCATTTGATGTTATCTTGTGTTTCATTCTAAATTCATAATTTTAGGTATTTTGTATGCTTTAGGTATTCTTATTGAATTGGATCAACTTTTTCATCAACATTAAATGAAAGGGTGTTTATGAATATTGCGTAGGTGATGCATAAATTTTCTACTTATTATATATATGTTGTATGTGTTGTTTGATGCACAAGTGTAGAAGGGAAGGTAACAATGGATCAGGATGGAACAAAATTAGATTTCCTCATAGATGAGATTCAGGAAAGGTTTTTTAGGGCTGTGTAAGGTCCTCTGGTTTATAATTATTAATCATGTACATCCATGAATTAAATTTAAATTGGTGGTAGAACTTGGAATGATAACCAAGAGGGGTATGTATTAATGTGAAATGATAATATCTTAAAAGTTATTTAAAGAAATTCCTCAATGATGATGAATTGTATAGAACATAATTGATAGTGGAGATCTTATCCAAGTAAGAGTGACTTGATTAAAATGATGTATATTTTTGGTTGGGTGTAATTAAATTCTTGTTATTACTTGGTGCTTTAGTTGGGTTTCATTCCAATGATGTTTCTATATTGTTAATTAGGTTTGGCATAATGCTAACCATTTCGTTGTCATGCTATATAGGTTGGATATTTTTTAACCATGTTGAACACTTTATAATACGTTGTATAAGATGCCAACTATCATTCTTTTTGGTATATGGGTTGGGTGTGATTCCAACCAAATTTTTGTGGTTATGTAGGTTAAACATGATTCTGACAATTTATCTTGGTTTTTACATAGATTGGGATTAATTCCAAATATTCCTATGACTTCTTATATGGGTTGGGTGCAATTAAAACTAATGTTCTTGTTAGTTACATGGGTTGAATGTAATTCCAACTATTCTTATTATTTATTATATGGGTTGGGTGTAATGTTAACCATTGTTATCATCATGTATATATGTTGGGTGTAACACCAAACCTTCTCTTCTTTGATAGTTGTGTTGGGTGTGATTAAAACCATGAATGTTTTTAGTACATGCATTGGTACTGATGTTAACCATGTTAAGTGTAACACCAAACCTTCTCTTCTTTGATAGTTGTTCATGCTATTCATCATTACGAGGAGGCATGTATTTTTTAGTTTATCATGTACCATAAACCATAATTCCATAGTGAGTTGATTATTTGATGGTTTCTAGGAACCAAAACTATTTATCTAGCCCATGGTGAGATAGAAATTGGCCTATGAAATATTTTTAAGCTTGGGGGAATACTTCTATTAGTGGAAACATATGATGAATTCCTTCCCGTTGAGAATGTTTGGCATGATAAATGGTTTCTTGTTTGGTTTTTTTCAGGGAAGTGGTGCAGTATAAGCAGAAATGATATTTTTTTCGGGTCAGCATTTCATGGCGGTTTTAACCGCCGCTAATGTTTTACCACTTATACATTTAGTGGCGGTTTAAACTGCCGCTAAATGTAATCGACAATACACTTAGCGGCGGTTAAAAACGCCACGAAATCACGTCAGAATTAGCGGCGGTTTTAACCACCGCTAAGCAGGCGCATGACACGCCTGAATTTCACAGCGATTATAGCCACCGCTAATTAAATAGCCCTTAAAACCGCCACTAAATTTACCAAAAACCGCCGCGAAATGAGGTACTACGACGCTTTTATTTGACCGCCGCAAAATGCATAAAACCGCCGCTAATAGATTGTCGGCACCAAGTTTAGAGGCGGTTTCTGTAAACCGCCACCAAACCATATAGTGGTGGTTTAAACCGCCGCTATATGAAAAAAAAATGCTACTAATAGGCGGGTTTCCTGTAGTGTCTCCAGTAATAACGGTTGAGAAATCATTTGGGTTAGGGTTGATGATTTCTCTTCCCTTATAATTCCCATGTCTAGACTTACTAGTTCATTAATCAATGGATCTCTTTGAATCCTCATCACAGAAAGAACAATTGGTTCTTTCCTACTTAATGCATCAGCGACTTTGTTTACTCTTTCGGGATGATAATTAATTAAACAATAATAGTCTTTAATAAGTTCCATCCATCTCCTTTGTGTCATGTTCAATTCCTTTTGTGTGAAAATATACTTCAAACTTTTATGGTCTGTGTATATATCACATTTCTCCCCATAAAGATAGTGCCTCCATATCTTCAGAGCAAAAATGACTGCATCCAGCTCCAGATCATGTGTAGGATAGTTCTGCTCATGAGTCTTTAACTATCAAGATGCATATGCAATGACTTTTTCATTTTTCATGAGGAAACACCCAATCCCTTTTAGAGATGCATAACTAAAAATAACAAATCCTTCTCCACTTGAGGGAAGAGTTAGCATGGGTGTGGTAACAAATCACTTATTCATCTCTTGGAAACTTTCCTCACACTTCTTTTTTTAGATGAACTTGACCCCTTTTCGAGTTAATTTGGTTAATGGATTAGAAATTTATGAAATTATTTCACAAATCTCCTATAATATCCCATTAATCCCAGGAAACTATGAATATTAGTTATTATTATAGGTTGAGGCCACTCCTCTACAACCTTTTTCTTTGTAGGTTCAACTGTGATTCCTTCATTGGTTATAATGTTCCCCAAGAAAGCAAATTGTTGTAACCAAAATTCACATTTTATGAACTTTCCAAAAAGCCTATCCCTTCGTAGAGTTTTCAAAATAACCCTTATATGATCTTCATGCTCCTCAAAAAAATTTAGAATATATTATAATATCATCAATAAAAACTACCACAAAGTTATCAAGGTATTCATTAAAGACTCTATTCAAAAAATCCAAAAAAAATAGTAGGTGCATTAGTCAGTCCAAAGGGAATAAAAACAAACTCATAATGCCCATATCTTGATCAGAAGGAATTTTTTTTAATATATTCTTTCTACACCCTCAATTGATGATAACCAGATCGAAGATCAATCTTAGAGAAGAAATGATTCCCAAGAAGTTGGTCAAATAATCCATCAATTCTTGGAAGAGGGTATTTGTTCTTCACTGTGATCCCATTTAGTTCTCTATAATAAATTTATATCTGCATTGATCCATCCTTCTTCTTCACAAATAGAATAGGTTCTCCCCAAGTAGACACACTTGGATGGATAAACCCCTTCTCCAAAATATCTTGCAGTTTCTTATATAATTACTCTAGCTCCAAATTTTCTATTCTATATGGGGTCTTTGATATCGGATGAGATTCATGTATGAGTTCAATAGATAACTATACCTCTCTTTCCGAAGGAGGTCTGTGTAACTCCTCAAGAAATACGTCAATGCATTCTTGGATGATGGGGACATTTTCTATCCTTAAACTCTCATTTCCTTCTTCTTATTCACTAATAAACTCTATAAATAAGGATATATGAGGTTCTTCTAGACAAAGATCAGGTTGAGATGTCTCTCCTTGGAATATAACTGTAGGTTTTCCATTCAAGACTACTGATATTTCCTTGCTTCTGCATTTGATCTTAGCATTATACTTTGAGAGCTAGTTCATCCCTAGTATAATGTCGAATTCCAGCATGGTAATGACTACTATATTTTTGATAATATTGTGATCACTAAAGTAAATAATAGAGTTTCTAAAAACCAATGATGATTGGATAATACCACCAGGAGTCTTGACTGATAACTCTACTTTTACCAATTCAGGGGTTTATTCTAAATTCTTTACAAACTTGGAGGAAATGAAGGAATGTGTAGAACCAGAATCAAACAAAGTACTTTCTAGATTTTAGATAACAACAAGAGTACCTTCCACCAAATCATTAGGATCTTCAACATTATCTTTAGTGATATTAAAAGTGTGTCTTTGCTCCCCGGGCCTTTGTTGAGGCTGATGGTGGTTCCCCTCTACTACCCTCAGATTTGGACAGTGATTGGAAAAGTTCCCAAGTTGTCCACACTTATAGCATTGGACATCAAGTAGGTCTTACACCATCTTCCCTTTTTAGTTAGTGTTGGGAAGTTGTGGATTCATCTCACCATGACAATTTTTTGCGATATGGCCATCTCTTCCACACTTTTAGCACTTCCCACTCCTGAGAAGGCATTTCCCTGGATACTTCTTCCCATATTTATTACACGTTAGATGTTTCAATTTCTTTCCTCCTCTTCCTTGATCAAAATTCATCCCTAAGCATGGATCCATCAATCTTTTCTTTTCACTGTACTTATGAGATCATTGCGTCTCACCAAACTTCAGGTCGACTTTCATCACACTTCGCTTGATCTCCTCATAACTATCATAGTCTCATTTGGATAGATTCTTCCGAAGATGAGGACTCAGTCCACCGAATAATCTATCAACCTTACCATTTGGATCCATGAAAAATCAATAGGTGTAACATGAAAGGCTTGCGAAGTTCATCTCTTAGCTTCTGACAGATTCATTCTCCTTCTGCTTCAGCTCAAGAAAGTCCTTCTCTATTCTTGTTCGCATCAATCGAGGGAAATACTTATTGAAGAAAATCTCTCTAAACTCTTCCCAATCCATAGCTTCAACCTCCACTCTTTTCATCTCATTTTTAATCATCTCCCACCACTGATCAGTTTCTCCCTATAAGCAGTAAACAACCAGAGTGACCTTCTCTTATTCTGAACGGTGGATCACAGAAAAGATCTTATCGATAGAGTTGATCCACTATTCAGAAATCAATGGGTCGGTATATCCACTAATGTTTAGTGGTCATTGATTCATAAAGGACTGAATAGGAATGATGTTCCCTTCGCAGTGAGATCAGTCTCTTAGCTTTGGTCAAGTTATTTCCCATAACTTGTGTCAGTTGTTTCATCATTCTCATGAAAGTTTCCATTCCGGATTCCATCAGAGGATTGTCAGTGCATGTTCCATTACGGTCACCATTTTCATGGTTCCTTCTATTTCCCTCCATTTTATAAAATAATAAAACCTTAGTGATAAGCTTATTTAATTTATGAATCTTTTAACAATAAAGGATTTTATGTCTTAAAACTTCATGCTTAAACAATTACATTTCTCTATAAATCCTTCATAATGATTCATAAAAAGCTTATCATTAACCAAACATATCCCCCAGGAGTGTCAAACTATGAGTGAAAAATGTATTATTGTTGTGTACTAGGATACCCCAGGTCAAGCCCGAAACTCCATGTCATAGTTTTCACTCCTAGGTACTTCTGTTCTAGAGCCACATTCACTTGTTCATATCTAGATAGGTATTTATTTATTTTGAAACCACTTACTTAATATTTCACCAAATACTAGGAATTTTTCCTATATTTAAACTTTTTATAAGGTTCTTCCTAAATTTTTCATATCCTAATTTCTATAAATAACTAAACTATACTTTGATACCAACTATGGAATCCCGCCTTTTTATTACATAACTTTTCATTACATTTTACAAACATGGGATCTTTAAAGTATAGTGTCTTGGAAATCAGGAGCATAATACATGAAAACTTAAAACACTATTATAAATCCCCTTGAAAAAAACTTAATGAAAATTTCATCCTATGTACAATTACTACATCTCATAACATGTATATATACATCAAAGGAAAGGGTGAGCAGAAGGCTTAGTAAGGAAATCAAGGGAATAAGTTTACTTGTGATATCAATAAGAACTTGATAAAAAACATAAAGTCATGAAAAATGGAAGAAGAGTAATATAATAATAAAAATAACATGAATAATAACATGAATATGTGGCTAAAACATTTAATTTATAAATTCATGAACATATCACCAAGGTTCATCCCCAAGGTGTCATAAAAATTGTCAGGGTTATTCACCAAGGTATCATGAAACTTGTCATCTCTAGAGACTAAATTCTTTACCCAATAAATTGGAGAAATATCAGTGAGAACCCTTAATATGTATTTATTTTCATGTGATCCACATAGATCATAAGAAGACATTTCATAAATAAACTAAAGAGAATAAAATAAATGGGTTTCATGTCAATATCGTAACGTTTAAAAAGTTCTTAAAAATAAGATCATTATGACATTTATAACCCATGGAAAGTGAGTGAGGGTTATATGTATGTCAATTAAAGAAACAAATAGGTCAATTTTATGTCTTTATTAATACCCCTAGAAATTAAAATGTATTTGGGTATTCACATAAATAAAACAAGATAATTTCTTGATAAAAAGAGATAGATTTTGAGGGAAAATTCTCCAGCATAATGGCTACATAACATGTTTTTAGAAAACATTAAAAAGATAGGGGACAAGGATAAAACACTAAAAAATAACACATAATACAGTATAGGTACAAATAAAATAAAAATAAGACAATTGAATGTATATTTTAATGACATACCACATGATAAGGAAACTTGAAAGAAAATAGAAGATGCGATTTCTTTTACAAAAAAATCAGCAGCCTAACGGCGTCGCATAAAATTCAAAAAAATAAGTTGATGAGAGCGAAAGGGTCTCTCATAATTTGGACATAAAATTAAAATCAATAAGTACATAGAATAACATACCTCAAAATAATAATATGTAAACTTAAAGACATAACATAAAGGAAGTCATGACTTAAAAGAGGAGGGTGAAAGGTTCCCTTACCTTGAAGAGTAACTTCAAAATCTCTAAGGTTGGGACCTTGGGGGGATTGAGGGAACCTTGGGAGGACTCCTTGGGAGGTAAAAAGGTCATATATTCGTTGAGGAGGATTTTGGAATTACAGGAATGAGGGAATGGCTTGGTATTTATAGAAAAAGTGAGGGAATATTTTATTAATTTCCAAGGGACACCTTATTAGTGGTATTTACAAAACCATGGGCTTGCCCATGGTATTAGACACTTGGGAAACCTAATATAATATATTACTATTCACAGGTCGACCAGAAAGATTTCATCATTATTACATCATTAATGATGTCATTAATCACACTGAAACTCAAAACTGTATTTTAATTATTCACCAAAAAACAAAACATTTTATAAAAATCTCATAAATTCACCCTAACCTAATATCGATGCTCTGAATTCAAAAATGAACTTCATTTTATGAAAATAATTTTCTAATTATGAGATATTTAATTTTTTAAATTAAAAACACTATTTACCTGAAAAAATACTAATACTTAACTAATAATTTCTGAAACAGTTATTTACTTATGCTATTATATCACTTCACCATTCAAGATGCCTAAATTATATTTATACTTTCTTAAGTGAGGTTACTATTCTATTGGTCACATTACTATTCATAAGGGTAATATTACTATTCATACTTTATTATTCACTAATAATTAAGTTAATCGTATTCGACTCTAAATTTATTACTCATCACAACTGTAGAAAACCTTTTTTTGAAAATCATTTCACATTATTAATTATTTAATGTATATAAAAACATTTTAAAATGCCCTTTTTCTAAAATTCACCAATAATATGGAACTTCTATAAATTTATCCTATATTTATTTTGACATTTTAAATCCACAAATTTAACATAATAATAAATAAAAAATTTATTTACACAAAAGGATTACACAATGTAACTAAGGTCTTGTTACATAGCCCCTTATAACACCTGTATGGGACCTAAGTGTAAGATGTGTTATGGTGATAGAATCTTGAGGTGGCTCAGGCAACATTGCCCAAGTGGTTATTTCTATCATCTTTAACTTCTCTTGTAGGTGATTTTGTTCAAGCTTTACATGTTGAAGCTTATCCTGGGCTTAGTCCAGAGCAAATCTTAGTGACATAACCTCTTTCCCAAGCTCTGATAGATGGGATTCATACGGCCCGAGTCTACTGGATGAGGCCATCAACTCCTCTTTCTGTATTAATTAACCATGATCACTTATATTTATAAACAATAATCATAATGTTAAGAATTTAGTTTCCAATGATCATATTGACCAACGGTCATATAACAGTCAAAACCCAGTGGTATTATTTTAAATATACTCATTTCATTAATTAAAGGATAAAGTTTTGTTGATTATAAAATAAAATAATATACAAATTAAAGAAACAAAAATTATTCAAAAGTTTGGGTTATTAAATGAGACACTTATTTTTTAAATCTTTGTAAATATATTGTCACGACCCATCCCCCAGGGCCCATGTCGTGACTACCCCAAGCCCACCTTCTATAGGTCAGGGGCAGGAGACTATCACCGAAAGGCATATTCCCTAAAACCGGGGAGGAATTTCCTTTATAACCTTTAAACACACACAACCAAGCACACAGAAAGTTACGAACACAAGTAAAATTTATAGTAAATAGGGTGTTTACAGTAAGAAAAAGGAGCCAGAATATAAGCCCAACTGGAAAGTACAAGGAAACTAAAAAGTACAAGTAAATTGAAACAGCTCTAGTGAACACCTTCCAAGGATCCTACCTGAAGGGTAGGTACAGCTCTCGAAGGGTCGTGTCTATGGTACACCTCGTCTAAGGTCTACCTCCGAGCTGCCTCCAGAACTGGTACCCCCATCCTCAGTCATCATTTTTCATCATTTTCACCAAACACAAAAATGTGCGGACATAGCCCATGCAGAGGTGAGTATAACGATACTCAGTAGGGACATCGATACCCTCGAAGGTCTCACAAAACCCACAAAGGATAACCACAAAGCATAAAAACATCTGACAACCCTACTTAGGTATATTCCCATACATATACCTAAGTTATCAAGTATACCCATCTCATTTATGAGGAAACACAAGACCCAACTCTTAGCCAAAGTACAACTGTTCCATGTAGGAAAGAATACCACGAAGATAACACCAAAAGGGTAAGTACCACGAAGGTAACGCCATATAGAAGAATACCACGAATGTATCACCACGAAGGTAAGTACCACAATGTTATGCCACACAGAATAATACCACAAAGGTATCACTACAAAGTTAAGGACTCATCACACACTAGGTATAACTTAGGTACGGAAGAAAATATGATTAGATATAACTACTGAATCATCTTACTCTGTTAAGAAGCAGACCCACGTAGGATCCTAGTACAGCAGACCCACGTAGGATCCTAGTATAGAAGACCCACGTAGGATCCTAGAGTAGTCTAATGTGGATTCCTAGAGCGGATCCAAGTGAGACTCTCAAACACAGACCCATGTAGGATCCCAAAGCACAGACCCACATAGGATCCAAAATCACATACCCACATAGGATCCTTTTCTCGTGTTACAGGCAGCTACAGGGTTCTTGTACTAAGCTCACTTGATTCTGGGAGGTTCCACTCCTCAAGACATAGTTCAATACTCCAACTTCCATGAAGTACCATGAAGAAGTATCCCAAAGGACCACCACATGATAGGGGTCTCAATGCAACAGATGGTGTGTTAATCAGACGCCCGGTCTGTAAGTTATTGGCCTTTTAGTCCCAAGGGCCCAGTTGGATTCGTGTCCGATCCAACCTGGTCATACACTAACTTTATCCAAAACTCAAGTGGGGTATACGAAAAATAATATCTCAATACAAGGTTTATAGTGCCGTATAAGCTTCATCAAACAGACGCACGTAGCTCAAGATATATTAAAAAGAACAAAAAGGGTCAAACTTTGTTCGGGTCCGGTCTGACCCGGCCTGCTGGGTCTGGCTCAGCCCACGGGGCAGCCCGCATTGGGTAGCCTGTGGTGCGGCAACCCAATGGTCTCACGGCTGGCCGGTCGACTAGCCTCCTCCGTGGGGCGCGGTCATGTGTCGCGCCCTCACTAGTGGCTGGCAGTGAGCTGTCCGCCCTCGCCTCAACATCGGGGCATAAGGTCACAACGCCTGCACACCCGGCGGTGTGTACACGCACCACCATTTCCCCTTCACGCGGTCAGATTCCGCCCTTTCTTCTACATGGACAATGGCCCATAGCCCTTCTCCAGCAACACGGTCACGCCACCATCTTCATCGCGGTTGGCCAGAGTGCCAGCTTCCACTCTCGAGCCCTTCGATTTCGGTTGTCGGTGACGTTCTTCGGGTCACTGAGTGTGCCCTAGTGGCTCGATCTTCTTTTATAAAATTTCCTCACTCACCTCGGGACGTCTCCAACAATTCAAGACCCTCAAAAATTCACATAGGTTATGGAGAGGCCAGTCCATGTTTGTTTGGCATGAACCCTCCACGTTAGAACAGTAGCAAGTAGCTTAAATGTTCTTGAATCATGAAGAACGAAAAGAACGGAGTAAGGGAGTATACAAAAAACAATAAACCCTACCTCGATTGCTCGTTGGAGTTGTCGTGAGAAGAATTCGGTGAAGTCGATGAGGGTTCTAACGATCATCGCTTCCGTAACACGCTTACAAAGTTGGGCTCATGTGTCCTCCTCATTATTGATTCTGAAGTATGTTTTTCATTAGAGAGGGCGTTCGTCGTTGGAGAAATATTTTCTCCAAATTTATACCCAAGCCTCCCTTTCTCCAACAATTTCCCCAAGGAAATGAGGATCCAATTAATTAAAATAGGTTTATCAATTTAATTTACGTTGGCACTACTAAAGTTGGCACAATTAAATGGCACAATTAATTGTATTGTGTTGACACAATTAAATGGTACAATTAATTGTATTGCGTTGACACAATTAAATGGAAAAATTAATTGTATTTTGTTGACATAATTAAATGGGAGGATTCCAAGGGACTTCCCCACATTAAAGAGGAGTTCGGGTGGTCCCCACCACTAGAATTCAAAAAGGAGGGATTTCAAAAGAAAAATAAAATGTTAATTATTTTATTTTTATTCTTCCATGAAAAAGTGAAAAACTATCTTCTACCCTCGACCTACTGTGGTTGAGGTGAAGGTATCCTTAAGAGAATATAGGCGCTGCGAGTTCAACGGTGTCCTCATATTTTAATTTGAGCACCAGTTCAAAAGTTACAAAAACCTATTTTCAAGTTAACTGAACATACTTAAAAAAGTTCAAAAATTCATTTCGGGCACTTCGGGCCTCAGAATCATGCGTCGTCATTTTTTTTGAACTCGTAATATTCCATATAATTAAAAAATAATTACATAGAATTTTTCCGGGTCTTTACATTCTCCCCACCTCAGGGGTTTGAATACTTGAAAGCCACATCACAAAAATTAGGAAAACAAGTGGGGGTACTGATCATGAATATGAGCCTCATTCTCCCATGTGCTTTCCTAGAGGTTCTCGTGCTACCAACATACATGCACCAAAGGTATTGACCACCCACAAAGGACCCACCCCTGTCGATCCTAAATCTCCACTAGAACCTCTGAAAACGTCACCCCATCATTGATGTCTATCTCACCCCAGTCAATGATGTGTGAAGGGTCTTTCACGTATCTCCTCAGCTGGGATATGTGGAAGACGTCGTGCACCCAGTGCAGCTGAGGTGGAAGAGCTAAGCGGTAAGCCACCTCGCCAACTCTACTGAGGACTTGAAAGGGTCTGATGAACCTCAAAGATAACTTGTTGCCCCGGCCAAATCTCCACAAACCTTATTATTGTGAGACTCATAGAAAGATGTGGTCACCATCCTAGAAATACAAAGTTCTCCATATCTAGTTGGCATAAGACTTTTTTCTGCTCTATGCAGTCTTCATCCCCTCCTGGATGATCTGCACCTTCTCTGTGGTAGCCCGTACCATATCTAGCCTCATGAGTGCTGACTCCCCTGGGTCAGTCTAGCACAAAGGCGATCTGAAAGGTCATTCGTAAAGAGACTTGAAAGGTGTCATCCCAATGGTGGAGTGATATCTGTTGTTGTATGAAAACTCTAACAAGTGAAAATGATCCTCCCAGTTGCGACCGAAGTCGAGGCCGTAAGCACGCAGCATGTTCTTGAGGGTCTAAATGGTCCGCTCAGTCTGTACATCTGTCTGAGGATGGAAGGCGGTGCTCAAACGAAGTTGCATCCTGAAATCCTCCTATAACCCCTTTCATAGCTGGGAAGTGAAACGTGCATCTCGATCAGAGACAATCTTCGAGGGTACTCCATGTAGCCGCACAATCTCCTACACATAGAAGCATCCAAGCTCTATACTGAACCCTACTCTCTGATCAGTAGGAAGTGGGTCGACTTGGTGAGTCAGTCAATGATTACCCAGATCAAATCATGGCTCTTGAATGTACATGGAAGTTCTGTCATGAAGTCCATGGATATTCCATCCCAGTTCCACTCTGGGAACTCTAAAGGATGAACTAAGTCTGCTAGTACCTGATGCTCCACCATCACTTGCTGACATGTGAGGCACCGAGGGAAAAACTCTACTACTTATTTCTTCATTCCTGGCCACCAATGATATCGTCAGAGATCCTGGTACATCTTTTCCACTCTTGGATGTACTACTAGAGGGGATGTGTGTAAATCCCTCAACACTTCCTGCTGAAGTGACACTGGTACCATGGTACATCCTCTGAAGAGGATGGTGTTCTCCCCACCTTCAAAAAATACATCAACTGCCTATCTTGTGGATATCTAAGCATGTTGAGCCTCCCAGTCAATGTCCCCATGCTGCGCCTCCCTGACTCGCTGAAGAAGTGGGGGAGTGACTGTAAGAGACTGAATAAAAGCTGCTCCATCTTGATCCATAAAGGATATTTTCAAATCGGCCAGCTGCTCCATCACCTCGCCTAGAAGTTTTATACCAGATATCTTGTTGAGTTCATCTTCTACAACGTTCCCCTTCCCAGGAGTATAGACTATCTCAAATTCATAGTACTGGAGGAACTCAAGCCAATGTTGCTATCTCAGGTTCAGGTCCTTCTGAGAGAAGATATACTTAATACTCTTGTGATCAGAGTAGACTATAAAACGTTTTCCCATCAAGTAATGTTGCCATATCTTCAAGGCGAAGACCACTGTTGCTAAATCTAGGTCATGGGTAGTGTAGTTCTGCTCATGTTTTCTTAGCTGTTGAGAACCATATGCAATAACTATTCACTCCTGCATCAGGACACATCTAAGCCCAGACCTTGATGTGTCGCAGTAGACTATGTACCCAACGCCCTCCACCAGAAGCCTCAAGATGGGGGAACTAGTCAGCCTATTCCTCAGCTCCTAAAAACTCTGATGGCATCTCTCCGACCACACGAAGGGTTTCCCCTTCTTCATCAACGTTGATAAAGGTGTTGAAACTACGGAGAAATCTTGATAAAACCTCCAGTAGTATTCGGCAAAACCCAAGAAACTTCGTACCTTCGTCACACTCCTAAGTGGATCCCAAGAAAGTACCACCTCAATCTTTGCAAGATCCACCGCAACCCCAGGCTCTGAGATGACATGTCCTAGGAATTGAACCTCTCAGATCCAGAACTGGCACTTCGAGAACTTACCATAAAGTTGGTGCTCTCAGAGTGTGTCTAGAACTATCTGAAAATGATAATTGTGCTCCTCCTCAATAGCCGAGTAGATCAAAATGTCATCGATGAAGACTACTAAAAAGTGAACAAGGTATGGCTGAAAGATCCTGTTCATAAGTCCCATGAACACTGCTGGAGTGTTGTTCATGCTGAAGGGCATAACAAAGAACTCATAGTGTCCATACCGACATCTAAAAGTTGTCTTATATACATCCTTGTCTCGTACTCTGATCTGGTGATAGCCTGATCTAAGTTATATCTTTGAGAACCACTGTACTCCTTTCAACTGATCAAAGAGGTCATTAATCCTTGGAAGTGGGTACTTTTTCCTCACGATCACATGGTTTAGGCATCGATAGTCAACACAAAGTCTCAATCTCCCATCTGCCTTCTTGGAGAACAAAATCGGGGCTGCCCAAGATGAAACACTAGGCTGGATGAACCCCTTCCCCTGTAAGTACTCCATCTATACCCGCAGCTCACGAATCTCTACAAGAGCCATCTGATATGCTGGTGTAGATATCGGTGTCGTCCTAGAATACAAGTCAATGTAAAAGTCCACCTATCTATGAGGAGGTAGACCTGGAACATCATCAGGTAAGACATCTGTGTACTGGTCCACCACTATAGGATAACTCGGACTCTCCACATCAACCGCTCTGAGGGTAAGGCTAGCCAACTGATGAGTGATCAGCTTCACTCTCCTCTGGTTAAGTCCATCATGTGCTGTAAAGGCTCCCTTCTCACCGGTGAAGGTAAACCTAGTCCCATCAGTGTGGACACACCGCACTTTATGCCTAATATAGTCAATCTAAGCATCGACTGTAGATAACCAGTCCATACCCAAGATGATGTCTTAAGGCCTCGATGCCGCTACTAGGAGATCTCAGCTGAAGATCTCGCCTCCTATAGTAAGATTACACTACTGGAACCAGTGCGTAATCGTCAAATCTACTCCCATAGAAGTCTGTAGCCATGAGGATTGAGCCAACAACTCTGTCGGAATCTCTGAGCTCCCAAAGAGGGTAGTAAAAATAAAAGAATGGCTGGAACCTATGTCTATAAGTACTACAGCTAAGGTGGAGTAGAAACATATCATACCTCATGTCATCTTCGGAGCATCGTGATCGTAGGCCTCAGCTGCCTAGAGATGAGCTCGCCCCTGTCCACCTGCTCCCTGTGTTCGGGGTGGACCACCTGGTGGTGGTGGCGGTAACATCTCGAATCATCACCCACCGCCAGATGCACGTCCAGCTCCTCTTCCATGTCCGCCTGCTCCCTACGGACCTCCTCGGTCGAACCTATGTCTCTACCTAGATAGTCCTTTGACTGTCTACTGATCATCTGTATGGTAGGTCAGACAATCATGAGCCATGTGACCATGCCCGCCGTATGTGTAACACTGCCTGCTCCTCGCATGACTAGCTCTATCTCTGGTGCCTTGCAAAACAGACCTTGAATCCTACAGTCGCCCACCTGTAGGTATGGTCCTCTTGGACCTCTATGACATCTGTCTGTTTCCAGCTGCATAAGACTCTACTACGTGACGCCCGGTGGTGGGTCTCACTGCTGGTGACTGCTCAGTAAGAAAACTCTCCACTAAGAGGGTTCTCTCTAACACCTCTGTCTACGTCGGGATGCTCAGAGAAATCATCAAAGCCCAGATCTCCCGCCTGAGTCCTTACTCAAAGGTCTGGGCCCTAAATAATGGGTCTCGCACCATATTAGTGGATTAGCGTGAGAGTTAGGTGAACCTTGCTGAGTACTGAGCCACAGTCAAGCTTCTCTACTACAGATGAAGAAGCTCCTATATGCGCACTGGGCGAAGGGTTGTTGGGAAAAACTTTTCCCAAAATAGGCTCTTAAAGTCTGCCTATAGAAGTGTCACCTCGTCATGAACCTAGATAATCAAGCTCCACCATATGCCTGCTACTTCCTGTAGATGACTGGTGGCAAGGATCACCATGAGATTATATGGTGTCCCTACCAGTCGAAAGACTCTCACCATGGCCTCCAGCCAATCCTCAGCCGCCTGTGGGTCCGTCTCACCCCTGAACCTCAGTGGCCTCTGGCGTTGGAACTCATGCAACGTGCTCAAGAGGAATTCACACTATACTACTGGGGATGGATCCATCAGTGGCCCAATGGGTAATGGTAGCACTAGTGCCTCCGCTGGTGCCCCTGCTAATAAAGGGCCCTGCACCAAGGCCTCATCGCTCGGTGGGCTATCATCACATACTATACCCAAAACCCTAGCTGGTTGTCTGCATGGTGGAATCTTGAAAATAAACAGGTGTTCCATGGTCAATAAGTTATACCTGGTGAGCTGACTCAAAAAGATCATAAAGAAAACTTTTCAAAACATACATTCAATTAGTGTTTTCGTTCACTGAGTCAGAAATCAGAAGTCAGGGTTCTGGTGTATGGATACGTTGGTCATCGCACCAACACTGAATTCTTTAAACTGATAACCACACTCACTACACTTAACACTATTTCTGTTAAAAAGTTTAGAGTCCAATGTTCTATGGTATAACCAACTCCTCTGATACCAATCTGTCATGACCCATCCCCTGGGGCCCGTGTCGTGACTACCCCAAGCCTGCCTTCCATAGGCCAGGGGCTAGAGACTAGCATCGAAAGGCGTATTCCCTAAAACCGGGAAGGTTTTTCCTTTATAACCTATAAACTCACACAACCAAGCACACAGAAAGTTACGAACACAAGTAAACTCTATAGTAAACAGGGTGTGTACAGTAAAAAATAGGGGCCCGAATACAAGCCCAACTAAAAGTACAAGGAAACTGAAAAGTACAAGTAAACTGAAACAACTCCTATGAACACCTACCAAGGATCCTACCTGAAGGGTAGTTACAGCTCTCGAATGGTCATTTCTGCAGTACTCCTCATCTAAGGTCCACCTTCGAGCTACCTCCAGACCTGGTACCCTCATCCTCAGTCCGCGCTGTCTGTTGTCTGCACCAAACACATTAAGGTGTGGGTGTATCCCATGTAGGGGTGAGTATAACGATACTCAGTAGGGACCCCAAGACCCTCTAAGGTCTCACAAAACCCACAAAGGATAACCAAAAAGCATGAAAACATCTGACAACCCTACTTAGGTATACACCCATACATATACCTAAGTTATCAAGTATACCCATCTCATTAATGAGGAAACACAAGGCCAAAATCTTATTCAAAGTACAATTGTTCCACATAATAAAGAATACCACGAGGGTAACACTACAAGGGTAAGTACCAAAAAGGTAACGCCACACAAAATAATACCACAAAGGTATCACCATGAAGGTAAGTACCACAAAGGTATGAAACACAAAAGAATACCACAAAGGTATCACCACGAAGGTAAGGACTCAGCTCACACTAGGTATAACTTAGGTACGGAAGCAAAGATGATTAGATGTAACTACTGAATCATCTTACTCTGTTAAGAGGCAGACCCACATAGGATCCTAAATCATCAGACCCACGTAGGATCCTAGTACAGCAGACCCATGTAGGATCCTAGTATATCAGACCCACGTAGGTTCCTAGAGTAGTCTCATGTGGATTCCTAGAGTAGATCCAAGTGATAATCTTGAACACATACCACTGTAGGATCCCAAATCATAGACCCGCATAAGATCCAAAAGCACATACCCACATAGGATCCTTTTCTCATGATATAGCCAGCTACAGGGTTCCTGCACTAAGCTCACTTGATTCCCGGAGGGTCATCTCCTCAAGCCACAGGTTGATACTCCAACTACCACGAAGTCCCACAAAGAAGTATCCTAAAGTACCGCCACGTAATAGGGGTCTCAACGCAAAAGATGGTGTGTCAATAGGATGTCTGGTCTGTAAGTTATTGTCCTTTTAGTCCCGAGGGAATGGTTGGATTCTTGTCCAATCCAACCTGGCTATACCCCAACTTTATCCAAAACTCAATTGGGGTATACCAAAAGGACCATCTAGATCCATGGTTTCTGGTTCCATAGACGTTTCATCAAACGGACGCTCGTAGCTCAAGATTTTTCCAAAATAATGAAAAGGGTCGAAGTTGGTATGGGTCTGGTCTGACCCGGTTGGACCGACCCGACCCAACCCAAGTCTGGCCCAGCCCGCTGGGCTCATGGTTGGCCAGTCGGCCAGCCTCCTCTGCACGGTACGATCATGCGTTGTGGCACAAGGTCGTAGCTCCCGCATGCCCGGCGGCGCGGAAGTGCGCCATCGTCTTCCCTTCGCATGGTCGGCCGCTGCCGCCCTTGCTCCGCCACAGACCTTCTCCAGCATCGCAGTCATGCCTCCGTCTTCATCGCGGCCGGCCAGAGTGTCGGCCGCCACTCCTGATCCCTTTGGTGTCGATCACCATCATGGTCATCAGCGACATTCTTCGGGTCACCAGGTGTGCCCCGGTGGCCTGATCTTCATTCCAAAAATTTCCGCACTCACCTCGGGACGTCACCAACGATTCAAGACCACCAAAAATTCACATAGGTTTCGGAGAGGTCAGGTCGTGTTTGTTTGGCCCGCACCCTCCACGTTAGAATGGTATTACGCATCTTAAATATTCTTGAATCATGAAGAATGACAAGAACGGGGTAAGGGAGTATCCAAAAAACAATAAACCCTTCCTCGATTGCTTATTGGAGGTGTCACGAGAAGAAGTCAGTGAAGGTGATGAGGGTGCCAACGATCATCGCTTCCGCAACACGCTTCTTAAGTCAGGCTCGTGCGTCTTCCTCATTCTTGATTCTGAAGTATGTTATTCATTGGAGAGGGTGTTCTTTGTTGGAGAAATAGTTTCTCTAAATTTATCCCCAAGACTCCCTTTCACCAATGATTTCCCCAAGGAAATGAGGAGTCGATGAATTAAAATAGATTTATCAATTTAATTTACATTGGCACAACTAAAGTTGGCATAATTAAATGGTACAATTAATTGTATTGCGTTGACACAATTAAATGGAACAATTAATTGTATTGTGTTGACACAATTAAATGGAACAATTAATTGTATTGCATTGACATAATTAAATGGGAGGATCCAAGGGACTTCCCCACATTAAAGAGGGGTTCTGGTGGTCCCCACCTTTATAATTCAAAAGGAGGGGTTTCAAAAGAAAAATAAAATGTTAATTATTTTATTTTTCTTCTTCCATGAAAAAGTGAAAAACTATCTTCTACCCTCGACCTATTGAAATTGAGGTGAAGGTCTCCTTAAGAGAATATTGGTGTTGTGATTTCAACATTGTCCTCGTATTTCAATTCCGAGCACCGGTTCCAAAGATACAAAAACCCGCTCGCAAGTTTATTGAACGTACTTAAAAAAAGTTCAGAAATTCATTTTGGGCACTCTAGGCCTCGGAATCATGCGCCGTCAATTTTTGCGGACTCATAATATTCCATATAATTAAAAACATTACATGGAATTTTTTCGAGTCTTTACATATATAATGAAATTATCTAGTAAAAGATAGATCTTCTTCCATGTTTTTTATAACTAAACCCAAAGATCCTAAATATTATTGTTGTATGTTTATTAAAATGTCATATATAAATGGAGACCAATCTTAATGGAAACGTATATATTGTGACATTATAATTACTGAAATTTTAATTTGAGCTATGCATTATCTCAATGCTTTGAGAGTTCTCGAGTGTAATATTTTTTGGTGTGTTTAGTTTGATCTTTTATTTTTTGAGGTTTTTATTATTATAAAATCTCTAAGTTTTCTGCATGTAATGGTTATTCTGATCTTTGTGATCAAAGAAATTTTAGGTATGGAAATATAAATTTCTTATGGTCTTTGTGATTAATGATGTTCTGGGGATAGGAACCTTTTTTCTTTATAACAATTAATTTCGATGAAGTCTTAGTGTTAGACATATTATTGATCCTTTTACTAATTTAGGAAAAAAGTGAAGAGTTCCTATAAATTGGAATTGTTCAAAATAATATACTTTTTATATGTTTTCAAATTTTCATTCGAAACACTATATTTTTTCTTCTAAATTATTATTGATTTTAGATTAAATTCTTATCTTAGTTATTTGTTTAACTTTCTAGATTTTTATTTTTGATATGTAATTTTTTGTTGCACTCTAATTTATTTAGAGCTTATAACATTTGAAAAACTTACATTGTGGATTGAGAAAAAAAGTGTAAGTTTGATTAGATTCAATTCACCTCCCCCCCCCACTTAAATTTTTGATACTTTTATTATACGGGACAACAAAACATGTTCCCATAGTATACCAAAGACATGGTGTATGACACTCCATGTGGTACATACTCATAGATTCATCCAGTGCACAAAACCTGTTTTTTACCTCATAATAATATTCCATATCAAATCTCAAATTATTCATAAAATTTTTTCATAAAATATAATATTCCATGACAAACATTGGTTAGGGATAACTTAAATTCATACTTTGATAGGTCAATTATCATTTCACTTCATGTTATATATATATATATATATATATATATCCAATGTGGAATAATGATAAAGTTAATATTACCTTTTTTATAACATGATACATTTTATATTCATAAACTCTTTAAGAATTCTTAACAAAACCATGCATAAGATCTTTTCTAATTGTATCATATATGATAAACTGCTAGAATAGCCTTATGTTTGTTGCACTTTCCAAATTTTTTTAAACTCGTTACATCTATATATAATTCCTACCACTTCTCTATTATGACCACCTAATAAAACCCTAACACTAAAATATTTTAGTGAGTAACATATGTGATGAAATATAGTTTGAATAATGGAGAGACTCAAGAATCATATTCCTAATGTTTTACTCATTGAAAATTTATCCAAACCCTTTACTTCACAACATAAAATGTTATGATGTTAATAACTTATTTTTTCTACTTATAACTCTTTCTAAGTTCATCATCATCATCCTTGAAACCTTTTACATCAAAACTTTTCCCTAAAAGTGATATTAACTTTGTATTTATTTTGGTATAATACTTTATTTTTAACTTCTCAAAGTACAAGCATACTCCCACTATCATATTAGACACTATATTCTCTTCAGGATAACATGTTAAGATACAAAAACTCTTTTGTGTTAGAAAATAAATATTATTTCCTCTTAGTATGAATATTTAAAAAATAAATAATTGTATCTATATCATTTATAGTATTCTATGTGTTTTGAGTTTTTAATAGATAGGAATATTATTCTTTAAAATATTCTATTGATGATGGGATAAAATATGTTATATTTTAACAATCATATGGACAAATACACTTATCTTGGGTAAAACTCCTTTTATCTGTGTATCCTTTCAAACATGTTATAAAATACAATGAACCATAAACCATGTGTATCATATCACATTGTTCATAAAAACTCCTTTTTTAACAAATAACTTCTCTTATAATATCAAAGAAATGAGATAAAGATACATATTCTTTACTAAGATCCATATGAGACAGATAAATTCATTTTCATCTATTCCATAATTAAGAAAATTCATCCATGATCACTTTAATACAAAATAAAATCTTCATTAATTATTAACTTGATTTTGAACTATTTTATAATTATAAAATTTTTAAATTTTACATTTGGTATCATATACCCTTCAAAAATTGAAGAACTGGTTTCTAAAACACTAGTACTAGATATGGATTTACCATGGAGTTTCCAAAACGTTTTTAGACATATTAGACAATTATATATAATAGAACACTATCTTTAATTCATGATAACTCTAGGTTTCAATGGTATTTATTGAATACATGAGAAAACATAATTTTATTTTCCAACTAACTTTTATTTTCTTGGTTTAAATTTTTACATGTTTATACTATTTATACATCACCAAAACCTATATATCACATGCCTAGTTCAATTTTCCTCTACAATATGAAAAAATATGGTAAAAAATTTTAAACTCATTAACATTATTTTAATATTCCAAATAATGATTCCAGAATGAATTCCATTACTAGAACAAGGATCAAGGAAGCCTTCAGTCTCACCAAGTCATTATCATAGCCAATCATATTGAATATACGAGTGAAGACTAAATTCCCTTTAGTATTTATGCATATTATACATTATAAACCTTTGGTAAATCATTTTATGCTTCTCATAAGTATCTATATTAATTTTTTAAATTACTTCAACATTAAATTAGTCGGGAATAGATTACTTTATTACATATAATTTTATCTTACTTAAGAACTTTTCTTAGGTTGTCAGTCTAATAAGTTTCTTTCATTAAGATTCTCATTTATCTAGGATTGATCTCAAATTCATGTTATATAATGATGACGTTATTATATATATAACAAAATATTTTAATAAATTATTATCATACTTTAAAATCAATTAATAAGGAATTTTACTAAATTTTCTCCCACTAAAATTATAACCCCTTTCAAAATCATATTATCCATTAGTTAGACAATATTCATATTTCATCATGACTTACACTGGTTAATCATGTAAATAATTCATGACTATATCTGATATAAAATAATGTAAATCATATCATATAAGACTCTTGAATAGTTTAGTGGAAAACTCTTTTCCCAATACATTATATAGATTATCTCAATGAAATTTCACTAGTAACTTAATAGTTAGGGTTTTTTAGTGAAGTGTTACCTAAATAATATTCCAAGAAAAAGGAACATAATTGTTAGCATCACCTCATTACTTTATTTCTATGCACAATATAATCCATGGGCACACAATAATTAGGGTAACCCTTACTAAATGATCGAGGTCTTTAAAAGTGTCTCCTTAGAGGGATCTAACAATTAGTATTTTTAAAGTTTATTTAATCTCATAATATTATCTTATTTTATTACCATTATATATACACATGATTCTAATGATTTAGTTTGGAATCTTTTTTCTTCCACTAAAACAATATGTTCAAACCATATTGATATGAAAATTTTCAAACAACTCATATCTTGTGTTACTAACCCAAATTAAAATCCAACGATATTCATATATATCCAAATGAATTCCATTAATATGGTACTTAAAAAAATTCATGTAAAAGTAATGAATCATATGAAACTTAAAATCCCTATAATAGTAATACTAGAGAAACAAATATACAATCCCTAAACCAGTGATCAATCCGGACCAAAATACCTCTACCCAAGGATATTTTACTTGAGATAAATATAAATTAAATAATTATTATAACACCTAATATGTTTGAGATATAATTAACTACTTAATCCAATATCATAACCTAGTACAAGACAAATTCAAGGTATAAGAAAACTAAATTCATTATCATACATAGTATGTGATTCCTTATATACATGTGTAATAATTTATAGAATCATTTTAACACCTTAAACTAAATCATACACCACAATTCATAATATAAAATTTGATATTTATGAATAAAGTAAGGAATAAATGAATGAATGAACAATTCATATATTTAAGAATTAGATAAAAAAATTAAAAATAAATAAATTATAAACACTATATAATTTAGGTATAGATAAACTTGAACAATTAAATTTTATCCAATATGAATATTTAATATAATCGTTTAAATGGTTTTAATATAAACTCCTTCATATTCCAAAAAAATGAGATAATTTATGAACACTTTTATTATTCAATAATAAAAATTTCATATTTTTATAAACAATTTATATAAATTGAATATATCATACTTGATTTTATTTAAACCATTGATTATATCAAAATCCAAAACTCCGTTTTGAATGGATTAAATAATTTTCAAATAAGGGATTAATATAAAAATTTATATTTAAATTTAGGAAAAATTAATAAATAAATATAAACACATTAATCAGTCAAAATTTTATTAGTTTAAATTTTGGGGAGGCTATAAGAGATGGAATTGTAGTCTCCCGGTAGAGTCATACTCACTCCTAGGGCCTGAGTTCCTTCTTGGGGTTAACAACATCACTCAGTTGTGTTGGAAGAATCTTGGTGGGGATTTTGTTTTCTAGATATTCATTGACTTATCTAATTGTGGTGTCTTTCCCTAATATTCTTTGAAGACTTTTCCTGATCTCATTTTCACTCATTTCTCTTGTTGTCATCATCGTTGGATTTCCCTTGTCGGGTGACCTTCTTAGACTCCCTCATCCCCATATCTGTTTCATATCTAAGCTCCCTCGGTATGAATTAGTGTTTGTGTGTTGATCCATAGATCTCTCATGTGGCAGTGGTTTGATTTTAGGGTGGTGGATGTTAAATAGTAAGTGGAATTTTGGCATCACTTTCAAGAATTAAGCAGTGAACTAGTTTTCCTCGAGTTCCATTTTGTGGAAGTTTGGTGGAAACATTCAACTCTTGTGCATCGGATGGGGTCATGTTTCATGTATCATAGGTATTTCGATGTCAGTATAAGTGGATTCACATGGACTGGGTAAGGGATAGGGTTTTTGATTATCATTGGTCAATGATAGGTCTATTCGTCGGAATTTTGGTGGCATCATTGGTTTCTTTCACAGTTTAGGGGAACCTGGTCTACATTTTCTATGTGGATATGTTTTTCTAATTAGTTTTTAATGGATTTGAGAGCATTAGATTCTACCTCATTTCATTTTGTAGGAATTCCTACACCTTGTAGAGGATTTCGAGTGGAGTACCTAGAAAGAGGTATGGGTGTGATGACATCCATCATTAGCAATTTGTCTATTTGGATGGATGGGCACCTTGCTTGATTTTTTTGCACTGTGATTTCTATCTAGTTTTTCTTCGCATAAGGTTGATAGTGCTATGTGTTCTCGTATGAACTATTATGTGGGTGTCTCGAAAGAGAGATAGGTGGTTTGGCACCTATCATTAGGTCCTCCTTCCACGTGTCAGTGTGGGTTGGATGAGTGATCTACTATGTTGTGTTTCCAGTATGACACAACTTCTTGGAAGGTGGGGCAAGGCATCACCTTCAAATTATCTCACTTATCATGGTCTAGAAGGGTAGTGATGAGTTTTTTATTCTTTTATTTATTTATTCTTCACTTTTTACATTTAGGTCATTAGTAAGGCCTTTGGGTCTTGTTGTTAAAGGCATCTATACCCATTTCATGTAATGGGTTCCCTCTTCTTTCAGTCCTCAAAAGAGGTTTTAAGTTATTTTTTAGTTCAATAAAGGGGGATTAACCCTCAACCTTTTCAAAAAAAATATAAACACATTTATATATTTTATCTTATTTTATAATTTATAAACACTTTTTAAATTATAAAACCATGTAAATCCACTTTAAAGCTAGACTAAATCTACCAAAATATTTTTGGTATGGAAAATTACCTCTAGATTTGGGAAGGGCCTAAAGGTTTCATGCCAACAAAGGATTTTGAGAATTTTAACAAAAATGATTTTATATAAAATTATTTACAAAAAAATATTACACCACAGCATAGTGGAAGTTTTTTTGGTCCTCTAAAATGAAATGTGTTATGGCCATTTTGGAAGTTGTTTTTGAGTCATGGTAATACTATGACAATGAGTTTTTTGAGTAGTCATATTACCTGGACATGTCATTTTAAGCTATCATTTTGGGTAGGATTTCATATGTTCAAAACAACTTTTTCATTTAAACTATTCTATGGATATCCTTGTTTTGAAGGTCTCCACAGCACAAATATCTAGTCCATGATGTGGTGGCATCAAATATGATACTTAGTTTTACATAACATCCTAGTGATGGTTGAAACAACCATTTTTACAAAAATATGTCATAGTCTATCAGCATCACAAACCAAAACACTTGTTTTTATAAGGAACATGTAATGGTCTTGAATTATCAAGAATAAAAATGGTATTTTTGGATTTTTTTTATTTTGGAACTTTGAAAATATTTTTTCCAATTTATTTTTTCATTCTAATTTCAGAACAAACATTGAGATATTTTTTCATACCTCTGAATTATTTTATAGGGATGTTTAATATCATAAAAATAGTGAAAGAAAAACTCAAAAACACTATAAATCGAAGAATCTATCTATGGTTTTATAATGAATACAAAATGAAGAATAATAATTATATACCTTTCACCATGTTGATTTGTCCTATCCATGCTTCAAACAGAAGTTTGATCGAGGTCAATAATAAGTAGTTAAAAGAATCTATCCTTTGGAGGTATACATGGATTTTGGTAATTAACCGATTCTTGGTAAGGATATCCTTATAATCACGATCTACTAAAACCTTGTTTTTAAAGAATATAGAGAAAGAGATATTGATGATCATATCAATTTGAGGAGTTCTAACCAAAATTTCAATATAATGGAATGTTACACATTATAAGAGGATTGAACCAATTTATATAGGCCTCCAATAACCTAAAATGGTTGTTTTACATTAAATAAGAATTTCAAAAACATTATCCAATATATTGAAACTTTAAATTATTGGTTTAATTTCCACATTGATTTATTAACATTTAAATAATCATGTAAGATATTTAAACACCTCAAAATAATCATCATATAACAAAAATTTGAGTATGATAACTGATATAAAAGATGGTGGTTAAACCAATACTAGTAAAAAGTTCATTTCTTCAGACATGTTTTTCACATTTATTATTTATAATCGATGTGGTAAATAAAACTTGGATATTTTTCATGTCGATTCTTCAATAACTGATGTGAAAAAGAAACTTTTCTCATTGGTTATTGAAGAACCAATATGGAAAATAAAATATGATGATTCTTAGCATTAGTTATTCAATAACTGATGTGAAAAATGTGATGGCTCACATCAGTTATTAAATATCCAATGTATAAAATGAAACACCCTAATTTTCATGTTTTTTACTCAATAACCGATGTGAAAATCATATTTTCTAAATCGATTATCAAATAACCCACATAGAAAAGTTTTATAATTTTAATTGAGGGTCAAGATCTATCATTTTTTTTCTTTATATCATGTAATTAACTTCGGTTTTCTCTCACACGGTGAACCCTAACCCTCATAGTTTTTTATTAATGGCCTTAAATCTCCTCACCCTTAAATCCTTGGTCTCAAATCTCTTATTTATTTGATATGTATCCTTGAATATCTTTCATTTGGCATCCCCCACCACACTTCGTCCACTATCACCTGTCATCGGATGTTGCTTATGCATTATTCTTATTCATGTCACCTTCTAAATCATTTTAGTTCCTATTTAATTTTATGATTTGTATTTATTATTTCCATTTTTTATGAAATCAAGTAATTTTCATTTTTATTTATGGTTCCATTTTTCTATTGATATTGATTTATCTTTGAGCTGGAATCCACCACCGTGCACCATCCACCATCACCCATCATCAGCCACTGCTTGTGCATTCTTCTTATTGGTGTCTCCTTCTCAATCATCCTAGTTCTAATATTCTATTGATGTATCTTTTTCTTTTAGTTGGTATCCACCACCACTATCCACCATCACCCATCCCCAGCTACCTATTGCACTTTCTTCCCATTTGTGTATCCTTCTCAATCATTCCAGTTCTAATATAAATTTTTTTTGTTTATTGTTTCAATTTTTTGTGCATCAAAGGTATTTTTATTTGGATTTTATGTTCCAATATTCCATTGATGTCACTTTATCTTTTCTATTTTATTTTTAAGTTCCTATTATTCTCACGTCTTATGTGCTATTTTAATTGATAAATTATTGTTTTTAGTTTAAGTTTTGGGATTTTTTATTAAATAATGATAATTTAATATGTTTAAATTTATATTTTTCCTTATCAAATATGTTGTACTTATTTTTTTGTAAAATATTTTATTTAATTATTTTATTGTTATTTATAAAAGTGAATTTTAAATTAAATTTAAAAACATAATAAATTATTTTCAATTTTTAATATTTTTTATAGATAATAATGAGTTAAAGTGAGATTACTACACTTAGAAAAAGTGATGGGTATGAGGAAGGTTTCAATTATTTTTTGGAATTTTCTAAACAAAATGTTATAAACAATGATATATTTTTTTGTCTATGCCTAAGATGTTTAAATATGAATAAGTTTTAAAGTATAAATATCAAATATAATTTTATTTATAATGATTTTAATCTGAGTTATATCCCTTGGATTTTGAATGGTGAAACTAGGCATAATTCCATATCTATTAATGATGATGATTTTCAAGATGATAAATCTGATTAAATTGAAGAAATGATTCATGATATTAAAGTAGAGGAAATTGAAAAAGAACAGAAAATTGAGAATCTATATGGTGATATTGAACAACCATTGTATCCAGGTTATATAGGATTTATGGTTTTATCAATGGTGATAAATTGATTAAATTAAAGGTGAAAATCGATGGAGTACATGAGTTTTACAGATTTGTTGTAGTTGTTAAAATAAATACTTCCTAAAGATAATGATCTTATATATTCACATTATAAAGCGAAGAAAATATTATTCCTAATGGGTTTCAGGCACAGGAAAATACATGCCTTTCTGAATAACTATGTGCTATATAGGAATGTATATGAATGTCTGTTAGAGTTTCCTAAATGTGGAATGCTACAGTATAAGTTGAAATAAAAATCACAGGCTGGTTTTTTAGTTATAAAGACTACTACCAAGTAATTTTTGTATCTTCCTATAATTACTCATTTGAAACATTTATTTGAAAATAAAAATTATTTAAAAAGTTTTATATGGCATGCATATGAGTGTATATGTGATAAAAAATGACATCATCCAACTGATTCTCTATAGTAGAAGATAATTGATCAACGGTTTCCTATATTCGGAAATAAAGTTAAAAATCTTAGACTAGGATTGTGCATTGATGGAATAAATTCATATCGAATCCTTGGTTGCGCATATAGTTTATGGAATGTTTTATTGGTAATTTAAAACTTATCTCAGGGATTTTTTATGAATTCAAAATATGTCATGTTGATTTTAATGGTCTCTAGACCAAAATAGATAAAAAAATATATTGATATTTTCTTATCACCATTAATTTAAAATTTGAAACTTTTATGAGGAAGGTATTAGGGTGTATGATTATTATAAAATAGAACATTTTCAACTCCATGAAATGATTTTGTTCACTATAAATGACTTCCAATCATATGGAAATTTTTCTGGATGTAGTGTTAAGGAGCATAAAGCTTATCCAATTTTTGAACAACAAACTTCATATTATCATCTGTAAAATAGGAGAAAAATTGTATACATGGGTCATCAAAGGTTTTTTTCCATGTATCACCCTTATAAAAGATTAAAAAATAAATTCAATGACTCATAAGAATTTAATATTTCTCCAAAATCTTTGTCCATTTATCAATATTTTGATATGGTGAAAAACATTGATGTGACATTCAAAAAGACAAAAAATTGTTAATGATAGAAATATTTGGAAAAATGGTCAATATTTTTTGATCTTCCATGTTATAGATATCATGAAGTCAAACATAACATTGATTCTACGATTTTAGAGAATAATATTTATGATAGCTTAATTGGAACATTATTATATATTAAAGGAAAGACTAAAGATGTGTTAAATTAAAATTGGTCTTTCTCTTAATGGTAATGTGTTTAGAGTTATCTTCCACTCCAAATGGAAGGTGAACATACATGCATCTGAATTTTCATACACTATCCAAGAGGGGGGAAATTATCTTTTTTCAGTGTCTCCATTGTATCAAAGTTCCACTAGGTTATTTTTCAAATTTAAAAAAATTTGTTTCACTCAAATATTTGAAGTTGACAAGTATGAAATATATTGATTTTCACATCCTGATGTAATAACTCATACTAGTTTCATTACATGGAATATTTCACATCTGTGTCAGAATGGATATCATAAAGGTGTCTTATTTTTTCAATTCAATTTTTAACAAGGTGATTTAACTAAATTATTTGAGAAATTTGAAGAATGAATTATTTTCTATACTTTTTCAACTAGAAATATATTTTCCTCTATCTATGTTTTATAAAATGGTTCATTTCATAGTTCATTTGGTACAAAAAATAAATCTTTTTCGACCTGTATATCTACATTGGATGTATCCTTTTGAAATATATATGAATATATTGAAGGGGTGTGTTAAAAATCCATATCGACCTGAATCCTCCATTTTTTATATGTATATTTCTGGGTAGGTTATAGAGTTTTGTACAAGTTACTTTTTTATTGTGAAGCACATAGATTTTCCTACATCTCTCTATGAACAAATCAATTATGGGTGAAAGGGGATCTATGGGTTGAAATTAAAACTATTGAAAGGTGAACAGATAAATAAGGTACATTTATACATCTTGAATAACATATATTATTCTCAACCATATATAACATTGGATATTGAAGTGTTAAAGTAATGTTATATAAATAAGAAAGATGTGTATATTTTGAATGATAATAATAAAACTTATTTCCATGGTTTAAAGAGACCATACTTGCTAGATTAGATACACCAGAAACATTGAGATGGTTAGTGGTCATCCCTGAAGTTTAAGTTTGATAACATGGTGCAGGTATGACATTAATGGATATACATTTCATATGAAAGATCAAGACAACAGAAGTGCAGTTTAGAATAGTAGTGTATTGGTGCTCGCATAAGAAATTCATTTTTAAAGTGACAAATAAAAAACTCAATCTCCACATTAAGTTCATATTATATATTCATTGAATAAATATGGGAGGTTGATTGAATTAAATTTTGAGTTATAGTGCTTAACTATAAATGGGATATCAGTAACAACAGTTTCAAACATGATGAATTCTGAATGAAACTAGTTAATCTAAATAGATTGGAATACATATTTGATCCTTTTATCATGGAAACACATGCAAAAAAATTATATGTTCTTGATCAATATAATATATAGTGGTCTATTATTTTACAAGGAAAAAATAGTATGTCGGTGATGAAAAACATGACAAAGATTATGATTTATTTGAGATACCTACTTCCATGGAAAGATTAATATATAATATTGATGATCACATTATATATATGGCTTATTCCATACGAAAAAATCATGGGGAATGAATTTGGGAAAATAATACTTTAGTAATTTTCTAATATTTTAGGTAACATATATTTATTTCTTGTTTAATTTTTAAAATTTTATAAAATATTAGATATATTAGTTCTATTTTCTTTATTAAAACACATATTATAACTAATAAGTAAAATTATTTTCTTATATTAGTTTTGTTTTGTTTATTTTACCATGTTTACCCTTACTTAACTTATCTGTTTTTTGATTTTTTTGAAAAAAATTAATTTCAATCTAATTTATTAAATAAAAATAAATAAATTTTATAAAATATTGTATTCGAAAAATATTATTTTTGGTGTAAAAAATGGTGTAATATGTTGAAGCATTTTTACTATTCACATGTTATGTTTTTTTTTTCTTTATTTGTTTATTTCATATAATCTCTCATTAATGTTGTTATAATTTTAGTTAAATACTTGAACATATGTGAATAAAAGTGTGTTTTGTTTAGTTTACTTTTTTGGATCATCTTTATTTTTTTATTTACTTTTATATGTAATAGTTTAATTTGTATATTTGTGTACTAATTGTTTGTTATTCACATGCCATTTTTTTATTTGTTTTAATTCATTTATGTCATTTCATCTCTCATTAATGTTTTTATCATTTAGTAAACTATAAAAAAATATGAGTAAAAATGTGTTTAGTTTATTTTACTATTTTTTTGATCTTTTTTTGTATTTAATTTTTTATGTAATTGTTGGATTTGAATATTTTTGTACTAATTTTTTGTTGTTTTTATTTATAGGATAATGGAAGATCAAACATCAGATTGACCACATACTTCAAGGAAGGACCGTACACATACTTATTGGGAAGACCATACACATACTTCTATTGATGATCCTCATCATCCTTTTATACAGGATCCATCTATTTATATATGAGGGAAAATATTTTGAGCGTTGGTAATTTTGGTAGCACATGTTTACCAAAATTATCAGTTGTACATATCCAATACCAAAGGATAATAGTTGAATTTTTTTATAATGATATTCCTAGGGGTATAAATTCAAAATAATTCAATATTTTTATAGAATTTCAGGCTAAATAAAAACTTATTAGTTTGATTTATGGTCGGAGAAGTGTTGAAAAAATGTCAATATATCAATTATGGGATACAATTTTGGTAAGATTGCTTGTTATTATTTTACTTTATTATGAAATTTTTATACTAATGTAGGTTTTCCCCATTCTTATCAGATGACATATGATATACTTGATACTAGAGGAGTCAGGAGGAAAGGTTTATCATTGGATTCTAAGAGATAGATGGATTTTAAATCTAACCTCACATTAGATTTCATTTTTGGGTATAGACAACGTCAAAATCCATGTGATATATATCCATTTTTTTATGCAGATTCATGGAAGAATTTTTTTAAAAGTAGATGGAAAGAATAATTTTTGGTAAGTGAATGTTTTCTTTTAAAAAAATATATTAATGATCATATTAATGATTTATTTATTCTTAATTTATATAAAATAAGGAGATATCAGATGGATATTCAATCCAAAAATGTATACCCTCATATTTTATCTCATGGAGAGTATACATTATCAGAATAAAAAATGATATCTAAAATTTTTCAAAAACTAAGAGTTGAGTCTTAAATATCCATAGAGGTTGACCCTCCTTACCCCTATTTAGACATGAAAAATGAAAGATGGATTAGATTGGAAAAAGGGACAATATTTTATTGAAGATTTGAGGGTTATGGAAAATAGGATTGCAATAAGTTTACTTTATTTATTTATTTAAGTTAAATTAATTATTTATATATTGTGATTCACTACTAATTTTTTCAAATATTTTATACAGTAATCCCTTTAGAAGAAGAGTGCACAGGGTACCTTCACAGCTGATGGTAGGAAGGATATTTTAGATACTATATTGGTAAATCTTGAACACCTGGATCATGTATGAGGATACCCAGTAGGTGTATTGGTAAAAAAAGTGTTTTGCTGATATGAATCTTATTCAATAGAGGATTTTTATAAAAGAAAAATATAATCTTTAGAATCTATGGTTCATGATATTCATGATATGATAAAGGATAGGATCAGATATTTGGTACAGTAACTATTTGCATACATGAAAAGAGAGTTTCAGATTGCTAATCCCACTCCTCCACCTCCACCTGCAGATCCCACTCCTCGACCTCCTCCTACTTACTCCATAATTTCTCATTTATTATGAGTTATATTTTGATGATCACTGACATCATATTATTTCATATAGGATAATATATTATATTATAAATATCATTCATCATCAATAGATAGAGATATAGAATAATAGGGTCATTATATAGGATATTATAGATAAATCATCAAAAATACAATTTCCTACATATGAGGTCAGTACAATTGGTCAAAATATTGGCCATTTTTTAGTTTTTCCATCTATATTTGTTCGAAAAATTATAATTGAGTTATGTGTATATTATATTCTTTATTTTATATTTCTATTAAATTGGTTTTAACATTTTAAATTTTATATATTTATCTATTTTTTTACATGAATGATTTAAAGGTAAAGACATCCTATATATACAACAAAAAATATAGGTTATTATGACTTCAGATACAAATTCTTCTAGTCTTGATAGATTATCAACATATTTAAATTTTTTGTTCGAAGTTTACGACATTTTAATGGAATTTTATATTTTTTGGTGTGCAATAATTATGATTATTTAAAAAAAGATATCATGGAGATTGTAACTGGAAATGATTTGAGAATCAACATGATGCAAGTCTTTTCCATGTAAGTCAATTAACATATGTCTTTTGGTTATTTTAATTTGTTGAAAATTTATATTGATGTTTTTTTGTATTAGTTGTCTTTATACAATTTGTGTGTAGCATGATATGATATAAGTAAATGGATTTATGGCCATGTAATTTATTTCACCTATAGGGAGGACAATTACTAATATAGAAAGAACTATTTATATTACTGAAAGACTTCAAAAGAATGAAATTATTTAGTATCAAATTCTTTCTTATCTTCAAGAGTATGAAACATATATCTCATAAAGTTTTATGTATATCTTAACAGAATAACCAATCAAATTATATTTTTTCTATATTAGATTAAATTGGATGTTGGATATTTTTTATCCAAGAGAGAATACATTTTACTAGATATTCTTTATCCATAGTGAATTGTGATAAAATTTTAAGAATGTATTGAACATGTATGTTTGAATATTTGGATAATTTTATATATTATAATTACATGTAAATTTATCTCATACATATTATCTTCACATAAGGAATATGATTAATTTATAGATACAATGAGAAAGTAGGGTGCAAAGATCAAATATGTAAAATCAAAGGCGACTTTTCATTTACAATTACTATATTTTGGATGTAAGTACTTAAAATGTTATTTTGAATTAAAAAATTCTTTTTAAATAGTGGTTTCATCAATAAGGAGTAAATTAATGTGGATACTATGTTCTGATATTTATATTAGAAATAATTTCAATTGGGACTGTCACAAAGTTCCATAAGGTTGTATTTTGATATAAATATTTCCTTTAATTTCTCATTCATTTTATTTATAATGCATGTTAAATTCTTTCTTTTTAATTTTTATCTTTTTGATTACCCTCAACCTTATACTAGGAAGTGAATTTAAGAATTATTTCATAGGTCTAATTGGGTTTTAGTTTATTTTTAATATATATTGTAAAGTTTAAAGTTCAAATTAAAAATGTTTGTGATGCTACTATTTTTCTATTGTATTGTTTTTCTCCTCATATTTTCAGTTATGTTGTTGTACAGTTAGGAAGGATGAATTAAAATAATTTTATTTTAAAAAAAATATTTTTCATGTCGGTTAATTCATAACTAACAAGAAAATTTTAAAAATTGGATTTATCACATCGGTTTTTTAGAAAAATCAATGTGATAAAAAGTTTTTCACATTAGTTTTCATATAACAAATGTGAAAACCATGAATGATAGACTTTTCAACATCGTTTTTATATAATCAGCATGAAAAAAAATGTATGGTAGACTTTTTCATATCATTTTTTCATAACTGGAATGAAAAAACGTCTTCTAAGATATATTTATAACATCTGTTATTATTAACCAACTATAAAAACTTATTTAAAACATCACCTCTAAAAACATCGTGTTGTAACTAATGTAAAAACCCCAAAAAAACTAACATGAAAACCCCTTTTTCACTGGTGATTATTATACAAGACGGTAATATCATTTACATCCACCAAAACATAGTAACTTACACTATATTATGGTCCTTATAAGGATAGACCATAGTGTGGCCTAAACTACCACATTATTGTTAGACTTTGAATGCACATAACCATCAGTTATTATTGTAACTATTATAGTTATTGTTATTATTATTATTATTTTTATTATTAATATTATTATTGTTGGTGTTATTATTATTATAATCATTTTTATTCTTATCATCATCACTTCCACCACCACCACCATCAAATAAATATGTAAATTATTATTATTTTATTATTATTATTATTTATTATTAGTGAGGCCTCAAACCAATCATTTAAGAGCTTGATTGAAATCATATTGGTCTTGTGTTTGAATCTCTATGTGTTTGTGTGCGCATGTGTGGGTATTTTCATAATATTTCCCCTTAGTCACCCCAATTGTATTAATTATTTTTTTAGGAGGATGGGGGAGGAGGAATAAGACGCAAGTCCTTACCCTAGGGGTTTTGGATTCTTTCATGAATCCCAGTGGTATAGTATTCAAATATCATGAATAATAATTTATTGATTGTTTATGTGATACTAAAACAGTCACTATAATAGGCATTGTGTTAGGTGAACTGTATATCTGATTTTAGTATAGTTGATTTAGTGTAATTATTGTGGTGGAATTATAGATGTGCTTTATTGAAGTCATGTGGTAGTGGGTTTTGGAATTTATAACTGATGGGATTTGTATTGTTTACCACTAGAATGATCGAAAAGAATACAGATCATCCCTTTGAGGGGGATGGTTTCCTGATCTAATTGGGTCTTATAGATGCGTGTGTGTATTTCTTATGATTTTTACCCCCAAATAATTGATAAAATTATTTATTTACATCCAAAGGTTGTATGATTTTAATTTTTACAATAATTTCTATGTTGGAATTAGTTGGAATTAGATGTCATGATTTATAAGACAACTATTAAAGAAATTAGTGATGTTTGGATGAGTTACATTGACAATATTCATTATGTTTCAATTATTAACAAACGGATAAAATGTTTATAATTGGTAGAATTTTTGAAAAATAAAATCCTTGGAATATGGATCTTTTCATGATGGAGTCGTGTTTTTATTTGTGGCTACTCAATTGACATCCTTAGAATGGTTCATGAGATGCTCCATGAAGGTTGAAGGAGTTTTTTGAGCATTATGTACATTTTTTGAATAGTTTATTTTTATACAGTATTTTTAAATTTTGGTAAATTCCTTTTTCAAAAAGGTAAGGTATTTTTGAAAAGGTATACCTTTTTTGGAAGAGTATTTGGAAAGTTAAAGTGTTTGTGGAAGGATACTCACAAGGGTATACCCTCTTAGAAATTTTGGAAGGGTACTCTGAAGGGTATACCTTGTTCTAAAGGGTTTTTGGAAGGGTATCATGAAAGGTTATTTCAAAAAGGTACTTATATAGTTTGTAAGGGTTACTCACTTTGTTGTTTTTTGGAGGTGGTCAACCAACTGTAGATGCGATGAATCTTATTAATCATTAAAAATAATTAATAAATTGACCAACTTGTAAGGAGAAAATAAAATTGAGATTTAAAGGAGGTTCATGCCATATTGTTTCAAATATTTTAATAAATATTAAAGCTAGTGTTGTGGAAATTAAAGTAAAAATGTTTTTTATCATGGAAAGGGAATGTGTTGATGTGGAGGTTATAGCAGCAAGTGTTTGGAAAAAAAATTAATACATGATGTGGTATTCATAATTAAAATGATAAGAGTTTCTTGGGATTCCATATTTTTATGGATATATATTTCATGTAGAAATATTAAAATAAAGAAGCTTTCATGGTGAAAGAGTTGTTTTTCAAGATTTTAGAAAAAGGAAATTTATAATAAGGAATGATAAGTTAGCTCAACTTTAAATAAGAGATTATGGAATATGTATTGGAAATAAAATATGTTCATATCTTTCACCTTTCTAGGAGTTAATTTTACCCAAGGATTATATATAGAAGTTTTAGAGATATCCTATGCATAAAATATAGTAGATATATCTCACACAAATAAGTAAAGGTTAATTTTAATAATATATCAAAATAAGAGAGAAAAGCATAGATTTAATGGTTGTATCTATTTGAAAAGAAGAAGAAGAGATTAATTCTTAGCAGTAAAGTAATGAGGAATAAAGAGAGATAAAATTACTACTAAGTAGTAAAGAATAAAAACTACTACCACGTGGGAGAAAAATAATGGGGGAGATGTTCACTACCATGTCTAGTAGTTGAAGGAATATGAGATTACTATAATGTAGCAAAAGCAAGGACGTTCCAGTCATAGCATTGGAAAGTTCAAGGAATTATAGACTAATTTTAGAAAGAAGGTATCTTGTAATTTCATGAAGAATATGCCAAAGAAATTTGTTTTCATAATGAACTAAGCTTTATAAATTAAAATTCCTTTTTTAATGAATAAATTCCTTATTATGTAATGTAGTTATAGAAATCACATGTACTAATTTGGTTATTTTTGACCGATATAGATTATTGTATTTAAAATACCATTAAGAATATTAATTGTTGATAATATAGCCATTTTATAGTGACTGGTAAGATAATTATATATTAAGGGTTATGATTAAGTCTAATTTATATATATGAAAGGATTGATAACCTCCGCTAGTAGGAGAGTACCCTATGAATACCATTATCAAAGCTTCTGAGGGAGATGTCATCATTGGTCTTTACACTTGACTAATCCCATGATGAGATTCAACAACATGAGTATGATTGAAACCATTTATGGGATAATTTAAAGCTTATTGAGATCACGGTCCAAACCATGTTCATCAAAGCACCCTAAAAAAGTGTTACCACCACACACCTTACCCTTAAGAAATATGCTGGTGTAATAAAGGGTTATGTATCTAGATATTAATAGTATGAATTTGTATTTTTTTATTTTTAATAAAATAATTATTATATTTAACCCTTCTAATTATTACTTTATAAATGATTAAATAATGTTTTTTATAAAAAATATACTTTGATATTATGAAACTCAAATATTATTTTTGAAAAATATATAGTTTCAATCAAGACAATCCTTTAAATAAATTAAAGAATTTTTGAAATAATTTTTATTTTAAGAAAATATTCTTGTAAATAAAATTTATTTAATATATAATTTATAATATAATTTTATGAATTCAAATATAATTTTTATAAGGATCAGAAAACTATCATCGTCGTAAAAAATTTCATTTTTAAATAAATGGGATTTTTTATTTAAAATTTAAAATTTTCATATTTAGAGAATTATTTTGATAAAATAAATATTATTTTTTAAATAATCATGTTTAAATTATCCAATGGTGAATTTTTCATTATTTTTTAAGATAGATGAATTTTTGGCTAAAAATTAAATATGGTATAAATAATCGGTATGTATTATGACATAATAAAATCCCAAGAGTTATTTAATAAATACTATAAAGATTATCCATGACCAAAATTATTTTTACCATTTAAAATAATTTTTTTAAGTTATTTGATTAATTTTATAAACCCCTAATGAATCCTCTGAAACCTATATTTTATTTTAAGGTTTTAAGATTAATTTTTTATGAACATGACTCGCTTATACATCATCAAGGGTATTATTTTATTTATTTTGGTTCTTATCCTTATAAAATATTGAAAATAACTCCTCTTTGGTAGAAACCATGGGGAAAACCATGGGAAGTTTTTTGGTTTTAATTATTTTGTCATATAGAGCCCAAAATCTATGTTTAGAAATTAATAAAGAATTCTCCTCTCTTTTTCTTTAAAACCCCACAAAATTCCCATTAATCATCACTAAAAATCATTTAATCGTGAATTTACTCCACCTTTACCTCTCTAAATCCCTATCAAGGTGTTCCCAAGCTCTTAATAATCTCCTCTCAAGCTTTTAGAAGCAGCCTCTCAAGGTAAGGGAACCCCTCTTCTTCCTTGTTATTTCGAGTACTCTCTTTGTACTAATCCTTTTGATTTCCAATTTTTTATATTTTCATGTGTTTTTAAATATACCTGTTACTATCCTTATTATTCCCATGTAATTATATAACACCTTTCAATCTCATTAACTCCTTCCATGAACCTTTATGTGCACCTATTAAGCTATCGAAATTATCTGATGATTTTCCATTCCAAACTTTTATATTGTGAATGCCCATCCCCATTTAAAATCAAGGGTATTCACCTATATGGACTAATCCTTCATTTATTGGGTAATTCTATGTATTTAACCCACACTCCTTAATCATGGGATTAAAAGTGATGAAATGTGTTATTATATTGTATGATCTATGTGGCACGTAAATGAATGTACATGATATGAATGTGATATATGGGCCCAGAATTATAAATAACTCTAAATCATTGGGTATTATTTTAGATTCCATGTATGTTTAATGATATGTTATCCTAATAACACTATGTTATGATTTCTTGGAAGTTATCCTTGAATTATGCCTATGATATCATGTTTTAAGTTGTTTCCACATTCCTTATATTTCCTTGATGTTATTATCTTATAAAATGCTTCAGTGTTCATGATTATGATTCTAACCTTTATATGTTACCATGTTATGCCTCTTGACTCACATGTACTACTTTACCTTATAATGTGATTTTTTTTATTCTCGTATTGGGCTTTATAACTCACCCCTTTCTTATGTACGTCCCCATGTTATCCCATGCAGTTTTAGAAGATCAATAGATATTAAGGGAATATTGTGAAGTTTTTAAATAATGTCGGTGTATCCCTATTTCATGTTATTATGTGGTGTATATAATTACCTAGATACATTATGCCTTTCAGTGTTATGAGTTTATATTATTTGTGTCTTTATGTAATAAATCATGAATTGATGTGTATTAAAATATGGGTTGTCATAATATTATTCATGGTGACATTCACAATTGGTCTATAAAGGAGATTCCAAGGAGTTCAAAGTCCCCAACCCATACTCAGTGAAATTCATAGCAACAGTGGTATTGTTCAGGTTTATCCTATGATCCATTATTGTTTTACCTTTAGAGTAATTAGAAAAGAAGGTATTATGTGGCAGTCATTCTTGTGTGGCAATGAGCCAACCCAAAGACATTATAAGGGGAGTGACCACAAGAATGAGTGGCCTAGCCTAAACCCTACTATTGATTAGTGAGGTTAGAGGTTAATCAATACATCAATATGCTATCAATTACATTCTCCTTGAATTAACTCATTTTGGTTAATAAATTAAAAAAAATGTGTCCAATGAGATTTTATTTTCTCTATACCCTACACAACACAAATTAATAAGGTGAGTGAAGAAACTATCATCAATACATGAAAAGGATGGTTAAGTAATAATCAGATCAAAATTTACAAAATATTAAAAGGAAGTGACCCTTATAAATAATAGATCAATATAACCTAGTAAAATTATATATTTTAGGAAAATAACTTAGTTTGGAAAAGATTTCATAACCTAATTCACCACCATGGTATCTCTCACCTAAGTCCCACGTGAGCCTAACAAGTGGTATCATAGCATAGTCTTACATTTATTGGATTTTTTTCTATGAAATGATCTAAGTTATTTTTAGATTTAAAGTTTCAATTTTTATTACATTCTTTTGAGTTATAGTAAAAGGAAGAAATGTGAAGAAGAAGTATAATTCAAATTCAAATACTTTGTGTGGAATAGTTTATAGTCATAGTGTAATTAACATGAAAGAACCTAGAAGCTCTCCAAGGAAGCGTATAGAAAATTCATATCATGAATTATTTTATTCAATAAATAATGCTTTATGAATTGTTAGTGAACCTGAAATGGAAAGTAAAGATGAATCCACAAATTATAAAGGTGCCTCAAGGAGTCCAACAGTAGAAGTTGTTGATCTATCTAAAGATATAGATCAAAAACATAAAGTTGATAGAAGAGGCCAAGTCTTGGGAGATTCATATAAAAGTTATTAATATTTAGTTTGACAAGTTAAAAATATTAAATAATATACTTGTTTAAATTGGTATATTTTTAAGGGAAAAGAATGATTTCCAGGTTGAAAATTTGGAAGTATTAGCCTCCAAAGTGAAAAAAGTCAAAACTGATGTCAAGGGAAAGAATATGAACTCAAAATAAATTCATAATCTGAAATCCAAGAAATTTGAACTTGTTTCATTCCTATTATAACTAGTTGAGGATAATAAAAGGCTATAATAAGAGAATGTATTCCTTAATTAATTTATTGTTCAAATGAATTATAAGATAAAGAAACATAGTGATATACTAGAAAAAATATCCCATGCATTGTAAGATGATATGTATAGTGGCAAGACTCTTAAGAAAGATTTTAATTATCAGCTTTAATAAAGTGTAAAGAAGATCTGGAAATTTGAATAATAATTAATTTTATCTAAGAAAGAAGTGGAGTAATATAGCGTTAAAGGTAATCCTAAATTAAAGGTTCTTTTGTATTTATTGTTTTATTACCCTTTGATGGTGGATGATGAATAGAAGAAGTGTTCCATCTTAGAAAAGAATCATGAAAGGATTATAATGTCACAAAGACCATACTCCTAAGATAAAATATGGTTTTTTCTATAATTGAACCCCTTAAAGGAATAAGAAGAATAAATCCATGGAAATTCCCAAGAATATGGGAAGTCATATAGGTGCTAATAATATATCTAAAAAGTCTTTACAAAAGATAATGGAAACTAGATGATCACTAAAATAATATAAAGTGACATGTGTTATTTTTTATGGAATTAATGGATAAATTTCTAGTTTCTATTATATGGCATTGGGATATAATAACTATTTTCAAGTTGGTGTAAACTTTGAAAGTCTAAGTTACCAAGTACAGAAAAGAATATATGTTTATTATTCTAATAATTCCTACCATGATAACCATGTATCAGGTAGATATTTCAAGATAGTTTCAATTAGAAATAAATGATGAAATGGGCCTACATCTAATGAAAAAAATTGACTTTGAGAAACAAGTTTTATAGGTTAAATAAAAAATATGTTCACATTAAAATAAGTATGAAGGGGAATTCCAAATCTGTTTGTGTACCACAAATATATTGGAAATACAAAAATAATGTTTGGAGGAAAGATATAAATTAACATGTTGATAAAACTAAAAAGGAATGTTTGAAAAGGATGTACCAATAAAAGGTATGTATTGTAAAATCTAACAATCCTAGCAAGGATAGTCAAGGAATTAATAAGGTTTAGAAAAAGGAAAGGTCAACTAGTCATTAGAAGAGAAACCCTTGGGGGTAGATCTATCCAAGGTAAAAAATAGGATTTGATTTGGTTTGTGTATAAAATAAAAATCCTAAAGTGGTAAATAAATTCAATTCCATAAAATCTAATTCAGATCTGAAAATGGATTCCAAAGTGAAATAAAAAGGAAAAAATGGTGGTCTATGGTGGCTCTCCAATATCTTCCTCAACTTTATTAAAGTGGAATGTACCCCTATCTCAAGATTTAAATGTTTTATAACTATTTTTTAAAGAGGTTTAGAACTTATGGAGATATTTAATCTATGGTTTTTTCTCATAAAGAATATTTTTTTTTAGTTGAAATAGAAACTATTTAAGTTGGATGCATGCTAAAAAGGAATCTGAAATCTGTTTAAGTTGGATGCATGATAAACTTCAAAAGAAGTGTATTTACTAAATATAGAAGCTTAAAAATGTATTTTAAATAATTATAATAAAATTAATCTAAAACATCCATACCGTGATGATGTTTCTTGGTGAAAATTTTGAATAAGAGTTCGGTCTGGATGTTATCTGGCACCTTTGGAAAAAAGCTGATGTAACTATTAATTTCATGGTAAATCTATCTCTATACTTGTGTTTTTAGGATTTTTTTTGTTTAATAAACCCGATAAAAGGAATAGGATATATTTAGAGATCTAAATATATCTTTATATGCTTTGATGATAAAAAAACTCATGGTTATCATGCCTAAATTTTGAGAAGAAAAGTTATCAAAGCTATACCTAAAACGACTAGTGGTGGAAATATGAATCTAATTTGTTAGAAGTGATATTCAGTCATGATTTAGTGGAATAAAATTTCTAGGAAAATGAGGACACACTTGGAGAGGCCTAATTTAGAATAATTGGTAGAAAATATTATGACTGGAAATATCATAAAGGTAAACCCTATATTTATCTATTTATTTTTTAAAAATTGGTAATAGTTGGTCATGGTTACAAGATACTAAAATGTGCTAAATTATAGGAATTATTCCAAAAAAAATTGTATACCTGAATTAAATAACACTTAAATATAAATGATTTTGAAGTTTATTGGGAGTTAATAGAGAATATTTGATGTTTTTTAAGCCTTATCTGAAAGAAAATGATCCTTGTGAAGTATAAAGAAACAAGGAATATTAGGTGGTATCTCTAGCTCATTTATAATAAGTGGTATCAATTGATCTAACAAGTGGCATGTAACACATATTTTTTAAAATAATATGATCAAATAGTTTTGTGAAATTCTGTTTGAGTTCAAAATAGAAGCTCCTTGGTACAAGATAGAAATTGTGACTACTTAAAATTTATGGAACTAGGTGAATGTGTTGGAAAATAGTGATGTTATTAGCTTAATAACTTTTCCCTACATCGAGATCTATTTTAGTAGGATTAGAGTCTTTGTTAAGGAAACATTTATAAGTGGGGATTCTACTTTCTGAAATATTTTCAGTATACAACCACATTTAAAGGATAATTAATAAAGCCTGAGAGTCATATAATATTTGCAATCAAAAATTGGTATTCATTATTAACAAGTGGTTTACAAGTGAATAGTAAGATGTAAATTGTAGGAGCCTTGATGTGTGTTCATAAAGGGGGAGATCTCCAAGAGGGGGAATATTTATGTGGTATCAAATGATGTCCCTATGTAATCTTTCAAAGAGAAAATAGATTTTTTATTTGACAAAAATGGGTAGTGAAAACTGAGATGGAGGTTTTCCTATTCTCAAATGATATTTAAAAAGATATCCCCATGGACTTTAAAAATAAATGGGTCTATAAGTTTCAAATTTATCCCTCTATATCCTTTTGATTGAGGGGGTAATTATAAGACATTACTAGAAAGAGTTCCATTTTATTTTATTATGAATGAGGGGGAGAAGTTAAGTCACCTTAAATCTATATTTGTTCTTGAAGATTCAGTGAATTTGGTGAAGATGGATTTAACATCATATTTTCAAAAAAAATAGAGGGGTATTTTCGAAAACCAAAGGTTTTATTATCGGATTTTTCGACAATACATGCTATATTGGAATGATTTAGCATTAGATTTCATACTTTATGATTGTTTGTCATTGAAACTTATCAAATTTAAAACCTAAACACTACTAGATTGTAGTAAGAAAGTTGTTGATCATCAATAAAGGTAAATTTTTATCATGTAAACAATAAAACATTAAAAACTCAATCACAAAAAGAAAAAATAGTTGAGCATGTTAATACTAGCAAAGTAGTGATGATAGAGAGAAATGTTGAACAAGTTGAGATGATGTACCAAGAAGAAGAATATCAATGAACAAGAAATGAATGAATGATGATTGAGTAGGGGTAATTTTATTAAATAATTAAAATATACTCTGCATTTATGAAAATTTTTAACTTGACCAACATCCACTAAAAGAAACTTCTTACGAACTCTCTCAATAACAAGAAAGTGATTGTTGAACTCTATAATTCCTCAACTATAGTTTCCAAATCAATCATAAAGAATAAGTGATATGTCATCACTAAATTCAATATATTGATTATCCTCGATGTGATGATTCAAAAATTTATTGAATAATTCATTTTAAGTAAATTTGTTTCAATAAAAAAATAAACACAGTAATCGAATTAAATGATATTATGCAATGAATATAGAGAGAATAAATTAATTGGTTAAATATTATTTCCCCACACTAGTTTTATCCAACAAAAATTATTAAAATAAAAAATACAAAATATTCAAATCAATTACTATGAAATTTAAAGGAACATGAAGAAGATGAGGAATCTTCCCTTAATATCCCACTCTCGAACTAGACTTTTCCTACCTTCTAGTGTCTGCCCTTTCCCTCATTTGGATCTGCTCTAAAAAAATTGTGTGCAATGTATGTCCAATATTTCTATCATTCCTTTCACCCTTATCTATGAAACTCTTTTTATTTCATTCAAAATCACTTAATTAAAATGATAAAATCACATTTTGGTCATCATTGTCTCTAAATCTATTTTCATGAAGGTAAGATTAAATTTTCCTTCTATCATTGTCATGGTAGATTTAGTAAAATTCTCAAAAAACTCATTTCACTTACACTACCTCAATAGATACTCTAGCTATCATCAATTTTTTTCATTTTCTTTTAATTTTATCTTTAAATTAGTTTCTTTCCTTCATTTTTATATCCATATGTTAGTATTTATTAGGCTCCCACATTAAGCATGGGTTGAGATCAAACATCCTCCTCCAATGATGGTAATCAAACTCTTCATCATAGATATTGATCAACTAGATTTAAGGATTAAAATATTTTATTCTTAAACAACAACCTTTTTCTATGTAAATTGGATCATTATTAGTTCTGGTTCATATCCTATTTAAGGAATTTTTTTGACCACTTGTCATGAGAACAAACTCATATTTAGATCTATATCACTAGAAATTCACAACTCCCCCATTTTCTTCTATAATCTGCATGAGCATTCCATTTCTCAGTTTGGCCTTCAAGAACCAGACACAAATAGACACCCCTTTTCAAATCAAGTTTTGTGTTAATGGAATCAGATTCTGGATAAGGGAATTTCATCAAACATCTTATATGTGTAAACTTTCAATCTTGAAGGTCAAATGTTTAGGAGCTCAAGGTCCCACCTTCTTCAAAAATCTAACTTGAATGGGAACAAATAACTTTATATAATCGATATGGGATTTCATTTGGTATCCATATTCATTCTTCTAACCCAAAATTGGAAGCATATTGGGTTTGATCTGCAGCATCCTCTTATTCAGGCTTGGATTCCTCGTGATTAAAATCATCTTCCTCAAGCAAGCACAGAATCAATTTAGTTATCCATCGAATATTATTTATTTTAACTTAACTAGACTCTTCTAGATTTTGGTTTCAATTCTTATTCAAGCATGAATCACTTTAATCACTTGACTATATTCATGGGTTGTTCTTGTTGGGTTGTTGTCTAGCCTCATCATTCTTGGAACCTTCATTTGATCCTTTGAGATATCAAATTTGAACAAACTTTGAGAAATTAGGCTCTTAAAATATTGGTTTATTATTCAAATGATGCACCTCAATTTCATTAAGACCAAGGATTATTTCATAAATCTGGAAATAATATCACACAATTTCATTAAGATATTAAAGTAATTATTATTCCATCACATATTAACTAGAATTATATATTTATTAAATTAAAGAAACTTTTTACATAAAAACCACAATTATTTTACAAAAGATATGTAGTAAACATATATCAATTGAATCCACATAAAATCATAACACACTTAAGATATTACTTGTCTTCAAGTAATCAATTTATAAATTCATTAGAAGAAAAATGTTCTTAAGATTAAAAAACTAAAATACAATAAAGATTCAATTTTCAAAAATATTCTCCACCCAAGGACTCTATTAAGTCAAAAATGTTATTTCCCTCCTAAAATTGAATGGATTTAGTGAAAAGTTGGTTTTCTATTTTACAAAAATGATTAAAACTGAAAATTTTGAAAATAATTAAAAATGATTCAATTTTCATCCAAATAGAACTTCCAAACTTGTTTTTACATTCAAGTGAATTGGCACACATAAATAAACATAGATTAAATAAATTACACTCAATTAATAGGTGAGAATAATAATTAAAAATAATGAATAATTAACCCATAAATCAATTATAAGAATAAAGAATAAAGGATGAAAAGTTTAACCTAGATTAGGATTTTCATTTCATATCCCATTTGTATGTATATCTTATGAGTTTAATTCAATTAAAAAAGTTCAAATTCAATGATAATTTTAAGATATACTCCCATAAGTTACAAAAAGAAAATAATTTTAATATGGAAATAAAATAATGTACTCAATTAAATCCATAAAGTAATAGAAATTAGCATCCACAAAGGGACATCACAACCTTTAATATTAAGAAAAAATTTCACCCACTAAAAATGAAAATATAAGCTTGAAAAACAACCAATTTGGAAAAAAAATTAAGGGTTTTTATGTGTAGATAATTTAATAAAACTCATAACATTTAAGAACCCTCTAACTCACTTAAAAACCAAAAAATTTCTTTATGTTAAATCTCAAAGTGGTAGAAACATTTATAAGAAATGTTAGAACAGCCAAATTTTATAATTTCAACAGTTCAAGACCATGTTTAGGGGGTTACAATAAAGTTCACAAAAACATATTTTTAGGTCAATAAAAAAATCATATCCTAAAAGGGATTTCCACTGGTTACTACTTGAAAATTTAGTACAAAACTAAAAATTTTATAATAGATGTATTCAATTTATAATTTTAGTAAACAACATTATCGAATAATATTAGAAACCAACAACATGAATTATAATTAAATCTAGCATGAAATGGCAGTTCAAAATCAATTTGATATCATTTATATCAACCAAAAAGTAAGAAATTGATTAAGATGTAGAGATAAAAAATAAGATTCAAAAAATTAAAGAAAAAATTCCCCTGAGAGTGGAATATTTTCTTTGTTTATTGTAGCCAAATATACCCTCCCTCTTTTCTTAAAGAAAATCCTTTGGGTAATAAACATCAGCACCTAAAAATGGATATTTTAACATTATAACCCAATAAATAAAAGACAAAAAAGTAAATAATTATATTTAAAAGGTAAAAGTAGTATTATTTAAAGTTTCTTCGGTTTTTATCTCCTCTTGAACTATGTTAATAGACTGAGATTCTACCCAAAGTACTCTACAATTATGTTTTCAAAATGTATGCACAGAAACATTATTATCCTGACCTCCACAAATGAACTTTAACCTCATATATCACAAACATATCTATCTTAATTTATTAATTCATAACCTTAATCATATTCATTTTGTTTATAAACTTCCTAAATAGTCATTCTCAATATGAATTCTACTGATTTTTCACATCTGGTGTTTATAGTTTTGATAGTTTGTATTAGTTGCATAATAGTGGTGTATGTATTCCTTATTATTTAAAATTTAATCATTAATAGGTAATTAAATTTACTATTATGTATGATTTATAATTATTTATAATGTTTGAAGTTCCTTTCATGAGTTTCTTAGTCTTTATCCTTGAAGATGAAATTGATAACAACCATGTTTCGGCGATTCTTATCGATCAAAGGGTGTTTTCTTAATTGATGAATTAAATATTTATATAAAAAGTCCATAATAAAAAAAAATAAACCATTATTTATACATTTATATTATATTATATTATTAATTATGTTTACATAGTCATTCATGATATAAATTCATAGTATTATTCAAGTTGGTGATTAAACCAACCCAAACATGAACATACCTTGATTTAATGAATGGTCATGAAGTGGTTTTGTTATAATATCATTATACTAGAAACCTAATTATATTATTTATTATTAATTAGGGATATATATCATAATTTTAATTAATTATAATAATAATTAATGGATATTAAAATATTACACAATTTGAAAAAAAATATTATCCTCTTAGAATGCTTATTTTAGATGATTAAATTAACAATAATCCTTTTTTGATCATATCATCAATATATTTTACAATTTTTAAAACCATAACCTTAATTATATCATAAAATTAATATTTATATTTTAATATCATACCTATATTCATCCTTGTAAGGTGTAAAAGTAAAACAAAACACATTGCGTTGTGCAGGCGGCAGTCCACACAATACACGAATGACAGTTTCATTTTTCTTAAGGGAAAGGGGAAACATGGTTAGTGTTTAATACCACAATATAAAAAAATTAGTAAAAATAATAAATTAATCATATAATATTGGGTAACATAAATTTTAAATGTAAATAAAAAATTAAAATACATAAGTGAAAAGATTGAAATTGCATTGGGATATTTGGGTCACCCTTGGAGGATTCCTTAGAAATAAAGGATGTGGATTAATATCTTGTCACCAGAATATTATGGGAGTTAAATAATATTATAGGGGAAGTAAATATTTTATTCTTTCATTATGAAACTTAATTTTTAATGTTGTATTTAATGGTTTTTGATAATCCCCTTTTATAGGTGAAAACGAGGGTTTTTTCATAGAAACTGTGTTAGGTAAGGGGTGGGAATGAAATAACATGGGTGTTAGGTGAGTTTAGTGAGTTAGGTTAATTTTTTGGATAAATGGTATATGAGACATGTGGTTATTAATTTCATAATCAACAAGCCTTTCTATAAGGTTTTTGGGGACTTTTAATTATTAAAAATTTGAGATACCTCATTTACCCATTTTAGTTCTTGATTAAAAATTAACCATGGTAATTATTTTATTAAGAAGAATATAATATAACCATTATTACCAAATTTTTATGTTTTAAATTATAATTTATGATCCATTTAAGATAATTCAATTTATAAATATGAGAAAATTAAGTTTTAAATTAAAATAATAAATATAGGAAAAACTATTTTTATAGAAAGTGTATTTTTATATGTTAAGTGTTTTTATTCTTATTTACCATTAATTATTAGTTGAATGAGTGTTTATAAATTTTTTTGTGTGTTTAAACACCATATTAGAGTTTTTTTTAAATTATATTAATATAATTTATTTAGATAAAAATTATATAACTCTTATAAAATTAATTCCTTGAAAACAACCATTTTACTTTTACCATGGTAATTAATATTTATCCTAAGTAATTTATTTTTAAATGAATAAAAATAATATTTGAATGGTAGCATAATTTGGACCTAATAATTTTAAATATAAATTCCATTTTATCAAATAAAATTAATATGTATAGGGAGAATTAATTTTAACGTTTGTGTGCATAAAACCCATTTTCTAGAAAAATCTCAAAAATTCATCTTAAGATCATATATTTATTATTAATTAAAAAATGAAGGTTATTTTGTTAAAATAAAATTCTAAAATTCATAAATTAAAATTATAAATATACTTATGAATAAAGTCTCTTTAGAGTGTGCATTGTGTGATAGTTTAGGATATGGTGTTTACCTGCTATAGTAGGGTCACTGGTATTACATACCCCCACCCAAATAATTTCATCCTATAAATTGTGTTATATATCATCTATTTAAAAACAATAATACTCGTTCCTTATATCTTCTCCAATCTCCCAGGTCACCTCTTCTAATTTGTGATTTTTTCAAAGGACTTTCACTGATCGAGTTTTCTATTTCTACAACACTTTCTCTAAGGTGTTAAGGATCTACATAAGTTCTTCATTATAATACAATTCAATATCTAACTCTATTCCCTTATATGTGATCACATTAATTGGAACTACCATTTATTTCATTGGTAATGAAACATTTAAGACATCATGTACTTTAATAATGTTGGGTGGCATATCCAATCGGCAAGATATAACTCCAATTCTTTCTAATATTTCAAAAGGTCCAATGTACCAAGGTATTAACTTCTCATATTTACCAAATCTTACAACTCAATTACATTGAGAAACCTTCAATAATACATTATCCCAAACTTTAAATTCCAAGTCTTTTCTTAAATTATCATCATAGCTCTTTTTTTACTATGGACTGTTTTATTATGATCCTGAATAATTTGTAATTTAACAGTTGTATCCTCAACAAGATTTGGGCCAACTAATTTTTATTTCTTTAGACTCTTCCTAATAGTTTTAACTAAAACAAATATTCCTATATAATTCTTCACATTGTGTCATTTTGATTCTCAAATGAAAGATATTATTACATTAAAATTCTACCAAAGGTAGATACTGGTCCCACATAACTTGGAAGTCAAGAGAATATGATCTCAACATGTATTCCAAAATTGAGATAGTCCTTTCAGACTTCCCATTTATCTAGGGATAATAGGTGGTAGTTAAATTTGTCTCAATATCAATATCTCTTTAAATAATCTTTTAGAATTTTTATTTGAATTGAGGGTCGTGATCAGATACAATCAATAGAGGTTATGTATGAAGCCTTATGATTTCATTGATATAGATCTAAGAAAGGAAATAAAGGGGTAGATCTTCTCTTATTTGTAAGAAATGAAAATACATAGTAATATGATCAATGATGACCCATATAGAATCATTATTCCTTGGAGTCTTTTGTATTCCATTGAAAAATTCCATTATAATAGTGTCCCACTTCCATATAGGCATTGACAGAGGATTCATGACTCTCTTAGGATGTTGTATCTTATCCTTTACCAATTGACATACCAAGAATCTGAATATATACACCACAATTTCTCACTTAATATCATCCCATTAGAGATTTTCTCTTAAATTTGTATACATATTTTTGATACCATGGTGTATAGAGAAATTTGAGTTATGTGCTTCATCTAGAAGTTCCCTTTTCAACACTAGTATGGATGAAACACATAACCTCTTTCCAAACTTCAAAACTCTATCTTTATAGATAAATTTTTTTGGTTTCCCATTAGTTAATTTTTTTAATCTTCATTTGTAATTCCTATTCATCCTAATGGGACTTCTCTATCTTTTCTAGTAAAGATGCTTTAGAAATTTCTTGGAATATGAATGATGGATCCCCTTTACTAGAAATCACTATATCCATATTTACTATATCTATGTATATAGGATCCTTTTTAGTCCTTATCATGGTTAGAACTCCATGGCCCCTCATTATCAATTCATCAGATACCTTTTTTTCCTTCCCGTAGTGGTAGTGTATCGAGAAATCGTATTCCTTGAGTAGTTCCAACCATCTTCTTTACTTCATGTTGAGATCCTTCTAATATAATATATACTTAGAACTCTTGTGGTCAGTATATGTATCGTATCTTTACCCATAGAGGTAGTGCCTCCAAATTTTCCAAGAAAATATTATTGCTACTAACTCAAGGTCGTGAGTTGTATAGTTCTATTCATGAATTTTCAATTACCTTGATACATAGGAAATCACACTCTCATTTTGAATAATGAAATATAGAATTCATTTCTTCAATGCATCACTTTATATTACAAATCCTTCCTTAACTGATAGTAAATTTAATACGACTACATTAATCAGTTTCATATTCTTCTCTAAAAAACTTTCCTCACATTCCATTAACCATTTTAATTAAACCCCTTTACTTGTTAACTTGGTTAATTGGTTGGAAAATCGGTTTAAATCTTTGATGAACCATTGATAGTAACCTACTAAACCCAGGAAAATTAAGATCTCGATTATGTTTTTCATTGTTGTCTATTATTTTACTAACTCTTTATTTTAAGGTCCACATATATTTCATCCTTAAAGACAGTATGGTCAAGAAAAGAAATGTTATTGATCAAAAATTCACACTTATTATATTTCTCATATAATTCATTTTTTCTGAGGGTCTCCAGAAATATTTGCAGATGAATCTCGTTATCTTAATATCTCTTAGAGTATATCAATATATCATCAATGAATACCACAAAAAAGTTGTCAAGATAATCCTTTAACACTATTCATCATATACATAAATATGGAAGGTTCATTAGTCAATACAAAATGCATTACTATAAACTCATAATCTTCATACCTTGTTCAAAATTCTATCTTCGATATTTCATCCTTATTCAACCTTAACTGATGATAACCATAGCAAAGACCGATATTTAAAAATCATTGGAATCCTTTAATTTTATCGAATAAGTCATCAATATGTGGTAAAGGATACTTATTCTTTATATTCATTGCATTGATCTTTCTATAATCGTTGCATGGTCTCATAGACTCGTCCTTATTTTTTATGAATAAATTAGGGTCTCCCTATGGTGAAACACTAGGAAATATAAATCCCTTATCACAAAACTCATGTATCTATTTATTTCACTCCATAAACTCCACTGGTTCCATTCTATAGGGATTTTTAAATATAGGCCTTTCATTGGGAATTAGTTCAATGGAGGAATCAACTTCATGCTCTAATGGATGATCATGAAATTATTCCAAAAAAACATCAATGAAATTTTGTACCATGGGTGCATATCCTATTCTTAGGATACTTTCCTCTTCCATAAATCATCCTTGATCTTCCTCTCTACCCATAATTTCATTAATGATAGATACTGGGGGAGGATTTGTACATGATTTATATGATGAATTTTCTCCTCTAATGATAATATATTACACTTCACCTTTTCAAATCGTAGTCTTCTTAACTTAGTAATAAATTTTTTCATTGTACTTTGAAATTCAATCCATAGCAATTATCATATAAAATTCAACCATAGGTATAATAACTAAATTTAAAAATATGGTACACCCAAGCATCATAATTGAAACTTCTTAACATATCTTTATTTCCATAATATTCTCACTCAGTGTCTTAATTAATAACTCCCTTACTAGGGTTCTAGGTAAATATCTAATGTTTTTAGAAAACATGTAATATATAAAAGAGTGAAGATCTATAATCAAATAAAACATTAGCTAAATTTGAGTCTATGATCAAAGTACATACCACCATGTCATTAGGGATTTTGTAAGGACCCGATCCTAGTTGCCCGGAGTCGGTGCCTTATTTAATTATGTTAGAATAAATACAAGGAATATGAATCCCAAAGGACCAAGTAGTTTAGTATTATTGGAAACAAGTTACATACATAAGTTTATCATTAGAATATGAAGTGAATCAAAACACTATTTTATTCCACTAGAAACATCACATCTCCTAGATTATGCTTGCAAGTCATACATAAATTATTTCTTCATGTCCTGAGAAAATGAAACATAAGAAAGGGGTGAGATCAAATGCTCAGTAAGATTAAGCAATACAATGGAAGATAATATAAACATTAGATATAGTGAATAATTGAAAACACATGCCTTTAATAATAAACTTGAACACATTATGGCAGGAAAATGAGTTGAGTAAATAATACCATAATAAAACATAATCATGGGTATAATACCAATCGAATAACCACATGAAATATCAATAGATAAATTCATGATGATGTAATGAATAATTCTAGAAATTCTGAATCATTTTTTCAAGGCATCGGCCAATACGTCTAATAATTAAGGCCTCGGCCAAAATCCATATATCACATTGGGAAAGGTCTCGGCCAATTCCACGTCTATTTGTCTCATGAGACCTACTGATGCATCGAGGGGATATAGCGAGCCCCACCCATCACATAATAAGTCTAATGCATTCCTCATATGATTAGGGATAAACATAAACAACTTATATATTCATATTGAAACTATCATATGAAATGTAACTAACTTTCCCCAATTATTGAACACAAACACTAACCATTCGGAATAATATGGTGAATGGTTTTAGGATAGATCATCCACAATAAAGTTAGTCATAAACCATTAAATAAAATATGGTATATGAAATCATAAATTATTAACCCCAAAAATGCATAATAATCAACAAGAGTGTTGAATCAAACGAGAATAATCTTCTAAAATCATTAAGTAATTCTTGTGATAAATACTCTTTTATTTTGAAAATAAGAGTTCTTTTGAAAAAATCATTGTATAAAACTAGAAGTACGGTAAGATAGTATTTTATGATAAAATTAGTGTTTTTATAAGGATAATGGTTTCCAAAAATAGATTATAGCTTTCCCTTGAAAATAGATATGAATTTGAGAAATTCCCTTGTATCAGGCTCGTATTTTTGGAAACAGTTTTGAGAGATCCTTTTAAAACATGTAACTATCCAAAAAATAGGGAAGGATTCTGGTTGGTGTATATATATAGAATACTCACACCGAATTTCTTATGAGTACATAACAATACATAAGAATTTCATCGAGGAAATTAGACAATAAAAGTAACCCGAATGAAAATGGAAGTTCGGGTGGAAAACCCTTACCTTAACTCCAAACGTGTTCCACTTTTGTACTTAAGCTCCTGGAATATGAAATTATACTTGTTAATAAATTATTTCAGAACCTATTATACATGTATTTAGTTTACCATAATTCTGGTTAGTTCATTTAGGTCTTTATTGGCAAGTTATTGTATTGAATTTCGTCATTCTGGAGTGTTCGTTTCCTTTATTTTCATATTCGGTTCACTTGATTTTAAGTAATGAAGTGGAATGGATGTAAATATCCAGAATTGAAATTAAATATTATTTATGAACATTCAGAATTTTTAATGTCCATTTCTATCATTTGGTTACATGGAATGAGGTTGAATCATTAGGTGATAACCACTTCGATTATTCGGCGGTATTTGGATTATTATTAACTAGTTTGTCATATAACTTAATTATGTGTACATATTCTCGTTCCTGAATATTAATTATGTTATAATACATATATTATAGTCTATTTCAACCATAAATATGGTTTCATGACCAGTAATGAAGAAGAAAATTGAATAATGAAACTTCGTCGTCCATAAAGGCTATAAATTGGAACCTCATGGACGTTGATTTCGTTTATAAAAATAAAAGGGAGAGAGTAAGAATATTTATGATGGTTAATCCATTAAAATGATATATTTCTATTATATAGATGATACTAGAGTTATCATGATCATTTTTACATAGTAGGTGAGTAGAGGATAACAAAAGAAGATAAATTGAAATAAAACCAAATGAAAAAGAAGGGTACTTTACCTCTTGAAATAACCTCCTTGAGAAACTTCTTAAGGGAAGGTATTTTGGTATTTTGGAAAGGCCAGAAGCTTCTTGGACGTGGGGAGAGACTAGGGAAGGGTAATTGTGTAGAACTTTGAAAATCTTCAAGGCTTAGAGGAGTGAAGAGAAGAGGGAGTGGTGACGGGTTTTTATAGTGGAGGAGAGGAGTAAATTTTGAATATTTAATTCATTATTTTATTATTTCCCTCATGACAACCAATAGTGTTGTTTCATGTGACCCCTAATAGTAATAAGTGCATGTGAGTTTGAACCAAGTGTCCTTGCATCACTTATGATGTCATAAATAGTGTATTTAACTGATAATTTGTATATACGGTATTTTATCGTATTTCCCTATTTATGAAAAATTCTAGAATTTCAGAAAAATCCAAAAAATTCACCCCTACCATTTTTCGATGTGTAGAATTCAAAATTGAAATACATTTTTCAAAAATATTCTTCTAAATATTATTAATTTAATTTTTAAATAAGGTCATAGTTAATTCAAAAAATAACAATCTTGAAGTGCAATTAGTTTTATGTGACATTAAAAAATTAATTAAGATCCTATTATCATATTACCTTAAGAAAATAAAATAATATTATTATTTAATATTCATAAGGGTCATATTACTATTCATATTACTATTCATAAGGGTATATTACTATTCACCAAAAATCAAGTTTGTTCTATCAGACTCCAAATGACTTACTGAACACATCTCTAGATGACCATTTTTCAAAATTCAAAACATAGAAGATGCAAAGTTGTGTTTAATGGATAGATTATAAGATTGCATTATATATTTATTTTCAAAACCTTGGGGTGTTACATTCTCCCCTCCTTACAAAAATTTCATCCTCAAAATTCACAGAATATTACCTAAAAATATTCGGGTATGTCCTTAACATAAGCTCCTCAGGCTCCCATGTTGCTTCCTCCATCTTAGGGTTCCTCCATAGAACCTTTACCAGTCGAGTCATCCGGTTTATCAATACTTGTTCTATAGTATCAAGAATCTTGATAGGCTCTTCACAATAATATAGATTGGGCTCAAGTTCTACTTATTCATAAGTGAGTACATGTGTTGGATCTGGCATGTATTTTCTTAACATTGACACATGAAACACATTGTGAACCTTGGAGAGACTTGGCAGCATTTCCAAATGGTAAGCTACAGCTCCAATTCGGTCCAGAATTTCAAAAGGTCCGATATACCTGGGACTTAATTTTCCCTTCTTACTGAATCGTATAATACCCTTCCATGGAGATACCTTTAAGAAAACATGATCACCTTATTGAAACTCCAAATCCTTCCTTCGGTTATCTGCATATCTCTTTTGCATACTTTGAGCTATTTTGATATCACTACGGGAAAAATGGGTATTTGCGACGGGTTATTTGCAACGGGAATAAATCCCGTCGCAACTAGTCCCGTTAAAAACTTATTTGCGACGGGGTTAGTTACCCGTCGCAAATAAATAGGCTTTTGCAACGGGATTGCTTTCCCCGTCGCAAATAGTTTTCCCGCGATGCGCGCCAAATCGCGGGAAAACTATTAGCGACGGGAAAATATTCCCGTCGCAAATAACCGGCGGCGGTAAAAGGTATTTGCGACGGGAATATTTTCTCGTCGCTAATAGTATGTTATTTGCGACAGGTCCCGTCGCAAATAACTATTTACCAGTTGACCGTAATAAATGCGGGCTAAGGTATTTGCGACGGTACCCGTCGCAAATACTGGTATTTGCGACGGGATACCCGTCGCAAATGGGCCCGTCGCAACTAATCTAACCTATAAATACCCCCATCCGTTTTTTTCAAATCATTCTCATTCTCTATCTTCTCCTGCTCTCAAACTTGTGTTTCTAAAGTTGAGTTTTTCTTCAGTTTAATTTTTTTCTTCGGAGCTGATATTAAAGTTTTGAAGAACGATCAGAGCAGATCAATTTTCAAGGTATTTATGTTCATTTTAATTTAATATTTATTTTTAATTTTTTATTAGTTTCAATTATTCTTAATTAGTTGTAATTTAATTATGTTTATATTGTTTTCTTACTTAATAAATTTAAATTATTAGTATTGTTCATAGTTAATGGTAATTAGGAATAATTAGTAATAATTTTTAATAATTAAGAATAAATATTAATAATTAGTAATAAATACCAATAATTAGGAATAACAACATTATTACATTATTAGTATATTTTATTATTAATATTAAAATAATATAATTTTTTATATATATACAATTCTCTTTTCATCTGTGTGTTTACTGTCTTCACATGTATTATTTGTATGTGGAGATAGAAAACGCACAGATGAAAGGAGAATTGTATATAAATCAGAAAATTATATTATTTTAATATTAATAATAAAATATACTAATAATGTTATTATTTGTAATTATTGGTAATTATTCCTAATTATTGGTAATTATTCATTTAATTACTAATAATTAGGAACAATTATCAATAATTATCAATAATTAAGAATATTTAGTAATAATTAGTAATAATTACCAATAATTAGTAATAATTAGTAATAATTATCAATAATTAGTAATAATTAGTAATAATTACCAATAAGTAGTAATAATTAGTAATAATTACCAATAAGTAGTAATAATTACCAATAAGTAGTAATAATTATGTATAATTTGGAATAATTACCAATAATTAACAATAATTAGTAATAATTAGTAATAATTACCAATAATTACCAATAATTAGTAATAATTAGTAATAATTACCAATAATTGCCAATAATTACCAATAATTAGGAATAATTAGGAATAATTAGGAATAATTAGGAATAATTAGGAGTAATTAGGAATAATTAGGAATAATTAGGAATAATTAGGAATAATTAGGAATAATTAGGAATAATTAGTAATAATTAGGAATAATTAGGAACAATTATCAATAATTATCAATAATTACGAATAATTAGGAATAATTAGGAATAATTATCAATAATTATCAATAATTAGTAATAATTAGTAATAATTAGGAATAATTAGGCACAATTATCAATAATTATCAATAATTAAGAATAATTAGTAATAATTAGGAACAATTATCAATAATTATCAATAATTAAGAATAATTTGTAATAATTACCAATAATTACCAATAATTAGTAATAATTAGTAATAATTACCAATAATTGCCAATAATTACCAATAATTACAAATAATTAGGAATAATTAGGAATAATTAGGAATAATTAGGAATAATTAGGAATAATTAGGAATAATTAGTAATAATTAGGAATAATTAGAAATAATTATTAATAATTAGTAATAATTAGTAATAATTAGGAATAATTAGAAATAATTTGTAATAATTATTTATAATTATTTATAATTATTTATAATTATTAATAATTAGTAATAATTACCAATAATTACCAATAATTACCAATAATTACCAATAATTACCAATAATTACCAATAATTACCAATAATTACCAATAAATACCAATAATTACCAATAATTACCAATAATTACCAATAATTAGCAATAATTAGCAATAATTAGCAATAATTAACAATAATTAACAATAATTACCAATAATTACCAATAATTACCAATAATTTGCAATAATTAGTAATAATTAGTAATAAATACCTAAAATTAGGAAAAATTAGAAAAAATTAAGAAAAATTAGGAAAAATTAGGAAAAATTCTCAATAATTAGTAATAATTACCAATAATTAGTAATAATTACCTATAATTAGTATTAATTACCAATAATTAGTATTAATTACCAATAATTAGTAATAATTAGGAATAATTAACAATAATTAGTAATAATTACCAATAATTAACAATAATTAGTAATAATTAACAATAATTATTAATAATTACCAATAATTACCAATATTTAGTAATAATTAACAATAATTGCCAATAATTACCAATAATTTCCAATAATTACCAATAATTGCCAATAAGTACCAATAATTAGTAATAATTATGAATAATTAGTAATAATTACGAATAATTAGTAATAATTACGAATAATTAGTAATAATTACGAATAATTAGTAATAATTACGAATAATTAGTAATAGTTACCAATAATTAGTAATAATTACTAATAATTATCAATAATTACTAATAATTATCAATAATTACTAATAATTATCAATAATTAATAATAATTAGTAATAATTAGTAATAATTAGCAATAATTAGTAATAATTAGCAATAATTACTAATAATTAGTAATAATTAGTAATAATTAGTAATAATTAGTAATAATTAGGAATAATTAGTAATAATTAGTAATAATTAACAATAATTAGTAATAATTAGTAATAATTAGGCATAATTAGTAATAATTAGGAATAATTAGTATTAATTAGGAATAATTAGTATTAATTACCAATAATTAGTAATAATTATTATTAATTACCAATAATTAGTATTAATTACCAATAATTAGTATTAATTACCAATAATTAGTATTAATTACCAATAATTAGTATTAATTACCAATAATTAGTATTAATTACCAATAATTACCAATAATTACCAATAATCACCAATAATTACCAATAATTACCAATATTTTCAAATATTTTCCAATAATTACCAATAATTACCAATATTTTCCAATAATTACCAATAATTACCAATATTTTCCAATAATTACCAATATTTTCCAATAATTACCAATATTTACCAATAATTAGGAATAATTACCAATAATTAGGAATAACTACCAATAATTTGGAATAATTACCAATAATTTGGAATAATTACCAATAATTTGGAATAATTACCAATAATTTGAAATAATTACCAATAATTAGGAAAAATTACCTTATTACATTATTTTTATATTTTATTATTAATATTAAAATAATATAATTTTCTATATTATATACAATTCTCTTTTCTTCTGTGTTTTTTCTATCTCCACATGTAATATTGGCATTCTTTTTCAAAATTATCAACCTACTCGCCAATGGAGAGGTGAAAGTGAATGCCAATATTACATGTGGAGACAGAATGTGAAACACACAGATGAAAGGATAATTGTATATAATATAGAAAATTATATTATTTTAATATTAATAATAAAATATACTAATAATGTAATGATGTTATTATTATATAATTAATATTTATGAAAAAAATTATATTAGTATTATTAAAAAAATAAAAAATCAATATAATATTAAAATTATCAATATTTGTAATAGGTTTTGATTTATTCTCAATATATTCAATCCTTGCTTGTGTTTTTTCTAACAAATTATTCAAAACCAGTAATGCTTTTATATTTTATAGAAAAATATGGAACAACGAGGTCGTCAACAGTCATTATTAAATGACCGCATATGGATAAATCAACGTAGAAATCCAAATGGTTCTGGTTTAAATCCAGTATATATAGAGGGTGTGGAGATTTTTTTATCATTTGCGGCATCAAATCCAGAATTTGTTTCAGAAGGAAAGATAAAATGCCCTTGTAGAAAATGTGCATTGAGAACGTTTGACACGTTTGACAAAGTGGGGGAACATCTCTTGCGTTTTGGTTTTCAAGCAGATTATGTTTTTTGGTATCAACACGGTGAACGCAGTTCCAGAGCAGGTGATACCAACTTGATTCCGGATCCATCCCAGTTTCAAGATTTAGTACATGATGTTGCAGGTTCATCTGTTCAACATACAGAAACTCCGGCTGATATAGCTTCAAATCCTGAGTTGGGACCGTCTGAATTTTATGAGTTGTTGAAGTCTGCTGAGGATGCATTATATCCTGGCTGCAAGATGAGCAAATTAGAAGCAGTTACAAAATTTATGGCTATCAAATCAGATAACGGAATGTCAAACACCTGTTTTGACCAGATATTTTCTTTGCTGAAAACACTGTTACCCAAAGGAAATGTTTTACCTGCAAATTACTATAAAAGTAAGAGGTTGGTTCGAAATTTGGGACTTACTTGTCAGAAGATTCATGCATGTTCAAATGACTGCATTTTATATTCTGGGGAAAATGAGTCGTTGGATAGTTGTCCCACATGTGGGCAACTGAGATATAAAGAAGGAAAACACGGGAAGTCTGTTTTGATTCCTGTAAAACAGTTGAGATATTTTCCGCTTACATCCAGACTTCAGCGTTTATTCTTTTCTAAGAATACAGCGACAATGATGTCATGGCATAAAGAGAATATTTCAACCGATAAAAGATTGAATCATCCATCCGATGGTGATTCATGGAAACATTTTGATAGAGTGCATCCATCCTTTGCTTTAGAAGCTAGAAATGTTCGACTGGGCCTTTCCATTGATGGTTTCTGTCCGTTTGGATCTTATGGTAGTCAATATTCATGTTGGCCTGTTTTTTTAACTCCGTACAATTTACCTCCATGGATGTTGATGAAGGAGCCATATATCTTTTTGACTTTACTAATTCCAGGACATCCGAAGAAAAATATTGATGTTTATTTGAAGCCATTGATTGATGAATTAAATTTATTGTGGAGTACTGGTGTCAGTACATATGATGTTGCAACGAAACAGAATTTCATACTGAGAGCAGCATTGATGTGGACAATAAGTGACTTCCCGGCTTATGGGATGTTATCTGGCTGGAGTACACATGGTCATAAATCATGTCCTTAATGTATGGGAGAGAACAAAGCATTTATGCTCATTCATGGAAAGAAACCTTGTTATTTTGACTGTCGTCGCAGATTTCTTCCAGCTGATCATCCTTTTCGCAGAAACAGATCTCATTTCAGAAAAGGAACAGCTAAAAGGGATGGACCTCCAAAAATGCTATCAGGTTCGGAGTTAAAATCGGTTGTATTTTCATTACCTCCCATCACTTTTGGTCCCACAATAAACCAACATAAAATTTCTGGTTTTGGGAAAGAACACAATTGGATTAAACGTAGCATATTTTGGGATTTTCCATATTGGTCTGATTTGTTGGTCCGACACATGTTAGATGTCATGCATATTGAGAAGAACTGTTTTGATAATTTGTTTCATATAGTTTTGGATACGCCAGGAAAGAGAAAAGACAATGTAAATGCATGTTTAGATCTTGCCCAAATTTGTAGGCGTCCAGAATTGGAACTATTTGAGAATGTCAGAACAGAAAGGTTACTGAAACCAAAAGCAGCTTATACACTGTCTAAAGAAAACCGTTTATTATTTTGTCAGTGGATTGCAGATTTGAGACTTCCAGATGGTTGTGCTTCCAATTTGGGTAGATGTGTAAAGAATGGTCATATTACTGGATTAAAAAGTCATGATTGTCATGTTATAATGGAGAGACTTCTACCCATTGGATTAAGAGGTCTGTTGAATTCTGTGATTTGGGATTCCATAACAGACATGTCTCATTTTTTTCGGGAAATTTGTGCGGCTACGGCAGATTATGATGCTCTATGAAAACTTGAAAAAGATGTTGTCGTAATTATATATAAACTGGAAAAAATATTTCCATCATCTTTCTTCGAATCAATGGAACATTTGATGTTACATTTTCCATATGAAGCCAAATGTGGAGGTCCGGTACAGTTTCTATGGATGTACCCATTTGAAAGATGCATGCAAAAATTGAAAAGAAAAGTATGAAACAAAGCATCTATTGAAGGATCTATTGCAGAAGCTTATTTGCAAGAGGAAATATCTTTTTTCTTCTCCCATTATTTTGAATCTGAGTATCCTTCAAAACACAACCGAATGGGATGGAATGAGAGGAATATTGATGAAATTGAAAATCAATTATCTGTTTTCAACCAGTCAGATCTTGGTTTTGGTGGAGTTTCTGAACGCTGGCATTCAGATGATGAACATCATAGAGCTCATACGTATGTTCTGCTCAACTGTGAAGAGATGACATTAGTTGTACTGTAAGTGTTTATATCACTTATTCTATCATTTATGTTACAGTAAATAACTTTGGTTTTTATAGGTTGTATGATAATCATATCAAGAAACAAATTCCACAAATTACAGCAGCTGCTCTCGAAGAACGTAGACTGAAAAATTTCTCTCAGTGGTTTCAAAAACTGGTAACATAAATTCTTTATATTTTAGCAACTCATTCAATGTATAGTTTACTATATTGATAATTATTTCACAAATTTTCAGGTGTCTCGACATGCTGATAAAATTGAAAAACGGTTGTGTGTATTGAGTAACCCACCTTCCAAACTTGTTAAAACTTATAATGCATATGTGGTGAATGGATTTCGATTCCACACACATGCATATGGGGAATCGAAAAAAACAATGAACAGTGGAGTTAGCTTGAGAGGATCTCATCATCGAGAAAATGAAGTTGACTTTTATGGCATACTTGATGAAATCATTGAACTCTGTGATCTTGGACAACATTATATAACCATGTTCAAATATCGGTGGTTGGATATAGAGAGAGGCGTGCGTGTTCATCCGACTCATGGAATCATCGATATTAAATGTAAAAGTTTTCTCGCAGTAAATGAACCATTCTTATTGGCTTAACAGGAATATCAAGTTTATTATGAAAAGTACTGTGCAACATCAAGAGACTTGACTGATTGGTGGAGTGTAATAAAAATCAAAATTCGAGACAATCAGTTTAGTCAAAGTGAATGTGCTTTCACTGATGTGCAAAGAATTGAAGTTTTTCAAGAGAGTACTCAAAATCAATCTTTTTTACAAAGAGACATGAGTATCGATGACGACACCCCACATTTAAGAGTCGGTGATGACGATGATGTTAATGATGTCACATATGAATTTGAAACGGTAAGAGATGAAGCAACTGTAACTCGAATGGATATCGATGATGTTGAGGAGGAATATGAAGATGACATTGACATATATGAAGATGATGATGAAGATGAACACTGATAGCATTCCATGGTATTTATATACAATCATAATATGTATATATGTATATATAATAGTAATTATCAATTATTTGCTAACATTAACATTTTCTGTTTCAGATGGACGACGCCACATTTCGTGAGTTGACGGATGCTGAGCTGCCTTTCGATGCGGATGAGTTGCTGGCAGATGACCCTCAGCCTGCAGGCGCTCCAAGGAGTACGCGGAGGGGGCGCGGTCTTGCACGATTGATGATTCCTGACCCCGTCCCCGAGCGACGTCCACGTCTTGGGTTTGATCTACGCACACGGAGGTGTGATAACCTGTGTGATAACCTGTGAATTTGACTAAGATTTCATTAATCTATTCACATAATAAATGTTTATTATTTTTTCAGTTTTCCGCATATAGCAGTCGGACAGGGCAGCGCTATTTTGCGCAACTATTTCTATCAGCCGTGGACCACATGGGAGCAGATTCTCATTGATGTGCAGCAGGCCATGTTCGGCCATTGGTTGGTACGTACGTAAATAAATAATTTTTATTTTGAAAATTATTTCATTTCTAACTTGATATTTTGATTTATTTGTAGGGTTTATGGTATCCGATCGAGGATACCATGCGTGACGCCATCCACGAGGCATGGGAGGTGGCCATGCGTGATCGCCTTCGTCAGTTTTTGCACAATTTAAGAAAAACTGCGATGAAGAAAGAAGGAGTGTCAGATTTTGAGGAGTCATGTAGAGCACACCGACCAGAGTATATTTCATCCCATGTATGGGATGGATTATGTGCGCACTGGTTGAGTGGTGCCTTTCAGAGGAGATCATCGGTGGGGAGGCAGAATCGGGGGAGACAGGAGGTGACTCATCGAGCTGGGAGTCGTTCTTTCAGTACTCATAGACAGCATCTGGTATGTACATTATTTATAAATATTTTATATAACTATAAATATTAACAGTTTATTTTTTATTCTTATAGGCTGTCGAGCACCCCGATATTACAGAGTACGACGTATATCGGAGGATGTATAGTGATCCTGCTACTGGGGAGCTCAGAGGTGATCGTCAGCATCACATCGTGGTCAGTATTATTTGTTTTCAAGTTTAAAAATTAACTGCATATAATATATTCACAATTTTAATTTTAAATTGCAACTATAGGAGTCATATGAGGCCGCAGCGGCACAGGCCCGGCCTGAGAGTCAGGCCGAGTCATCAGATCAGACCACTGCCCGTCAGTTTGATGAGGCGGCATGGATGCAGGCCACCCAGTATGCCTTCGAGAAGGGCCGGGTAGTTGGTATCGGCTCTCGACTGACTCCCGGAGATTATTATGGCAGTGTTGCGATGTTGGCGTCCAGCTCGAGAGGAGCTCGTGCATCTTCTTCTACACAGTATGAGGATCAGTTGCGATCTCAGACTGCACAGATAGAGAGTCTCTGACAGGAGAAGGAGCAGATGCGTCAGCAGCATGAGGAGGAGCGTCGACGCCAGCAGCAGCTGTACGAGGAGCAGGCGAGTCGGTGGCAGCAGCAGCATCAGGAGCAGATGGAGTACATGCGCCGACTCACTCATGCTTTAGGGATGGAGTTTCCTCCACTACCATCTGCAGATCCCCCACCTCCCCCCCCCCCCCCTCCTTCAGATTAGAGTTTGTATTTCTGTTATAAAATTTGTGAAATCAAAATATTTTTTTTTCTATTCGTAGTTTCTGTCTCATTATAAAATATTAATAATATTATATTTTTAAAAAACAATATTAATATGAATAATAATATTATTTATATTTTATAATATTAAAATTTATATATATATTAAAATTTTATATATATATTAAAATTTTATAATATTATAATTTAATTATATTTTTTGTAATACTTGAATTATTTTAATATTTGAATGTAAAATAATTCTATTATTTTTATATTAATTAAAATAACTTATTAATATTTTTTTTATTTATGAATTATAATTGTAATATTATTATATTAATTAAATCATTTATTAATATTCTATTATTTTTTATTTTTGAATTATAATTCTACAATTATTATAGTAATTAAAATAATTTATTATTTTCATTTGTAAATTATAATTCTATTATTATATTAATTAAAATAATTTATTAATAATTTATTTTTTTTATTTTTTTTATAGTATTTGCGACGGGATACTATACCCTTCGCAAATACTAGTATTATTAATAGTTTTTTATTTTTTTTTAAAAAATAGTATTTGCGACGGGATCCGATGCCCGTCGCAAATACTAGTATTATTAATAGTTTTTTATTTTTTTTAAAAATCTTTTTTGCGACGGTACTGTCGCAAAAACTATTTTAAAAGTTTTTTACAAAAATACGGAATACTATTTGCGACGGGGAGAATGACCGTCGCAAAAAAAGGCTTTAGCGACGGGCTCGTCGCAAATAAGTGTAGTTGCGACGACGTTTTCAGCAACGGGCTATTTGCGACGGGCCCCCGTCGCAAAAAGCCAGTTGCGACGGGATCCCGTCACAAATAGCCCGTCACAAATACCTGTTTTTCTAGTAGTGTATGGTTCTGGATAATCTTCACTTTCTCCGTTGTTTCTTCAACAAGTTCTAGGCCCACGAGCTTTATTTCACCAACATCATCCCAGCAAGTTGGTGTACAAAATCTCCTCCCATATAATTCTTCATAGGGTTACATATGAATACTTGAATGGAAGTTATTGTTTTAGGAAAATTCTACGAGAGGTAAATACTAATCCCACATGCCTTTAAAATCAAGTGAACAAGACCTCAACATGTCTTCCAATGTTTGAATAGTCCGTTCTGATTGTCCATCAGTTTGTGGGTGGTAGGCAGTGCTCAAACGAATATCAGTATCTAGGGCCTTCTGAATACTCTTCCAGAATCTTGATGTAAAACTTGGATCTTGATCAGAAACAATCGATAGGGGTACTCCATGAAGTCTCATAACTTTATTAATATATAGTCTTTCTAGACGTTCAAGTGGTAGATCTTCTCTTATAGAAAGAAAATGTGATGAATTGGTAAGACGGTCAACAATGACCCATATTGCATCGTTCCTTCTAGGAGTCTTTGGTAGTACCATGACAAAGTCCATCGTGATATTATCCAATTTCCACTCAGGTATGTGAAGGGGGTGCATGACTTCACCAGGATGTTGTCTTCCTACCTTCACCTATTGACAAACTAAACATCTAGAAACGTAATTAGTAATCTCCCTCTTCATGTTGTCCCACCAAAAATGTTCCTTCAAATCTCTATACATCTTGTTGCTACCAGTTTGTATATAGAAATTGGAACAATGAGCATCATCCAGCAATTCCCTTTTTAGATCAGGTATATCGGGAACACAAAGTCTCTTCCCAAATTTTAAAATTCCATCTTCATATACGAAGTCACTCAATCTCCCATCATTAACAGCTTTAATCTTCTTTTGAAACTCCTCATAATCAGCCTGAGAACTTTTTATCCTTTCTAGTAAAGATGGTTTGAAAACCATTTGAAAAATCATTTATGTTTCACCTTCCATGGTTATTCTCATATCCATCTTTACTAGATCCATGAAAATAGGATCCCTTTCAACTCTCATCTTGTTCAAAACTCTATGATCCTTTCTACTCAAATCATCTTCCACCTTATTTTACATCCCCGAGTGGTAGTGTATCATGCAATCATAATCCTTGAGTAGTTCAATCCATCTCCTTTTCCTCATGTTGAGTTCTTTCTGTGATAAAATATATTTCAAACTCTTGTGATCAGTATAAATCTCACATTTTTCAACATAGAGATAATGTCTCCATATCTTCAAAGAAAAGATTATAGTAGCTAACTCAAGATCATGAGTAGGATAGTTTTTATAAGGCCCCAGCCTTAAACCTTACTTAATATTGAGTTATTACATGATTACACATTGAGGATCTTTTTGGGTTTAGAGTTTTAGAGAATTAGATCATTGAACTTGCATTACATTCCACATATAAACAAAGTGGTTACATAAAGTTAGTATTCTTCTTTCCCATCAATGGAAACATATTTAAAATAAAACATGGATTCTTTCTTGACACTTCCTTGACACTATCATCATATCATGTACCTTTCCCTTGACCTGTGAAAAACATTTCAAAAAACTTGGGATGAGTATAAAAAGCTCAGTAAGGGATATAAAAATATGGAAAGGAAACATGGGTACATATATACATAAGAATGAAATCATACTTTACCCATAAAACATAAGAACTTTAACATACCTCATCAAATCATGAATAAATCATAGAAATCATAAGACATAAATGTAACTTGAGGCATTCATAACATTTTTACGTAGGGAGTAACCCTCTTGGTTACGTTTGGAATACCCATCACAGTATATTCCCTAAATCTCTTCGGAGAAACCTTAACATTTCACTCCTTCGCATTACCCAATGAATTGGAGAGCTATATCGGGATGACCCGCCCTTAGTTTATCACGGAACTACCCGTCTTCATAATAATGCCCAAGAACCTCAACATAATCGTATCACATAAAACATGCATAAAGGAAACATAACATTTCCACATTTAAATCACAGGATATCAATACAACACATTGATATACAAACATTATGAAAACCATTTTCAATACCAAAATAAAAGAAAAGTAAAACATGGTATTTATTTTTCTTTTAAAAAGAAGGTATGGCTTGTAGAGGAATCCAAAACTCAAATAATGGTCACGGTGGCGGAGAAGTCGTTGTTGCCGCATACGTACGACAAAAACATTCCCTTTTGTCATTTAGTAAATGCTTCGTATAAAAAATATTTATTTTGAATAAACGTAAAAGTCAAAGGGGTTTATACACCATATAAAAGAAATTTGTGTATAAAATAAAATATGCCTCAATGAAAGGAGATTGAGACGAAGTCTCATACCTCGGGTCTGACTTGAATCGATCGTTCTTTAATGTCCTGAATAATAAACTAGAGTTAATTTATACTTTCTTAAGAACCATTTTTTAAGTTCATTATTCCTTTTATATCACTTATTTCCATGTCATGAACACTATGTAATTATTTAAGTTAATAACGGTCGTTTTAACGATCATTGGTACTTGAGTCAAAAATAAACCCTTTATAATTACAAGTTGTTCATGTATCCATTATAACCAAAATTATAATCATGATTTATATATCATATATATCTAGTATATATATGCATTTATAATATTACATAATCATTTAGAGGTAAGAAATGAAATGCACCATTCCTGGAGACGGTAAGCCGTACGTACGCATGAACGCTACTTTCATTTCTATTTCATATTTTATAGAATGGAATCATAATTATATAAAGGTATATTATAATTCCATTATAATATCATATATAATATCATAGTTCCATCCTTTATATGTCCCACATATGGTATTTAACGAATCAAATCACTTTGAGGGGGCGGTAGTCCGCACTTCCTTAAATGAAGATATCGCGTTTACCCATAATGGAAACCATAAAGGTATGCCCAAAATGAAAAATACAGAAGATTAAGGAAAACATAAACATATTATATATCATATATAAATATAGTGACATCTTAATGTCCACCTTTGAAGGTGTTAAAATAATGTTGAACAATCATCGTTTCGGGAGGCATAAATTCACCATCCACGGAAACAGTATGTTCTTTAACCATTAGATGTAGGTGTGTGTAAGTGTAGCTCGAATAATTCTTATAACAACATCCTAGTATATTGAATATACTTTAGTTGTTACAAAAGAAATGAATAAAAAGAGTTTAGGGGGTTGGAGAAGCAAAATAAAACAAAAGGACTCAAGTGAAGACATTACCTTAAAATCGGGTAACTCTCTTTGGTTTGAGCTCAAAGGCTTCCTTGGGAAGACTTCTGCCAAAAGTGAGGCTTCAAGGAGTAAGAGAGGGAAGTTTAGAGACTAAATGAGAAGGGGTTGGCCGAGCCAAAGGCTTTGGTAGTGTGGGTAAGGAGGTAGAGGTGGGGGCCTTTTATAAGAGGAGAGGAGGGGCACTCTTGGAAAGTAAAGAAATATTACTTTATTTGAAAATGAGTTTGAGATTTAAAAGGTCCCACATTGATATAATTCGAGTCTAAGGTGATAAGGGTTCGAAATATACCCACCCAATAGGTTTTGTACATGTTTAGGTCATAGATTTTACATTATCTTTTCATTTTATTTAAATCCTTTATTAATGAGGTAATCGCTACATCATTATGATGTCATAAATAATTTTATTTATTTCAAGTCTAAAAATTATAAAACAAATACTATGATGTAGGACATCTTTTTATCTTTCCAATTAATTTTTATAGTCAAAAATATGACTTTTATAACCCCATTTAAAAATTGTTTTCGTAAAACATATTATGTTTGTGTCATTTTTACTTTTTCATTAAATAAAAAGTTATTTATGTCATTTCCCAACCAAAGTAGCTCCATGGGGTCCCCAAGTTGACCCATGGATTGTCTTGGTCGGACATGACACATCCAATGAGGTTATGACATGTTTCAAGCTCATCTCATACTATTAAAACATTATTTTTACCTTAAACTACACTAATTACCACTAATCGCGATTAAAAACTTAATAAGTTACTATTCACCAAAATTTTATTTTAATCTAATTGGACCAAATTTTACTTCTTAATGACAACCATGTATGTCAGATTTTTGAAATTAAAAACACAAAGGTGGAAAAATTTCATTTAAATGGAAAATCAGTTTTTATAAGTACCACTTAGTTGTTTCACTATTCATCAAAAATTGAAGTTTTTCAGAAAAATACCAAAACTTCACCCAAAGCTATATTTGATATTCTGAATTCAAAAATGATGTCTATTTTACAAAATTCAAATCATATAAGTTACATTAATTAATTTAATAATTAATTCCCACTGTCATGACAAATAGCATGTTTTTATGAAACAATAAGTATCAAGAGATTGACACCAGTTTAAGTCCAATTTCAAAGTGAAATTGATTCCAATAACCACCATTGGATTAAATAGTAAAAATATATTCTAATTTCACTTCAAAACCAATTCAAAAGATAATCTAATCATATAAATAAATTAGATTAAAAAGCAGTTTTGATGTAAAATGCAGTATTTTTCACTATTCATTAAAAAATGAACATTGTCAGAAAAATACTAAAAATTCACACAAAGTAAATTTTTATGTCCCAATCATAAAGAATAAGTTTATTTTGACAAACATAGATTATAAAATTTTCAAAAGATAGATTTAAAAATGGTTTGCCATCAAAAGGCAGTAAAACAATCTTTTAAAAAATATTAGTGTATTCCATGCTTAAGATTGGATTTATTTTCATTTTAAGCCTCTAAAACACTATCTAATTCATTAATAGACATAGATAAAAATATCTATTATTCATTAATTACTTGGGATGTTACATCCTTCCCCCCTTTAGAAAATTGCATCCCCGCAATTTATTTACTTATCGAATAAAAGGGGGAACTTATCCCTCATTGCATTTTTAGATTATCATGTTGCCTCTTCCATCATGTGGTTTTTTCACAAAACCTTTACCTGATTAATCACCTTATTTCGTAACACTTGCTCCCTGTGGTCAATAATCTGGACCGGTTGTTCCTCATAAGATAGGTTCTCTTCCAGCTGAACTACCTCTGGACTCAAAACATGAGATGGATCTGGCATGTACTTTATCAGCATCGAAACATGAAAAACATTGTGTACCTGAGATAAACTCGGAGGTAAAGCCACTCGGTAAGCAACTGATCCAACTCTCTCCAGAATTTCATATGGTCCAATGAACCTTGGACTCATCTTTCCTTTCTTACCAAATCGCATCACACTTTTCCATGGTGATACTTTGAGAAAAACATGATCACCTACCTCAAAAGAGAGATCCTTCCTCCTGTTGTCTGCATAACTCTTCTGCCTACTCTGTGCTGTTCTCATGTGTTTCTGAATCAGCTGAACTTTTTCTGCCATCTCTTCTACCAATTCTGGTCCCATCAACTTCCTTTCACCCACTTCATCCCAGAAAGCTGGAGTTCGACACCGCTTCCCATATAATGCCTGAAATGGTGCCATTTGTATACTGGAATGAAAACTATTATTATATGAAAATTCTACCAAAGAAAGATGTTGGTCCCAACTTCCCTGATAATCCATTGAACAAGCTCATAGCATATCCTCAAAGGTCTGAATTGTTCGTTCTGACTGCCCATCTGATTGAGGATGAAAAGCTGTACTAAAATTTAATTCAGTACCCAATGACTTCTGAAGGCCTTTCCAAAAGTTAGAAGTGAACCTGGGATAACGGTCAGATACAATGGATAGAGGAACTCCATGCAACCTGACTATATCTTTAAGATACAAACGGGAAAGTTGATCTAGGGAAAAAGTATCTTGTATAGCAAGGAAATGAGAAGATTTGGTCAAGTGATCAACAATAACCCAGATTGCATTATTACCTAAATATGTCTTCAGTAATCCTACAACAAAGTCCATGGATACATTCTCCCATTTCCACTCTGGAACTGGTAAAGGCTGAAGCATCCCTTTTGGTAACTGCCACTCTGCTTTAACATGTTGACATGTCAAACACTTCACAGTAAAATCAGTAATATCTCTTTTCATTCCATCCCACCAGTAATACTCCCACAGATCTCTGTACATCTTAGTACTTCCTGGATGAACTGAAAATGGAGAACTATGAGCTTCACATAACAACTCTCTCTTCAACTTTGAATCACAAGGCACACATAATTTCTTTCCAAATATCAAAACAAAATCATTATCAATGTTGAATTCAGGCAACTTACCTTTCTGAACTAGCTCTACCTTTTTCTACAACTCACTATCTTGCTTCTGTGCTTGCTTGATTCTATCTGATAGAGATGATCTCACTGATACCTGAAACAAAACAGAAGAACTTCCTTCACCAACAACTTCTATGCCAAAGTTCATCAAATCCTTAACCAAAGGATCACGTTCCAAATGCAACATTGTTAATGAAGCATTACTTTTTCGACTCAAAGCATCGGCCACTTTATTTGATTTTCCCGGATTGTAATGAATTGTACAATCATAATCCTTGATTAATTCTAGCCATCTCCTCTGTCTCATGTTCAATTCTTTCTGATTGAATATATACTTTAAACTTTTGTGATCGGTATATATTTCACACTTTACTCCATACAAATAATGTCTCCAAATTTTTAAAGCGAAAACAACAACAACTAATTCCAAATCATGTGTAGGGTAATTTACCTCATGAGTTTTCAACTGTTGTGAAACATAAGCAATTACCTGATAATTCTGTATTAGGACGCAACCAAGTCCTTTCAATGAACCATCACTGTATATAACAAACTCACCATTCCTAGAAGGTACTGCCAAAACTGGAGCCTTCACCAATCTTCTTTTCAATTCCTGAAAACAATCATCGCATTCTTTTGTCCAGATAAACTTAACACCCTTCTGAGTTAGCTTAGTCATTGGACTAGATAATCGTGAAAAACTTCTAACAAACCTTCGGTAATAGCCTGCCAAACCAAGGAAGCTACAAATCTCGGTTACATTTGTGGGTATTGGCCATTCTTCCACAACTTTTTTTTTGCAGGATCAATAGTTATTCCATATTTAGAAACAATATGACCAAGGAAAGAAATTTGTTGCAACCAAAACTCACACTTGCTGAATTTTCCATACAGTTTCTTTTCTTTTAAGGTTTGCAAGGTAACCCTTAAATGTCTTTCATGCTCTTCTTTACTTTTAGAAAACACCAAAATATCATCAATGAAAACCACCACAAACTTTTCCAAGAACTCATGGAAAAATCTATTCATTAAGTCCATGAATATAGCAGGTTCATTGGTTAGCCCAAAAGGCATTACTAAAAATTCATAATGGCCATATCTTGTACGGAATGCGGTCTTCGGAATATCTGCCTCCTTTACCTTCAGCTGATGGTACCCCGATCTCAGGTCAATCTTTGAAAAATACTGAGCTCCCTGGAGCTGATCAAACAAATCATCGATATGAGGAAAAGGATATTTGTTCTTAACAGTGATATTATTCAAGGCTCTATAATCAATGCAAAGTCTCATTGAACCATCTTTCTTTTTAACAAATAAAACAGGAGCACCCCATGGTGATGTGCTAGGTCGAATGAAACCTTTCTCTAATAAATCTTTCAATTTCTCCTTCAACTCTAAAAGTTCAATTTGAGCCATTCGATAAGGGGGTTTTGAAATTGTCTTAGCATCAGGAACTAAGTCAACAGTAAACTCAACTTCCCAATCTGGTATTATTCCAGGAAACTCATCAGGAAAAACATCAGGATACTCATTTACCACTGTCACATCATTAATCTGAACAGTTCCTTTATTTTCAACAATGTGTACAAGGTAACATTCATTTCTATCTTTTACAAGTTTCTCGGCCTCTTGATATGTTATCAACAGTAAGGGTTCATTCTTGTACACAAACTGAAAGTCTTTCTAAAAAGAAAATTCTTTAACTCTACAGTCAATCTTAACATGGTAAATACAGAGCCAATCCATACCCAGAATAACATCAAACTCTACTAGAGGTAGAACAACAAGGTTTGCAAGTAGGTTCTTTCCACAGATAAGGATAGGAAGATTCTTATAAATTATTTTTGCCTCAACATTTCCCCCAGGTGTTTTTACCACAAGTTCAGGAGTCATTTCTTGAGATGGTATTCCCATTTTACTAGAAAAGGTTTCAGAGATGAAAGAATGTGTAGACCCCGAATCAAACAACACACTGGCATAATCTGAAAAAACAAACAAAGTACCTGATACAACTTCATTTGATGGCCCGAAATCTGCTGAAGTAGTTGCAAAGGATTTCACCACCCCTTTCTGCTTGTATTCTAACTGCTTCCCATCACTCAAGCTCTTTGTAGGACACTCGTTTGCACAGTGACCCATCTCATTGCACTTATAACATTTCACTAACTGTAAATCAAATTTTGTCTTACCATCACCCTGATCTTTTTCAGTGCAATCACGAGCCTTATGTCCCATCTTACCACATCGGTAGCACTTTCCAGAATTCAGAAGACATTCCCCAGCATGCCTTTTGCCACATTTATCACAAACTGGAAACTTAGTTTTCTTACCATCAGACTTTTTTGAATAATTCTTACCTTTCTCCTGCCACCTCGGTCTCTTCTTCTGTTGGTTGTTATAGAACACTTGATCATCGGTAAAGTCCATTTCCACCTTCTCAGCACATCGAACAAGATTTTCATAACTTTTAAACTCACGAGAATCTAATGCCCTTCGATATTTTGGCTTTAATCCTGAGTAAAAACGATTGATTTTACTATCAAGGTCTCGGATAAAATTTGAAGCATACCTTGCCAATCGAGTGAACCTTTCTTCATAGGCAGCCACTGAGTCTTCCTCTTGCCTCAATTCCAAGAATTTCTTTTCCATCCTAAGTCAAACAGCCTTAGGAAAATACTTCTCAAGAAACATACCTTTTAATTCATCCCAGTCAAGAGCATCAATCTCATCGACGTCCCTGATATTTTTAACCATAGACCACCACTGATCTGCCTCACCCTCCAAACGGTAAATAGCAAGACTAACCTTTTGATTGTATGAACACACCATGACATAAAAAATCTTCTCCAGTGCTTTAATCCACCCTTTAGATAACACAGGGTCAAATGATCCTATGAATGATGGGGGATGTTGCCTCATGAAATGTTCAACCACTGACATGTTCCTCTATGGTTGATATGGCTGGTCTCATGCATGGATACCACCGCCATTTATCGCTTGAGTCAATTGCGCCATTACTACAACAAACTGTTCAGTTCCAATTTCGGCCATCTCAGGATTCTTATTCGAAAGGTTATTTCCTTCTGTATGCCTTCCTAGCACTACTTCACTGTTTCCTCTGCGGAAAACCATTCTAAAAAAACATGTCGTAGATGAAGCAACATGGTAATCTTCAAATTCTATATCATTTCAATTTGACCATAAAAAAATATTTTTGGATAATCATTTAATATAATTCTAACTCCTAAAGTTATCTAAACCGACCTATGATACCAACTATAAGGACCCAACCTTAAACCTTACTTAATCTTGAGTTATTACAAGATTACACATTGAGGATCTTTTCGGGTTTATAGTTTTAGAGAATTAGATCATAGAACTTGCATTACATTCCACATATAAACAAAGTGGTTACATAAAGTCAGTATTCTTCTTTCCCATCAATGGAAACATATTTAAAATAAAACATGGATTCTTTCTTGACACTTCCTTGACAATATCATCATATCATGTACCTTTCCCTTGACCTGTGAAAAACATTTCAAAAAACTTCGGATGAGCATAAAAAGCTCAGTAAGGGATATAAAAATATGGAAAGGAAACATGGGTACATATATACATAAGAATGAAATCATACATTACCCATAAAACATAATAACTTTAACATACCTCATCAAATCATGAATAAATCATAGAAATCATAAGACATAAAGGTAACTTGAGGCATTCATAACATTCTTACGTAGGGAGTAACCCTCTTGGTTACGTTTGGAATACTCATCACAGTATATTCCCTAAATATCTTCAGAGAAACCTAAACGTTTCACTCCTTCGCATTACCCAATTCATTGGAGAGCTATATAGGGCTCACCCACTCTTAGTTTATCATGGAACTACCCGTCTTCATAATAATGCCCAAGAACCTCAACATAATCGTATCACATAAAACATGCATAAAGGAAACATAACATTTCCACCTTTCAATCACAAGATATCAATACAACACATTGATATAAAAACATTATGAAAACCATTTTCAATACCAAAATAAAATAAAAGTAAAACATGGTATTTATTTTTCTTTTAAAAAGAAGGTATGGCTTGTAGAGGAAGCCGAAACTCAAATAATGGTCACGGTGGCGGAGAAGTCATTGTCGCCGCATACGTAGGACAAAAACATTCCCTTTTGTCATTTAGTAAACGCTTCGTATAAAAAAGATTCCTTTTGAATAAACGTAAAAGTCAAAGGGGTTTATACACCATATAAAAGAAAGTTGTGTATAAAATAAAATATGCCTCAATGAAAGGAGATTGAGACGAAGTCCCATACCTCGGGTCTGACTTGACTCGATCGTTCTTTAATGTCCTGAATAATAAACTTGAGTTAATTTATACTTTCTTAAGAACCATTTTTTAAGTTCATTATTCCTTTTATATCACTTATTTCCATTTCATGAACACTATGTAATTATTTAAGTTAATAACGGTCGTTTTAACGATCATTGGTACTTGAGTCAAAAATAAACCCTTTATAATTACAAGTTGTTCATGTATCCATTATAACCAGAATTATAATAATAATTTATATATCATATATATCCATTATATACATGCATTTATAATATTACATAATCATTTAGAGGTAAGAAATGAAATGCACCGTTCATGGAGACAGTAAGCCGTACGTACACATGAACGCTACTTTCATTTCTATTTAGTATTTTATAGAATGGAATCATAATGATATAAAGTTATATTATAATTCCAGTATAATATCATATATAATATCATAGTTCCATCATTTATACGTCCCACATATGGTATTTAACGAATCAAATCACTTTGAGGGGGCGGTAGTCCGCACTTCCTTAAATGAAGATATCGCATTTACCCATAATGGAAACCATAAAGGTATGCCCAAAATGAAAAATACAGAATCTTAAGGAAAACATAAACATATTATATATCATATATAAATATATTGACATCTTAATGGCCACCTTTGAAGGTGTTAAAAGAATGTTGAACAATCATCATTTCGGGAGGCATAAATTCACCATCCACGGAAACAGTATGTTCTTTAACCATTAGATGTAGGTGTTTGTAAGTTTAGATTGAATAATTATTATAAAAACATCCTAGTATATTGAATATACTGTATTTGTTACAAAAGAAATGAATAAAAAGAGTTTAGGGGGTTGGAGAAGCAAAATAAAACAAAAGGACTCAAGTGAAGACATTACCTTAAAATCGGGTAACTCCCTTTGGTTTGAGCTCAAAGGATTCCTTGGGAAGACTTCTGCCCAAAGTGAGGCTTCAATAAGTAAGAGAGGTAAGCATAGAGACAAAATTAGCATGGGTTGGCCGAGCCAAGGACTTTGGGATTGTGGGTATGGAGGTAGAGGTGGGGGCCTTTTATAAGAGGAGAGGAGGGGCACTCTTGGAAAGTAAAGAAATATTACTTTATTTGAAAATGGGTTTCGGATTTAAAAGGTCCCACATTGATATAATTCTAGTATAAGGTGATAAGGGTTCGAAATATACCAACACAATAGGTTTTGGACATGTTTAGGTCATATATTTTACATTATCTTTTCATTTTATTTAAATCCTTTATTAATGAGGTAATCGCTACATCATTATGCTGTCATAAATAATTTAATTTATTTCAAGTATAAAAATTATAAAAAAAATACTATGATGTAGGAAATCTTTTTATCTTTCCAATTAATATTTATAGTCAAAAATCTGACTTGTATAACCCCATTTAAAAATTGTTTTCGTAAAACATATTATGTTTGTGTCATTTTTACTTTTTCATTAAATAAAAAGTTATTTATGTCATTTCCCAACCAAAGTGGCTCCATGGGGTCCCCAAGTTGACCCATGGATTTTCTTGGTCGTCCATGACACATCCAATGAGGGTAGGACATGTTTCAAGCTCATCTCATACTATTAAAACATTATTTTTACCTTAAACTACACTAATTACCACTAATCGCGATTAAAAACTTAATAAGTTACTATTCACCAAAAATTTATTTTAATCCCATTGGACCACATTTTACTTATTAATGACAACCATGTATGTCGGATTTTTGAAATTAAAAACAAAAAGGTGGAAAATTTTCATTTAAATGGAAAATCAGTTTTTATAAGTACCACTTAGTGGTTTCACTATTAATCAAAAATTGAAGTTTTTCAGAAAAATACCAAAACTTCACCCAAAGATATATTTGATATTATGAATTCAAAAATGATGTCTATTTTACAAAATTCAAATAATATAAGTTACATTAATTAATTTAATAATTAATTCCCGCTGTCATGACAAATAGCGTGTTTTTATGAAACAATAAGTATCAAAAGATTGACACTAGTTTAAGTCCAATTTCAAAGTGAAATTGATTCAAATGACCACCATTGGATTAAATGGTAAAAATATATTCTAATTTCACTTCAAAACCAATTCAAAAGATAATCTAATCATATAAATAAATTAGATTAAAAAGCAGTTTTGATGTAAAATCCAGTATTTTTCACTATTCATTAAAAAAATGAACATTGTCAGAAAAATACTAAAAATTCACACAAAGTAAATTTTGATGTCCCAATCATAAAGAATAAGTTTATTTTGACAAACATAGCTTATAAAATTGTCAAAATATAGATTTAAAAATGGTTTACCATCAAAAGGCAGTGAAACAATCTTTTAAAAAATATTAGTGTATTCCATGCTTAAGATTGGATTTATTTTCATTTTAAGCCTCTAAAACACTATCTAATTCATTAATAGACATAGATAAAAATATCTATTATTCATTAATTACTTGGGATGTTACAGTTTTTCTCATGAATTTTTAGTTTTCATGATGCATAAGAAATAACCCTATCATTTTTCATAAGGACACAACCAAGTCCTTTCTTTGAAGCATCACTATATATAAAAAACCTGTCATTCCCCGATGGTAGATTCAATATAGGAGAATTGACTAATCTTCTCTTTAGTTATTCGAAACATTCTTCACAATCTTTTTTCCAAACAAATTTAACCCCTTTACGTGTGAGCTTCATTAGCGGGTTAGCCAGTCGGGAAAAATTCTGCACGAACTGCTGATAATAACCTGCTAAGCCAATAAAACTGCATACCTCAGTTATGTCTGTTAGTGTGGGATAATCTTGTATTGCCTTTGTATTCGCAGGATCAACTAGGATTCTATCCTTGGAGACAATATGGCCAAGAAAAGAAATCTCCTGAAGCCAGAATTCACACTTTCTAAACTTACCATATAATTCATGTCTTCTAAGAGTCTTCAGGATAATGTGCAAGTGATTTTCATGATCTTTGTAGTTTTTGGAGTATAACAAGATATCATCAATAAATACCACTTCAAAATCATTGATATATTACTTGAAATCTTTGTTCATTAGATCCATGAAGACAGAGGGTGCATTATTCAATCCAAAAGGCATCACTGTAAACTTGTAATGCCTGTACCTGGTTTGAAATGTTGTTTTCAGAATGTCTTCCTTCTTCACACACAACTGATGATATCCAGATTGAAGGTCAATCTTTGAAAATTATTGAGCTCTATGTAGTTAGTCAAATAAATCATCAATTCGAGGTAGGGGATACTTTTTCTTTATTGTTATATAATTGATATCCCTATAGTTGATACACAACCTCATAAATCCATCTTTCTTCTTAACAAAAAGGACAGGGGATCCCCATGGAGAAACACTAGGGAGAATAAATCCCTTATTACTAAATTCCACTAGTTGTTTCTTTAGTTCCACTAATTACATAGTGGCCATTCTATAAGGGGTCTTCGATATGGGCCTTAAACTAGGAATTAAATCAATGGAAAACTCAATTTCTCGTTCTAGAGGATGTCTAGGTAAATCTTCTAGAAACACATCAACATATTCTCTCACAATAGGAACATCCTCTATTTGAACATTCCTTTCCTCACCCATAGTTATTTCATTCTCTTCCTCCCTAATAATTGAATTTATTTGAGCTACTGTGGGTGGATCTAGATAAGAATCAGGTGATGATGATTCTGCTCTAAAGATAAGGTGTTCTTTATCAGCATCATCAAAAATTGTAACCTCCTTCTTCTTACAATAAATTTTTGCATCATGGTCCGAAAGTCAATCCATAACAAGGATTGTATCAAATTCAATCATGGGTATAACGATAAGATCAGCAGATAAATAACATTTATATGCCTTAATGGGAACTGATTCATAGAACTTTGTAGCAATGATACTTCCCTTAGAAGTTTTGACTAACAACTCCCTTGTTAAATCAAATTGAAAATATCTAATTTTCTTAGAAAACTGGGAAGATATGAAACAATGCGATGATCCAGAATCAAATAAAGCATTGGCTAAACTTGAGGAAACAATTAAAGTACCTGCCACAACATCATTAGGAACTTCAACCTCTACAATTGTGATTATATAAGCTTGTCTCTGATCCCTTGGCCTTTTCTATTGCATGTTTCCTTAACATTTTGGACAATCATCAGCATAGTGTCCCATCACCCGATAACTATAGCATTGAACATCATTGGCTTCCTTCTTCCCCTTGCAATCACCAGCAAGATTTCCTTTCTGACAACATTTGTAGAATACTCATTTTCCTTTTAAGCACTCACCAGGGTGTTTCCTTCCACAATTTTCACATGGTGGAAATTAAACTCTTCCCTTCTTCCCTATTTCATTATTTAATTTCCTAGGGTTTTCAGCAGCCCTCTTCTTTTCTTGTTTTCCCTTAAAGTCATAAGACATAGAGAATTATTTTTCTATCTTGATGGCACATGAAACTATATCCTCATATGATGAAAAACTTTGGGATACCAGTGCCCACCAGAGGAATGGTTTTAGGCCATCCAAGAATCGATCAATTTTTCTCCTTGGATTTTGTATGTAGTCTACAACATGTATTTCTAATCTTGTGAAGTTAGCTTCATACCTTGAAACATTATCATCTTCTTTTTACCTCAGATTCAAGAATTGTCTCTTCATATCTGCTTGTTGCTCACGAGGGAAATATTTTTCTAAGAAGATTTCCTTAAAATCCCTCCATTTCATCTCTTCTATATCTCCATCCTCCTTTGTGTTTTGGATTAATGACCACCACTAATCTGCATCTCCCGATAGATGATATACTTCCATGACAACCTTCTCTCTTTCATTACATCCCAAGGTGAGAAATATCATCTCAAGGGAACATATCCACTGCTCTGCTACAAATGGGTTTCTAGTCTCGTTGAATGATGGAGGTTGTTGTTGCATAAAGCGATCTAGAATGGATCCTCTACGTGGTGGATCCAGATGCTCCATATGGGTAAGGTTATTATTCATAACCTGAGTAAGTTGTCCCAGTATAGTTATGATTTTCCAAGCACTAGTCACAACACCAGATCCAACATCATTATCTTGCATCGGAGGAAAATCCCTACGGGGGACATGTGCATTCGTGCAATTTCCATTCCGTCCACTAGGTTCCATATCTAGATAATGGAATACACTAGATTAGGTTATGAATCATAATGTATAATCTTAACTTAAAAATACTTAGAAAAATTGAGATCCTACGCATGGATAATCCCATATTCACAAATATGGTTTCTTTGAGGAATATTTTACATTTCAATCCTTCATAATGGCTTGTAAATAAAATGTGAATTATCCTAAGCATATCCCCCGGGAGTGTCGTAACCAAGAGTGCAACAAGGCCCATTGTTTTGCACTAGTTCTCGTTCAAGTCTAGCTCAAAGTGGTGTTTTCAGGTTTTACCCCTAGATATATATGTGCCAGAGCCGCCTCTACCTACTCGTATCCAGAAAGGGATGTATTAATTGAAAGATCCACATAATCTATTCCTTACCAAAATACCAGTATGTTATTGTATGTATATCCTCAAAGACTAACTTAGGGACTCTTCCCTAATTCTACATTTCCAAAATCTAGTTTCCAAGTATTCTACTGAACTTCCTCTGATACCAACTGTAAGGACTCGAGCCCAGTTGTCTAGATTTGGTGCCTTATTTGATTACGTTGGCATACATACAAGGAATACGAATACTGAAGGACCGAGTAGTTTAGTATTATTGGAAACAAGTTACACACATAATTTTATCATTACAACATGAAGGGAATCAAAACACTATTTTATTCCACTAGAAACATCACGTCTTCTAGATTATGCTTGCAAGTCATTCATAAATTATTTCTTCATGTCTTGAGAAAATGAAACATAAGAAAGGGGTCAACTCAAACACTCAGTAGGAGTAAGAAATACAGAAGAAGATAATATAAACATTAGACATGGTGAATAATTGAAAACACATGCCTTTAATAATAAACTTTAACACATTATGGCAGGAAAATGAGCTGAGTAAATAATACCATAATAAAACATAATCATATGTATACTACTAATAGAATAACTATATGAAATATCAATATCTAAACTCATGATGATGGAATGCATAATGCCGGACATTCTGAAGCATTTTTTCAAGGCCTTGTCCAAGACATCTAATGATTAAGGCCTCGGCCAAAATCCATATATCACATTGGGAAAGGCCTTGGCCAATTCCACGTCTATTTGTCTCATGAGACCTACCGATGCATCAAGGGGATATAGTGGGCCCCACCCATCACATAATAAGTCCAATTAATTCCTCATATGATTTGGGATAAACATAAACAACATATATATTCATATTGAAACTATCATATTAAATGTAACTAATGGCCAATTATTGAACACAAACACTAACCATTCGGAATAATATGGTGAATGGTTTTAGGATAGATCATACAAAATAAAGTTAGTCATAAACCATTAAATAAAATATGATATATGACATCATAAATTATTAACCCAAAAAATACATAATAACCAACAAGAGTGTTGAATTAAACGAGAATAATCTTCTAATATCATTAAGCAATTCTTGTGATAAATACTCGTTTATTTTGAAAAGAATATTTCTTTTGAAAAAATATTTGTATAAAACCCTAATTATAGTAAGATAGTATTTTATGATAAAATTAGTGTTTTTATAAGGATAATGGTTTCCAAAAATATATTATATCTTTCCCTTGAAAATAGATATGAATTTGAGAAATTCCCTTGTATTGGGATCATATTTTTGGAAACAGTTTTGAGAGCTCCTTTTAAAACATGTAACTATCCAGAAAATATGGAAATATTATGGTTGGTGTACATATATAGAATACTCACACAGAATTTATGAGTATTACATAACAATACATAAGAATTTCATCGAAGAAATTAGACAATAAAAGTAACCCGAATGAAAATGGAAGTTCGGGTGGAAAACCCTTACCTTAACTCCAAACGTGTTCCGCTCATGTACTTAAGCTCATGGAATATGAAATTATACTTTTGAATAAATTATTTCAGAACCTATTATACATTTATTTAGTTTACCATAATTCTGTTTAGTTCATTTATGTCTTTATTGACAAGTTATTATATTGAATTTCGTCGTTCTGGAGTGTTCGTCTCCTTTATTTTCATATTCGGTTCACTTGATTTTAAGTAATGAAGTGGAATGGATGTAAATCTACAGAATTGAAATTAAATATTATTTATGAACATCCAGAATTTTTCATGTCCATTTCTATCATTTGGTTACATGGAATGAGGTTGAATCATTAGGTGACAACCACTTCGATTATTCGACGGTATTTGGATTATTATTAACTAGTTTGTCATATAACTTAATTATATGTACATATTATGGTTCCTGAATATTAATTATGTTATAATACATATATTATAGTCTGTTTCAACCATAAATATGGTTTCATGACCAGTAATGAAGAAGAAAATTGAATAATGAAACTTCGTCGTCCACGAAGGCTATAAATTGGAACCTCATGGACGTTGATTTCGTTTATAAAAATAAAAGGGAGAGAGTAAGAATATTTATGATGGTTCTTCCATTCACATGATATATTTACATTATATATATATGATACTATAGTTATCATTATCATTGCGACAAAGGATGTGAGGAGAGGATAACAAAAGAAGATAAATTGAAATGAAACCAAATGAAAAAGAAGGGTACTTTACCTCTTGAAATAACCTCCTTGAGAAAATCCTTAAGGGAAGGGGTTTTGGTCTTTTGGAAAGACCAGAAGCTTCTTGGATGTGTGGAGAGACTAGGGAAGGGTAATTGGGCAGAGCTTTGAGGAGATTCAAGGCTTAGAGGAGTGAAGATAAGAGGTAGTGGTGAGGGGTTTTTATAGTGGAGAAGAGGAGTAAATTTTGAATATTTAATTCATTATTTTATTATTTCCCTCAAGAAAACCAATATTGTTGTTTGATGTGACCCCTAATAGTAATAAGTGCATGTGAGTTCGAACCAAGTGGCCTTTCATCACTTATGATGTCATAAATAGTGTATTTAACTGATAATTTGTATATGTGGTATTTTATCGTATTTCACTATTCATGAAAATTTCTAGAATTTCAGAAAAAATCCCAAAAATGCACCCCTACCATTTTTCGATGTGTAGAATTAAAAATTGAAGTCCATTTTTCAAAAATAATTTTCTAAATATTATTAGTTTAATTTTTAAATAAGGTCATAGTTAATTCGAAAAATAACAATCTTGAAGTGCAAATAGTTTTATGTGACATTGAAAAATTAATTAAGATCTCATTATCATATTACCTTATGAAAATAAAATAATATTATTATTTACTATTCATAAGGGTCATATTACTATTCATATTACTATTCATAAGGGTATCTTACTATTCACCAAAAAACAAGTTTGTTCTATCAAACTCTAAATGACTTACTGAAAACAACTCTAGATGACCATTTTTTGAAATTCAAAACATGGAAGATGAAAAGTTTTGTTTAATGGATATATTATAAAACTTCATTCTATATTTATTTTCAAAACCTTGGGGTTTTACAGATTTCAACTTTAGTTGTGGTAATTTTATAGCTTATACATTCTTCCTTGTCTTTTTCTATAGTAAATTCCTTTGAAATTTTTGGCATTGGTTTGAATAATGTCTCTTCTCCCTACAGTTAAAACATTGAACATCAATAGTTTCTACCTTGACCTTGTATTCATGATATTAATGGAATTTTTATCTAAACTTATAAAAAAACTCATGTTCCCTTCCTACAATCCCTGTGGTTTTTCTTCCCAAAGTTACCACACAAGGGAAATCTCATACTTCATTTATTCCTCTTTACCACATTATTCTTCCCATGATTCTTAGTCGACCACTTCTTATCCTGATATCCCTTAAATACATATGTCCTAGATAACTCATTTTCTATCTTAATGGTGCTTGAGACTATATCCTCATATGATGAAAATTTCTGAGAGACTAACACCATTCAAAGGAATAACTTTAACCCATCAAATAAATGATCAATATTTCTTTCCAGTCTACATACATAGTACGCAACATGTCTAGATGAAAATAAAGTTAGTCTCGTACTCAATAATGTTTCCCTATTCCTTTTGTCTAATACTGATGAATTTACTTTCCATTTATACTCTTTTCTTATGAGTAAAGTATTTTTTATAGAATACCTCCTTAAAAGTTCTACATTCCATGCATTTGATCTCATCTTCCTTTTAATTTTTTTGAATTATTGATCACCATCGGTCTATATCTCCATTTATATGATAGACTACCATGATGACCTTTTACTTTTCACTACTTCCTAAGGTGAGAAATGTATTATCTAGGGAATCTATCCATTGTTTATAAACTGATGAGTTAGTAGTTCTACTGAATGATATAGATTTTTGTCACATTAAGTGGTCTAAAAAAGTTGCACCATGTTGTAGATCAAAAGGTCACTATATGGGAGTGAGATTGTTTTTTATAACCTGGGTCAACTACCCTAATATGATTATAATCTGATTAGCCTCAAATCTAGTATCATTAACTTGTTTGGGGAGAATATTATAGCAATCCAATATTTTTATTCATAGATATTACATATTTTAGATTAATATTCATTGCATTACACAAACACACATCTAATAATTTTAATGGTTTAGTGCCTTTGGAGTTTCTTGAAATATCTTCACAATCTCCCATAAATATATTCCCACATAGTTATCTTATTATATATACCCTAATTAAATCCTTTATTCATAAATCAGGAAAAAGGTACATAATAAAGGTTGAGTTATATACTCATTTAAGGTAAACAAGTGATATACATAAGAATAACATGACCATATGGGTATGAGAGCATGAGCATAATATTTGAAAACCATACCTTGCATATAAAATATCATAATCTTGACTCATGGCATAAATATTGTAAGTTTAGAAGACATCAATCATAAGTAAATCAAAGAACATGAGTCATAAGATCATAATATTAGCATATGATATAGAATTTTGGAATACACATAAGTATAGAAATTCTTATATTGAGTTTATCTACAATACATTCATAACATGTTAGGAATGGGTTAATCACTCATGTACCTACTTAGATATTGGGATAACCTCTTGTGTACCCTTTTGTCTTGGGCTTGGGATGACCTATCATATACCCTATTATTTTGGGATTGGGGTAACCTCTCATTTACCCTCTGATTTCAAGCTTGGGATAACCTCCCGTGTAACCTATTGTTTTAGGTTTGGGATAACCTTCTATGTACCCAATTTTTTGGGCGTGGTATAACCTCTCATGTACCCTTTTAGATCATATAACATTAATCATTACCAAATGAATTTGAGTAATATATAGGTCCTACCCATCACATAATCCTTATATTTTAGTGCCATAAGATCATAATACATTCATCATATCTGAACTGAAAAAAAATGGGTTTCAGAAAACATTTAATTATAGCATAACATGTGGAAAAGAAATTGGTTTCATAATAATTTCATCAATTTATCATAACATAACCCATGGAAAAGATATGGGTTTTATAAACATATTTTAAAAAAACAGAAACCATTAATGAAAATAAAAAGAATGATATCCTTGGATAATATCCCTAGAAAATCATAAGTAACATCAAAGTATGTCATCTTAGATGAAAATTATTTTGAAAGAAAAATAAATTGGAATGTTTTTTGAGGAAAATGGTATTTACAATTTTAAAAACTCCTTTTAAAACATAAAACATTTTCAAAAAAAAATCTTTGAAAATAACCTTTGAAACTTATAAAGAAATCTTTAAAAAATTGAGTGGTCATAGCGGCGGAAAACACCATTCATGCCATATGGGTCAAAATAAATATTCTTTTCACATTTTTGGTAAAATAAAAAAGGGAATTATTTTGAAAATGATATGAATATTCCTTTTAAAAAAATTAAAAATTATAAAATGGTTAAAATGTATTTAATAAATCCTTTTGATAATGTTAAAACATTTTTTAAAACACTTTTAGAAAACATGGATATGTAAGAGAGAAAATGAAGGTAAAATGAAGGTAAAACATTTATTATCATAACATAACCAAAGTAGAAGAAAATATATGAGTTTCTTGATAGATAGATCATAATATATCTTTATCAGAAGCATAAACATAAACAATCTCGATAAACAATGAAGTGTTTCATAAAACCTTACCACTTTGGTAACATTAAATTATAATCCCCATAAAATAATAACATTAAATGAAAATTAAAATATCATGATACCAAATAAATTCATGATATTACATGTTAAAGGGGATGTTTGTACACCTCATAAAATAATATAGGTTCATAACATAACATATGTCTCAAATAAGGTAAATTGAGACAAAAATCTATTACTAATTTAGTAATATTTTGAATTTTGATCCCCGATAAAGAATAAAATCAAATGAATTTTTAAATTCCATGAAAAAAATGAGATTCATGATATAAAATTTTAAATTTTTGGTGCATACACTACATAAAATAAACGCGTGGTGATTTTTTATATATCTCCTTTAAATAAAAGAGATACTAGAAATCCATTACCTTAAATATTGACTTCTTTCATAGATGTTTGAACCTCTTGTATAATAAATATAAGTTTAAAATACATATATTAAAAAAAAAATATATATATATATAATACAATATATGGTTTACTTATGACCTTTTATTACCTATTTATAAACAATTCCATGTTAAAATTATGTTTCGAGTAATAACTACTTTGTTTTCATGTATGTTTTGATTTGGTACTTTTGGTCCTTTTATTTTCATCGCGGTTACATAATCTCCGTAATTTTAACCATGATAATAACATTTGAAAACCATATCCTACATATCAAAGATCATAATCTTGAGTCATGCCATAAATATTGGTAGTTCATAAGACATGAATCATAAAGAAATCAAATAACATGATCCATGGGAGAATAATATTGGCATAAGACATATAATTGTGACATACACATAAGAATAGAAAATCTTATGTCAAGGATATCTACCAAGATGTTAATAACATGTTAGGATTGGGATAATCACCCATGTACCTGCTTCAGGCTTCAAATAACCTCTCGTATACCCCCTTGTTTTGGGCTTGGGATAACCTCCCATGTGCCCTATTATTTTAGTATTGTGAAAACCTCCCATGTAGCCTATTATTTTAGGTTTTTGATAGCATCCCATGTACCATCTTGTTTCAAGTTTGAGATAACCTCATGTGTACCCTTTGAGCTCATATAACATTAATCATTACCCAAATCATTGGAGGGAGATATAGGTCCCAATTATCACATAATCCATACATTTGTGTGCTACAAGATTATAAAACATTCATCATATCAAAACCAATAAAAATAAATGGTATTCATAAAACATTTCATCATAGAATAACATATGGAAAAGAGATGAGTTTCATAATCATTTCATCATAACATAACCCTTATAAAAGATATGGGTTTCATAAACAACTTTTCATAATAAACATAAAACATTTAGGGAAAAATAATAATGGTATCCTTGGATAATATCCCAAATAAATCATAAGTAACATCAATGTATTTTATCTTAGATGGAAAAAGATTTTGAAAGAAAAATTTCTTAGAATGTTTCATGAGGAAAATAACCTTTCCACATTGAAAAAAATTGTTTAAAACATAAAAAAAATTCAAAATACTTTTCTTTGAAAATAAAATTTTAAAATTATAAAGTAATATTTAAAAAATAGATTTTTCATGATGGAATAAAATATTGTTCATCTCATATGGGTTAAAATAAATATTCCTTTCACTTTTTTTGTAAAATCCAAATGGGAATTGTTTTTGAAAATCACATGAATATTACTTTAAAAAAAATTAGAAACAATAAAATGGGTAAAAATTTATTTAATAGATCCTTTTGATAATGTTAAAAAAATTGAAAACATGTTTAGAAATCATAAATATGGATGAAAAGTGGTTTTCGACTGAAGAGAGGAATAAAGTAAGTTAACTTTAAAAAAATATTTGAATCTTGTGTACATAAAGAGATAAAAATGAATGGAAAAAATGTATTCTCATTACATAACTAGAGGAGAATAAAATTCATGAGTTTCTTGAGATACATATTATAATATTTAATCATCTTAATAATAAACATAAACAATCTAAATAAATTATGAGATTACACCATAAAACCATTACCCCTTTGGTAACATTGAATCATAAGCACCATGAAATAATGAAATTAAATTAAACTTAAAATATCATGATAATAAATAAAATCATGATATTACATGTCAAATTGTATGTATATACACCTCATTAAAGAACATGGGTGCATAACATAACATATGTCTCAAAAAAGGAAAATTAAGACAAAATCCCTTACAACTTTAGTAATCTTTTGAATCGTAAGCCTAAATAAAGAATAACATCAAATGAAACTATAAATATAATTAAAATAAGGATATTAATGATATAAAATTTCAAAGGTTTGGTATATACACTACACAAAATAAACGAATGGTGATTTTTCATATGTCTCCAAGAAATAAAAAAAAAGACTAGAAATCTCATACATTAAGTCTTGACTTATTCTGTACATGTTCAAACCTACTATATAATAAATATAAGTTTAACAATTATATAAATATCATTCATATTTAGTATATATGTATTTATATAAATCCATAAAATCCAGATAAATAAAGCGAAATACACAATTTATGGAGATGGTAGACCATACGTACACATGAACGTTGTTTCCATTTTCTCGATCGATTGAAAAAAAATAAATATAAATATTATATTAAAATTAAATAATCATTAATATTTCATATATACAATTTATAATCAATAAATTTACCCTTAACATATTCCTAAAATTAATAATCAAAAATGATTCACAATACTTCTCGATGTGGTAGTCCTTCATACACACGAGCGACGTTATCGTATTCCCCACAGAATTGAAAATAAGAATGTATATATGATATCATAAATATATAAGTATATTAATTTCATAAATATAATATACATATTTTAAATCCATTATTATATCCATCATTAAAATTTGGTTATGAAAAACTAACTACATCGGTTCGCGAGGCGGTAGTCTGCTCTACACACGATCGACAGTTTCATTTTCCATCTGATAGAAGTGGATATGGATATAGGTTATTTTATTAATATAATAACATATAATTATATATTATTATATTTTGTTATTATATTTTAAGTTTTAAGAGATAATTGATGGTGGAAAAAAATAAAGAAATTGAAGGACACTAGTGAAGATAATTACCTTCACTTAGAATCACCTCCTTTGGATCTCTTATTAACGACCCTGGTGTTAGTATTATGGGAGGACCAGAAGCTCTAGAACATGGATAAGGATTTTGGGGATGTATTTTTCTAGGTACCATTCAAACTATATATCTTTATATGGGTGAATAAGTTAAGTTTGGTGGTGTCCTTTTATAAGCGGTGGAAAGGAACCCACTTGGAAACTACTTGGAAATTTCCCAAAAGAATCAAAAATAATAAAGTCATTCCCAAGAAAAAAGCTTCCAAAAAAACATATATTAGAACTTGGGAAGAGTGAGATTGAAATATGGAAATAAAATATAAATTTTACAAGTTTTATATTTATTTTAACCCTTATCTTCTTAGTTTGACCCCTAGGTAAACCCATTTTTACCTTATTTGTGGTAATTGTTTTTTTATTATTTTCACTATTCATTATGGTCAAAAATTATTTCGACCTTATTAGAAAATATTAATTATTATGATTTAAAATATGGAATACATTTTTCTAAATTCTATTCAAATAATTGTAAAAAAATTAATTTTAAATTAAACCTAAAAACGTGATGAGAAAGAGGTTTTCCAAAGAGAAAATGTTCAAAAGTTTAAAAGGTTTTAAAATAAAAATTCTATATGAAATTAATTAAAAGGATATAAATCGGGTTAATAGATATATAATTGAACTAATTTTACTTTTAAAATCATATTGAAACAATTTTTATGTTTTTAAATTCTTTAAAATAAATGGAAATTCTTAATAAAAACTAGTATTTTTCATTATTCATTGAAAATTTTATATTTTCAGAAAATTATCAAAAAATAAATAGAAGATAATTTTGAAATTTTTATTTCAAAAATGAAGTTTATTTTTTAAAATGAATTCTCTAAAATTTTCAAAATTAAATTTTAAAATAAATGTGCCAAAGAGAAAAATATAGTTTTTAAGCATAAAATTGGATTTATTATTATCTATTGTCTAGAAAACACATAAGAGGAATGTTAAATATTCTATTGAATATATAATATATAAATTTATTTCAAAGCATTCACTAAAAGTGATTTTATTAATTTATTTATGTAAAACACATTTGTTTGCATAAAAAAAGTTTTTCAGAAAAATATTTCCTTTATTTTCAAATAGTTCTTATTTTTATTTCTAATTAATTGGTCACAAAATAAGCAGTTTTATATAAATTTTTATATAATATATTTTTATAATTTGGTTAATATTATTCATACTCTCTATTCCAATGTCTAGGTAAAAAATATCATATTAAATAATAATATTTTAATAGTATGTCGCATTTAATTTAAACTCATTATTACGTGTAACACAAACTAAACTTAGTATTGTGTGTAACACAATATTAAACTAGTATTTCATGTAATTAAATATAAACTTAGTGTTGGGTATAATGTAAAATGTTAAATTTATTTGAAAAAATATATTTCACAAAATCTCAGGTTGTTACATTCTACCCCCCTTAAAATGAATTTATTCATCGAAATTCATCACTTTGGAACCAACAAATAAGGATAATTATACCTCATTACATACTCAAGTTCCCATGTAACTTCATAAAGCTGATTATTTAACCACAAAACATTGACCAGGTGAGTTTTCATGTTTCATATCACTTTCTATGTCTGGTACAAAAATCTCAACTGATTGTTCCTTATAAGAAAGATCATGCTCTAGTAGTACGACCACTGAATTCAGTACATGTGATGGATTAGTTATATAATTACTCATGAGAGATACATGTAACATATATTGAACTTCATATGGGTTTGTTATAATCACCAAGTGATAATATATATCCCCAATATGATCAAGAATTTCAATGGGACCAATATACCTAGGGATTAGTTTTCCCTTCTTTCTTCCATAGAGAAATTCATAGAAACACCTTCTCACTAAATTAAAATTATATATCACATCGATGATTATAATAATAATATTACTATAAACCTTGTGATGCCCTTACTTGTTTCTAAATGTCTTTAACCTTATATGTCATTTCACCAGCTTTCACAGATCCCAATAGATTTCTTTCTGCAACTTCATTCTAGTTCATTGGAGTTCTAGACTTCTTTGCATAAATGGATTTATAAGGATTCATATGAATTATTGAGTGACATATATTGTTGTAAGAAAACTAAAAAATGGGAAGTTTCTTATCCTAACCACCTTTTAAATCCATATAAAAATATATTAGTATATCCTCTAGGGTTTTAATTATTCTCTCAGACTGGCCATCTATCTAAGGATGATACATGGTGCTGAAAATAACTCTATATCAAGATCTTACTAAATAATTAACCAAAACTTCAAGGTAAACCTCATATCCTAATCAGATATAATTTAATGTGTTACTCCACTCAACCTTAACACTTCTTTAATGTATATTTCAGAAATCAGATCCAGAGACAAATCTTATCAAATAATAACAAAGTGTATTAACTTCATAAGGTGATCGACTAAAACCCATAATTTCCTCAACATAAAAGATAAGATCAACCCTAAAGGTTACCATCACCGTTAATCATATTTCCTGAAATTTTAAAGGCATTCCTCCTCAAATAACTTTTTCACTAAAAAATATACAAAACCAAAGGGTTTTATTTCCATAAATGTATCTTAAAATATCTTTATTCTTGATAGACTCCAATAAAATAAACCTTGAAAGGATTGTTAATGAATTTGAACCTATTATCATACTTAAACTCATAAAACCATGATGGTATACATAACTCTTAAGTTAATTTTGCATAGAGACATATACCCTTCCAAAAGTTAATTCAACCTTTATTCCTTATATAATCTCATATCTTATATAAAAACATTTTCATTGGAAGCTTAGGTTCATCATTGTACTGATAGAATTTCAAATGGGATTTAATTATTCCATAATCCATGTATAGGGATATAACCACATGAAATTTCACTAAATTATAAACAATAATATTTTCATAGGGCTCATTAATACAAAATAAAAAATGAAATTCCCCACTAAGGAGTGGAGGATAAGTGTTCCCAAATTATCATTATTCACTTCATAAATTTTGATTTCATAATCTTTACCCTTTTATTTATTCCTCAAAGTTTATTGTGGCTTATCATCCACATTATCCCTTGGATTATGGAATTGATTCGCATAATTCCCAAACTCCTTGAACTTGAAACGCTAATGTGTGGGTGGTGTATTCTATTGAGATATTTGTCTATTAATTTCATTTATTTTCATATTCACATAAATTATACATTATTTTTCTTGATATTCATGCTTACCACACTTGTAACACCCTTTTATTTCTTTAAGTAATCCAACTAAGTAATTCTTCTTATATTTCTATCATGTAGGTGACTGAAATTTCTTTCCTCCATATGAATTATTTGAGTTCTCATGAGACTCAATCTTCCTTTTCTTATCAAAACCATAGGAATGGTATGAATCTAAAATTTATATTTCTACTTTTTTTTATATTTAATTACTTATTTATAGCAACTAAAATCTCTTATATCCAATGCCTTTCTAATAATTTTTCTTAAGCCACCAAATAATCGATCAATTTTTCTTTTGGGACTGGTGGTTAAAATAGAAGCATACAATGCAAGTCTAGTAATATTAGCTTCATAGGTACTGATATATTCACCATACTTCTATTTTATCTTGAAAAATCCCTTCTAAAAACTTGTTTTTATAATAAGAGGGAAGTACTTACTAAAAAATATCATCTTAAACTCATACTATTCCATGGAGTTGATTACCTCCTGTTGAATCGTATTCTTAATAAGGATACACCATGAATCTACATAACCTTAAAAATGATAGATATATAAAAATAATTTTTCATGTTCAAAATATTAGAGAATGAAAAGTATCTTTTCAATGGTACTGATCCATTTCTCAGTAAATAGAGGATCACTAGAACCACTGAAATAAGTTGGTAATTGCCTCATGAAGGAATCAACAAACTATTGTTCCCTCATTTTATCATTTTTAATTTCAATATGATTCATGGATTAAGAAATTTGTGTGATAATAGTAGATAAATTTTTCATTCTAACTCCCATAACATTAGGTTTCTCAGGAGTACAATCATTGCATTTTCCATTGCATTCAGCATTAAAAAAGTTCCTTTGGGTTCTATCCATTCACTAAAACTAGAAAGAATGGTGTGAGAAATTCTAATAATAGTGGAAAACCACATAATCATGAAAAAACATTTATAGTATGTCTAAATCATGACACATTATTTTCAATATATTATAACTTAGGCTTAATCTAGTTCATTCATGATCATTATTCAAATCCTTCATGATGGTTCATAATGATTTTTTGAATTTTCAGAATATATCCCTTGGGAGTATAAAACTAGGTGTGAATTAATGATCTTTTTTTTTTCACCAGGTGATGATCAAGTCCAGCTCAATGCACCCTTTTTGGAGTTATTACCCCTAGGTACCTCTATATTAGATCCACATCTACTTCTAGTATCTAGATAAGGATGTAATTTCTTGGAAACTACTTTATCTATCCTTTACAAAAATCCAAGACATTTTCTTATACTTTGACTCATCCTTAAACTTATCCTTATATTTATCCCTAGAAATATCCTTATAAATATCCCTAGGGATCTCACTAATGTTTTCTCATTCTATTTTCCAAATTTTAACGAGACCTTTTCTCTAATAACAATTATAGAACTCCAGTCTTTTCATATATAAATATTACATCTTTTAGATGAATATTTGTTACATTACACAAATACACACCTGAGTATCATAATGGTTTAGTGACTTTGGAGACAATACACACACAAAAATTATTTATTGAAATATATTTAACATATCCCATAAAGATATTCCCACATAGTACTCTTCTTAGACATACCCTACTTAAAACCTTTATTCATAACCTAGGGAGAGGGTACATAATAAAGGGTGATATCATGTGATTAGTAAGGTTTAAAAAGGGATATATGTAAGTATAAAATGATAATAATGTTATGATAATGTGATTATAACATTTGAAAACCATACCCTTCATGTCAAAGATCATAATCTTGAGTCGTGGCATAAAGATTGGAATTTTATAAGACATGAATCATAAGGAAATCAAAAAACATAATCAAATAGTTTATGATATTTAAATAAGATTTATAATTGTGGAATACTCATAATTATAGAAAATATTATGTCAAGGTTATCTACCAATACATTCATAACATGTTAGGATTAAGATAATCAGTTGTGTACCTGCTTCAGGCTTAGGATACCCTCTTGTTTTGGGATTGGGATAACCTCCTGTGTACCCTATTGTTTTGGGGTTGGGATAAAAACCTGTGTTCCATCTTGTTTCATGCTTTGGATAACCTCTCATATACCCTCTTGTTTTGGTATTGGGATAACCTCCCATGTACACTCTTGTTTCAGGCTTGGGATAACCTCTCGTGTACCCTTTGATCTCATATAACTTTAATTATTACCCAATGTATTGGATAGAGATATAGGTCCCACCCATCACATAATGATTACATTTTTGTTACATGTGATCATAAAATATTCATCATATCATAACCTATAAAAATAAATGGGTTTTATAAAACATTTGATCATAGCATAACTTGTGGAAAAGAAATGGGTTTCATAATCATTTCTTCATTTTATCATAATATAACCCATGGAAAAGATATGGGTTGCATAAAAATATTTTCATCAAAAACATAAACCATTCAAGTAAAGGATAAAAATATTTTCCTTGGATAATATCCCTAGTAATTCATAAGTAACATCAAATCATTTCATCTTAAATGGAAATTATTTTAAAAGAAAAAATCACTTGGAATGTTTCTTGAGGAAAATAGTCCTTCCACTTTGAAATAAACTTCTTAAAACATAAAACATGTACAAAATAATTATCTTTGAAAATAACCTTTGAAAATTATAAATTAATATTTAAAACATTTAGTGGTCATGATGGCGAAAAATATCATTCTTACTGTATTGGTTAAAAAAATATTTCTTTCACATTTTTGGTAAAATCCAAACAGGAATTTGTTTTGAAAATGACCTGAATATTCCTTTTAAAAAAATTATAAAAAGTATAAAATAATTAAAAATAATAATAAATTCTTTTTATAATGTTAAAAAAAATATAAAACCTTTTTATAAAATATGGATATGGAAGAAAGAAGGTTTTCAACAGAAGATAGAAATAAAGTTGATTTACATTGAAAACATTATTTTTGAATCTAAGTATATAAAGAGTGTAAAATGAAGGTAAAACATTTATTATCATGAAATAAACAAATAATAATAAAATACATGAGTTTATTGATATATTTATCATAATGTTTTATCATCATAAGCATAAACATAAAAAAACTAGATAAATGATGAGATTGTACCATAAAACCTTACCACTTTGGTAATATTGAATCATAACCCCCATCAAAGAATAACATTAAATTAAACTTAAAATATCATGAAAATAAATAAATTCATGATATTACATGTTAAAGTGTCTTCATATACACCTCATAAAATAATATATGTGCATAATATAACATATGTCTTAAAGAAGGAAAATTGATACAAAAATACCTTACCGCTTTAGTAATCTTTTGAATCATAAGCCTCAATAAAGAATAAAATCAAATTAAACTTTAAATATAATTAAAATAATGATATTTATGATATAAAAATTAAAAAGGGGTGGTATATACACTACAAAAAAATAAACAAGTGTTTATTTTTTAAATGTCTCCCAGAAATAAAAAAGAGACCAGAAATCTATTACCTTAAGTCTCGACTTCTTTCATACACATTTGAAACTCCTATATAATAAATATAAGTTTAATATAAATATATCAAAAAACCATAAATATATATATAATCATATATGGTTTACTTATGAACTTTTATTACCTATTTATTAACAATTCCATGTTAAAATTACGTTTTGGGTAATAACTTCTTTGTTTTTCATGTATGTTTTGATTTAGAATTTTTTGTCCTTTTAATTTCATTATGGTTACATAATATCCATAATTTTAAACATGATATAAATATTATACATATTAATTATATATTTATTTATGTAAATCCATAAAAATCTAGAGATAGAAAATGAAATACACCATTCATGGAGATGGTAGGTCATATGTACGCATGAACGCTGTTTCAATTTTCTCGATGGATTGGAAAAAATAAAGTTAAATGATATATAAACAATATATAATCATTATGGTGTCATATATAGAATTTATATTCATTAAATTTACCCTTAATACCTTCCATGTAAAGAATAATTGAAAATGAATAACATCACTTTGCAAGGTGATAGTCTACTATACACACGAGCGACATTATCGTATCCCCCACGAAATGGAAAGAAAGAAGTTTTATTTAATATAATAAATAAATAAGTATATTAATTTCATAAATATCATATAAATATGTTAAATTAATTATTATATCCATCCTTTAAATGTGGTTATGGAAAATAAACTACATCAGTTCGTGAGGCGGTAGTCCACCGTATACGCGATCGACAGTTTCATTTTCTATTTAATGAAAGTGGAGATGGACATAGGTTTTTACATTAAAATAATAAAATATAAATATAAATAATATAATTTTTTTATTATATTATAAGTATCAATACATAATTTATGGTGTAAAAATAAGAAATAAAAAATAATGAGCTTAGTTAAAACAATTACCTTCGCTTAGAAGCAACTCTTTTGGATCTCTTATTAAGGACCCTAGTGTTGGTATTTTGGGGGGAATAGAATCTCTATAACATGGATAATGATGTTAGGGAGGTATTTTTGTATGGTTTTTATAAAATATATAACTTTATTGGTGTGAATAAGTGAAGGGTGGTGGTGGCCTTTTATAAGTAGGGGAAAAGAACCCACTTGGAACCCACTTGGAAATTTCCCAATAGAATCCAAAATAAGAAATTCATTCCAAATAAAAAGGCTTAAAAATTACCATATATTCAAAATTTGAGAGGTTAATATTGAAATATGGCTATAAAATAGTAATTTTATAAGTTTCATAGTCATTTTAACCCTTATCTTCTTATTTTAACCCCCTAATAAACCCATTTTTACGTTAATCACAACAATTAATTTTTTAGTGTTTTCACTATTCATTATGGTCAAAAATTATGTTCTCATTATTATATTATATTAATTATTTTTATTCCAAATATTTAATCCAGATTTATAAATTCTATTCTCATAAGTTTCAAAATTTTAATATAAAATTAAACCTGTAAATATTGTGAGAAAGCGGTTTTCCAAAGAGAAAATGTTCAAAAATTTAAAAGATTTTAAATCAAAAATTAAATATAAAATTTATTCCAATTATCTAAATTGGATTAATAGATATATAATTGAACTAATTTTACTTTTAAAACAATATTTAAATATTTTTTATTTTCTTAAATTCTTTAAAAGAAATGAAAATTCTTAATAAAAACCAATATTTTTCACTATTCATCAAAAAGATATCTTTTCAGAAAATTATAAAAAATTAACTCCAAGATAATTTTGAAATTATGATTTAAAAAATAAATTTTATCTTTTAAAATGAATTTTATAAAATTATCAAAAATAAATTTTAAAATAAGTGCGACAATGGTGACAAAACTACTTTTTAGAAAAATATAGTTTTTAAGTGTAAAATTGGAATTATTCTTATCTCTTGTCTAGAAAACACATAAGATGAATTTTGAATATTTTATTGAATATATAATATATACATTTCTTTAAAATAATTTACCATAATTTATTTTGTTAATTTATTGATGTAAAACTCATTTGTGTGAATAAAAATAGTTTTTCAGAAGAATATTTCATTTATTTTCAAATGGTTTTAATTTCTAATTAATTAGTCACTAAATAATTAATTTTTATATATATTTGAAAAAATTCATAATTTTTTCTATATTATTCATACTCATCATTTCAATTACTATGTGATAATTATCATATTAAGTAATAATACTTTAATAGTATGTCAAGTTTAGTTTAAACTTGGTGTTGTATGTAACATGATCTAAACTCAGAATTTTGTGTAACACAAGATAAACTCAGTTTTGAATATAACACAAGCTAAACTTAGTGATTTTTATAATGAAAATTATTAAATTTATTTGAAAAAATATATATTTCACAAAATATTAGGGTGTTACATTATACCCCCCCTAAAATGAATTTTTACAACGAAATTCATCACTTTGGTACCAAAAACTAAGAATACTTCTACCTCATTACATCATCAATTTCCCACATAACTTCCTCAAGTTGATGGTTTTTTCACAAAACATTGATCAGTTGAGTGGTCATGTTTTATAGAACTTTCTCTATTTGATACAGAATCTCAATTGATCGTTCCTTATAAAAAAATATCATGCTTTAGTGGTATGACCTTTGAGTTCAGTACATGTGATGGATTATGTAGTTACTTACTTAGGAGAGATACATGGAACACATTGTGAACCTAATAAAGGTTTGGTGGAAGCACCAAGTGATAAGATAAGGTCCCAATATGATGAATAATTTCAAAGGTACTGATATACCTAGGGTTTAGTTTATCCTTATTTCTTCATGAAGAAATTCATAGAAACACCTTATCACCAACTTCAAATTCTAGATCACATAGATGATTATAATCATAACATTCATATCAAATTTTTGATTCCCTATGTGTTTATAAATGGATTTAAATTTTTATACCATTTCATTAGCTAGCTCAGGTACTAATAGCTTTCTTTCTACAACTTTATTCTAGTACGTTGGAGTTCTACAATTCTTTCCATAAAGGGATTCATAAGAAGTCATCTAAATGCTTGAGTGAAATATTTTACTATAATAAAACTCAACTAGAGGAAGTTTTTGATTCCAAACACCTTTTAAATCCATAGAAAAATATCTTAGCATATCCTCTAGATTTTGAATTGTTCTCTCAGATCATCTATTTTTCTGAGGATGATAATATAGGTTCTGGGCATAGTAGAATCATGTGATGGGAGGTTACCAACGTTGATTTTTTCATGATATATGTTCAATAAAATATCTATATGATGTTGAATCATTGTGATCAAGGGAATTGATTCAAAGATAGAAAACATTAATAATGCTGGAACTGAGAGAGAGGAGATTGACATGTATTGTTTATAATTAATTTAATTAGATAAAGAATTAACTCGAATGAATTCTTTATTCATTGATAAATTCGATGATAGATCTGTAGTTCACCATCGTTGTGTTGTAGAAACCAAGTGTATATTTCTTTTAGCAGTGATCCACATCTGTTTCAGTATTTTCCAAACATCACCAAAGGAGTTTATGGGTGCTAACACGAAATATCCTTATGCTTTCACCATCCACCTTGATTGCCTTGAGAGTCACTTTCAAAGCGTTCTACTTGATCCGTTGGATGAGTATTGCTCGATGTTCCAAGGATCGTTCTTAGAGAAGGGATCTCTCTAGGCTTGAGAGGATTCACCAAGATTCATTGTGCATAATTGAATTAGGTCTTGAGAAAATAACATAATTGGATATTTATATTTCTAGGGTTAAAATAAAATTATTGCACAAGTGACCTTATAATTTATTTAATCCTAGAAAAACCTCATGTCAAATAATAATAGTAATATTATTATTTCTCTACGTGCTATAAACTTTCAAATTATAATTAAATATTATTTAATTAAATAATATTTAATATTATCATTTCTCACCAGACCATTAAACTTAGCCCATCATTCCTCCACAATATTTATCGGGCCTTGAATAATTTCTATTTATTTATTTAATAAATATTACTGTATTATTCACCAATAAATAAATAAATATTATATTCACTAAATAAAAAATAAATATTTATTAAATATTCTGCTTACAATATATTCTCTTAAATCACTAGTGACAGAATAAATGCGATCAAGCATACATAAATAATTATTAAACAACGTACAAGAATAATATTTATTCAACCTATTAAATAATAAATAATAATATATTATTTAACTGAAATTCTGGACACACTTAGTGTGTGACCCTCTGGGCCTCTTTCTCAATGGCATTAGATGTAGCAGCCTAAATTCCAAGGTTAGCATCTAGCAACACACTAAGTCACCCATAGATAAAGAAGTTAATGTCACAATGGCATGTCACCTCATACAAATTCTTACTATGTAATATGATCCCTTTATCAAAATATCTCAAATCGAGTAGGTTGCATGCAAGTTCCATCAACCTATATGCTTGATATCTCTTTCTTTGAATTTTTGGAAATAGAACTTTCCTATATATCACCATGGCCATGGATTTATTTAGGCTATATCATTTCCAAAAAAGGTCTTGAGATATTAACTTTTTTTAATTAACATAAGGGATAAATCTGTTCTCGCATTATTCATTAATGCAATATTACTCATGACGTACCCAACATATCCTACATCACCGCGAACATCTTTCATCACAGTTTTATTCAATACATCAAAGTACATGACTCATAATATCCATTAATAATAATCTTAAAGTTTAAGGACCAATACACACATCCATAGATAGGAACATCCAATGACACATAGAAATGTGGATTTCCTATTGGTGGGTCTCGTTCTCATAATATCCATAATAGATATTACCAAGGGTGTATACCATGAGAAGGTTCCTCAAATTCCTATGAGTCTCCACCCCAAATATCATGTATCATTTCTATCCCTCAATTGATATCATCTAGCTATAAAACATATATATTCAAGAATAGTGTCGTAACAAATCTGGGTTCTCGTTATAATAGGGAACTGCTATGACCTTTTAGTGCGACAGCTACTCTTAGGACATTATCACATACTATGTTACGTGGAAGAACAATCATGATGTGATAAAGAGTTTATTAATATTAAAAACCATGAATATAAATTTATCATAAAGTATAAATAATTTTTTTTCTAGGGCACTAACTCCAACAGACTCCCACTTGCACTAGATCCAACTGCTAACAACCTTCAATCCGCTAGCTATCACATGATACTCATACTTTTTTTTAGATAGTACTTTAGTCAAGGGTTTTTCCATGTTTTCTTCTATGGGCACTCTTCTTACTAAAACTTCAACCCTATTATAGAAATACCTCAAGAGGTTATACTTACAGATTATATTCTTTTTTCATTGGTGTGACCTTGGATCTTTTACAAGATCCACCAATGTAGTATTATCACAATACAATGTGATAGGGTCATTACTGTTAGTTACCACATCAAGATCCTAGAAAAAGTTACAAATCCAAAAGGCTTCCTTGGATGCATCAGAATCCATTATATACTCAGACTCCACTGTAGAATCACCGACAAATAGCTGCTTTGAACTCTTCCATCTCACAGCTCCTCTGTTGAGACAGAAAACATATCCTGGTTTTAACTTTATACCGTTTTGATCTCTATGAAAACTAGCATTAGTATAACCCATAATGACTAGCTTCTCATCTTCTCCATACACTAGGAAATATCCTTAGTTCTTTTCAGATACTTAAGGATAGCCTTAACAACAGTCCAATGTTATTCTCCTGGATCTGCTTGATATTTTCCTACCATGATTAGTTCATATGAAACATCAAGTCTAGTATATAACATGGCATACATGATTTATCTTATCTCTAAATTGTATGGGATATTACTCATTCTCTCTTTCTCTTATTCTATCTAGGGACACATTTTCTTAGAAATATGTAATCCATGTGACATTGGAACCAATCCCCTCTTGTATTGTTCCATAATAAATCTCTTTAGTATCTGGTCAATATATGTACTTTGAATTCGTCCAAGAATCCTCTTGGATCTATCACGAGTGATCTTGATCCCTAGAATGTAGGCTGCTTCACCTAAGTTCTTTATAGAGAAACACTTGATAAAACAGTTCTTAATAGATTGTAAGACTGGTATTTTGTTTCCAATAAGTAATATGTTGTCAACATATACTACTAGGATAATGACTATATTCCCATTAAACCTCTTATAAACACATGGATCACTTCTATTCTTAATGAAAGCAAATTCTTTTATGGATTCATAGAAACAAATTTTCTATGTTCAGGATGATTACTTCAATCTATAAATGGATCTTTTCAACTTCCAAATCCTTTTGGAATCACCTAGAGTCACAAACCCTTCTAGTTTTGTTATATATACATATTCTATAACATTCTTGTTAAGGAATGTAGTTTTGACATCCATCTGCCAAATCTCATAGTCATGGTAAGTTGTTATAGAAAGTATGATTCTGATGGATTTAAATATGGAAAATGGAGAAAAGGTTTCATCATAGTCAATTCCTTGACATTGTTTAAAACCTAGCCACTAGTATTGCTTTATAGGTAATCACTTTACCTTTCATGTCCAGTTTTCTCTTGAATACCAATTTGCATCCAACAGCCTTTGCATCAACTAGTGAATTGACCAAACCCAAACTTAGTTCTGATACATGGAATCCATCTCAAAATTAATATCTTCTAGCCATATTGTAGCTTCTAAGCTCTATACTTCCTCCTTTTAGGATAGAGGTTCATCACTGTCAACCAATAATGAGTCACCATCCTCAGTGACCAGAAAAACATATCTCTCTAGTTCTATTTCCACTTGTATGCTCCAACGCAGTACTTTTGTTTCATGAACTACTTCTTCCATAGGAACTTATGGAATTTGTTCTTGTATCAACTCTTATGTATCTTGATCATCAACTTCATTAAATTCAATCTTTCTCCCACTATCCTTTTTGAGTATGTTCTCCCTCTCAAGAAATATGGCTTGTCTGGCGACAGTCACTTTCTTGTTTGAGGGGTTGTATATGTAGTATCCCTTTGTTTCCATGGGATACCATATAAAGGTACACCTCATGCCTCAGGGTACTAGTTTGTTTCCTAAGAAGGACTTAAAAATTTCTTGTAACCCCATACACATGTATGCAAAAAAATGGGTTTCTTTTCACTCTATATCTTGAAGGGAATTCCATTTGATGCTTTAGTTGGTAATCATTTTAATGTGTATGTTGTAGTTTGTAATGCATATCCCCAAAAGGATAATGGAATATCTTCATGACTCATCATTGACCTTACCATGTCTAACAAGGTATGTTTCCTCCTTTCACTAACACCATTCCACTATGGTGTATAAGGTAGGGTGAGTTAAGATAGAATCCCAAACTCTCATAGAAAGTTAATGAACTATTGGTTAATATATTCACCACCTCGATCTGATGGGAGATTCTTTATCTTCTTACCAAGATGATTCTATACTTAATTCTTGAATTCCTTGAATTTATCAAAGGACTCAGACTAATACCTCATCAAGAATATATATCCATATCTACTCAAGTCATCAGTAAAACTTATGAAGTAAGAATATCCACCTAAAACTTCTACTATAAATGGTCCACACACATCAGTGTGTATCAATCCTAGAATCTCTATGGCCCTTTCACCCTATCCACTGAATAGTATTTTGGTCATTTTTTCTTATAAACAAGTGTGACATATTTCAAGTGGTTTTAGCTTAGAAGAGTCTAAATAACCATATTTACAGAGCTTTGTCAAATGTTTCTCATTTACATGACCAAGATGGTAATGCCACAACTGGGTGTTATATGAGTCATGTGAACATGTTTTTTTATCAATTTCCAACAGTTGGTTTTCATAATTTTATACATAAAGACCATTATTTAAATACACCATACCATAACATATGTTTTATTTATAAAAGAAACAAATTTTATTTCCAAATTTGAAAATAAACCCATATGTATCTGAACATGACATAGAAATTATGTTCTTGATAACTATAGGTACATAATAACAATATCTTAAAACCAAAACCATTCTCATTGGAAATGATACATGGTAGTCACCAATGACTAGGTCATCTATCCTCACTCCATTGGCATCTCTCATATCCACCTCTCCTCTAGAAATATTTCAAAATATACTTAGTTTTTGTATTTTGATACAAATGTGATCACCACAAGCTATATCTAATACCCAATGTGTAGAAATGAAAAAATTGTACTCAATAACAAATTCACATTTAGCTTACCCTTGATTTTAGGTGTAGTTACTCTTCCAGTTTCCTATATTTCCATATGAAAAATATACCACATCCTTTTCCTTGCCCTACCTATAGATCTTCTTATTATTGGAAGGATGTTGCTCTTGATCTTTATATTGTTTATAAGTCTTGGTCCCATTTTCCTTTTTCTTTCTTTTCATGTTCACCTTAAGGATATTTTTTTTTATTAGGCCCCATGTTTTTATCCACTTGGATAATTAGTTTTAGAAGTTCCAAAATACTCTTCTCATTATTACTCATATTATAATTCACAATAAATATAGAAAAGGTATTGGTATGTGATGAAATTATGAGATCTGTATGCAACTCATATAAGAATTCAGTCCCTAAGATGTCTAAGCATTCAATGTAGCTGATAATCTTGACTGCATGAGGCCCAGCTGGCATAGACTCTCTAATCTTAGTTGTGAACAAAGCATTGGATATCTCATACCTCTCTTATCTCTCCTTATCTTAATAGAGATCCCAGAGGTGATACATCATACTATAGGCATCCATATCCTCAAGTTTCTTAAAAATATCATTGGACATGGATGATATCATGAAGAACTGAACATTTTTAGCATCATTCAGATATTTCTCAAAGAGAGATAGTTCTTCATCACTTGCCTCATTTCCAGGAACAACTAGTAAAGATTCTTCCAGCACATAAAATTTCTTTTCATAGTGATGGATAACATGTAGGTGCATTTCCACTCTTGTAAATTTGTGTTGGTTATAAGGTTTTCCTTCTCAAGTATAGATTGCAATGATATGTTTAATTTAATTTTATTACTTTTTCTAAAAAAAATAATATAATCATAATTTTAGTACTTTATCTGATAAATTTAGACAAATAAGTAAATATTATATTTATTAGTCTCCCACTATTTTATCAAAACCCAATATCCCTCACCATTGGCTTCAAAATATCATGTTTCTTGGACATTCAAGTGGTAAGGATCCATATTTCTCTTCTCATCACCCAAACTTTGGTTGGTCAAGAAACTTGAGTGGTTTTAGGTGGGCATTATAAATGCCAACTGCATTAAATCATAGTTTCTTGATCTACTGAGTGGACTCCCCAATCCTGAAATCATTAATTTAGATTTCCTCAACCTTTGCCTCTCAATTATACCAAGTCCTACTTTGGAAGTAAACCCTTGATGTGAACCAAGTTAATTCAACCCAAAACAACATGTTATAATTCCATGATAATTGAAATCACCCCAACTTTGGCTGGTTAATCACTTTGAACTATGGTTCGATTCTAACCAAAGTAATAGAAAGTTATACCGACTTAATAATTTACTAAGGGATTTTATCCTTTATGAATAAATTACATATTTTTATCTTTATTAAATTATTTTTAGTATTATGTGTGATTACTTAAGTAATTAACCATGTATTAGATAATATTTATGCATAAGACGGATTATTTTTAGTTCCATATTGCATGCTTGTTAATTCATCAATATGTGATCGCAACAAGACATCCATAATGAAATAACCAAGAAAATGACAGAAATAAAATAAAGGGTAAGATCATGAGCTTATACTAATGATTAGTTCATATAGTGGTTGATAAACTAACCATTGACCTAGGGTAGAAACACCTTGAACCAATTGAGGTTCATGTTTACAGCTTTCCACTTGTTTGCCTTTGTATCTCCTTGGATTGGTTTTGCCTCACCTCCTAACTTGAACCACCTCCACAAGATTGGGAGATCCATCCATTACATATTCTCTTTACTCACACAAGGTGAGGGGGAAAAGGTTTTTATATAAAAGAAACCATGGGCACACATACCCTATATAATAATGAGGAGAGAAGGAACATAGACCAACAATTCAATTTTATAATAAATTAAATGAAACAAATCACATACAAAAGGTCCAGTCTATCTCATGATCATCCACATGCATGAAATGAATTACACATTTAATAAAACTAGCATTATATTATTTAATTGTTCTTATTTAAGATAAATCGTGCTCATAATGATTAATTATTATCTTTAATTAATCAATCCTTTTATCTTAATTCTAATATGAATTTTCTTGATATTTTCATCCATTATGATTTTAAACAAATTAAATAAATTCATTTAAAATTAATTATGTACATAACTTTTACCTTGGAGGTAACATAGTGAATACTCATCTGATTCTACCCAACATGTATTATACTCATACACTTTTTTACACTTGTGACATATGGCATACACAATTTACCGCGTACTTTCATAACATGTATGTCATGGATGATTACATGAATCACGTGATTTTTTGGTCACATGTTATGCTTCAATGCACATAGAGTAAAAACTTGTAATACTACTAATACATGATATAGAAATATGATAATTACATAGATATTAATTAAACATTTAAATATTTATGTATATTAAAACCTATTGCATGGTTTGTCCTATCTTTACGACTACACACAAGTACATGTCTCAAGGTTTACATAGTAAAATAAATAAATTTTAAATCTGCATAACTTAGTATAAGTACACGTCTTGTAGATCCGATCTACATGGAATGTACACATCTCACCATCTATCTGAGACACACTCCTAGGGACTCTACGTGTATTCTGTGCCTCAGGAAAATTAGAGTACACAGTGTGTCCAATAGGCCACACACTATGTTGACTCCATATTACATGGTCACCAGTAAGGTAGGCCTTGTATTGAATACACTGCTAATCTTTGACTCAAAGGGACTACACACCATTTACATGGGATAAACGTTGTGTACTTTAGTTGATTGTGTCCCAATATGTCCCAGTCAACATGCGGTGTAAGAATTAACTACACCGCATGTCATCAATGCACACAATTTGAGTAATTACTGAATTAACTCTTGGTGCATTGAACATGAGTACACGGTGTGTAATTTTAATTACATGGTGTGTACTTATATGTTATTCATCCATAATCTTCAGCACATCTATATGAGTTACAAGATTTTATTTTAATCATAAAATTAAATGTATCGATTAGATCTACAATAAACGAAGGAGAAAGAAATAGATCTTTAAATTCAGAATAAAATAATGATTAAACTTGAATTAAAGAAATAAATTAAAATGCATAAATCACTTATGATCTTTACATAATTATAAATAATTATGTGTCTGTTATGATACCACTTATAGGTTCTGGTCACAGTAGAAGCATGTGATGGACGGTGCCTAACATTGTTTTGTTGTGATCGATGATCAATCCAAACTATATACAATGTTTAATCATCATGATCAATGGAAATAATTCAAAGATAGACAACATTAATAAAACTATAATAGAGAGAGTATAGATCAACACATATTATTTATAATTAATTTAATTAGATAAATAATTACCTTTAAGGAATTATTTCTTTATTGATGAATCTGGAGGCAGATCTATGGTACAACATCATTGTGTTGTAGAAACCAAGTGTATATTTCCTCTAGAGGTGATTCACACGTGTTCCAAGAATATACAGAAGTCATTGAAGGAGTCTCATGGTGCTATCATGGAAGATCCTTGTGCTTACGTCATCTAACTTCATCACCTTGAGAATCGCTTCCAAAAAAATTTCCTTGATCCAGTGGAGGAGGATTGCTCACCATTTTTGGGATCATTCTTGGAGAAGGGAGCCCTCTAGGCTTGATAGGATCCTCCAATATTTGTTGTGAACAACTGAATTAGGTCTTTAGAAAATAACATAATTGGGTATTTATATTTCTAGGGTTAAAATAAAATAATTTCACAAGTACACTTATTATTTATTTAATCCTTAAAAACCCCATGTCAAATAATAATAGTGACATTATTATTTCTCAACATGATCTGAACTTGCAAATTATAATTAAATATTTTTTATTAAATAATATTCAATATTATCATTTCTCACTGGACCATTAAACTTAGTTCGCCATTCCTCCAAAATATTTATCATGGCTTTAATAATGTCTATTTATTTATTAAATAAATATCACTTCATTATTTACCAATAAATAAATAAATATTTTATTCACTAAATAGCAAATAAATATTTATTAAATATTCTAATCATAATATATTCTCTTGAATAACTAGTGATGGAATAAATGTGATCAAGCATACATGAATAATTATTAAACCACATTTTTGAATAATATTTATTCAACCTATTAGACAATAAATAATAATATATTATCTAACTGAGATTCTCGACACACTTAGTGTGTGACCCTCTAGGCCTCTTTCTTAGTGACATTAGGTGAAGCAGCCTAAAGTCCAAGGTTGGTGTCTAGCAACATGCCAAGGAACCCATAGAGAAAGAATTTAATGTCACAATAACATGTCACCTCATACAAATGATTATTGTGTAATATAATCCTTCACAATATCTCAAATCGAGCAGGTTGCATACCAGTGCCATCAACCTATATGCTTGATGTCTCTTTCTTTGACTTTCTGGAAATAGAAATTGCCTATAGATCACCATGGCCATGGATTTATTTAGGATATATCATTTCCATCAAAGGGCCTAAGATATTAACTTATTTTAATAAATATGATGGATAAATCCTTTCTTGCGTTATTCATTATTGCAATATTACTCATGATGCACCCAACATATCCTGCCTCACTACGAACATATGTTGTCACGGTTTTCATTAATACATCAAAGTATGCAACTCATAACATCTGTTAATAATAATATTAAAGTCTAAGGACCAATACACATGTCTGTAGATAGGAACATAAAATGAAACATATAAATTTGGATTTCCTACTAGAGGGTATCATTCTCATAATATACATACTAGATATTACTAAGGGCATACCCCATGAGAAGGTGCCTCAAATTCATATGAGTCTCCACCCATGATAACCTGTATCATTTTTGTCCCTCAAATGATATAATCTATTTATAGAACATATATATTCAATAATAGTGTTGTAGTTCTTTCAGGTTCTCATCATATTAGGTAACTACTATGACCTTTTAATACAATAGCTACCTTTAGGTCATTATCACATACTATGTTACACAGAATAACAATCATGGTGTGATAAGGAGTTTATTAATATTAAAAACTATGAATAAAAGTTTATCATAAAGTACAAATAATTTGGTTCTAGGGAACCAACTCCAACAGATACACAATGCTTAAATATAACTTTGTATCAAGATCTTGATAAATAATTTTCCAAAACTTTAAATTAAACTTCAAATAATTATAGACATAATTGAATGTGGTACTCCATGAAACCTTACCACTTTCTTAAGACATATTATGGAAAGAAGTTTTAAATATAAATATTCTCTAATAGAAAGTAAGTGTGATGACTTTGTAAGGTGATCAACTATAACTCATAATTTCCTCAACATCAAAGATAAGATAAACCATAAAGTTTACCAGTACCTTTAATTATATATTCTAAAAGTGTAAAGACGTTCCCCCTCAAATAAATTTTTCACTAAAACATATACAAAACCAAAGGGTAGTATTTCCATATATGTATCTTAAAATATATTTATTCTTGATAAACTCCCATCACATAAAACCTCAAAAGGGGTATCAATGACTTTGAACTTATGATAAACCTTAAACTCATAAACCCATGATGGTATCCATAACTCTTAAGTTAATATTACATTGAGACATATACACTTAAAAATGTTAATTCTCCATTTATTCCTTATATAATATCTTATCTTATACAGAAACATTTACATTGGAAACTTGGGATTATCCTTATACAAATAGAATTCAAAGTGTGATTTCATTATTCCAGAATTCATTTATAAAGAGATAATCACATGAAATTTTACTAAATAATGAACAATAAGATTTTAATTGGTCTAATTCAAACAAAATCAAACATGAAACTCCTAAATAAGGAGGGGAGGATAAGTGTTACCTAATTATCATTATTCACTTAATCCATTATGATTGAATAATATTTACCTTTTTCCTTTGTCTTTAGAGGTTGTTGTGTCTTATCATCCATATTATCCCTTGTATTAAAGTATTAATTCGGATAATTCCCAAACTCATTGCACTTGAAAAACAGGAGAATGGGTAGTGTATTATATTAAAATATCTCCATTAATTTAATTTATTGTCCTCTTCATAGCACTTCTACATTATTTTTCTCAATGGATAGGATTCCCACACCTGTAACACCCTCATGTTCCTTCCAATAATTAACTTAAGTGCTTCTTCCCACATTTTTTGTTGTAGGTGACTAAAATTTATTTCCACTATGTGATTTATTCGAGTTATTATGAGTCTCAATATTTCTTTTCTTATCAAAACCATGAGAATGGTTTGAATCTCCAATTTCCATTTATACCTTCATTGCACATAAAATTTCTTCTTCATGGATACTAAAGTCTCTTATAAACAATTATTTTCAAATATTTTGTCTTCAACCACCAAAGAATCAATCGATTTTTCTTTCTAGACTAGTGATTAAACTAGAAGAGTACCATGCAAGTCTTAAAAATTATCTTCATAGGTAGAAATAGATTCATCATTCTTCTGTTTGAGTTTAATAAATTCCTTCTCTATCCTTATCTATAGAATAAGAGGGAATTAATTACTAAAGAAAATATCCTCTTAAAAATATCCCATTCCATGGGTTCAATTACCTTATATTGACTTATATTCGTAATAAGGTTCCACCATTGATCTGCTTCACCATCCAAATAATAGACATCCAAAATGACTTTTTTATGTTTCGAGCACTGGAGAATAGAAAATATATTTTTAGTGGTACTGGTCTATTGGTCATTAACTAGTGGATTAGTGAAACCACTTAAATAAGGTGGGAATTGTCTCATGAAGGACTCAACAAAACTTCATTCTCTCATTTTCTCATTTGTAAGTTCAATATGATTCATGTCTTGAGAAAGTTGTGTGATCATATAAATTAGATTTTATATTCCATCTCACATAATGTTCAATTTTTTAGGAGGTAAATCATTTCATTTTCCATTGCATTCAACATTAATATGGTTCCTTCAGGTTCCATCCATTTACTAAAACTATAAATCATAGTGTGAGAAACACTGATCATAGTGGAAAACCAAATAATCATCAAAAATAAATTATAGGATTTCTAAATCATGAAATATTATTTTAAATCTATGACACCTTAGGTTTAAACTAGGTCATTCATGGTCATTATTCAAATCCTTCATATTGGTTCATAAATAGTTTTTTAATTTCCAAAACATATCCCTTAAAAGTTTCAAACTTGGTGTGTAGCAAGGCTCATTGTCGTACACTAGGTGATGATCGAGTCCAACTCAATACACCATTTTTGGATTTATTACCCATAGGTAACTCTTTACCATAGAAACATTCATTTTTAGTATCTATACAGGGATTTAATTTCTTATAAACCACTTGCTCTACCCATTACCAAAATTTCAAGACATTTTCTCATACTTTGACTCATCCTTAGACTTATCCTTAGACATATCCCTAGAATATCCTCATAAATATCCTTAGGGATATCATTAATATTTTATCATCCTGGTTTCCAAATGTTAACTAAAACTTCTCTCTGATACCAAATATAGTGACCCAAGATTTTTATACATATATATTACATCTTTTATATGAATATTCATTATATTACATAAACACAATCTTAAGGATCATAATAGTTTAGTACCTTTAAAGACTAGACAAAAAATATTTTTCTTTTTTGAAATATATTCAACATATACCATAAAATTATTCCCATATAGTACTCAAAACCTTTCTTCATAACCTGGTGAAAGGAAACATAATAAAGGGTGAGTTCAAATTCTTGGTAAGGGTAACTAATGTAGATGCCTAAAAACATGGGCATAAGGGTATGATAACATAAGAATAAAATTTGAAAACCATACCCTTAATATAAAATATCATAATATTTATTCATGGAATAAAGATTTTATGTTCATAAAAAAATTATAAGTATCATATGATGTAATCATCGAAAGTGTAAACATAAAAAATCTGGATAAATGATGAGATTGTACCATAAACCCATTACCGCTTTGGTAACATTGAATCATAATCACCATGAAATAATAACATTAAATGAAATATAAAATATCATGATAATAAATAAATTCATGATATTAAATTTCAAAGGGGTTGTATACACCTCATTAATGAAGATAGGTTTATAACATAACATATGTCTCAAAAAAGAAAAGTTGAGGCAAAAATCCCTTAATGCTTTAGTTATCTTTTGAATCGTAAGCCCCAATAAATCATAACCTAAAATAAAATTTTAAATATAATAAAAATAAGGTGATTCATGATATAAAATTTCAATATATCAGTATGTACACCACACAAAATAAATGAGTGGTGATTTTTCATAAGTCTCCCATAAATAAAAGAAAGACTAGAAATATATTAGCTTAAGTCTTGACTTCTTTCATACACTTTCGAACCTCCTATATAATAAATATAAGTTTATTATAAATATATTAAATAACCATACATATAATTATATATATATATATAATATCATATATGGTTTACTTATGACCTTTCATTACCTATTTATTAACAATTCCATGTTAAAATCTCGTTTCGGGTAATAATTGTTTTGTTTTTCATGTATGTTTTGATTTGGTATTTTCAGTCCTTTTAATTTTATAATGGTTCCATAATATTCAGAATGTTAAAAAATATATAAATATTATAAATATTTATTATATATTTATTTAGATAAATCCATAAAAGATAGAGATAGAAAATGAAATACACCATTCATGGATACAGTGGGTCGTACGTACTCATGAATGTTGTTTCCATTTTCTCCACAGATTGAAAAAAAAAGATAAATAATATATTACCATTAAAAAATAATTATTATTTCATATATATCATGTATATTCATTAAATTTACCCTTACTAACTTCCATGTAAATCATAAGCAACAATGATTCACATCGCTTCACGAGGCGGTAGTCCACCGTACATACGAGTGATGTTATCATATCCCCCGCAGAATAGAAAGTAAGAAAGTGTATATGATATCATAAAAGTAGAAGTATATTAATGTCATAAATATCATATAAATATTTTAAATACATAATTATATCTATAATTTAAAGGTGGTGATGGAAAACAAACTACATCGGTTAGCAAGGCGATAGTTCGTCGTACACACGATCGACGGTTTCATTTTCCATTTGATGGAAGTAGAGATGGATATAAGTTATTAAATTAATATAATAACATATAAATATATATTATGTACTGTATTTGTTATATTTTAATTTTTAATATATAATTTAATGTGAAAAATAAGAAAGAAAAGGGATCTTAGTGAAGAAAATTACCTTTTCTTAGAAACACCTCCTTTAGATATCTTTTTAAGGACCCTAGTGCTGGTATTTTGGGAGGACCGGAAGCTCTAGAACGTGGATAAGGATATTAGGAAGATATTTTTGTAGGTTTTGGATAAAATATATGGATTTATATTTGTGAATAAGTAAAGGTTATTGGTGGACTTTTATAAGAGGGGGAAAGGAACCCACATGGAAACTACTTGGAAATTTCCCAAAAGAATCAAAAATAATAAATTCATCCCCAAGAAAAAAGATTCCAAATGACCATAGATTAAAATTTTGTAAGTTTTATATTGAAATATTTCCATCCAATAGGAATTTTACAAGTGTTTTAGTCATTTTAACCCTTATCTTCTTAGTTTAACCCCCTGATAAACCCATTTTTACCTTAACTACAATAATTAATTTTTTACTATTTTCACTATTCATTATGGTAAAAAATTATGTTGATATTATTATATAATATTAATTATTATGATTCCAAATTTTGAATAAATTTTACCAAATTCCATTCAAATAATTGTAAAAATAATAATTTAAAATTAAACCTGTAACCACGGTGAGAAATCGATTTTCCAAAAGGAAAATGTTTAAAAGTTTAAAACGATTTTAAATCAATATTAAATATGAAATTGATTCCAATGATATAAATTGGATTAATAGATATATAATTGAACTAATTTTACTTTTAAAATCATATTTAAACAATTTTTAACTTTTTAAATTCTTTAAAATAAATGACACTTCTTAATAAAAACTAGTATATTTCACTATTCATCAAAAAAGTTATCTTTTTAAAAAAATCTAAAAAATTCACTCCAAGATAATTTTTAAATTATGATTTAAAAAATTAAGTTTATTTTTTCAAATAAATTTTCTAAAATTTTCAAAAATTAATTTTAAAATAAGTGTGCCAAATCCAACAAAGCTATTTTTTAGAAAAATATAGTTTTTAAGCATAAAATTGGATTTATTATTATCTCTTCTCTAGAAAATGAATAAGATGAATATTAAATATTTTATTGAATATATAATGTATAAATATCTATAAAATAATTTACCAAAATTTATTTGGTTAATTTATTTATGTAAAACACATTTGTGCGCATAAAAATGGTTTTTTAGAAAAATATTTCTTTATTTTAAAATGGTTCTTATTTTAATTTAAAATTAATTGGTCATTAAATAATTAATTTTATATAAATTTGTAAAGAATTTATTTTTATAATTTGGTTAATCTTATTCATACTTTCATTCCAATGGCTAGGTGAAAGCTATCATATTAAATAATAATATTTTATTAGTATCTCATGTTTAGTTTAAACTCGATATTGCATATAACACAAGATAAACTCAGTGTTGCATGTACCACAAGCTAAACTCACTTTTTCATGTAATTCAAGAAAAAATTAGTGTTTCATATAATGAAAAGGATTAAATTTATTTGAAAAAATTATTTCACTAAATCTCAGGGTGTTACATTTTACCCCCCTAAAATGAATTTTGACCTTGAAATTCATCACTTTGGTACCAAAATATGAAGATACTAATACCTCATTACATTATCAAGTTCCCACATAAATTTTTCAAGCTGGTGGTTTCACCATAAATTATTGACCAGGTCAATGGTCATGTTTCGTAGCACTTTCTTTGTTCGATCCAGAACCTCAACTAACTATTCCTTATAAGAAAGATCATACTCCAGTGGTATGAACTTTGAGTTCAACACATGTTATGTATCAGGTATGTACTTACTCAGGTGAGATACATAGAATATATCTTGAACCTGATTGATATTTTATGTAAGCATCAAGTGATAAGTTATGGTCCCAATATGTTCAATAATTTTAAAGGGACTGATATACCTAGGGATTAGTTTACCCTTCTTTCTTCCATAGATAAAATCATAGAAACACCTCACCAACTTCAAATTCTAGATCACATCGATGATTATCAACATAACATTCCTATCAACTTTATGATACCCTTACATGTTATTATATGTATCTAACCTTATCTTCCATTTTATCATCTAGTTCAGGTCCCAATATCTTTATTTTTGCAACTTCATTATAGTATGTTAGAGTTATACACTTCTTTCCATAAAGGGATTCATAAGGAGTCATCTAAATTCTCAAGTGGAAGATATTGTTATAATAAAACTAAACAAGAGAAAAAAAAATTATCCTAACCACCTTTTAAATCCATAGAATAATATCTTATAATATCCTCTAGGGTTTGAATTGTTCTCTCAAATAGACCATCTATCTGAGGATGATACACAGTGCTAAAACAAAACTCTATATCCATAGATTACTAATAATTCACCAAAAATTCAAGGTAAACTTCATATCTCAATTAGATATAATTAAATGTGGTACTCCATGAAACCTTACCACTTCCTTAATGTATATTCTAGAAAGTGGATCCAGAGAGATATCTTCTCTAATAATAACAAAGTGTGTTAACTTCATAAATTGATCAACTACAACCCATAATTTCCTCAACATCAAAGATAATATAAACCATGAAGATCACCAGTACCTTTAATCATATTTCCTCAAAGTTTAAATTCATTCATCCTTAAATAACTTTTTCACTAAAATATATAAAAAACAAATAGTTTTATTTCCATAAATGTTTCTTAAAATATCTTTATTCTTGATAAAATTTCATCACATAAAACCTCAAAAGTGGTGTAAATGACTTTGAACTTATAATCAAACTTAAACTCATAAACCCATGATGGTATATATAACTCAAAATTTAATTTTACATGGAGACATATACACTTCCAAATGTTAATTCACACTTTATTTATTATATAAGACTTTATATTATACAAAAAAAATTGAATTGTAAGCTTGGGTTCATGATTTTACCGATATAATATAAAATCTGATTTCATTATTCTAGAATCCATGTAGATTGAGATAATCATATGAAATTTCACTAAATTATTAATAATAATATTTTGATAGGTCTGATTCATAAAAAATAAATTTTGAAGTTCCCAGCTAAGGAGGATAGGATAAGTGTGACCTAATTATCATGATTCACTTCATTTATTGTGATTTTATAAGCTTTCCATTTTTCCTTTGTCTTTAAAGGTTGTTGTGGCTTATAATCTACATTATCCCTTTGATTGGGGTAATTATTCACATAATGCCCAAACTCCTTGCACTTGAAACACTGGAGTGTGGGTGGTGAATTCTATTGAGCTCTCTCTCTATTTATTTCATTGATTGTACTCTTCAAATAACATATACACACTTTTTCTTGATGTCTAGGATTACCAAAATTGTAATACCCTCTTGTTCCTTTCAATAATTTACCTGAGTTATTCTTCCCACATTTATGGAATATAGGTGACTAAAATTTATTTCCACCATGTGACTTATTTGACTTCTCATGAGACTAAATCTTCCTTTTCTTAGAAAAACCATGGGAATAGTTTTAATCTGTAATTTCTATTTCTACCTTCAATTCACATTGAATGAATTCTTTGTATCTACAAAAGTCTCTTATAGCTAGCACCTTTCTAAGACTTGGTCTTAATACACCAAAGAATTATTCAATTTTAATTTATAGACTAGTTATTAAAATATAATTTTACCATGAAAGTCTTGTAAAATTAGTTACTTAGGTTCCAATAGATTCACTATCCTTCTATTTGAGATTGATAAATTCCTTCTCCATCATTTTTTATTGAATAATAGGGAATTAATTATCAAAAAATATCCTCTTAAAATCATGCCATTCCATGGATTCAATTACCTCCTCTTGAATCATATTCTTAATAAGGTTCCACCATTGTCTTGCTTCACCTTCCAAATGATAGACATCAAAAATTATTTTTTCATTTTCTGAACACTGAAGAACAGAAAATATATTTTTAGTGGTACTGATCAATTTATCAGTAACTAGAAGATCACTGGAACCACTAAAATAATGTGGATGTTACCTCATAAAGGAATCAACATAATGTTGTTCCATTATTTTATCATTTAGAATTTTAACATTATCCATATCTTGATAAAGTTTTGTGAGAATATAAATGATATTTTTCATTTCATCTCTCATAACATTCTGTTGCTCTAGAGTACAATCATTGCATTTTCCATTGCATTTAGAATTAACATGATTCCTCTAAATTCCATCCATTCACTAAAACCAAAAATAATAGTGTGAGAAACACTAATCATAGTGAAAATACACATAATCATGAAAAAATATTTATAGGATGTCTAAATCATGGAACCTTGTTTTCAATATATGACACCTTAGACTTAACCTAAGTCATTCATGGTCATTATTGAAATCATTCATGATGTCTCATAAAGATTTTGTGAGTTTACAAAACATATCCCCTAGGAGTGTGAAACTAGGTGTGAAGTAAGGCATGTTTTTGTGAACTAGGTAATGATCGAGTCCAGCTCAATACGTCCATTTCAAAGTTATTACACCTAGGTACCACTATGTCATAGCCACATCCACTTGTAATATCTAGACAGTGATGTAATTTCTTGGAAACCACTTTCTCTATCCTTTACCAAAATTATAAGAAATTTTCTTATAATTTGACTCATCCTTATAATTATCCTTAGAATTATCCCAAGAAATATTCTTATAAATATCCCTAGGGATCCTGCGAATGTTTTTCCTCCTAGTTTCTAAAGGTTAACTAAATATTTCCTCTAATGCCAACTATTGTGACCCAAGATTTTCATACATGGATATTACATATTTTAGATAAAGATTCGTTACATTACGTAAAAACATGCCTAAGGATCATAATGTTTTAGTGAATTTGGATAATATAAACAAAATATTTTTATTTCTTGTAATGTATTAAACATATCCCATAAAGATATTCCCATATAGTACTCTTCTAATACATACCCTACTTAAAATTTTTCTTCATACCCGTAGGAAAGTAAACATAAGAAAGGTTGAAATTAGATGCTCGGTAAGGGTAAACAAGGTAGATATGTAAGTATAACATGAGCATAATGATATGAGAACATGAGCACAACATTTTTAAACCATACCCTACATATAAAATATCATAATCTTGAGTCATGGAATAAATATTGGAAGTTCATAATACATGAATCATAAGTAAATTAAATAACATGATCCATGAGATCATAATATTGGAATAAGACATAGAATTGTGGAATACACATAATTATATAAAATCTTATATCAAGTCTATCTACCAAGACATTCATAACATGTTAGTCTTAGGCCAATAACTCATGTACCTTCTTCAATCATTAGAAAACCTCTCATGTATCCTCTTATTTTCAGCTTGGGATAACCTCTCATGTACCCTCTTATTTTGGGTTTGGGATAACCTCCCATGTACCCTCTAGTTTTAGGCTTGATATAACCTCTTTTGTACCCTCTTGATTTTGAATTGGGATTACCTCTTTTCTACCCTCTTGTTTTAGGCTTAGGATAACCTCCCGTGTACCCTTTCAACTCATATAACTTTAATCATTACCCAATAAATTGTAGGAAGATATAGGTCTCACCCATCACATAATCAATAAATTTGTGTACCACAAGGTAATATGAAATCTATCATATCAAAACCAATAAAAATGGGTTTTATAAAACATTCCATCATAGAATAACTCGTGAAAAAAAATAGGTTTCATAATCATTTCATCATTTCATGATAACATAACCCGTGGAAAAGATATGGGTTTCATAAACATCTTATAATTATAAACATAAACCATTAATGGAAAGAATAATAATGGTATCCTTGGATAATATACCCAGTAAATCGTAAGTAACATAAAATGATTCCATCTTAGATAGAAAATTATTTTGAAAGAAAAATAACTTGGAACATTTCTTGAGTAAAATAGCCTTTCCACTTTAAAAAACACTTTTTAAAACAAAAAAAATTAAAAATCCTTTTATTTTAAAAAAAACTTTGAAAATTATAAATTATGTTTTAAAATAATGAGTGGTCATAATTTTGAAAAATATTATTCATGTCATATAGGTTAAAACAAAGATTCTTTTGCCATTTTTTGGTAAAATCCAAATAGACATTATTTTTGAAAAACACATGACGATTCACTTTAAAATATTTGTAAAAAGTATAAAATTAGTAAAAAATTATTTAATAAAAAAAATTATAACAGTAAAAAAATTGAAAACATTTTTTGAAAACATGTATATGAAATAAAAAGGGTTTTCAGCCGAAGAGATAAATAAAGTCGGTTTACTTTAAAAACATTCTTTTTGATCTTGAGTACATAAAGAAAGAAAAATGAAGGTAAAAAAACTATAATCAAGACATAAATAGAGGATAGTAAAATTCATGAGTTTATTTAGAGATGGATCATAATATTTGATCATCATAATCATAAACATAAACAATCCCAATAAATGATGAGATTGTACCATAAAATCATTACCACTTTGGTAGCATTTAATCATATGCCCCATGAAAGAATAAAATTAAATTAAACTTATAATATCATGAGAATAAATAAATTAATGATATTATATGTCAAATTGTCTATATATACACCTCATAAAATAAGAAAGGTGTGTATTATAACAAATGTCTCAAAGAAGGAAAATTGAGGCAAAAATCTATTACCACAATAGTAATCTTATAAATCATAAGCCCCAATAAATAATAACATAGAATTATAATTTAAATATCATTAAAATAATTATATTAATTTTATAAAATTTTAAATGGGTAGTATATACACCACACAAAATAAACTAGTTGTGATTTTTCATATGTCTCCTAGAAATAAAATAGAGACTATAAATATTTTACCTTAAGTATCAAATTATTTCGTACATGTTAGAACCTCCTATATAATAAATATAAGTCTATTATAAATATATTATAGAACCATAAAAAATATATATTACCATATATGATTTACTTATGACCTTTTAGTGCCTTTTTATTAATAGTTCCATGTTAAAATCACATTTCGGGTAATAACTGCATTGTTTTTCATGTATGTTTCAATTTGGTATTTTCAGACCTTTTAATTCCATCATGGTTACATCATATACATAATTTTAACCATTATATAAATATCATAAATATTCATTATAAATTTATTTATATTAATCCATCAAATCTAGGGATAGAAAATGAAATACATCGTTTATGGAGATGGTAGGTTGTATGTACGCATGAACATTGTTTACATTTTCTTAAAGGATTGAAAAAAGAATGGTAAATAATATATTACCATTAAATAATCATTATTATTTCATATATATCATATATATTCATTAAATTTACCCTTACCACCTTTCTTGTAAAGTATAATCAAAAATGAATCACATTGCTTCATGAGGCGGTAGTCCTCCGTACACACAAGCGATGTTATCATATCCCCCATGGATTGGAAAGTAATAAGGTGTCTATGATATAATAAATACATCATAAATATCATATAAATATGTTAAATATATCATTATACTAATCCTTGAAATGTTGTGATGGAAAACAAAGTACATCGATTTGCAAGGAGGTAGTCCATTGTATACACAATCGATGGTTTCATTTTTTATTTGATAGAAGTGGAGATGGATATAGGTTATTACATTAGAATAATAATATATTAATATATAGGAGATAATTTTGTTGTTATATTTTAATTTTTAAGACATGATTTAAGGTGGAAAAATAATAAATAAAAAGAAGGAGCTTAGTAAAGACAATTATCTTCGCTTAGAAGCACCTCCTTTGGATCTCTTATTAAAGACCCTAGTGTTGGTCTTTTGGGAGGTCCAAAAGCTCTAGAACATGGATAAGGATATTGGATAGCGATTTTGGTAGGGTTTTTCTATACTATATTTCTTTATATGTGTGAATAAGTGAAGGTTGGTTGTGGCCATTTATAAGTTGGGGAAAGAAACCCACTTGGAAACTACTAAAAAATTTCCTAAAAGAATCCAAAAATAATAGTCATTAACAATAAAAAATATTCCAAATGATTATATATTTGAACTTGGTAAGGTTAATATTGAAATATGGCAATAAAATATGAATTTTACAAATATTACAGTCATTTTGACCCTTATCTTCTTAGTTTAACACCCCTATAAACCCATTTTTATCTTAACTGTGGTAATTATTTTTTTATTGTTTTCACTATTCATTATGTTCAAAAATTATGTTGACCTTATTAGATAATATTAATTATTATTATTCCAAATATGGAATAAATTTTTCCCAATTCCATTCACATAAGGGTAAAAAATAATAATTTAAAATTAAACTCGCAAAGACAGTGAGAAAGTGGTTTTCCAAAGAGAAAATGTTCAAAGGTTAAAAAAAATTAAATAAAAATTCAATATGAAATTGATCCCAATAATATATATTGGATTAATATATATATAATTGAACTAATTTTACTTTTAAATACATCTTCAAATTTTTTTATATTTTAAAATTATTTAAAAGAAATGACAATTCTTAATAAAAACCATCATTTTTTCACTATTCATTAGAAAATTTATCTTTCCAAAAAATTCTAAAAAAAATAAATTAAAGATAATTTTGACACTCTGGTTTCAAAAATAAATTTTATTTTTTCAAATAAATTTTTTAAAATTGGTAAAATTAATTTTAAAATAGGTGCATTAAAGGCGACAAAACTATTATTTAGAAAACTATAGGTTTTTACGCGTAAAATTGGATTTATTCTTATCTTTTATCTAGAAAAAATATAATATGAATTTTAAATATTTTATTGAATATATGATATATAAATTTATTTAAAATTATTCACCAAAAGTGATTTTATTGATTTATTGATGTAATACACATTTTTACACATAAAAATATTTTTTTAGAAAAAGATTTACTTTATTTTAAAATGGTTATTATTTTCATTTATAATTAATTGATCACCAAAAAATTAATTTGAAATACATTTTTAAATCATATATTTTCATAATTTGGTTAATCTTATTCATACTTATCATTCCAATGGCTATGTGATAACTGTCGTATTAAATAATAATATTTTAATAGTATGTCAAGTCTAGTTTAAACTTGGTGTTGTATGTAACATAAGATAAACTCATTGTTGCATGTAATGAAAGATAAACTCAGTGTTACATGTAATTAAATCTAAACTTAGTGTTGTGTATAATAAAAAATATTAAATCTATTTAAAAACAAATATTTCCAAAAATCTTGGGGTGGTAGAAATATGCTTGCATTGAATAGAGGTGTTGATATGTTTTCCATTCTTCTAATTAGTCGCCATCTTTATACAATTATATATACATAATTATCTCATAAAATTGAATTATAAAATGAAATTCCTTTTAAGTTTTCTAGATTTTTTCCTGGAAATAGTAAGGGTTTTCATATTATGCAACATCTCAACCCGGCTCACCACTAAGACGGTGGCTGGATCGGTCACCATATGACCTCAAGCGCCCCTCCCCGTATGCCAGAGGTTTCTAACTAGTAGCGAGGGTGTAAGGATAGTCATTAGGGAGACTATTACCTCTTATCAGAGTTGTGCGGTGGTATAACAGAATGAATAATAATCAACAGTGGAAGTAGTAAATATAAATAATAAAGCAGTGAGAGACAGATTTCATATAAATGAACAAAAGTGGCCAACGCCAGTTTATACAATAGATGAATGCATGACATGGAATTGATACATTACGGAAAGTATTAAATAGTACAACATGCTTTTTAATACAATATAATGTGAGAAAAAATTAAAGAAAAGAACTAAAATCCCAAAGGCAATCTCCACAAGAATCCTGAGCTCCATTTCAGTCCTTTGCCCCTAACTCCCAGGTACAAGAAAATAGCAACAAGAAAGGTCCAAGGCCCTGTGAACAAGAAAGGTTTACTCAGGTACCCCAGTGAAATGGCGGCCCGAGTAGAGTGTGAGATATAAATCTCAGTAGGTCGGCACCACTAGTGTCTAACCCAATCCTGACAGTGTAATATAAATTAAACAAGGTGAAAGCATGCATAAATTAAGTAAGTAGTATAATGTAACTAAATACCCAAGTACCTATTTCATCCCTCAGCTAGTGTCTGAACATGTAACTAGTTCATTAATTGATTTTTTACCATTTTATTTATAATTCACATGTGACTAATTATTCTACCGAGTCCAAGGAGTTCCCTCCAAGGTAAAATGGGGATTAGCAATGACCAGGCCCGATGGGCTTTAACCATGGAACCTACTTTTCAATGCTAGACCAAAGGACTGTATCCAAGGCATCCTGTGATAGTATTTAGTAATAAGGTCTCAAGGTAACAACCAAGGAAACAACCTCATGATAGTATAATAGTGAAGGTTCTAAGATGTAACAAGGAAACCTGACAATGATATCCGGTGAGGGAGATCCAAGGTAAAAACCAAGGTAGTAGCATAGACTCACAGAAAGCTAACTTGGTAGTATCTGAGTCTAGATAAGGGTAAGAGTGTAATCCAAGGATCGTAATCCAAGGTATTCCACAATAAAGCACCTACCAAGTCCAAGGAGTGCATCAAAGGTAAAATTGTTCTAAGAAAAGACTGGGTCCAAGGATTGTATCCAAGGAACCTACTTGTTAATGCTGGATCCAAGGAGTGTATCCAAGGCATCCTGTATTACTACATAGGGATCCAACGGCAGTATACTGGGCATCCAAAGATAATACAAGGAATGGGATCTAGGCGGGTCTGAACCATAGAAACCCATCCTTGAATTTGGAATGGGGTACACAAGTGCTCATGGTATTCTCCGACCAGAAACCATGACACACTCGAGTCTAACCATTTCTATTTAAATAAATAATTCATGTAATGATTCATTTGGTTCAAGTTTTTCCTTCCATTAGTGTGGATATGTCAAGTAGAGTTGAAACCATTATTTATTGGTTCAAGCCTTTCCTTCCATTAGTGTGGAAAGTTCAAGTAGCATTGCAACCACTTATTGATTAGTTCAAGCCTTGCCTTCCATTAGTTTGGAAAGGTCAAGTAACATTGCAAACATTTCATAAAAACCATCAAGGAATTTTCAAAGGGAAAGTTCCACAATGCTACCTTCCCTTATCAATGTAAGGGTTTCCATGGACATGGAACCAATCCTTGTCTCATGAACTTGGGTCTGTCCATGGAATTCCTACATGGGAATCCATGTATCACCCAATATATGAGCATGAAAACCTGTTGAGTCCATCATTGCATTCCTACATGGGAACCCACGTGTCACCCAAGGTGTTATTATCATTCAAAACATTTGGAAATAATTTTGGAAATTTTCTTTGAGGGTCAATCATTAATCATTAACCATTCATTTAACTCAACTCATTCCTTTTATCAAAAACAAGTCAATTGCATTTATAAGGATCTAAGTATCAATGAAAAGGGTGAAATTACCTGCATGGGTAATTCCAATCTAAAACTGGACCAAACACTTAGACGGTGCTTTGGTCCTTTAATCATTTAAAAAGAGAAACTTAGTGTTTTTAATTCCATTAGGGTCATGTCCTTAACATGTTGTATCACAACATAACATCAATTCATAATAATTATAAACATGACAAGTCAAGAAAGCAAGGCATAACCACTACTTTTTAGCTTTAAGGCAGTGCACCTCTGTTGGAGGGGTTTTATTATAAAAACATGATATCGTTTACCAACAAATAATTTATCATATTTAGCATTTAAAACATGAAACATGTTAAATTCACTTTTAAGAGGCATTGAGAATAATACTTCATTGTATGAATTAATTTATAACAAAAGTGCAGTAAGAAACTTTATTAATGCATTTATAAATATTTATGACTTGGAAAGGGATCCTACCTCAAGGTGGAACCAAGCCATCCACTTCGGCTACGAACCAAAAAGAAGTGAAACCACATGATAAAGCTCAACGCACTACAAGAAACATGTCAGGGACTCATAAACACAAAAATCCCAAAAACACAACTAGTGAATGAGTAGAAAACTTACCCCAGAGAAAATCCAGCATACTAAAACCACCCAAACCACCTCGCCTTCAGCGGCGATTTCTGGAACTTGCATCCAAAGGTCTCGAGAGACCTTTCGGTCCAACCGAGACTGAAATAAAACCGAAATTCAGACCACCCCACAACCCTAGGTTTCATTCGATTCTCATCAGGCACTTATTAGGTTGAAGTGAAGCAAGAATAAAGAAAAAGAAGGGAGAGAGGACTCACCATGATGGATTGGCCAAGAAAAATGAAGGAATTCATCCAAAAATCGGAGGAAGAGGAGGCCGAGGGAGGAGGTCCATCCATAAAAGGGGGAGAGCCCCTTGGGCTAGTGCGTCACGTATGATATGGGAGAGGGAGTAGTTTAGGTTTTAATTTTTAATTTAATTTAATTAAATTAAAAAAAAATTAAAAAAACTAAAATCGGGCATCGTGTACGGTTTGACCCGCACGATTTTCCAAACCGTGAGAAAACCATGTGGAGTCTTCTTCCTCCAAGACACATCCTGCATGAGCTAAGCACATGGTTTAGGAAACTATGTGTAGGCCGTGTTCAAGCCATTGTCCCTTTTAAAATAGGGCTGCACAGTTACCTGAAATGGGCCGCATGGTTTAGCAGGTCGTGTGCAAACCATGCGCCCTCTGTTGTCTTTAAAAACATGAAGTTTCTCGGGTCCGGCACCCTCAAAACTTCTTGATCCACTCAAGAAACTTCTCAGGCCTTCTCTCATGCCTAAAAACATTAATTAAAAAATATCCAACTCTTGGAATTAAGTTCTGAAGCTTGGTTTTAAAAACAACCTATTTAGTAAATGAAAAAGTTCAAAAACCTTCGTACTTTTGGTCCGGTTCAAAACATGGGTTTCTACAATCTACCCACTTTAAAAACTTCTTGTCCCTAATAATCCTTTGGGAACAACGTAAACATTACCCAACCTACAAGGGTCATGAAGGTTCTTTTAGATGGTAGCATTGTGTTACCAACGCTAAATGAACCTTAAGCATTTCCAATGCACTATGCACTTCAGCCTTTACAACCCAAACCAATGCTCAAAGTTCAACATAAAAACAGAAACAGAGCTTACATGAGCCTGTTTAGATAGATACATGATCACATCAAAGTCTCGGTAAACACTTGACCGATGGTACTTCCCACCATCGATATTAACATGAGAAGGGGATAATTTCAATCCACGGTACCTCTACCATTGGAATTGTTGTGAAAAGAAAAACTCTACATGTTCTTGCGACACTCTAGGCATGATTGCATTAAAAATAAATGGTTGAATTCTGATCGACCTAACAGAACTAGTCAATAAATATCTCTCAGAAGACACTATCAAACTTGAGACCACACTTTCCTTTACCTAGAAACGTACTTTAAAATGGCCTCTTACAACCATAAACATCAAACTCAAAGAAAGAGAATGAGTTGAGCCACTTGGCCGATGTATCTTGAAGAAGTCTGGCTTAGACAGTTAGTGAAAACTAAAAGAAACAGCTGGATTGCATGAGTCTGTACAAGGAGTTCTTATATGGAATCCCAGGAATCACTCAGGACTTACCAAGCCTTGAAGAGAACCATGCTTAGTGTGCAACACTAACAAATATCATCAAACAATCTCAAAAGCTTTTAAGATTTAGCGTGGCATAAGACTGACGCTCTCTTAGTGCATCAAGGACGATGTAAAGATAGGTAACATGCTCATATATTAAGAATAGTACACTAATAGGATTTAATATAGGGTTTCTAGTTACACACACCCAGAAACTGGAAGATAAAACAGTTTAACCAAAACAAAGTTGTGCTTCCAAGAAAGCACTGACTTGATTTAAGACTTGAAAGCCTTAAGGAAAAACAAGCAATAACCAACCATTTTCCAATGTTTCTCTTAGTTTTTTCTCCTTATACTTGTAAGGACACATTAACAAACTCGATAGTACACTACCCACCTTAAGATTGTCCTGATCGAAAGAGAAGAAAACTAGTTGCTCATAAGTGCACTAGATTATTACAACAATACCAGCGTGTCAAAACACCTGAGTCTTTTGAAAACCAAACTGAGTATTGGAATGGAACTGATTCTTTAACACTCAAATCACTCTACTTAGAGATGACCCGAGACCGTACTCAACAGTACAAGAAGATTTATTATGGATTCATGTTTCCTTATACGACTATCAACCTGGACGATGCCATAACTAGTCTCCCATTACTAAGAATGATAGAGGATCAAATGACCAACAAGCAACCGACCATGCCCGAGGCATGTCTAACCAGCTAAAAACGAGCATTACTCGATGCTCAAACCCATAACAAGTTCAAGAAAGACATGACCACCCATCCGAAAAAGGGTGTTACTTTAAAACTGAAAGTCCCACTTTGGACAACGGCACCCAACGACACCAAGAGTGAGAAAATTTGTTACACTAGCAAGGAATTAAGTTCTGGGGTTGCTACCTACCACGAGTTAGACCCTTACGAATAACAAGTTTAAACCCTAAAACTGAGTCACGACAAACCAAAGTCACTAGGCTCAAAAGATGATCATAAATCCATTTCTACGGAAAATAATGTCTATGGAAAGTACTCACACTTCCATTCCAAGTCACTCAAGAGAAGTCTAAACTACCCTTACATGGAGGTTTTTAAATAGTGTACACCACTATATTTTCTATTTCCAAGACTCTTATATTTAATTACATTTATTCTTTTAATCATCAAAAGATTTAATAAAAACATCAAAGTACCATTTTCAAAACAAATCACAAGGTACTTGATTTTAACTAACACCCCAAGGGAAAAATAGGTAAGTTTTATAAAACTTCCTTTTAAAAACATTTCACATTAGTTGAAATCCTGTCATTTTCAGAAAATTTATCAAAATAAATTCCTTTTAAGTGGATAAGGTGACCTATGAGGGTCCCATTTTAACCAACCTAGGTTCTCTATAAAGCAACCCAATAGAAAATGCACAAATTATTAAAAAATTTAAACACCAAAATAGGTTATCTCATAAAAACTTTCCCCACTAGCCTACTTGGGTCCAGTTGCATTTTGAAATCTATCCATTTTATTTCAGATCAAAGTCAACCCTCTTTTACATTTATAATCATTTCACAAGGCATCATGTCATCACATTTAATATAGGTTGTCATTTCCCAATTCATGAAGCGCCCATACACTCCATGGATTGAAAATTGGATCCCATTAATTGATACTAATGTAAATTCATAATTTAACATTGTCAAAAATAACAGTCCAAATTATATGGGTGGCCACCTACCAACCTGAAAAGCACCCATACACTTTACAATTTGGAATTTGGATCCCTTTAGTCAAAACCAACTTACTTTAACAATTTAATTTAATAGTCTTTTTACAATGGTTTAATTACACAGGTTAACTTTTCCTAGATATAAGGTTCCCATACACCTTAAAACTAAAAATTGGCTCCCATCGTAATCACAACCTTTAAACTTATCCTATGCAACCATTTAATCATAGAAGGCATGTCCCGTTGTAATCACAAAGTAAGATAGCATGTCATCTCACTAAAAGCAACTAAAACATAGCAACAAACTGAAATCACAGAAGCATAGAATTTTAATCATAGAAGTATGCTATAATGAGCAGTAATCACAGAAGACATGCTAATGTATTACCTAAATAGGTATAAATCTAAGCATGTCATGTTAATAAGGCACTGAATCATACTTAGTAGGCAACCTACTAATGAAACTACATGGCACGACATATATGCATGGAATGTGAATTTATTAGTGCCTAATATGATGCATGTGTGTTTCATCCTTATCATAACAGGCCTGGGGTAATATTCATAATTCCATAAATCATAATCAATGGAAAGTACACCAGTCACTCTAGGTGAAATCATATCAATTATAACAGTGAACAGCATAAACAGTAATCCCATCCCGGGTCACTTGTTCATTCCCCATATGTGGGGTGATCAGTCCCAAGCACAGCTATTAACCAAGTGCTGAAACTTTTCTAGTATTCTTTCTACCAACCCAAAATAGTAAGACAAAAGGAAAAAACCACCTCTAATACCACTTTGTAACGTCTCAACCCAACTCACCACTAAGACGGTGGTCAGACCCATCGCCATATGCCCTCAAGCGTTCCTCCCTGTACACCAGAGGCTGATAACTAGAAACGAGGGTGTGAGGATTATCAGTGGGGATACTATACCCTCTTATCAGAGTTTTGCAGTGGTATAAAAGAATAAATAACAATAAACAGCGGAAGCAGTAAATAGAAATAATAAATTAGCAAGAGACGGATTTTATATAAATGAACAAAAGTGTCCAACACCAGTTTATACAATAGATGAATGCATAACATGGAATTGATACATTAAAGAAATCAATAAAAATTACAACATTATTTTCAATACAATATAATGAGAGACACAAGTAAAGAAAATAACTAAAATCTCAGAGGAAATATCTATAAACATCTTGAGCTCTAACTTAGTCATTTACCCCTAACTCTTGGGTACAAGCAAACAGAAACAAGAAGAAAGGTCCAAGGACCTATGAACAAGGAAGGTATACTCAGGTACCCCAGTATAATGGAGGCCCGAGTAGGGTGTGATATATATATCTCAGTAGGTCAGCACCACTAGTGTCTAACCTAATCCCGACAGTGTAATATAAATTAAACAGGGTGCAAGCATGCATAAATTCAGTAAGCAATACAATGTAATTAAACACCCAAGTACCTGCTTCATCCCTCAGATGGTGTATGAACATGTAACCAGTTCATTAATTGAGTTTTTAACATTTTATTTATAAGTCACATGTTAGTAAGTCACCTACCGAGTCCAAGGAGTTTCCTCCAAGGTAAAACAGGTATTAGCAATGATCAGGCCCGATGGGATTTAACCATGACACCTACTTGTCAATGCCTGACCCAAGAAGTGTATCCAAGGCATCCTATGATAGTATTTAGTAATAAGGTCTCAAGGTAACAACCAAGGAAACAACCTCATGATAGTATAATAGTGAAGGTTACATGACGTAACAAGGAAACCTGACAATGATATCTGGTGAGGGAGTTCCAGGGTAAAAAACAAGGTAACCTAGACTCATGGAAATCTAACTTAGTAGTATCTGAGTCTAGATAAGGGTAAGAGTGTAAGATAAGGAGTGTAATCCAACGCATTCCACAATATGGTGCCTACCAAGTCCAAGGAGTTCATTCAAGGTAAAACGGGGCTAAGCAAGGACTGGTTCCAAGGAGTGTAACCAAGGAACCTACTTGTCAATGCTGGATCCAAGGAGTGTATCCAAGGCATCCTGTAGTACTACATAGGAACCCAACAGTAGTGTACTGGGTATCCAAAGATAATACAAGCAACAGGATCTAGACGGGTCTAAACCATAGTAACTTGTCCTTCAATTTGGAATGGGGTACACGAGTGCTCATGGTATTCTTCGAACAAAAACCATGACATGCTCGATTTTAACCATTCCTATTTAAATAAATAATTCATTTAATGATTCATTTGGTTCAATTATTTCCTTCCATTAGTGTGGATAGGTCAAGTAGAGTTGAAATCATTATTTATTGGTTCAAGACTTACCTTCCATTGGTATAGAAAGGTCAAGTGGCATTGCAACCAATTATTAATTGGTTAAAGCCTTTCCTTCCTGACCTTTCTTTTTTATTCAGATCTTGGATCGAAGATATGCATCCCTCTTGGTAAGAGAATCATATCCCTCTTGGTTTCCTATTCTTTCTTCCTTATCCTATTCTTTTAGTGTTTGTTCTTCCAGTTTTGGAATAGATCCAAATATAGTATTGTGGATCTAGATATAGAATTATATATCTAGATATATATTAGATATATATTAATTTATTTGATCTTAATTTAGGTTTAAGATCCAAATCTCATTCAACATTCTTGTGTCTCTCAATTTTAGGGGATTTCTGTTGAGCGACCATTCGTCAACGAATTGAGATATGTGGTCTAAAATTTAAATCCAATAGTCTTGATTTTAATTATGTGTGTGAAAATTGTATAATTTAAAGAGTTTTCTAGAAATTTAAACTCTTAACAGAACTAATTAATTTGGTGAATTAATTAATAAAGGAATTGTAAAATTTTGGGATTTGGGGATAATTAATTGTGGAATTAATTATGAGATATTGAGATTGAGATTTAGAAAATTAATTATGGAATTAATTATGAGATATTGGGATTATGAAATGATTAATTAATTGTTTAATTAATTAATGGACCTTACATGGTTAATTGATTGTTGAATTAATTAACAGAAGTGAAGTGATTAATTAATTAGTGAATTAATTAATAGGATAGGTATGATTAATTGATTGTTGAATTAATTAAAGGAAATAGATGTAATTAATTAATTGTTGAATTAATTAATGGTCATGGATTAATTAATTTATGGATTACATAATGGAATATTGTGATGGTTAATTATGATAAGAGGATTAATGTTGATTAATCATGATTGATGTGACATAGCGATTTATGTGATATGTGTGGGACATGGCATGTTGCTTCCAAAGCCCACATGTATAGTACATGGTATACTGCTTCTAAAGACCATAGTTATATATTGTTTAATAAATATGTGTGGGACATGGTTTGATACTTCCAAAACCCATGTTTATGGGACATGGTCTGTTGTTTCTGAAGCCCGTAGTGATAAATATGTGTGGTACATGGTCTATTGCTTCCCAAACCCACAGGGTCCTAGGCATGACGACATAGAAACAAATTTTTGACATTGGAATATAGTTTAAATTATCCATATTATAAATTTAAATTAAATAGATAACGAAATCCCATTTTTTTAATGAATTTTGAATTGATAATTTGAGATGGTTCAGACTTTGGCACAGGTCAAAGAAGGTATTGAGGTGAAAGTTTCCTCAAGAACCCAGGGGTTTATGTGGTTAAATAAAGTATAATTAACAATGTGATAACTATTAACTTATTCATTGTACTTATTTCTTTATACAACTTCATACACTGTTATTGACTGGATATTGTTTTAGACACCATTGGTGGTGGCCTAATAAGTTATACTCACACCCTACTCAACTGCCTGATTGGTACTTAAATAAACATTGTATTTTTTGAACAGGAAAAGGGAAAAAGTCTTATGTTAGATGGATGATTTGGGATGAATCGTGGATGAGGGAACTAGACATGGTTAGGGACCCTCTTGGGAGTTGTCAGTGTCTTTATTTTGGGTTTTCATTTTGACACTTGGCACATACTTTATCATGGAATATCTACCATTTAGTTTTATATTGTATTTCCAGTTTTGGTCATCTTGTGATACTGGTAATATTCTGTTTATGGTTATATGTTATTTGATTATTGTTTCTTATTTTCCAATGGTGTATTACTCTGATAAAATAGGGTATAGTCTCCCCATGATCGATGTATCAGACCCTGTCTGGTATTTGGAATCCTCTAGCATGCAGGGAGGTGTGCCTAAGGTCATGTGGAGGTCTGGATTAGGGCACCGATGAGTGGTACTTGGGTCGGGACGTTACAAAGTGGTATCAAAGGGGTTTTATTTTCTTTTCTTTTGTATTTATATTTGAAAAAGTTGTACAAGAGATTAGGGAGATTAGGGCCCTGGACATGAGCTCGTGCATGGGAGTTTCAAACCCATGTATAGGGAAAAACCCAAGTACCCATAGTAGGATTGTTGTTATTGATGTGTGATGTTACAGTTGGATATTATTTGACCTCTGTTGATGCACTTTTTGTGTGATGTGATTATTATTTCATAGATTTATTGAGACTCTCTAAGTTGTGAATCATGGCCTGGTAAGGCACAAGGGTTAAGTTTTCATGCATCATTGAAGGCACTCGGGATTATTTTGTGACATGCATCATTTTAGGCATGCATGGGAAAATGATTTTTGGGTAAGTTATTGAACTTGAACTATTTTTTTCCTTTATTATGAAATTGAATTGAAAATAGTGCTTAATATGAAATAAAAATGGTAAAATAATTAAAAATTTTAATAAATGGTTGTCTAATGGAATTTGAATAATTAAAATGTGTTTACCCTTATTAACCAGGACCTAGGTGTAGGGTGGTTAAGGGTAGTTATAGTGCCTCAGTTTTGACCACGTGGTGAGGTTTGGAGAAAAGAATTATTGTGACTTGTTGTAATTTTCCTCTTACGTAAATGTGATAAAGTTGTGTTATGAGTACTAATACATGTGTTTATTATTGTAGAGGTATGACTCCATGATGACTCTTGTTGAGAGGATGACAGGAGGTTATGGCTGGAGATGCTCCACTAGTAGTGGAACCTAAGGCACCAATAGTTTCGATTGAGTATGTAAGGGAGAAATACCAAGATAACTTCACTCAATTCATGTAATTCATGGAAAGAGACCCATGAAGGGTTTTGAAAATCATGTCTGATCTAACGAGGGAGTTTCAGTTGCAGCACCCTATTACTTTTACTAGAGAGGGTAGACCTGAGGGAGATGAGTTCTAGATTGAGTCTATCCAAACTATACTTTAAAACTTAGATAATTATATTTATAAGAGAGTAAAGTTGGTTTTTTATATGTTATGTGGTTAGGCTAAGAATTTTTGGGACGTTCAGGCTCTAACTGGATAGTTGGAAGCTATGGAATGGAAGGACTTTCAAGAGAATTTTCTAGAACAATTTTATCTAGACACACTGAGATAGGAGATAGTAGTTGAGTTCATGAGATTGAATCAAGTGAATATTTCCATGGTGGACTATGTTGGACACTTCATAGATTTGAAGCTCTTTATTCCAGCATAGGAAAGAGATGAGGTCATTGTGGAAAAGTGGTTTCAGGATGGGATTAAATGTGAAATTAGGTCTCGGGTAAATATCTTCGGGCTGAGGAAGTTTCCAGAGGTGGTGAATCAGACTCTCATATCCGAGGGGATCCTAAAGGAGGATTCTGATGGTGGATAGGTGGTTTCTTCTTCATGGTCAGGAGGTGCAACTTATGAAATTAGAAAACATCATTATGATAATTTCTCTAAGAGTGGTGGAAAGAAGAGTAGTTAGGGGAAAAAGTCTATTACATAGGACCTTACCCATGTGGTCTTCCACCATTGTGGTAGGACAGGAAACTTACAAAAACATTTTCCCTAACCACCAGGGGAGTGTCGAAGCTGCAGAAATATGTGACATCTATAGAGGTTCTGTAGGAACCCATGATGGATGGTTAGTGATGGAGGAGCTAGGAAAAAACATAGTTCAGAAAGGGGATATTTTTCACCATATCATTCTGGTAAATAGAGTTCCACTGGCCAAGGTGGTAGATGTAGTGGATGTGGTTCTTCTAGGAAAGAGTACTTGTGTCAACAGAGTGGTGCAGCTCAAGGGAGTCAGACTAAATCACAAAGAATAAGGTTAGGACAGTTATATTCCATTCATCCTACACTTGTGGATAGAGAGGTTGGACCATTGATATTGGGAGGTATTATTCTTATAGCTTCTACATTAGCTAGTGCCTTATTTGATATTGGTCCCTCTCATTACTTTATATATTCAAAACTTTTTAATGGTTTGAGATTGGTAGTGAAGTTTATAAGGGAGGTTATTATGATATTTACACCATTGGGAGTACAGTATAGATACATCTTTTTGTGCAAGGGATGTTCTCTTGGTATCAGAGAGTACCATTTTCTCTTGGATCTCTATATTCTTGGCATGTCTGGCTTCAACCTAATTATAGGTATGGAATGGATAGTCACATATTAATCCCACATTTATTGATACTGGAGGAGAGTGACTTTTACGTATCCTAAGGGTGACTATTACATTCACCGTGGATAGTGGGATATCCAAGCAGGCTGAGCAGGGCCAATTACTCAGCGACTGGTATAGCTCAAAGCCCAATTTTCTAGTTTATTTCTAGATGATGAAGGTGTAAATCAAGATGTATTTCCACATGTATTAGACTGGTTTCAGTATGTGTTTCCTAAATACTTATCAGATCTTACACCTAAGAGATATGTGGAATTCACTATTGAGATCACGTCAGGGGCTGAGCCAATTTCAATTCCACCATACCGAAGGGCACTGATAGAGATTCAAGAGATCAAGACTCATCTAGAGGAGTTAGGGGATAAGGGATTTAACTGACTGAGTATGTATCCTTGGGGTTCTTGAGTGTTATTTTCTAAGAAGGATGATGAGACTCTACACTTGTTTTTCAACTACCTGTAGTTGAATCAGATGACTATAAAGAACTGGTATCCTCTTCCATGTATCAACAATCTTTTTGACCAGTTGAGGGGAGCTTGTGTCTTTTCAAATATTGACTTGAGATCAGGGTATCATAAACTAAGAGTTATAACTTCTGATATACTGAAGACTACTTTTAGAATTAGGTATGACCTATATGAGTTTGTTATAATTCCATTTGGGTTGATGAATGCACTAGTAGTATTTATGACCTTGATGAATAGAATCATTCATTTGTACCTGGATCAGTTTGTTGTAGTGTTTGTGGATAACATCTTAGTGTACTCCAAGACTTGTGAATATCATGACCAAAACCTTGATATCATCCTGAGTACACTAAGAGAGCATCATTTATAAACCAAGGTATCTAAGTTCCAATTTTGGATTGATCAGGTACACTTATTGGGTCACACTATCTCGGAGGAAGGTGTGTTAGTGGACCTAGATAAAGTTCAGGTAGTTGTATCTTGAGAGCATCCCAAGAACAATTTTTATATCTATAGCTTTCTGGGGTTGGACAGATATTACTGGAGGTTCATCCAAGACTTTTCCTGGTTGGAATTGTCGATTACTAAATTAACCAAAAAGGTGATAAAGTTTTAATGGTCATAATCATGTGAGGATTCTTTCCAAGAGTTAAATAAGTGGTTTTCATCATCACTGATCTTGATCCTACCTGATTCAGGTGAGGATTATATGATGTATTGTGATTATTATGGGATAGGACTCAAATCAATGTTGATTTAGGGATATCAAGTTGTAGCATATGGGCCTTGAAAGTTGAGTCCATATGAATGGAACTACCCTATCCACAGCCTCGAGTTGACTATAGTGGTTTATTCTTTGAAGTTTTGGAGGCATTATCTATTGGGGAAAATTTTTACTATGTATATATATCATAATAGCTTTAATTATATCTTTTCACAATGATATTTTAATCTTCATCAGTGGAGATGGGTTGAGTATATTCATTCATTTGATTTTGAACTAGTGTATATTCCTAGGAAAGGAAATAGTGTTGTTGATTCTTTAATAATAAATTATCAGACTCAGGTTGTTTGGGAGTCTGGTGCTGAGTGGAAGATAATGACTCTACTAGCAGAAATGCTTGTGGTGGTTTGAGAGAGTTAGGAACAGATGACTCTTATATCAGTTTTAGTGGAGTCTACACTTTTCATCTAGATTAGAGATATATGGTATGAGGATCTAGAGTGATTTACCTTAAGGGGAATCCTTGGAGGTGTGGAGTCACCTTCAGGTTGGAGAGTAGATGAGGATGAGATCATTAATGTTAATAATTAGGTTTTTGTGCTTACAAACATATGAGAGGAGTTGATGTGTGTAACACCCGAGACTTTTATGTTATATAAATCATCAAAGGAATATTTTTATACACACAAAACTTGCTTGGCTTGCTTTACACAAAATCGCGACCTTCCTCGATAGCTTGCGTCGTACGCAATACCGAGTTTCACTAAACAACGATATACTATTAAAATATTATTAAAACAAGCCGTTATGAATAGTAATAACCACTTTTTGAAATTTTATAAATTTTATTTTTCAAAATGGACTTCATTTTTGGATTCGTAATATTGAAATTAGCCTAGGGTGAAATTTTGGTATCTTTCTGAAAACTTTCAATTTTTGATGAATAGTGAAACCACTAAGTGGTAGTTAAAAAAACTGACTTTTTCATAAAACTTAATTTTACCGCTTCTATGAGTGGAATTTAGAAAATCCAAGAGACACAGTTAATATCAAGGACTAAAATGTGGTTCAATGAGATGAAAATAATTTTTGTTGAATAGTAACTTTTTACTTTTTTTTACCACAGTTAAAAGTAAATGGGGTAATTAAGGGTAAAAATGATATTATTATTACCCTAACACATGTTCTAATTCTATTGTACTAGTGTAATTCGACCAAAAACAACCTTAGGAATAAAATATGACTATTTAGGCCCACTTGGATTAGATTAGGACATTTATTATTAATTTATTTAAAGAAGGGTTAAAATAGTTAAAATCAAAGTTTAATAACTAAATCATTTTTAATATAAGGTTATACATAATATAAATTCGACTATAAATATTCATTATAAAGATAAAAAGATTTCCTACATAATGATATTTTATTTGTAATTTTTATACTTTAAATAATTTAATTTATTTATGACACAATGATGATGTAGTAATTACCATAATAGTAAAAAATTAGAATAATTGATATTATAAATACCTAATTAAGTATAATTTGAGACTTTTTATGAATTAAACTAATTTTATAGGTTAATATGACATGTTAGGATTGATTTAATTAACTTTTGTCGAAGTAATAATTCTGTTATGAGTTTCAAAAAAATCAACTATCGAATAGTGTCAAAATTGACATAAAATAGTTTTTAAAACAAATGTTATATTATTAATTGTTATTTTATTCCTAAAAATCTAAGTTTCGGCCAAATGACTTAGATAAGGTTATATATATTAATAAAACATAACTTTGGGGTCGCTTGTATGTATATGGTAAGTTTATTAACTATATAATATAAAAATACAAAGTGACATGGTAAATGTCAATCTAATTAACTAAGAGTTAAAACTAAAAGATAAGGTTAATATAATGACCTAAACTTGTCTAAATTATATTGGATGAGAGGATTTATACCCATCCCCACCTTATCTTCGAAATAACTCAATTTTGAGCTATTTAAAACCGAACTTGACTTTATAATAAAATAATATTTTTAGTTATTCCAAAGGTGCCCCTCTCCTCCCTTATAAAAGGGAACCTCCTCCCTCTCTTCCTCACACCACTTTGAGCCTTCAAGATCGGCCAACCCCTGCCACTTTATCCTCTCCACTTCCCTAGAGACATCCTAGAGGTCCTGGTCTTCTTCAAAGACCAATTTTAGTTCCCTAAAAGAAGGTCTCAAAGAAGCACTTCAAAGAAGAGGTAATATCCATTACCGATCCTTTCCAATTTCTTTCTTCTTCAACTTCTTATTCTTTAGTTGTTTCATTATGAAGTAATAACATCAGTATCACTCATATACTGATATGTCATTATAAGTATTAAACAACCCTATTTCACCATCTATCCATCCTACGGAAAAAGAAATCACCGCGCGTGTGTACGTACGGAATACCGTCTCCACGCCGTGGTGTAATCTATTTTCCACCACCACCTTATTTTGATGGGTATAATGGTGTAAATAATGACTATATATGACTATTATAAAGTTATATTGATTCTGAAATAGTATACATACACTCCAATACAATTCCACGATCATAGGAATGATATCATCACTCGTGCGTACGTACGGAATACCGTCTCCACGATGTGATGCGACTCGTTCTACATGATCTTCATTTCATAATGATTATATAAATGAATTGAATGAATTAATATGATATATATTACACTAATACCATTCTGGAAATGAGGTATCTATAACCTAAAGAGAATAATAAGAATTTATTCGACAAAACATGCATAAGAAAAAAAAAGTTATAAACACCCGAATAACAAGTAGCAATGAAATATTACTACTAAGAAGCTAAGAATATGACCATATATGATATCATAAAAATACGTATGATTATGGAATAAGTCAATAACATTATTCAAATCATTATACAGGAGGTTCGGACACGTACAAAGCATATCGGACCTAAGGTAAGGGAAATATCACAATCTCATTTTTATCCGAGATTGTTTATACTTTAGTATTTACTGGGGTGTATTTTTTCATCCAAATACATGTTTCCTCAATATTTAATATTATTTCCATCCACCTACAATTTTTTAAATCCAATTTTACCCTTCGGTGAGTTTTTAGTAAAGGATGTGAAGGGAATCTTTTTTCATTTTTCGTATGAGGTACTTTTTGACTTTTCCGACAAAAGTACGAAGAATGTTTTTTTTAACTTATACGGCATGAATGGATTTTTAAAACATTATTTCCAAGAAGCTTATTTTACAAGTTTTCAAGTTTATTTTTAATCAAATTATTTTATTTTAGAATTGTATGACATGTTAAGAAAGGAAAAGTGTTTTTGAAGTAGAAAGGATATTTTCCTCAAGAATGGAGTTCAAGTGTTTTATCAAAATTATTTTCCATATAAGATAATAAAGGGTTCTGTTTTTATCCCTATTATTACATTGATTTGATTATGTTGTGATGGAATTATATTTTTATGAATCCCTTTATCTTATATGAATTTTTTTATGATGTCACGATGTTTAAGATTCCCATTTTTATTACATGGGTTATGCTATGATGTATGGTTTTCTGATTTTGTGGCACACATAAGAATGGTATCATTATGAGATGGGTGGGACCTATATATCCCTCAAATGCATTGGGTAAAGATTTTATATCTCATGAGATAGACATGGCTGGAATGGTAGGTTATACCGGTTCAGTGAAACAGGACTGAAATGAGGGTGACTCGGTTCAGAAATGGACTTTGTCCACTAAGATAGTCTTGGAAATGAGTCTTGACTAACAAGAAATGATTCTCTATGATTATGTGTGTATGCCACAAAGTTTCATGTTTTAAGTTATGATTATTGGGATTACATTTCACTTCTATGATTTATCCCATGTTATGATATTATGATCTTTTTTGCAGGTTAAGATTTCTAAAAGTTATGTTCTTATGTATATGATGTGATTGATATTTCTTTTGTTTACCCTTAATGAGCATTTGAGCTCACCCTTTTGTATGTTTTATTTCCCCAGGTCAGGAAGAAGGTTATTAAGTAGGATATGCCAAAAAGGGATTCTAGATATGATGAATTAAATGGGAGGCAAAGTAGATGCTTTATGAACCAGTTGTTTATGTTTCCCAGTTTCTAAAGACTCTATACCTATACGGTACTTTCGTGGTTTTGTTATATGTTGTAATAAGTGTGCTTCAATTCTGAAGTAATAAAAATGTATGTAAAGTATGGGTCGTTATAGTTGGTATCAGAGGAAAGGTATAGTCAACCTTTGGAAACTAGGATGCGAAAGCCTTAGTAAGGACCCTAAGGATAATTCTAAGCATAGAACACAATCTTAGTGTTTTAGAAATGGACATGAATAACCTAGGATAAGACCTTAAGTGTGAAATTTTATTCTTGATTATGTGGTTTTCCTATTATAATTAGTGTTGATCACACTATTCTTCTTGGTTTTAGGCAATGGCTGGAACCCGAAGGAACCGTGTTAATGCGGAATGCGACGGGCAATGCAATGATTGTCCCCCTGAACAACAAAACGTTATGGGAGCTGGAATGCAAAATCTTATAACCATGCTCACACAACTTTCTCAAGTTATGAATCATGCAGGACTTCCAAACGAGAAAAGGAAGGAGCAACATTCTGTTGAATCCTTTATGAGACAATGTCCACCTTCATTCAGTGGGTCTACTGATCCATTAGTTGCTGAACAATGGATTAGTACTACTGAAAAGATATTTTCAGTTCTTCAATGTTCTGAGCATGATAAAGTCATCTTAGCGGTGTATCGTTTGGAGGGTGATGCTGATCAATGGTGGAATCTTATTAAGAATACGAGGAAAAGTGATGAAATTGAGTCCATGGAATGGTACGAGTTCAAGAACTTATTTTTCAATAAGTACTTCCCTCGTATTCTCCGAACAAAGATGGAGAAAGAGTTTCTTGAACTGAACCAAAGGATGATGAATCTGTTGGTACCTATGAAGCAAATTTTACAAGACTTGCAAGGTACGCTTCTGGTATTATTATCCAACCTGAGAGTAAGATCGATCGATTCTTTAGTGGCTTAAAACCAAGTCTTCGAAGGGAATTATCCATAAGGGACTTCAATAGCTATGAGGAAATCGTTCTATGTGCTCTCAAAGTTGAGATGGAGATTGGAGTAACCCATCAGTCATATGGGTTTGATAAGAAGAGGAAAATGGAATTCAAAGGAAAATCTAAAGAGCACACTGAAAAGAAGATGAGATTTCCCTTATGCTCAAAGTGTGGAAAGAAACATGGAGGTAGTTGTCTTAAAGGGACAAGTAAATGTTTCAAATGTGGAAAGTAAGGTCATCGGGCATTTGAATGTCGCGATGATGGGAAGAAGATGTCTAATGATGCAAACAAAGGAAGGGATGCACAGAATGAACCTACTACACTTCAATGTTTCAAGTGCAAGGATATGGGGCATTATTCCAATCAATGCCCAAATCCAAGGGTTGATGATCATGGTCAACGTCAACAAACTCTTAAGGCTAAAGACAAAGGAAAGTCACATGAAATTTCTATCAGCGATGTGGAGTACGATAACGATGTGGTGAAAGGTACACTTACCATCCACTATAAAGTAGCAAATGTTTTATTTGATTCTGGATCCACCCACACCTTTATTTCTGAAGAATTTTCTAAGGGTATCACCGTATTACCTCAACAATTAGATGTTGAGTTAGCTATGACAACCCCTAATGGCACAACAGTCGCATCAAAAGTTTATAATTCTTCTCCGATTGAAGTTTGTGGGAAAGTGATTCCTGCAAATATTGTGATCCTTCCTATAGTGGAATTTGATGTGATTCTTGGCATGGATTGGCTTTCTCTACATGGAGCTCATATCAATTGCCAAAGAAGAGAAGTCACATTTCATATTCCAAATCAATCTATGATCGTCTATCGATTCAAGGATGAACATAACCTTCCAATAGAAATTTCTTCCATCTTATGGGTCTTGATTCCACTAAATGAAGGTTATTTATCTCAAATGGTTGGTGAGAAACTCATAATTAAGAATATGCCCATTGTACGGGAGTTTGATGATGTCTTTCCGGATGAATTACCGGGTCTTCCACCGAATCATGAAGTTGAGTTTTCAATAGAACTCGTACCGGGTGCTTTGCCTATTTCAAAGACACCTTATAGAATGGCCCCAATTGAGTTGCAGGAATTGAAGAAGCAACTCCAAGAGAATATTGATAAGGGGTTCATACGCCCTAGTGCGTCACCTTGGGGAGCACCTGTTCTGTTTGTTAAGAAGAAAGATGGATCAATGAGACTCTGCATTGATTATCGAGAACTTAACAAGATCACTATCAAGAACAAATATCCTCTCTCGGGCATTGATGACCTATTTGACCAACTACATGGAGCTCAATACTTTTCCAAGATTGATCTTTGTTCAGGGTATCATCAATTAAGGGTCAAAAGGGAGGATATACCAAAGACGGCTTTCTGTACAAGGTATGGACACTATGAATTTATAGTGATTCCATTTGGTCTTACTAATTCCCCTGCTATCTTCATGGATCTAATGAAAAGAGTCTTTAGAGACTATCTTGATCAGTTTGTGGTAGTCTTTATAGACGATATTCTTGTATATTCAAAGAGCAAGGGAGAACATGAAGATCACTTGAGAATTATATTGAAGACCCTGAGAAAGGAGAAGCTTTATGCCAAATTTACCAAGTGTGAATTTTGGATTCAAAAAGTTGCATTTTTGGGTCACATAATCTCAAAAGAGGGTATATCTGTGGATCCAGCAAAAACAGAGGTTATCGAAAGATGGTCGAGACCAACAACAGTAACCGAGACCCAAAGTTTTCTTGGTTTGGATGGATATTATCGACGTTTTGTGAAATATTTTTCACGATTATCTAATCCACTCACCAAGTTGACTCAGAAAGGATTTAAGTTTGTTTGGACGGAGGAATGTGAAGAGAATTTCAAGGAGTTGAAAAGAAGGTTATCCAGTGCACCTGTTCTCACACTGCCTTGTAATGGAGAAAGGTTTGTGATCTATAGTAATGCATCCAAGAAGGGATTGGGGTGTGTTCTTATGCAAAATGATATGGTGATAGATTATTCCTCACGACAGTTGAAAATACATGAGCAAAATTACCCAACTCATGATTTGGAGTTAGCTGCGGTAATCTTTGCATTAAAGATTTTGAGGCATTACCTTTATGGTGAAAGGTGTGATATTTATACTGATCATATAATTTTAAAGTATATTTTCACACAAAATGAGCTGAATATGCGCCAAAGAAAATGGTTGGAGCTGATTAAGGATTATGACTGCTCAATTCATTACCACCCTGGGAAAGCAAACAAGGTGGCAGATGCATTAAGTCGACAGGACTATGCCAGTTTATCCATGATGAAGATTACAAAAGATCCAATATTTATAGATTTATAAATAATGGATCTTGGAATTATAATGGAAGGGGAAAAATCTTATCTTTATCAAATGAATGTTCAACCATCTATACATGTGAAGATTAAAGAGTCACAGAAAGAAGATGTTGAGTTACAAAAGAATGTGAGAAATGTTCCTGAATTCAACCTTGATTGTGATGGGATAATAAAGTTCAGGAATCGGGTTTGTGTTCCTCCCATCCCCGAATTAAAGAAGGAGTTGCTGGATAAGGCTCATAGTTCTTCATTCTCTATTCATCCTGGAAGCACGAAGATGTATAGGGACCTGAAAGAGTACTTCTGGTGGGATGGCATGAAAATAGATGTTGCTGAATATGTCTCTCGATGCTTGGTTTGTCAGCAAGTTAAAGCTGAGAGACAGAAGTCTAAGGGGATGTTATAACCATTACCCATACCCGAATGGAAATGGGAAAACATCACTATAGACTTTGTCACAGGACTTCCTAAAACATCCAAAGGCAATAATGCTATTTGGGTCATAGTTGATCGTCTCACAAAGTCTGCACACTTCATTGCTATTAGAGAGTATTTCTCTCTGGATCAGCTTGCCAGGATATATGTAAAGGAAGTGGTAAGATTGCATGGAGTACCAATTTCTATTATATCTGATCAGGATCCGAGATTTACCTCGAAGTTCTGGCGAAGTCTTCAGCATACTCTGGATACAGAGTTGAGTTTTAGCACTTCTTATCATCCTCAGACAGACGGTCAGTCTGAGAGAATAATTCAAACTCTAGAAGATATGTCGAGAGCTTTCTCTATGGATTTCAAAGGTGGTTGGGATCAACACCTACCTTTGGTGGAATTTTCTTATAATAATAGCTTTCACTCCAGTATTCAGATGGCTCCTTATGAAGCTCTCTATGGAAAGAAATGCAGGACTCCAGCTTGTTGGGATGAAGTTGGGGAAAGAAAGCTATTAGGACCTGATCTCATTGATGAAATGGCAGAAAAGGTCAGATCTATTCAACAACACATAAGAGCAGCTCAGAGTCGATAGAAAAGTTATGCCGACAACCGAAGAAAAGACCTAGAGTTTGAAGTGGGTGATAAAGTGTTCTTACGAATATCTCCCTGGAAGAGGGTCATGAGATTTGGAAAGAAGGGGAAGTTGAGCCCTAGATATATTGGTCCTTTCGAAATACTGGATCGTGTTGGGAAGGTAGCTTACTGATTGGCGCTTCCACCGAATCTCTCTCAAGTTCACAATGTGTTCCATGTATCTCTCCTGAGAAAGTACATATCTGATCCTTTACATGTACTCAGCTCAGAAGTTGTACCGCTGGAGCAAGATCTTTCTTATGAAGAACAACCAATAGAGATTCTGGATCGTAGTGAAAAATTCCTATGAAACAAGACCACTCGATTGGTGAAAGTTTTATAGAGGAACCACCAATAAGAAGAAGCTACATGGGAGCTTGAGGATATGATGAGGGAGAGGTATCCTCATCTGTTTGTTACAAAGTGACGAATTTCGAGGGAGAAATTCATTTTAAGGGGGGTAGAATGTAACACTCGAGACTTTTATGTTATATAAATCATCAAAGGAATCTTTTTCTACACACAACACTTGCTTGGATTTCTTTACACGAAATTGCGACCTTCCTCGATAGCTTGTGTCGTACGCAATACCGAGTTTCACTAAACAACAATATACTATTAAAATATTATTAAAACTAGCCGTTATGAATAGTAATAACCACTTTTTGAAATTTTATAAATTTTATTTTTCAAAATGGACTTCATTTTTGGATTCGTAATATTTAAATTATCCTAGGGTGAAATTTTGGTATCTTTCTGAAAACTTTCAATTTTTGATGAATAGTGAAACCACTAAGTGGTAGTTAAAAAAACTGACTTTTTCATAAAACTTAATTTTAACGCTTCTGTGAGTGGAATTTTGAAAATCCGAGAGACACGGTTAATATCAAGGACTAAAATGTGGTTCAATGAGATGAAAATAATTTTTGTTGAATATTAACTTTTTACTTTTTTTTACCACGGTTAAAAGTAAATGGGGTAATTAAGGGTAAAAATGATATTATTATTACCCTAACACATGTCCTAATTCTATTTTACTAGTTTAATTCGACCAAAAACAACCTTAGGAATAAAATATGACCATTTAGGCCCACTTGGATTAGATTAGGACATTTATTATTAATTTATTTAAAGAAGGGTTAAAATAGTTAAAATCAAAGTTTAATAAATAAATAATTTTTAATCTAAGGTTATACATAATATAAATTCGACTATAAATATTCATTAGAAATATAAAAAGATTTCCTACATAATGATATTTTATTTGTAATTTTTAGACTTTAAATAATTCAATTTATTTATGACACAATGATGATGTAGTAATTACCATAATAGTAAAAATTTAGAATAATTGATATTATAAATACCTAAATAAGTATAATTTGAGACTTTTTATGAATTAAACTAATTTTCTAGGTTAATATGACATGTTAGGATTGATTTAATTAACTTTTGTCGAAGTAATCATTCTGTTATGAGTTTCAAAAAAATCAACTATTGAATAGTGTCAAAATTGACATAAAATAGTTTTTAAAACAAATGTTATATTATTAATTGTTATTTTATTCCTAAAAATATAATGTTAGGCCAAATGACTTAAATAAGGTTATATATATTAATAAAACAGAACTTGGGGGTCGCTTGGATGTATATGGTAAATTTATTAACTATATAATATAAAAATACAAAGTGACATGGTAAATGTCAATCTAATTAACTAAGAGTTAAAACTAAAAAATAAGGTTAATATAATGACCTAAACTTGTCTAAATTCTATTGGATGAGAGGATTTCGACCCATCCCCACCTTATATTCTAAATAACTCAATTTGGAGCAATTTGAAACCGAACCTGACTTTATAATAAAATAATATTTTTAGTTATTCCAAAGGTGCCCCTCTCCTCCCTTATAAAAGGGAACCTCCTCCCTCTCTTCCTCACACCACTTTGAGCCTTCAATCTCGGCCAGACCCTACCACTTTATCCTCTCCACTTCCCTAGAGACATCCTAGAGGTTCTGGTCTTCTTTAAAGACCAATTTTAGTGCCCTAAAAGAAGGTCTCAAAGAAGCACTTCAAAGAAGAGGTAATATCCATTACCGATCCTTTCCAATTTATTTCTTCTTCAACTTCTTCTTCTTTAGTTGTTTCATTATGAAGTAATAACATCAGTATCACTCATATACTGATATGTTATTATAAGTATGAAACAACCCTATTTCACCATCTATCCATCCTACGGAAAAAGAAATCACCGCGCGTGCGTACGTACGGAATACCGTCTCCACGTCGTGGTGTAATCTATTTTCCACCACCACCTTACTTGGATGGGTATAATGGTGTAAATAATGACTATATATGACTATTATAAAGTGATATTGATTCTGAAATAGTATACATACACTCCAATACAATTCCACGATCATAGGAACGATATCATCACTCGTGCGTATGTACGGAATACCATCTCCACGATGTGATGCGACTCGTTCTACATGATCTTCATTTCATAATGATTATATAAATGAATTGAATGAATGAATATGATATATATTACACTAATACCATTCTAGAAATGAGGTATCTATAACCTAAAGAGAAGAATAAGAATTTATTCGACAAAACACGCATAAGAACAAAAAGTTATAAACACCCGAATAACAAGTAGCAATGAAATATTACTATTAAGAAGCTAAGAATATGACCATATATGATATCATAAAAATATGTATGATTCTGGAATAATTCAATAACATTATTCAAATCATTATACAGTAGGTTTGGACACGTACAAAGTATATCGGACCTAAGGTAAGGGAAATATCACAATCTCATTTTTATCTGAGATTGTTTATACTTTAGTATTTACTGGGGTGTATTTTATCATCCAAATACATGTTTCCTCAATATGTAATATTATTTCCATCCACCTAAAATTGTTTAGATCCAATTTTACCTTCGGTGAGTTTTTAGTAAAGGATATGAAAGGAATCTTTTGTCGTTTTTCGTACGAGGTACTTTTTGACTTTTCTGACAAAAGTACGAAGAATGTTTTTTTTAACTTATACGGAATGAATGGATTTTTAAAAAATTATTTCCAAGAATCTTATTTTACAAGTTTTCAAGTTTATTTTTAATCAAATTCTTTTAGTTTATAATTGTACGACATGTTAAGAAAGGAAAAGTGTTTTTGAAGTAGAAAGGATATTTTCCTCAAGAATTGAGTTCAAGTGTTTTATCAAAATTATTTTCCATCTAAGATAATAAAGGGTTCTGTTTTTATCCCTATTATTACATTTATTTTATTATGTTGTGATGGAATTATATTTTTATGAATTCTTTTATCTTATATGAATTGTTTTATGATGTCATGATGTTTAAGATTCCCATTTTTATTACATGGGTTATGCTATGATGTATGGTTTTCTGATTTTGTGGCACACATAAGAATGGTATCATTATGAGATGGGTGGGACCTATATCTCCCTCCAATGTATTGGGTAAATATTTTATATCTCATGAGATAGACATGGCTGGAATGGTAGGTTATACCGGTTCAGTGAAACAGGACTGAAACGAGGGTGACTCGGTTCAGAAATGGACTTTGTCCACTAAGATAGTCTTGGCAATGAGTCTTGACTAACAAGAAATGATTCTCTATGATTATGTGTGTATGCCACAAAGTTTCATGTTTTAAGTTATGATTATTGGGATTACATTTCACTTCTATGATTTATCTCATGTTATGATATTATGATCTCTTTTGCAGGTTAAGATTTCAAAAAGTTATGTTCTTATGTATATGATGTGATTGATATTTCTTTTGTTTACCCTTACTGAGCATTTGAGCTCACCCTTTTGTATGTTTTATTTCCCCAGGTTAGGAAGAAGGTTATTAAGTAGGATATGACAAAAAGGGACTCTAGATATGATGAAATAAATGGGAGGCAAAGTAGATTCTTTATGAACCAGTTGTTTATGTTTCCCAGTTTCTAAAGACTCTATACCTATACGGTCCTTTCGTGGTTTTGTTATATGTTGTAATAAGTGTGCTTCAATTCTGAAGTAATAATAGTGTATGTAAATTATGGGTCATTATAATGTGGGAATTTTATGCCTCAAAATGGGTAGTACATCCAGGTGTGACCAAAATGTATTGTGACCTATGATGATAGTTTTGGTGGCTAGTCATGAAAAAATGAAATATCAAGGTTTTTGACACAATATTACACCTATCAGCTGGTGAAGGTTGAGCATGAATGACCCAAAGGTTTACTATGGTCGTTTCCCATTCTAGAGTGGAAGTGGGATGACGTTACTATAGACTTTGTGGTGGGTATCCTGAGGATGCCTCGGAATAATGATGTTATTTATGTTGTTTTGGACAAACTGACGAAAGTAGTACATTTCTTACCTATATGGGAGACTTTATCAGTGGAGAAGTTGGGATATTTGTATATACAAGAGATATTTTATTTTCACAGGGTTCTACAGACTACAGTTTCATACTGCTACTCATGGTTTACTTCACACTTCTGGAAGGGCTTACAGAAGGTGCTTGGTACACAAGTTTTATTGAGTATGAATTTTCACCCATAGAAAAATGGGCAGTCATAGCGTAAAATGTAGGCACTTGAGGATATTTTGCGATCATATGTCCTAGAATTTGGAGGATCTTGGGAGAATCACCTAGATTTTGTGAAGTTTTCCTATAACAATAGCTATCAGGAAATGATACAGATGGAACCATATGAGTCACTTTATGATAGACCATATATATCACCTCTATATTAGATAGAGGTAGGTGGGTCATAATCATTGGGTCCGAGTCTTGTAAAGGAGACACCTTAGCAGGTTCAGTTGATTTGTAAATGAATGGCTATGACTCAGATTAGATAGAATTCATATGCTAATAGACGTCGATGACCCCTATAGTTTATAGAGGGTGATCGTGTATTCCTTAGGGTGCCGCCTAGATTGAGTCACAACAGGATATAAATATGGGGCAAGTTGGTGCCCAGGTTTGTTAGACCGTATGAGGTTGTGGAAAGACTCAGGTTAATGGCGTACCTATTGGCCCTTCCATAGAAATACAGTGTTATTCATGATGTTTTTCATGTATTATAACTATGTCGGTATCACACCAACCCTTATCATGTGATCAAGTTGGATGATGTTGTGCTTGAGATAGATGTTTCCTTTAATGATAATCTGATACATGTGTTGGATCGTAGTGAGAAAGTGTTACGAGGAAAGACTGTACTGATAGTTCGTGTATTGTGGCAACATGGGTGTGTGCCGAACGAAACATAGTTAAGAGAAAAATATTTGAGGGCTCAATGGCCCGATATTGTTTACTCAAAATCTTAGAGAGGCTTGGGAGTGTAGCTCGAGGATGAGCTATTATAAGGTGGGGAGATTCTAATATTCTGGCCTTTTCTAGAGATGAATCAGTCTTGATTTTAGGTGATTATTTTGTATTTTTTTTAGTATACTTTGGTTGGGTTTTAACTTATGGTGTGTTTGGGTGAAGATTGAGAAAAATTGAAAGAAAGAGGGTTGTGCGCGATTGGCGCACAGTTAGAACAAACTATGTGCCCCAGCCCAGTAAGTCGTGTAACCTTGGACAGTAGGGATTTTCATGGTTGGCGCATGGTTTTTCAAACCATGCACCCTCTTATAAGTAATCACACAACCCCTAAAAAATAGTTTCATGGTTTAGGTTCATGGTTAGGGTAAACCATGTTCCCCTTCCCAGTAAACTATGCTTTGCTTTTAATTCCACCTGAAAATTAGTTTTTTAATCACCTGAACCCCTAAAACTCACCCTATTTGACCCAAACTCTGACCAACTCAATTTATATTGATTTAAAATCCTCTATAATGGATTAAAATCCTTCCCAAACTCTATTATTTGTGATTATAATCCTGGATATAATATCTACACCCCTCCTGGTAAGATAATCTTATCCCGCTTGGTTTCTCATTCTTCATTCCTTCTCCTATTCTTTTGGTGTTTGTTCTTCTTATTTTGAAATAGATCTAGATCTAGTATTATGGATATAGATAAAGGATTATAGATCTAGATCTATATTATAGAGATCTTGATTTAGGTTTTAGAATTGGATCTCATTCAACGTCATTGTACAACCCAATTTTAGGGGATTTCCGTTAGGTGGTCGTTCATCAATGAATCGAGGTGGGTGATCTAATATTTTTTGGAGCTGGTGGACTAGAACCAAATAATTTTTACTTTATTCATTAATAAATATCTTATCAAATCTTGATTGTTCTTCTGCATGACAATTCATGTGATAATTTCCTAAGGATAGCTGTTACGTTAAAGGGTCGTAGTGGATCCCTGCTATGATGAGAACCTGAAAGTGTCATAACACTGTTCTTGAATATATGTTTTATGGATGGATGATGTTATTTGAGGGACAAAAATAATACAGTCCATTAGGGGTGAGGACTCATAAAACTTTGAGGAACCTTCTCATGGTGTGCGCCCTTGCTAATATCCAGGAGGATATTATGAGAACAAGACCCTCCAGTAGGAAATACACATTTCATAGTGTCATTGGATTTTTCTATTTTCAGACGTGTGTATTGGTCCTTAGACTTTAAGATTATTATTAATGGGTATTACAACTCACACACTTAGATGTATTTATGAAAACTGTGACGACACACTGTTCGCAGTGAGGTGGGATATGTTGGGTGCGTCACGAGTAATACTACATTAATAGATAATGAGAGAAAGGATTTGTCCCTTTTGTTCCATAACAAAATTATATATCTTAGGCCCTTTGATGGAATTGATATAGACTAAATAAATCCATGGACATAGTGAGGAATGGGAAAGTTCAATTCCATAAAGTCAAAGAAAGAATAATCGAGCACATGGGTTGATGGAACTAGCATGCAACCCTCTTGATTTGAGATATTGAGACAAAGGGATTAAATTACACGGTAAGAATTCATAGGAGGTGACACATCATTGCGGTGTTAACTTCTTTCTCTATGGGTACCTTAGAGTATTTCTAGAATCTAACCTTATACTTTAGACAGGCTCTTTCTAATACCACTGAGAAAGAGGCCTAGAGGGTTACACACTAAGTGTGTCTAAGTATCTCAGTTAAATATTAATTTAACAAGTTGAATAAAGATTATTCCCAATTGTGCTTTAATAATTATTCAAGGATACCTGATAGAATTTATTTTGACACTAGTTATTCAAGAGAATATATTGTGGGAGAAATAATATATTTATTAGCAAGTAATGCAGGGATATTTATTTGAGAAATAAATAGCCATTATTCAAGGTCTAATAAATGTGGTGGGGAAAATAATGAAAAATGGAAAAACAAAAGTACACGCCGTGTATATTAATATACACGCAATGTAGTTTTTCTATGTATTTTTGAGAAATAATATTATTTATTTAATTAAATAATATTAGATGTAATTCACTCAGTGCATGTCAAGTAATAATAATAGTCAACTGTTATTATTAGACATGGGGTATTACTAATAATTAAATGAAATGAATAAATGATTTCAGGTAATTAATTCATTTTATTATTATAAGTAATTAAAATCCCGATTATATAATTCACATTAGACTAGAAATTTTTGGGGTTTGTGCACAATAGATCTAGAGAAATCTCTCAAGCCAATAGAGAATTCTTTTTTTCCAAGAACGCTTGCAAGCTACGAGAGAGAGATCCTTCTCCACTAGATCAAGGCGATCGAAGGTGTACATCAAAAGTGAAGGCTCTTTCATGTTAGCACCCAGATATCCCTTCAATGATGTCGAGAGATGCATGGAGCATGTGTGGATCACCTCTAGAGGAATCCTATATGTGGATTCTATGATGCAACGACGGATCACATCGGATCGTGACCAGAAACATAAATGAAGAGAGAATTCCATCAAGGTAATTATTGTCCTTTTAATTAAATTAATTATAACCAATATATGATGATCCTCTCTATGGTTCTAGGACACCATTTCTTTTATTTTCTTCATTGTTTTATTCTGAAGATCCGGAATTTTATTATTGTGACGGATCTCGAATTGATTGTTGTTAATAGAAAAATTAAAGTTGGGTACACCCACCCACGCACTTCCAGTGCGCCCGGAACCTACAAGTGGTATTAGAGGGTTCATATCATTGATTTTAATTATTTATTTTTTCATTGATGATTTACACATTTAATAATTTAGTTATTTCAATTCAAGTTAGTCATTCTGAAAATATGAATCTCGAGATCTGTTCTGACTCTCTCGTTTCTCATTCACCTTACAAAAACAATTTTTTCTTTTAATTTTTGATTAAAATAAAACAGAGGATCTCATCTGGAGGTGCCAAACATTCCTAGACGTACAACACTAGAACACACGGCGTGTATTTGGAAGTACACTCCATGTAGTCTAGGTTCAATTCATAAGAATGGTCCACCAAACCAGGCCATGTCAATGGATATTATCTAAGTCTTTAAGACTATGTGTGTTGACCAGGAACAAGTGGTACATGATTTCTAAATTACATTCCATGTGGCCCATTGAACACGGTTTATAGTCCCTTTGGGTTTGGGTATGACCATGTACCCCGTACACGGTTTTCCTAGCTGGAAACCGTGTAACGTGGATACTACACGACGTGTGTCCCACTGAACATGTTGTGTACTCTGAATATTTTCGAATTATATCTACACTCCATGTTCCCATGCATATACTTCGGATGGACGGTGAACAAAAGTACACATCATGTAGTCAGAACTACACACCGTGTACTCATCCAAATTATGTAGATTTATTAAAATTTATTATTATATTATACAAACCCTTGAGACATGTACCATAGTGCAGGCATAAAGTTAAGTCACAACATGTGATGGGTGGTTTATATATGTGTGTTTAATTTAAAATCTATGTAATGTTAATTTATACTAATTGGGTAGTTATGAACAGGAATTCACCGGGTAGCCTCCAAGGTACAAGTTACATACAAAGATAATTTTAAATGAATTTATTTGTTTAAAATTGTGATGGATGAGAATCTCAAGGAAATTCAGAAAAAGGGTTTAAGATAAAATGATTGATTAATTGAATATAATTAATTGATTCAAGAATGATTTATCTTAAACAATAATGATTAAAGAATTGAATTCTAGTTTTATTTATGTGTAAATATCATTGTATGAATGTATGATCATGAGCTATACCAAGACCTTTGTATGTGAATGGTTTCTTTTAATTTAAATTAAATTTTTTGTCCTACAAACCTTCTCCTCATTAATATATAGGGAATGTGTGCCCAAGGTTTCTTTTATGTAAAACCCCATTTTACCCATCACCTGTATGTGAGATAAAAGTATATGTAATGGATGGAGCTCCCAAGATAATGGAGGCGGCTCAAGTTATGAGCTAAGGTGAAACCAATCCAAGGAGATACAAAGGTGGACAGGTGGAAAGCTGTAAAAATAAGGTTCAAGGTGTTTCTCCCCTAGGTCTTGGGTTATTTTATTAACCGCTAGATAAACTAACCAATAGAAAAATCTCATGATCATACCTTTTATTTTATTTATTCCAGTTGCATGGTTTATTTATTTTGGGTGTGTTGTCACAATCACACAATTAATGAATTAAACAAGCATGCAATATAGAACTAAAATAAGACCAGCTTATGCATAAATATTATCTTAGACATGGTTAATCACTTAAGTATATCCCACTTAATATTAACAAGAATGTAATTAAATATAATAAAAATGGAAATTTACATATAAGGATAAAATCCCGTAAAGAAATATTAAGTCGGTATGGTCTTCCATAATCTTGGTTAGAATCGAACCATAGTTCAAAGTGCTTGACCAGACCTAGTTTGGGTGATTTCAATTATTATGTAATTATAATTCAAGGTTTTGGGTTGAATTGACTTGGTTATAATCAACGGTTGACTGCCACAGTAGGATTTGGTGTGACCAAGAGGCAAAGGTTGAGAAAATCCAAAATAAAAGGATTTTAGGATTGGGGAGTTCACTCAATGGATCAAGGAGCTACGAGTTAATGCAGTTGGCATTTAGAATGAATACCTAAAACCCTTCAAGTTTCTTGAACAACCCTAGTTGAGGTGATTCAAAGGGCAATATAGATCCTTGACACTAGAATATTTAGGCAACAGAATATTCTGAATTCAATGGTGAGGGTTATTGGATTTTGATAAAATAGTGGGAGACTAATAAGAATTAAATTATTAATTTGTATCAGTTTTGTCATAATAAAGTACTAAAACTTTTCTCATCTTAATTTTTAGAAATGGAAAGAAAAAATAACTTCAAATATATCATTGAGAACCATACTCCAGAAGGAAAACCTTCTCACCGGCACTAATTTCTAGGAATGGAAGAGGCGTTTATGCGTCATCCTTCACCACAAGAGGAAATTGTATGTGCTGGAAGAGCCTATTATAGTTGTGCCTGGAAAAGAGGCTAGTGATGAGAAGCTATCTATCTATATAAAACATATGGATGATTCCACAAATGTACAATGTTTCATGCTATCAGCCATGTCTAATGAGCTATTGAAGAAACATGAAAACATGAACGTGTATAGCATGATATCTCACCTTAAGGGTCTATATAAAGAGAAGGAGAGATAGGAGAGATATGAGATATCAAATTATTTGTTTACAAATAATCTTGGAGATTCTATGCCAGTTGGGGCTCATGTATTCAAGATTATTGGCTACATTGAACACCTGGACATCTTAGGGATTAAGTTATCGGATGATTTGCGTACAGATATAATCCTATCATCACTGCCCAAGACCTTCTCTAGATTTATTATAAATTATAACATAAGAAACAATAATAAGAGTCTATAGGAACTTCTTACCTTAATTCACCAGGTAGATAAGGACATGGGGCATGAAAAACCCGCAGTCCTTATGGTGAATAATAAAAGGAAGGACAAGGAAAAGGGGCCAAGGACTTATAAACAGTCTGAATCCCCCGAGCACCATCCCTCCAAGAAGTGGAAGATCTAGAGGCAAGGTGAGGAATAGGAGGCGGTATGTTTTTCATGTGGCAACCAAGGCCACAGGAAGAGGAATTACACCCAAAAGTGTGGAGACACTAAAGTTATGTTCATTATCAAGTGTAATCTTTCCATTTCTACACATTGGGTATTAGATACAGCTTGTGGGGCTCACATGTGTATTAAAATGTAAAAACCAAGTATATTTATAAAGATTTTCAGAGAAGAGGTGGATCTTTGAGCTGCTAATGGCGCGATGCTAGCTGCGTTGGCCATTGGCGATTACCATCTCTCATTGCCAACTAGGAGGATTGTGGTTTTACATAACTATTATTGTGTTCCAAGTGTTAATAAAAACATAATTTATGTATCATGTTTGGATATGGATGGATTTATTTTCAAGTTTGGAAATAAGGGTTTCTTATTTTATAAGAACAATGTATATTATGGTATAGAGCATTTAAATAATGTTTTGTGTGTATTAAATTATGAAAACCAAGTGTTGGCAATCGATAACGAAACAAACTCACATGACTCATACATCACCCAGTTGTGGCATCACCATCTCGGTCATGTAAACGAGAAGCCCTTGACAAAGCTCTGCCAAGATGGATATTTATACTCTACTGAGCTAAAACCACTTGATATATGTCACACTTGCTTACAAGGTAAAATGAACAAGCCTCCTTTCAGTGGATAGGGTGAAAGGGCCACAGAGCTTCTAGGATTGGTCCACATGGATGTGTGTGGACCATTTCCAGTAGAAGCTAGAGGTGGATATTCTTACTTCATTACTTTTACTGATGATTTGAGTAGATATGGATATATATACTTAATGAGGTATAAGTCATAATCCTTAGAGAAATTTAAGGAATTCAAGAATGAAGTAGAGAATTGGATTGGTAAGAAGATAAATAAGCTTCGATTAGATCGAGGTGGAGAATATCTGAACCGAGAGTTCATCGATCTTCTACAGGAGTTTGGGATTCTATCTCATATCAATCCTCTATATACACCATAGTGGAATGGTGTTAGTGAAAGTAGGAACTTCATCTTGTTGGACATGGTGAGGTCGATGATGATTCATGCGGATCTTCCATTATCCTTTTGGTGATATGCATTACAAACTGCAACATACACATTAAACTGAGTACCTGTAACACCCCGACCCCTCTAGGCTGGAGCTGGTGCATTACTTGTGATATTGGCATGGTTATAAGGAATGAAAATCCTGAAGTAACAATCAGTTTAGTAGTCTTGAAGAAACTAGATACATATATGTAACTCAAATTACATTGGAAAAGGTTATAAAATATAATACATAACAAAAACTAAAATCTGCATCCACAGGAACTCAAAAGAAGACCTTCTCTTCATCACCTATCGAAGGTAGACAATAAAAGGGGTGAGCTCAAACTCTCAGTAAGGGTTACAAATAGCAGAATCATGAGTACAATAATAATCTAATCATAATCAATCTGACATAATCAAAATGGCATAGTGAATAAATAAACAACCAATTTCATTAATAAACTGAGAATGAAACTGCATCCATAGATTTTGTCATAATGAAAACCTCATGGATAGTAATAATAACTGATAATGAATAAATAGAATGCTCATTAATTGGACATCATGTATCTGGCACATGAACCATAATACCGTAAAAACGGTTTAGTTCTATGGGTAGAAACCCGTCTGATTTTTTGGAAACAAACTCGAAGGGTTTGTCACCAAACAATTTTGTCTCATGAGACCTACCGATGCATCGAGGGGATGTAGTGGTCCCCACCCACCTCTAAATCCAATAATTATTTATAAATAGATTCAATACAAGAGTAATGTGTATTTACATTATCCATATAGAATAGATGATATGGATTCATCAACATTTCCATAGTTAAAACAACATTCAAAATAAATACCGTATGTAAAATGGTATACGGCTTAGACAATAATAATATCCATGATATGATAATATGGATATTTAAATGTAATATACTTTCAATTAAAAAGTGATATCAAATGGGCATTAGTTACACCACATAAGAAAGAGTAGGTGCACAATTACTAAGCAAGTCACAACGAAGTGAAAATTGAGACAAATCTTGGTACCGTGTTGTATTCAATTGAGTCGTATGAAAAAGAGATAATAACCACCAAAAGAGTCATAGAATACAATGAATATAATGAGAACCATGATAACATATGTAAAATGGTAGTACACCTATACCAAATATAAGAAATAAGAGGTGAACAATGGAGATCCCACATAATTGAAAGTGAGATGAGAAAAACCCCTTACAAACATTTTGGCATGGTAACGAGTGTTCTGGCGAGGGATTAATGAGAGATAAAAGGTTATACAATGATTTATATATCATAAGGTCAGTATGGGGGATATGAGAAAACATACCCCATCATTAGAAATTAAAAACAAAAGCACACAAGATAGGTTGGATTCTTGAATAAAAGTGAGAGAGAGGATCCCTTACCAAAAACGTATCATTAGATTGAGGGAAAATCAATGACATAATTATGTGAGACAAACATAAACCCACACAATAAAAGTGAATATACAGAATAAAACAATCATAGTTCATTCACACATATTCTTGGAACAATGTAACCAATGAAATAGATTCTTAACTCAAAGAATGAAAATTGAGTTAAGCATTCCCTTACCTTATGCTTGAAGGTGTTCTTGACTTGTTATTAAATACATGAATAAACAAATTAGGATTATTAATTCATAAGTCCAGAACCTATTTTATATGTAAATAATTTATTATAATCTTTTTTAGTTCATTCTAGGCCTTTTTGATTGGTTATAATGTTCAATTTCATTGTTTGGGCTTGTTTGTTAACTTGGTTTTAAATGATTGGTTCACTCATATTCAAGTTCAGATAAATATATAAGATGGATGTGGTTATCCAGAAATGAATTTATATACTATTAATGAACATCCAGGATATTACATGGTTTTAAATATAATTTGTGTTACTTAGATTGAAGTCGAATTTTTATATATAACCTTAGTGATAACCGTTTTGGTTAATCGATGGGTTTGATTACGATGAACATTTTTTTATTTATAACTTAATACCATGTGTAAAAAAGTATTATAGAACTAAAAATTTGATATATTTCATAATAATCTGGTTCAACCATAACACAAATGGTTTCTTGACCAGAATTAAAGATTATAATAGAAATCGATAAACTGTTGTCCTTGAATGTGCTAAATTAGCACATCTCAAACGGTGCTTTCATTTCTTTCAAATAAAAGTGGGGAAAGGGGAGAAGATAATGGAATATATACCATTAGCATAAAAAAATTCTAGTACATGTATGTTACTGGATTTATCATACTATTTTGGTGAAGGTAGGTGAGAAAAGAAACAAAAATAAAAGAACTTAAAAGAAAAGAAGGGATTGAAAGAGGAATTTACCTCTTGAGACTTCCTCCTTTGAGAACCTCTTAAGGGGAGAGGTTTTGGTCTTTTTATGAGACCAAAGCTTTCTGGACGTGGGGGAGGAGGTTGGGAAGGTATTTGGACAGAATTTGGAGAAGGCACAAGGCTTGAGAGGAGTGAATGGAAGGGGGTGAGAGGGGGTTTTTATAGTGGAGGAGAGAGGGGATTTCTTAATATAAAACTCATTAATTTATTATTTCCTCTCTAGACAACCAATAGTGAGTATTCCATGACCAAGAACAGTAATATATGCATGTGACTTTGAAAAAATTGGTCTTACATCAGCAGATCATCATTAATGACTCAATTAATCCATTATTTAGCATTTATTGTGAATTATCGGATTTTACTATTCATCAAAAATTCAAGTATTTCAGAAAAGTTCCAAAAATTCACCCTAACCATTTTTCGACGTTTAGAATCCAAAAATGAAGTCCATTTTCCAAGAATAATTTTCTAAATATGATAAATTAAATATTTAATTAAATCATTATTTAATTGAAATATATAAACACATAGAATATGCATCTTCATCTTTAGGGTGTCTAAATTCTTTTACACACTCAAGGGTATGGATACCATTAATAAGAGTCATATTTCTATTTATAAGGGTAAGTTACTATTCATAAGGGTAGGTTACTATTCACCAAAAATTAAGTTAATTCTATTAGACTCTAAATATCACCCTGAACATAACCATGTATGTCAGATTTTCAAAATTCACATCATAGAAGTGAAAAAATTAGGTTTACTTAGCTAGGTTACAACAAAGTGGTGTTTGTAGAGACTTAGTGATCTATGCATTCTATAATAAATCTATTTAAAAATTCTTAGGGTGTTACATTATTCCCTCCTTCTAATAATTGCGTCCTCGCAATTCATTTCATAACCACACAAAAAAAAGCTCTCTGGTGTTCTTACCACATCTCTCGTCGTAGATAATCCTCAGGTGCGTTCAGTGGAAAACCCAAATTGATGCTCAACTCCTCTGGTTCTCTGACCCATACACACCTTGGACAGAAGGGGTTGAACTCTTGCATCGAACACTCGGGCTTCCAAAGGGAGGCTCGAACAGTAGAAAGTTTGGAAATGTCCGAATGGACCAACCCACGAAGAACTCGCCGAACTTTGTCTCAACTGAAAACATCTAAGTTGTAGATGTTTTTGTAGAGGCTAAAACTGAGGAGTTGGTATATATAGGCCGCACAAAGGTTTCCCTCCAAAGTTTCCTCTTGAAAGCATAACCTGGTCATGTAGTTCCGTCCTAGGGTGAAACATAGAAAAATCCCTTCATGGTATTTTCCTCTTCGCATATACTCGGCCAATTGTACCATGGCTATGCGGTAGTAAATGGAAGCATTCCCTTGATAGGTGAGGAGAATATCTGGACTTTTTTTCACATCATATAGTTGTTTAAATGTTTTTCACAAGTTTACAAGAGGTAGGTACTCCTCTTCACAAGTTTCGATCGCAATAATCTCCAGTACCTCCACAGGAAGAGATAACATATGGTTTTGTCCTTCCATCTGAAAATTTATTATAAAAGTTCACTTAGTGATACTCATTTAAAATTATAACCTATGAAAGGATAAAAAAAATAAGAGACAACAAGTTATATTCTTATATAACTGCTATTTCAAAAAGTAAAACAGGGCTAATGGTTTCCCTAGTCCCCCAATACACGAATCCCCAAAACTAGTTAAAATCTTTCAATCTCCCAGAACCATATGCAACACTAGACACACGTCACTCCTGAAGTCCCTTTACTAGGAATAACACCAATGCTAGGGTATTGATGACCTCAGGTGGATTCCTAAGGTAGTATTCAGCTGCTCGATTTCATTATCCCAGACACACTACAGACAACTAGGGTTGAATTTGTTCTTAAAGCACTCCGGCTTCCATAGAGAGGCACGAGAAGTGTGGAGGTCGGAAATTTTAGTGTGGACTAAATCCCTATAATTCCCACGCACCACGTCATTCTTGAAGATATTGATGTCGTAAAGTTCTTTGTACATACTAAAACTCAGGATCTGGAATAGGTAGGTCGCTCGATGGTCACCATCCAAATCAGCTTCTAGAAATTTACCCACGGCTCAGTAGTTATCAACCAAAGTAAAACATAGAAAAAGAGCTTCATGATACTTCCCTCTTTTCCTATATGCAGAAAATTGTGCATATGCAATACGGTAATAGACCAGATTTCTTCCTTGGTAAATATGGAGAATGTTCGAACAATTTGATACTTTATGGAGTAGTTTACAAGTTAGACGTAAGTTGGCATAGGGCTGGTCCTCTTCAGATCATGTATTGACAATTATAGTCTCTAACAGCTCGGTAGGTAGTGATAAAATATTGGTTGGTTGACTCATATCTTCTATCTGAAAATTTTTATTAAATCAACTTTTAGTATGGAAAATACATTTTAAACAAAGTTATTATTATTATTTTTTTATATAAAAACATATCAAAACAGAGAATACAACATCATTCATTTAGACATGATTTATAAAACTCAAGAAATTACGCAATCTCTTTCTCCCTTTCACATAACACTAGTATAGACTTCCTGAAGTCCTCTAAGATGACTCCTCATAGATTCCACCGATGTTAGGGATTTCCCCAGTTTTCAGACAAACGGATCCCCAAAGCGATTCCAAATTATTCTATCTCCTTGGTCCAGATGCAACGTGTGCAACTAGGATCAACCGTGTGTGGACATATAGAATTCAGATTGAGAGAAGCATGTTGGGTATCAAGTTGAGAAACATTAGTTTGAACTTGATGTCGATAATTCAAATGGGTAGTCTTGTTCTCAAGGGATTCAAATTTCATAACTCGACCACGGATTCTGTAGGTCAAAATCTGACATAGATATGTTTCCCAAAGGTCACCCCCTTGTGCAGCCTCCTCAAAGTCCTCAAGAGAAAATAAATTATTAGCTAGGGTAAAACATTTAAAGATACCCTCGAATTATTTCCCTTTTAGTACATAGAATGGGAATTTTGCGCTCATCATGAGGTAATAGAAGAAACCTGCTCCATGGTGAAGTTGGAGTACATGAGTAGAGTTGGATACTCGGTAGAGGGTTTTGCGTTATAAATGAATATTTTCAAAAGTATCGTAGTTTTCTACACATTATTTTCCCACTATGGTCTCTAATACTTCCGTTGGAAGAGACAAAAGACAAGTACCTTCGTTCTCCATCTGAAAATTAAGAAAACATCGCTCTTAGTATTGTTTAAGTAAGTTTTTCATTGTTCAGTTCTGGTTTCCAAAGTTATCCAAACCAAATCCTATGAGGAAAAGTTACATTAAACTCCCTCATAATGTCTTGTAAGGAAAATTTAAATTATCCTAAGCATATCCCCCGAGAGTGTCGTAACCAAGAGTGCAGCAAGGCCCGTTTTCGTGTACCAGTTCTCGTTCGAGTCTAGCTCAAAGCGGTGTTTTTGGGTTTTACCCCTAGATACATTTGTGCCAGAGGCACCTCTGTCTGCTCATATCCAGACAGGGAAGTATTGTTTGAAATATCCACATAATCTATTCCTTACCAAAATACCAAGATGTTCTTGTAATTTTATCCTCAAATACTACATTAGGGCTTTATTCCCTACTGTATATTTCCTACTCTAGTTTCCAAGTTTCCTACTAAACTTCCTCTGATACCAACTGTAACACCCCAACCCCTCTAGGATGGAGACGGTGAATTACTTGTGATATTGGCATGGTTAGAAGGAATGAAAATCCCAAAGGAACGATCAGTTTAGTAGTATTTAAGAAACTAGATACATATATGTAACTCAAATTACATTGGAAAAGGTTACAAAATACAATACATAAGAAAAAGTAAAATCTTCATCCACGGGAACTCAAAAGAAGACCTTTTCCTCATCACCTGTCGAAGGTAGACAATGAAAGGGGTGAGCTCAAATGATCAGTAAGGGTTACAAATAGTGGAAGCATGAGTACAATAATAAGTGAATCATAATCAATCTGACATAATCAAAATGTCATAGTGAATAAATGAATAACTAATTCCATTAATAAACTAAGAATGAAACTGCATCCATAGATTTTGTCATAGTGAAAACCTCATGGATAGTAATAATAACTGATATAGAATAAAGAGAATTCTTATTAATTGGAAATCATATATCTGGAACATGAACCGTAATACCATAAAAACAGTTTAGTTATATGGGTAGAAACCCGTCTGATTTTTTGGAAACAAACTCGAAGTGTCTGTCGCCAAACAGTTTTGTCTCATGAGACCTACCAATGCATAAAGTGGATGTAGTGGGCCCCAACCACCTCTAAATACAATAATTATTTATAAATATATTCAATAAAAGAGCAATATGTATTTACATTATCCGTATAGAATAGAGGATACGGATTCATCAACATTTCCACAGTCAAAACAACATTCAAAATAAATACCGTATGTAAAATGGTATACGGCTTAGACAATAATAATATCAATGATATAAGAATATGGATATTTAAATAGAATATAATTTCAATTTAAAAGTGATATCAAATGGGCATTAAGTACACCACATAACAAAGAGTAGGTGTACAATTACTAAGAAAGTCACAACGAAGTGAAAATTGAGACAAAGCTCGTTACCGTGTTGTATTCAATTGAGTTGTATGACAAGGAGTTAATTACCACCAAAAGAGTCACAGAATACAATGAATATAATGATAACCATGATAACATATTTCAAATGGTAGTACACCTATACCACATATAAGAAATAAGAGGTGAACAATGGAGATCCCACGGAATTGAAAGTGAAATGAGAAAAATCCCTTACAAACATTTCGGCATGGTAACGAGTGTTCTTGCGAGGGATTAATGAGAGATAAAAGGTTATCCAATGATTTATATATCATAAGGGAGGTATGGGGGATATTAGAAAACATAACCCATCATTAGAAATTAAAAACAAAATCACACAAGATAGGGTGGATTCTGGAATAAAAGTGAGGGAGAGGATCCCTTACCAAAAACGTATCATTAGATTGAGGGAAAATCAATGACATAATTATGTGATACAAACATAAACCCACACAATAAAAGTGTATATACAGAATTAAACAATCATAGGTCATTCACGCATATTCTTGGAACAATTTAACCAATGAAAAAGATGTTTAACTCAAAGAATGAAAATTGAGTTAAGCAATCCCTTACCTTATGCTTGAAGGTGTTCTTGACTTGTTATTAAAGACCTGAATAAACAAATTATTATTATTAATTCATAAGTCCAGAACCTATCTTATATGTAAATGATTTATTATAATCCTTTTTTGTTCATTCTAGGCATTTTTTATTGGTTATAAGGTTCAATTTCATTGTTCGGGCTTGTTTGTTTACTTGGTTTTAAATGATTGGTTCACTCATATTCAAGTTCAGATAAATATATAAGATGAATGTGGTTGTCCAGAAATAAAGGTATACACTATTAATGAACATCCAGGAGATTACATGGTTTTAAATCTAATTTGGGTTACTTATATTGAAGTCGAATTTTTATATATAACCTTAGTGATAACCGTTTTGATTAATCGATGGGTTTGATTACGATGAACATTTTTTTCTTTATAACTTAATACCATGTGTAAAAAAGTTTTATAGAACTAAAAATAGGATATATTTCATAATAATCTGTTTAAACCATGACACAAATGGTTTACTTACCAGAATTAAAGATTATAATAGAAATCGATAAATTGTTGTCCTTGAATGTGCTAAATTAGCACATCTCAAATGGTGCTTTCATTTCTTTCAAATAAAAGTGAGGAAAGGGGAGAAGATAATGGAATATATACCATTATCATGAAAACATTACATTACATGTATGTTACTGGATTTATCATACTATTTTGGTGAAGTTAGGTGATAAAATAAACAAAAATAAAAGAACTTAAAAGAAAAGAAGGGATTTGAAAGAGGAATTTACCTCTTTAGACTTTCTCCTTTGAGAACCTCTTAAAGGGAGAGGTTTTGGTCTTTTTATGAGACCAAATCTTTCTGAACGTGGGGGAGGAGGTTGGGAAGGTATTTGGGCAGAATTTGGAGAAGGAACAAGGCTTGAGAGGAGTGAATGGAAGGGGGTGAGAGGGGGTTTTTATAGTGGAGGAGAGAGGGGATTTCTTAATATAAAACTCATTAATTTATTATTTCCTCTCAAGACAACCAATAGTGAGTATTCCATGACCAATAACAGTAATATATGAATGTGAATTCGAACCAATTGGGCTTAAATCAGTATATCATCATCAATGAATCAATTAATCCATTATTTAGCATTTATTGTGAATTATCGGATTTTACTATTCATCAAAAATTCAAGTATTTCAGAAAAATCCCAAAAATTCACCCTAACCATTTTTCGACGTGTAGAATCCAAAAATGAATTCAATTTTTCAAAAATAAATTTCTAAATATGATTAATTAAATATTTAATTAAATCATTATTTAATTGAAATATATAAACACTTAGAATATTCATCTTCATCTTTAGGGTGTCTAAATTCTTTTATACAATCAAGGGTATGGATACCATTCATAAGATTCATATTTCTATTTATAAGGGTAATTTACTATTCATAAGGGTAGGTTACTATTCATAAGGGTAGGTTACTATTCATAAGGGTAGGTTACTATTCACCAAAAATTAAGTTAATTCTATCAGACTCTAAATATCACCCTGAACACAACCATGTATGTCAGATTTTTAAAATTCACATCATAGAAGTGAAAAAATTAGGTTTACTTAGCTAGGTTACAACAAAGTGGCGTTTGTAGAGACTTAGTGATCTATGCATTCTATAATAAATCTATTTGAAAAATCTTGGGGTGTTACAGTACCAACTAAGGTGTAAAATGGAATTCCCTCCAAGTTTTGGAATGGAAATAAACCCATTTTGTCGCGCACATGTGTATGGGGATGTGAGGTGTTTGTTAAGGAATTATCAAGAAACAAACTAGAAACATGGGGAACAAGGTGTATATTTATAGGATATCCCAAGTAAATGAAATGATATTACCTATATAATTCTTCAGACAAGAAAGTGATTGTTTCTAGACAAGCTGTCTTTCTTGAGAGGGCGCACATCCTCAAAAAGGATAGTGGGGGAAAGATTGACTTTGATGAAGTTGATTATAGCGACCCAACCTTTTTTTTACTTTACTATTACATAATTTTAAAGATAAAAAACATAATATAATTACACATATAGGATCCAAAGGTTTAGTGTCTTGGGAAAACTAGGACCATACATAACAATTACAACATCAAGCATAAACATTTATTTAAGTTCTTCTTCTCTAGCTTCTTATTGGAACTTGTCCTCTCCTTATTAAATGTAGCCACCTGAGGATATACACCAAAAGGTGTGAGCTATAATCCCAGTAAGAAGATATATAAGAACAATATATCATGGGGTGAGCATAATCATAACATGGGAAAAAGATCATGAACATGAGAGGAAGCATAAATATAAGAGTTGAAATGTGGAAATGCATAAAAATGAAACATCATGTCTAAGTGGTTAAATACCACACATACTTGTGAACCAAGCTAGAATCTTTTTCAAACATCATTTCATATTTACTCATGAGATTCATCATGTTACCCAATTCATTGGAGCGCTGTATAATTCCGGGCGCACCCGTCACATTGAAACATTCATATTGCGCTATATAATTCTGGGCGCACCCGTCACATCATAACATTATCATCATCATGCTTTCCACATAGAACACATATCAAAAATGTACATAACTAAAACATGGAATGTAATGGGTTTCATCTCATAATAACACATTCATAATCTTTGGGTTCCCAAAAGAAATAGGGAATAACATATATGTTACAAGAACCGTCCACTTTGAGTGAGAAGTAAAAGGGGTGTTCTTAAAAGAGGAGTTATTTTGGAAAACATTTTGTTTGACATAAAAACCAGTGACAAACATGTATATCCTATAAAATTAAATACAATTTTGAAAAATTATCTTTAAGGATTAACCACATCAAAAATGGAGTGAAAGAGGGAGAACTTGAAGGAAGAAAATTGGGTTCGAGATTTCCCCTTACCTTGAATCTGAATGCTTCCTTCTCTTTAATGTCCTGTATAATGACATTATATTCATTAATTATAAATAAATAACCTCATGTTCATTAATATGGTTCATTATGGTTTCATTAAGTGATTTTATGTGCCTTTGGATGAGTTATATAGTTTTAAAACATTGTTCGAGAATGTTTGTTTTCATGGTTTTCTTGAGTAGTTCACTTGTATTCTTAAATTGAAGTTTGGGTAGAACATGAGTAAACATCCAGAAATGATATTACATGTTATAAATGATATTACAGGAGTTTTAATGATATTATAATGAATCATATTATATTCATGTAGATTAATCATTAGATAATAATTAAATGATGATTTTTTAGGTTAATTTGGGCGGTTTTTCGATCACAACGAACTTGTTGTAATTTATCACTTAGTAATATAACCATAAGTTATTTCCATAAATTTAAATAGGAAATAATACATATAAAATATTATGTTTCAACCATAAAAATGGTTTCATGACCATATCTGAAGGTAGAAATGGAAGAAGAAATCATTTCGTTCTTGAAGGTGATAAATTAACACCTCACGAACAACGTTCCCTTTAATAAAATAAAAGGACGAGGGAAAGGGGTTTGGATGATATAATATCCCATTAGAATCATAAAATTATATTATATGTATAATACTGTAGTAAAAATACCATTTGGATGAATATGGGTGGGGAGAGATCAAGAAATGAACTTGGACTTGAAAGGAAATTAAAGGAAAAGAGGGAGAGAAATTACCTCTTAAATCCTCCTCTTGAGATCCTCCTTAGGAAAGCTAGGCTTGGTCTTTTGATGAGACCAAAAGCTCTTGAATGTGGTAGAGGGGCTAGGGAGGATGTTTGGTCATAGTTTAGATAAGGCTTGTATCTTGAGAGGTGTGAGGAAATGAGGGTGTGAAGGGTGGTATTTATAGTGGAGGGGAGAGGGGTTTCCTTAATATAAAATTCATTAGTTTATTAATTTCCCCTAAGACAAGGAATAGTGAGTCTTGAATGACCAAGAATAGTAATTTTATCATTAGATACAGAATCAAGTGGGTTAACATCAGTATAACATCACACATGACTCTATAATTTTCTTATTTATCTTATTTTTGTAAATTACGGTATTTCACTATTCATCAAAAATTCAATTATTTCAAAAAAATCCCAAAAATTTACCCCAACAATTTTTCAATGTGTAGAATCCAAAAATGAATTCCATTTTTCAAAAATAATTTTCTAAATATTATTAATTTAATATTTAATTAAAATCATAATTTACTTAAAAAAAACAGTTTTTAAAATTAAAACTGATTTTATAGTGCTTTCAAAAATTACGTAGGGTCTTATAAAATTATCTAAAAACTATAATAAATTTATTTTATAATTAATGAACACATTTTAAGCAAATAAATTTTCTTTTAAATTAAATAATTAATTATAATTATTTATTTATGACTTACAAAATACCAAAACATTTACTAAGGTCAAATTGTCACTTTATAAGATGTCTAAATTTTATTTAATTATTCATGGGTAAGTTTACTCTTATATTGGATGATTTACTATTCATAAGGGTCATATTATTATTCATAAGGGTATGTTACAATTCCTAAGGATACGTTACTATTCACTGAAAATTATTTTTGTTTTATTAGACTCCAAAAATCATCTTGAACACAACCGTGTATGTCAGATTTTCAAAATTCAAAACACAGAAGTGACAAACTTATGTTTAAAGGTCACTTAGCACTTATTAGTTCATTATTTTGTGTTTTTATGATATAATTATAAGAAGGGAATTTCCATTGAAAACTTTGGGTCGTTACATTCTTCCCCCCTTAAGAAATTTCACCCCCGAAATTTCACTTTACACAAACAGATGAGGGTGATTCTCCCTCATTGCCTCTTCTGGTTCCAAAGTTTCTTCCTCAAACTTTTGGTTCCTCCGCAACACTTTGACAAGATGGGTTGTCTTGTTGCGTAGAACCTTATCTCTCCGATCCAGAATCTTTACTGGCTACTCCTCATAGGAGAGATCATCTTCCAGCTGCACCACCTCTGAGTTTAGTACATGTGAGGGGTCTGGTTTGTACTTCCTCAATAGTGATACATGAAACACATCACGAACTTGAGCCATATTCGGTGGAAGTTCAATATGATAGGCCACAGCTCCTATGCGGTCAAGGATCTCAAAGGGTCCAATATACCTTGGACTTAGCTTCTCTTTCTTCCCGAATAGCATGACTCTCTTCCATGGAGATATTCAAAGGAAGAATTTATCTCCAATGTCAAACTCCAATTCCCTTCAACGGTTGTCATCATAGCTCTTTTTTAGACTTTGAGCAGCTTTGATGTGTTTCTGGATGACTTGAACCTTCTCTGTCATCTCTTGAACAAGATCAGGTCCAAGTAGCTTTCTTTCTCCAACTTCATCGCAACAGGTTGGAGTTATACATCGCTTTCCATATAGAGCTTCATATGGAGCCATCTGAATACTCGAGTGGAAGCTATTGTTGTATGAGAACTCAACCAATGGGAGATGCTGATCCCAACCACCTTTGAATTCAAGAGAGCAATCTCTTAGCATATCTTCAAGCGTCTGAATAGTCCTTTCAAACTGGCCATCAGATTGGGGGTGATAGGTCGTGCTAAAATTTAATTTAGTACTCAAAGAATGTTGAAGGCTCCTCCAGAATTTAGATGTGAACCTTGGATCACGGTCAGCGAAAATTGAGAGTGGAACACCGTGCAGTCTCACCACTTCCTTCACATATATCTTTGCAAGTTTTTCAAGTGAGAGATCTTCCCGAATAGCGATAAAATGGGCAGTCTTGGTGAGTTGGTCAACCACAACCCATATCGCATTATTTCCCTTTGACGTTTTTAGGGGACCCATGACAAAGTCCATAGTAACATTTTCTCATTTCCACATGGATATAGGCAATGGCTGCATCATACCTTTTCACTTTTGTCGCTCATATTTAACTTGCTGACATACCAAGCACCTTGATATATATTCCTCAATCTCCTTCTTCATGTTATCCCACCAGAAGTGTTCCCAGAGATCACAGTACATCTTGGTACTCCCTAGATGGATAAAGAAAGTTGAGATATGTTCATTTTCCAATAGATCCTTCTTTATCTCGGGTGATAAAGGCACACAAAGTCGTGTTCCAAACCGAATCACACCATCATCATCAATATGGAACTCTTGTAGCTTCCCTTCCTTTACTACATTCACCCTCTTTTGTATCTCCACATCATCCCTTTGTGCTTCCTTAATCTTCACCTGGATGGATGGTTGTTCAATCATTTGGGCAAGTTAGGATATATCCCCTACCCTTATGATTTCCAAATCCATTCTTTTCATATCCAAGAAGATAGGGTTTTTCTCAATCTGAAACATGGATAGAGTAGCAGGTTCTTTTCTTCTTAGATCATCAGCTACCTTTTTCACCTTTCTAGGATGATAGTGAATAGAGCAATCGTAATCCTTGATTATCTCTAACCATCTTGTTTGACGCATGTTGAGATCCTTTTGTGTGAATATATACTTTAGGCTCTTGTGGTCAGTGTATATGTCACACTTCTCACCATAAAGGTAGTGCCTCCAGATTTTCAAGGAAAAAATCACATCTTCCAGCTCTAGATCATGCATCGGGTAGTTCTGCTCATGGATCTTCAACTGTCGTGAGGTGTAGGCTATCACATTGTCATTTTTCATGAGTACACAACCCAAGCCTTTCTTTGAAGCATCGCTGTATATAACAAAACTTTCTCGACTTTTTAGTAGTGTGAGTACAGGTGCAGTGATCAGCCTTCTCTTTAGCTCCTTGAAGCTTCCCTCACATTATTCTGTCCATACATATTTTACCCCTTTCCTTATTAACTTAGTTAGCGGGCTTGAAAATCATGATAATTTTCTCAAAAAACGTCGGTAGTACCCAGCTAATCAAAGAAAACTACGGATTTCTGTGACACTAGAGGTCCTGGGCCATTCCTCGATCACATTTGTCTTTGAAGGATCCACAGAAATTCTCTCACTTGTGATCACATGTCCCAAGAACGTGACTTGCTTCATCCAAAAGTCACACTTGCTGAACTTGGCATACAACTTCTCCTTTCTCAATGTCGCTAACACAAGTCTTAGATTTTCTTCATGTTCCTCCTTTCTCTTGGAGTATATGAGAATATCATCAATAAACACTACCAAAAAAATTTCTAGGTAATGTCTAAAGACTCTATTCATCAAATCCATGAAGATTGTAGGGGAATTAGTAAGTCTGAAGGGCATCACCAAAAACTCATAGTGCCCATACCTTGTATGGAAGGCAGTCTTCTGAATATCTTCCTTCTTCACCTTTACCTGATGATATCCAGAATGAAGATCCACCTTTGAGAAGTATTGAGATCCTCTTAATTGGTCGAACAAGTCATCAATCCTTGGGAGAGGATAATTGTTCTTTATGGTGATCTTGTTGAGTTCCTGATAATCGATACACAGCCGCATTGTTCCATCCTTCTTCTTCACAAAGAACACTGGTGCACCCCAAGGTGATGTACTAGGGAATATGAACCCTTTGTCTAGATTCTCTTGTAGCTGCTTCTTTAACTCCTCCAGTTCAATAGGAGCCATCCTATAGGGACACTTCGAGATTGGAGTATCGCTGAGCATGAGTTCAATTGAGAACTCTACCTCATGATCCGGGGGAATTCCGGGTAACTCTTCAGGAAATACATCGCCGTATTTCCTCACGATGGGCATTTTCTCAAGGTTTTCACTTTCCTTCGACTCAACCATTTGGGTGAGGTATGATTCTTTATAGGGAATCAACACCCACACCATTGAAGGATTTTTAAAAGGAGATTCATGATCTTCCTTGAATTTTTAGAGGAGCATGGGATGGTTTGGAATATGAAAAGATATTTTCTTTTCCTGACAGTTGATATGTGCTCTATATAGAGAGATCCAATCCATTCCCATTATAGAGTCAAATTCCACCAAGGGAAGTATTACGAGATTTTCCATAAGAATCTTCCCACATATGCCAACAGGAGAAGATTCAAACACTTGGGTTGAAATGATTGCACCACTTGGTGTTTTTACAGAAATCTCTACTTCAAGGTTTCGGGGCTTCGATTCTATAGTTCTAGAAAACTTTCAAGATATAAAGGAATGCGTAGAACCAGAATCAAATAAGACACTCTTGAGTATGGTTCTTTAGTGCACTAGTTTTCATAGTTCTCTAGCTCCCTACAGTTGTAGCATTGAACCATGAGTGGTTCTCTCCTTTCATCGGCTACATTCTCCTTCCTTTTTGTGTCTTTTCGACACTCTTGAGTATGGTGTCCTTCTTTCCCACACTTGAAGAATTTCCCCTTCCCTTTGAGGTAGTTCCCATGGTGCAACTTCCCACATTTTTGTCATGTGGGTCATTGATTTTTCTTACCATATTTGTCATTAGATCCACCAGCTTGAAACTCCACCTTTCTTTTCTTATCACCATATCCATGGGACCATTCTCCAAACTCCATCTTCACTTTGAGAGCACAAAGAACAACTTCTTCATAACTCCCAAAGTCTCTAATTGCAAGAGCCTTTTGAAGTTGTGGTTTTAATCCACTAAAGAATATATAAATTTTTCAATCATTGTTGATAACAAAACCTGAATCATACCTTGCAAGCCTTGTGAAATTATCTTCATAGGTCATGACAAGTTATTCTTCTTTTTTCTTGAGCTCTATGAATTCCCTCTCCATCTTCGTGCGAAGAGTTTGTGGGAAGTACTTATTAAGAAACATTATCTTGAAGTCTTCCCATTCCATCTCTTCAATTTCCTCCCTTGGCTTGGTGTTCTTAATCAAATCCCACCATTGATCAGCTTCTCCATATAGATGATAAATGGCTAGGGTCACCTTATCCATCTCAGAACAGTGAAGAATAGAAAAGATCTTCTCCATAGAGTAGACCCACTATTCCACAACTAGTGGATCAGAAGATCCACTAAACGTCGGTGGTCTTTTCCGTATAAAACATTTGATAGCCAGTTGCTCCCTCTTTGGTGAAGGAGGAAGTTCCCCATTATTATGGTTATTTTTCATAACCTGTGATAATTGGGTAAGCATCTCTATGAAGTTCTGAATTCCACCTCCCAAATCATTGGGGATGTCGTTCGGGCAATCATTGCATTGGCCCTCGCACGAGTTGTTGGCCTGATTTCTCCTGGTTCCCACCATTTTCTAAAATAGAAAAGGTTAGAACAAAACATAAGTAAACAAGTCATGAATAACTTATTCATTTAAACAATTTATACCAAAAACATAACATATGGGATCCCTATGTAAATATTCCTGTGTGCATATTTGTACTTAGTCTCATGCTATAGGTTTTCTCTAGGGTTCACTAATCCTAATTCCCAAATTAACTAAACCTTTCCTCTGATACCAAATATAGCGACCCAACCTTTTTTTACTTTACTATTACATCATTTTAAAGATAAAAACATAATATAATTACACGTAGAGGATCAAAAGGTTTAGTGTCTTGGGAAAACTAGGACGATACATAACAATTACAACATCAAGTATAAGCATTTATTTTATTTCTTCTTCTCTAGCTTCTTATTGGAACATGTCCTCTCCTTAGTACATATAGCCACCTGAGGATATACATAAAAAAGGGTGATCTAGAATCCCATTAATATTATAGATAAGAACAATATAGCATGGGGTGATCATAATCATAACATGGGAAAAATATCATGAACATGAGAGGAAGCATAAATATAAGACTTGAAATGTGGCAATGCATAAAAATGAAACATCATGTCTTAGTGGTTAACTACCACGCATACTTGTGAACCAAGATAGCATCTTGTTCACGCATCATTTCACATTTACTCATGAGATTAATCACTTTACCCAATTCATTGGAGTGCTTTATAATTCTGGGTGCACCCATCACATTGAAACATTCATATTGCGCTATATAATTCCAGGTGCACCCGTCACATCATAACATTATCATCATCATGCTTGCCACATAGAACACATATAAAAAATGTACATAACTAACCCATGGAATGGAATGGTTTTAATCTCATAATAACACATTCATAATCTTTGGGTTCCCAAAAGAAAGAGGGAGTAACATACATGTTACAAGAACCGTCCACTTTGAGTGAAAAGTAAAAGGGGTGTTCTTAAAAGAGGAGTTCTTTTGGAAAGCATTTTATTTGACATAAAAACCAGTGAAGAACATTTATATCCCAGAAAATTAAAGACAATGATGAAAAATTATCTTTAAGGATTAACCACATCAAAAATTGAGTGAAAGAGGGAGAACCCGAAGGAAGAAAATTGGGTTCGAGATTTCCCCTTACATTGAATCTGAATGCTTCCTTCTCTTTAATGTCTTGTATAATGACATTATATTCATTAATTAGAAATACAGAACCTTATGTTCATTAATATGGTTCATTATGGTTTCATTAAGTGATTTTATGTTCCTTTGGATGAGTTATATAGTTTTAAAACATTGTTCGAAAATGTTTGTTTTCATGGTTTTCTTGAGTGGTTCACTTGTATTCTTAAATTGAAGTTCGGGTAGAACATGAGTAAACATCCAGAAATGATATTACATGTTATTAATGATATTACAGGATTTTTAATGATATTATAATGAATCATATTATATCCATGTGAATGAATCATTAGATAATAATTAAATGATGATTGTTTCGGTTAATTTGGGCGGTTTTTCGATCACAACGAACTTATTTTAATTTATCACTGAGTAATATGTCCATAAGTTATTTCCAGAACTTTAAATAGGACATAATACATATAAAATATTCTGGTTCAACAATAAAAATGGTTTAATGACCAGATCTGAATGTAGAAATGGAAGAAGAAAGCATTTCGTTCTTGAAGGTGATAAATTAACACCTCACGAACAACGTTCCCTTTAATAAAATAAAAGGAAGAGGGAAAGGGGGTTGGATGATGTAATATCCCATTATAATCATAAAACTATAGTATATGTATAATAATAGAGTCAAAATACCATTTTGATGAAGATATGTGGGGAGATATCAAGAAATTAACTTGAACTTGAAAGGAAATTAAAGGAGAAGAGGGATAGAAATTACCTCTTAAATCCTCCTCTTGAGATCCTCCTTAAGGAAGCTGGGCTTGGTCTTTTTATGAGACCAGAAGCTCTTGAACGTGGGAGAGGGGCTAGGGAGGATGTTTGGGAAGAGTTTAGATAAGGCTTGGATCTTGAGAGGTGTGAGGAAATGAGGGTGTGAAGGGTGGTATTTATAGTGGAGGGGAGAGGGGTTTCCTTAATATAAAATTCATTAGTTTATTAATTTCCCCTAAGAAAAGGAATAGTGAGTATTGAATGACAAAGAATATTAATTTTATCATGTTATCCCGAACCAAGTGAGCTGACATCAGCATAACATCACACATGACTCTATAATTTTCTTATTTAGCTTATTTTTGTAAATTACGGTATTTCACTATTCATCAAAAATTCAAGTATTTCAGAAAAATCCCAAAAATTTACCCCAACCATTTTTTGATGTGTATAATATAAAAATGAATTCAATTTTTCAAAAATAATTTTCTAAATATTATTAATTTAATATTTAATTAAAATCAAAATTTAATTAAAAAACAGTTTTTAAAATTAAAACTGATTTTATAGTTCTTTCAAAAATTATGTAGGGCCTTATAAAATTATCTAAAAACTATAAGACATTTATTTGATAATTAATGAACACATTTTAAGCAAATAAATTTTCTTTTAAATTAAATAATTAATTATTTATGACTTACAAAATACCAAAATGTTTACTAAGGTCAAATTGTCACTTTCTAAGATGCCTAAATTTTATTTAATTATTCATGGGTAAGGTTACTCTTATGTTGGATGATTTACTATTCATAAGGGTCATATTAAAATTCATAAGGGTATGTTACTATTCCTAAGGGTACGTTACTATTCACCGAAAATTATTTTTGTTTCATTAGACTCCAAAAATCATCTTGAACACAACCGTGTATGTCAGATTTTCAAAATTCAAAACACAGAAGTGACAAACTTATGTTTAAAGGTCACTTAGCACTTATTAATTCATTATTTTTTGTTTTTATGATATAATTATAAGAATTGAATTTCCATTGAAAACTTTGGGTCGTTACATTGATGCTCAAGATACACAGGATTTAGTACAAGAACAAGTTTCACAGGTCCTCATAGAAGAGGTTCTAGAAACACAAGTACTACGTAGGAGCTCAAGAGAGGTAAGGGAACCAGTGATATTTGGTTTCCTAGTCACTGATAATGGTGAATCATTATTGTTGGACAATGATGAATCTCTCTCCTATAAGGAAGCAGTAGAAAGTTCAGAAGCTGCAAGATGTCTAGAAGCTATGAATTCTGAGATATATTCCATGTATCATAACCAAGTTTGGGTTCTAGTTGATGAGCCAGTTGATGTAAAGCATGTTGGATTCAAATGGGTGTTAAATAGAAAACTATACATGGAAGTTCAATTTATCACCTATAAAGCAAGGATAGTGGCTAAAGGATTCAAACAACATCAAGGAATTGACTATCATGAAACCTTCTTGTCGGTTTCCATGTTTAAATCCATAAGAATCATACTTTCCATAGCAGCTTACCATGACTATGAGATTTGGCAAATGGATGTCAAAATATCATTCCTTAATGGGAACCATCAGTAAGATGTCTATATGACACAACTATAAGGGTTTGTGACACCAGGTGAAGCCAAAAAGGTTTGCAAGTTGTAGAAATCCATTTATGGATTAAAGAAATCATCTAGGCCATGAAACATTTGATTTGATGAATCCATAAAAAAAATAACAAATGTGAGCCATGTGTTTATAAGTGGTTTAATGGGAATTTGGTTGTTATCCTAGTAGTATATGTCGATGACATATTACTTATTGGGAACTATGTACCAGTCTTACAGTCAGTTAAGGACTGGTTGAACAAGTGTTTCTCCATGAAGGACTTGGGTGAAGAAGCCTACATTCTAGGGATGAAGATCATTTGTGATAGATCCAAGAGGCTTCTTAGACTAAGTCATGGTACATACATTGACCAGATGCTAAATAGATTTTGTATGGAACAATACAAGAGGGGATTGGTTCTAGTTTCACATGGCCTATATCTTTCTAAGAAAATGTGTCCTCAGAAACAATAGGAGAAAGATAGAATGAGTAAGATCCCATATGCTTCAGCTATAGGATCCATCATGTATTCCATGTTATGTACCAGGCTTGATGTTATCTATGCACTGAGCATGGTAGACAGATATTAATAAGATCTAGGAGAACAGCATTGGACTTCTGTTAAGACTATCCTTAAGTATCTAAGAAGAACTAAGGATATGTTCCTGGTGTATGGAGGAGATGAGGAGCTTGTCATCAGAGGGTATGCTGATGTTGGTTTTTAGACAGATCAGAATGATCTGAATTTGCAATCTGGTTATGTTTTCTATCTCAATGGAGGAGCTATGAGCTGGAAGAGTTCAAAGCAACCAATTGTCGCCAATTCTACAGTAGAGTCTTAATATATAGCGTCTTCTGATGCATCCAAGGAATCCATTTGGATTTGGAACTTTGTCTAGGAGCTTGATGTGGTTCCTAGTGATAAAGATCCTATCACATTGTATTGTGATAATACTGTAGCATTGGATCTTGCAAAAGAACCAAGGTTACATCAACGGACAAAGCACATACTCTGGAAGTATCACCTTTTGAGGGATTTCTATCAAAGGGGTGAAGTTGCAGTGAGCATAGTGTCCATAGAAGAGAACATGGAAGACCCCATGACTAAAGTTCTATCTCAGAAGAAGCATGAATATCATGTGAGAGCTAGCGAGTTAAAGGTTGTTATCAGTTGTCTCTAGTCTAAGTGGGAGTATGTTGGATTTGGTGGCCTAAAACCAACTACTTTTTACTTTATTCATTAATAAATGCATTATCATATCTTGATTGTTCTTCTGTGTAACAATACATGTGATAATGTCCTAAGGATAGTTGTTGCATTTAAGGGTCATAGCAGATCCCTACTATGATGAGAACCTGGAAGTGTCATAACATTGTTCTTGAATATATGTTCTATGGTCGTATGATGTTATTTGAAGGACACAAATAATACAGGCCATTAGGGGTGAGGAATCATAAAAATTTGAGGAACCTTATCATGGTGTGCGCCCTTGGTAATATCCAGGAGGATATTATGAAAACGAGACCCGCCAGTAGGAAATCCACATTTCATAGTGTCATAGGATGTTCCTATATGCGGACATGTGTATTGGTACTTAGACTTTAAGATTACTATTAATGGGTATTGCAACTCACGCACTTAGATGTATTGACAAAAACTATGACGACACACTGTTCGCAGCGAGGTAGGATATGTTTGGTGTGTCATGAGGAATACTGCAATAATAGATAATGAGAGAAAGGATTTGTCCCTTCTGTTCCATAACAGAAGTAGATATCTCATACCCTTTGATGGAATTGATATAGCCTAAATAAATCCATGGCCATGGTGAGGAATGGGAAAATTCAATTCCAAAAAGTCAAATAAAGAATAATCGAGCACATGGGTTGATGGCACTAGCATGTAACCCATTTGATTCGAGATATCAAGAAAAAGGGATTACATTACATGGTAAGCATTCGTAGGAGGTGACACATCATTGATGTGTTAGATTCTTTCTCTATGGGTGCCTTGGTGTGTTACTAGATGCTAACCTTGGACTTTAGTCAGGCTTCACCTAATGCCACTGAGAAAGAGTCCTAGAGGGTCACAAACTAAGTGTGTCCAAGTATCTCAGTTAAATATTAATTTAACAAGTTGAATAAAGATTATTCCAAATTTTGGTTTAATAATTATTCAAGGGTGTCTAATCGCATTTATTTCGACATTATAAATTCAAGAAAATATATTGTGGGTGAAATAATATATTTATTAGTGAGTAATGCGGTGATATTTATTTGAGAAATAAATAGCCATTATTCAAGGTCTAATAAATGTGGTGGAGTAAATAAAGAAAAATGTAAAAACAAAAGTACACGCCGTGTATATTAATATACACACCGTATAGTTTTTTTGGGGATTTGTGAGAAATAATATTATTTATTTAATTAAATAATATTATGTGTAATCCACTGGGCACATGTAAAGTAATAATAATAGTCAACTGTTATTATTAAACATGGGGTATTACTAAGAATTAAATTAAATGAATAAATGCTTTCGGGTAATTAATTTGTTTTATTATTCTAAGTAATTAAAATCCCAATTATATAATTCTCATTAGCCTAACCATTTTTGGGGGTTGTGCACAACGGATCTAGAGAAAGCACTTAATCCAAGAGAGAATTCTTTTCTTCCAAGAACGCTCTCAAGCTACGAGAGAGAGATCCTCCTCCACCAGATCAAGGTGATCGAAGGTGAAAATCGCAAGCGAAGGCTCTTCCACGCTAGCACCTGGAGATCCCTTCGGTGATATCCATAGATATGTGGAGCACGTGTGTATCACCGCTAGAGGAATCCTACACTTGGATTCTACGACATAACAATAGATCACATTGGATTGTGATCAGAAACATCAACGAAGAGAGAATTCTATCAAGATAATTTTTATCCTTTTAATTAAATTAATTATAACCAACATATGATGATCTTATTTATGGTTATGGGACTCCCTTCCTTTTCTTTCATTCTTAGTTATATTCTGAAGATCCTGCATTTTATTATCGTGATGGATCTCGGATTGATCATTGTTAATGGAAAAATTAAAGTTGGGTACTCCCACTAACGCGCTTCCATTGCGCCCGGAACCTAAAATATTCAAACCCCATAGTTGTTATTTTGATTATGTGTTTGAAAATTATATAGTTTCTAGAGTTTTTTAGAAATTAAAACTCTTAATTTAATTAATTAATTTAGTTAATTAATTAATGAAGGAATTGTTAAATTGTGGGATTTGGGGATAATTTATTATGGAATTAATTATGAGATATTGATATTGAAATTTAGATAATTAATTGTGGGATTAATTGTGAGATATTGGGTTTGTGAAATGATTAAATAATTATTGAATGAATTAATGGACCGTACATGGTTAATTGATTATTAAATTAATTAATTGAAGTGATGTGATTAATTAATTATTGAATTAACTAATGGGGTAGGTATGATTAATTTATTATTGAATTAATTAATGGAAAGTGGTGTGATTAATTAATTTTTTAATTAATTAATGAACTTGGATTAATTAATTTATGAATTAATTAATGGAATATTGTGATGGTTAATTATGAGAAGAGGATTAATGTTTATTAATCATGATTGATATGACATAGTGATATATGTGATATGTGTGGGACATGGTTTGCTGCTTCAAAAGCCCACGTGTGCAAGACATGGTCTGCTACTTCTAAAGCCTGTAGTGATAAATTGTTTGAAAAATATGTGTGGGACATGGTCTAATACTTCCAAAGACCACGTGTGAAGGAAATGGTCTGCTGATTCCAAATCCTATAGTGATAAATATTTATGGGACATGGTCTACTGCTTCCCAATCCCACGGGGTCCTAGGCATAACGACCTAGACCCAAATTGTTTTCATTGGGCTATGGTTCCAATTATTCATTTTATAAATTGAAATGAAATGGATAATGAAAGCCCATTTGTTTAATGAATTATGAATTGATAATGTGAAATGGTTCATACTTCGGAACAGGCTGAAGTAGGTATTGAGGTGTGGGTGTCATCAGAAACCTAGGGGGTTTATGTGGTTAAATAAAGTATAATTGACAATGTGATAATTGTTTTCTTATGCATTGTACTTATTTATAATACAACTTCATACACTGTTATTGACTAGATATTGTTTTAGACATCGTTGGTGGTGTCCTACTAAGTTGTACTCACACCCTACTCGGGTTTCCTGATCGGTACCTGAATATACTTTTTGTTTGTTGGATAGAAAAAGGGAAAAGTCCCTATGTTAGATAATTGATTTAGGATAAAGCATGGGTGAGGGAACCGGACGTGGTTCGAGACCTACTTGGGAGTTATCATTGTCTTTATTTTGGGTTTTCATTTTGACACTTGGAATGTACTTTATCATGGCATATCTACCATTTAGTTTGAATTGTATTTTCAGTTTTGGTCATCTTTTGATACTGGTACTGTTCTTTTTATGGTTATATGTTATTCAATTATTGTTTCTTATTTTTTGTTGGTGTATTACTCTGATAAAAGATGGTATAGTCTCCCTATGATCAATATATTAGACCATCACTACTAGTCTGTATCCTCTAGTATGCAGGGAGGTTCACCTGAGGTCATGTGGCGATCTAACTCGAGGCACCGGTGAGTGGCACCCAGGTCAGGACGTTACTCTTAGAAACTTAATCTCATAAGGAAATAACTCAAGAATTAGTTTCTGAAGTTATTCCTAAGGAATATTTTCTACATATTGTTGAATAATAGAATTTTTAAAAACCAATAAGTTAGTTGTTTCTTAGTAATTTTCCAGGTGAAAGTATCATTGGTGATGTAGATCAACCGGTTAAGACTAGAAGTTCCTTAAGAAATGAAATTGAACATCTAGTTTTCTTGTCCCAATTTGAACCTAAGAACCCTAATGAGGATTTAGGTGATGAGGATTTGATTAAGTCTATTCAAGATTAACTCAATGAGTTTGAAAGGAAAAAAGTCTAGACTTTATATGAATGATCTATAAAAATTTCTATAATTGGAGTAAAATGGGTTTTCAAAATAAATGTGATGAAAATATAATAATATTTAGAAATAAAGATATATTTGTTGCTAAGGTATATAATCAAAAATAAGTAACATATTATGAAGAAACTTATGCTCTGGTAGCAAGACTTGAATCAATTCGAATACTTCTAACCTTCGCAGCATTCTTTAATTTCAAACTATTTAAAATGGATGTGAAGTGTGATTTTATTAATGGATATGTTCAGGAGTAATTTTATGATGAACAACCATCTGGTTTTGAGAATATAAAATATCTATAACATTTTTATAAACTTACTAAATCATTTTATGGACTTAAATAAGTCCCTAGAGCTTGGTATGATAGGTTAACTGGATTTTTGTTACAAAACAATTTTTTTATGGGAGTTGTAGATCCAAATATTTTTATAAAACAAGTTAGTAAAAATATTATGATTGTATAAATCTATGTTGATGAAATTATATTTGGTTCTACTGAAAAATATTTAATAGATTCCTTTTTGGATTTTATGAAGTCTGAGTTTGAAATGAGTATGATGGATGAATTAACATATTTTCCTGGTTTACAAATTTTAAAAAAACCATAAGGAACTTTTATATATCAATATAATTATATAAAAGATATTATTAAGAAATTTTGATATGAAAATACTAAAATTATTAGTTTTCCTATTGGTACCTCTAATACTTTAGATCTTGATGAGGATGGGAAACCAGTAGATCGAAAAACTTTTAGAGGTATGATTGGAAGCCTACTTTACGTAACATCTAGTCATATAGATTTAATATTTCAGTGTGATTATGTGAAAAATATCAAGCCAATCCAAAATAATCTCATCTAAAATCTATAAAAATAATTTTTCATTGTCTTAAGGGAACTATGGATTTATGACTTTTCTATTCTTTTTGAAATGTTTTTGAACTAAATTTTTTTCCAGATGCTGAATTTGGTGGATGTAGAATGGATAGAAAAATTACATATAGAACTTATCATTTATTAGGATATTCTTTAGTTTCTTAGTCATGTAATAAACAACACTTGGTAGTACTTTCCACTGTTTAATCTAGATATGTGGTAGCTAGAAGTTGTTGTGCTCAAGTGTAGTGGATGTAACACACACTCACAGACTATGACATGAGTTTTACTAAAACTCAGATACTTTTTGATAATACAAGTTTCATTACTTTAATTAAAAACCCAGCACATCACTCATGTTCTAATCACATATATATAATACATTGTTTCCTTCATGATCACACACTTAAAGGAGATATAATTTTACAACTCATCAGAATGCAATAAAAACTCACAGACATTTTTACTAAACCTATAAATTTTGATAGATTTAAATATATCAAACAAAATCTAAGAATGATTAATGTTAAGTAATCATTCATATCTACTTATTTTTTACCAATATTTTTACATTAATATACTTCTTTTCATAGGGGGAGTACATATGTTTTATTTTTTTCATAACTCCTTAATTTTCCTTAAAACTTTTAGTTTTATAAAAAAAATTAGTTTTTCTAAAACTATTAATGTAATGAGTTTTTCAGGCTCACAATTTTTATAAAAAAAATTTGAGTCATAATTCTCAAAATGTTTTTCGGACTCAAAAATTCTTAAAAAAATTCAGGACTCAAATTTTGTTACAAATTTTTTGGATTAAGAAACTATCATATTCAGTTTTCTATAGAAACTATGGTAATTAGTTTTCATAATGAAAATATCGTAATCAGAATTTATTTCAAAACTATCATAATTTGTTTACAAAAACTAAGAAGAAAACATTAATCATACTGATGAAACTTTCCACTCTGAAAGGTACTCTTCTATTATTTTAGTTTTTCCACTATTTCATTACTTTAGTATATAATTTTTGTTGTTATACTTTTATTTTTCTATAAAAACTTAGATCTATTTTTCAAAATATTAAAACTTTTTCTAATTGGATTCATTATCAATCTGATAAAGGTTTATAAACTTTGGGGGTTCAAATAAACTTTTAAAAACTTTCTTCAGATAAATCTTGATCATCATATCAGAAAGAATTTTCATCTCAGCAGCTGGTATCTGATATAATATCAATCATAACCCCCAGTTTCTATATAAGGGTGGATCACCTCATGTCCCACATTTATTCTTTAGTGTTTTTTCATTCAAGAGTTGATGCACCCTTCAAAGCACCAAGTTCGATAATCTTTCTTTACTTCTGTTTGCTAGTTTCATATTCCAATTCTAATGGTAACCAAAGAAGATTATGCTAAGTGTATCATGTTCATGGAAAGGTTGGTAGAGAGATCATGGTTTTAAAAATATGATTCAACTCTCAAAGAGATTATTTCTTTCTGGGGATGGGAGTTAGTATGTATTGAAAATACAGACAAGGATTTTGATTTGTATTATCCATAGGTTGTTTTAGAATTCTATGATTTAGTGTAGTTTATTAAAAAAGATGATAAGGATAAAGTATCATTCACAATGTTTGGGAAAAGGTACAAAATTTATTACAGAAGAGTAGCTGATTTGGTTGGAGTTCCCTCAGAAGGAGAAGCATATTTACCTTCTCATAATCTACCAAACAGACTCAATGATTTTAGTAAGAATAAGGTTGAGGATTCTATTTTTTCATTTTATAATAAAATAAGTAAATTATCCCACATGAATCTGGATAATAGATTCATGGATTTATGGATGAAATGGTACTTGATTGAAATAAAGGGTGATCGAGATACATTAAAAGTATCAGATGTGTTTGTTCTAGATTATCTTGTGAATATAAGAAAGAATAACCTTTTCAAGTTCATCTTTATCACAGTGGAAAATATTAGAACATCTTCTATCAGGTTAAAGATTGTAATTTTTCCTACTTCCATAATTAATATGAAGTGTATGGAATTGTTCGTGGTAGAAAAAAAAATTCTACCCAATACGAGAAAATATTTTCTTTATTGGTTAGGATGCGATGTCAAGAATGAAGTTGTTCTTTGATTCTAAATAAAAGAAGTTTGTTGAAAAAATTGATGGGGATGTTGCTGATTCCCAACCATCAAGGAAAGTTGAGGAAGATAAGAAGAATAAAAATAAAGGTTGATACTTCTCCCCCAATAAATCAAAATAATAAAAAGAAGATTTCGGATGAAGTTTTTGAGGAAATGATGAAACATAAATCTTAGAAGAATCTAGGGGATTTGGAGTTCAAACTTGACCCTGTAGAAGAAAAATCTTTGAATATTTGGGCATCATAGAAGCTTTAAGAAGAATAGAAGAAAATAAAGCAAAATAAAAGATTGCAAGAAGCCATAATTTGTGAAAAATTGATGAAATGAATTGAGATAGCATCTAAGGATCCAGTACTCCCGAAATCCCACACTGATCAGATAAATCCAGAGGTAGGATTATTTTTTAAAGAAACTTTAATCATCCCTGCTATTATTCCTCCTACTTCGGATAAGGGAAAGGAAAAAAATTGTTGTAGAAGAATCATTACCAATCATTCCTTGGAAAAAAATCGAAACCTTAGTTAGTTGGAAAGGGTAGTCTGAGAACAGAAAGGAAACTAGAAGAATAGATTGATAAGGAATTAGATGAAGAAGTTAAAGGAAAATAATAAAAAGATAAAGAAGGAGAAGAAAAAGAAGAAAAAGAATGAGATGAAGAATAATATGAATAAGTGGAAGAAGAAGTTGAAGTTAGAGAAGAATAGGATAAACAAAAAGATAATGAAGAATATGATGATAAAGAAACTCACTCTGATAAGGAATCATCAGAATCATCTTCATCCTCATCATATTTACCCTCAAAGACTGATAAGGATGAAAAACCTATAAGTTCTCAAGAGGAAGAATCATCTTTTGAAAAATAAGCATAGTTATCATTAAAGAAAGAAGAAAAAGATCAATAATCAATGATAAACACATCTAAAAAATCCAAATACAATAAAAATGTATAAATTCTTGAAGTTTTTTATGATAATAAAGTCTCAAAGAAAGATGAGAAGAAAGGCAAGGAACTGGACACCAAAACTAACAGTCCAAAACCTCCACATCCTGAGCCCAATCATTCAGACTCTGAAAGAAAAATTTCTCAGAAAGGTTTTGATTTCATTTTCTTAGCTTTTAAAAGATTAAGAGATCAAATTCCGTATCTACCCAGCATTTAATCAAGGTGTAAGTTGCTTCAAGAAGTTATTAATGAAAAATGTAGTCGCTAAAGGTTTTCATAGAAGTTGTGATAAGGATTGAGACTGACTTGAAAGTTTTTCAAGAAAAGTTCAAGACTCAAATATCCTCATATAATCAGATGGTAAAATGGTCCAATCAGATTGATACTGATATCTGGGAGCATGATGATTAGTTTTTGGAAGTGAAAAAAATTAATAGATTCATTAAACTCCTTTAATAATTTTTCCTCATATATAGAAGATAGAGTTAAGTTTGTTGAGAAATTTAGAGATACCACATATGAATGGACTAAGGATGTGCATGTTTTGAAAGAAAAGATTTGAGATATGTAGTTCGAGATGAGTAGACTCAGATCATGTAAAGATGAGTTGATTGTAATGAGGGATCAAAATAGAGGGTTATTTGAGGAATTAAAAATGATAAAGACTTGATACTGAATATAAGAAGAAATGATTTCAAAGATGGAAAAAATCAGCATGAGTTCAAGAATATGAAAGCCTTTTTCAAAAACCTGATGAATAAATAATGATTTTCTTTTCTTCTGAACTCTCTATGTAATTTTTTAAAACATTTAAATTGTTTATAATGAATTAATTTTCATCTAATTATTTGTTCATGAATGTTTTCCAATTCTGATTGGTTATATATTCTTTTATATTTACTTGGATGATTAGTTAGTTCAGTATTGTTCTATATTCTATTTTTCTAACATTTTAGGAAACTTTGGATTCTTATCCATTCATTTTTAAAATAATAAATGGGGAGAATGATATATTAAGGTGGAGAAAGTTTTATCAAAAGGGGAGATTTCTTTTTAAATGGGGATATTTCATTTAAAAATATAGATGTTATTCTTATGGGGAGAAGTTTTGACTAAGGGGGAGAAATTTTCTTTAAAGAATAAGTATTCTAATTCTCTTCATCGTATTCAACATAATATTCAAAAGGGTTACAAACTTAGGGGTGTTAATTTTTAAATAATAACATTGATGTTCTTAAAAGAATAAAGGGTTGTAAGTTTTCCAAGTTATTTTTTCATTTAAGTTTTTGTGATTTGTGCTTTCAAAAAAGGGGGAGATTGTTGATTAAGAAGTATTAATTCTTAATTTTTCATTCCTTTAGTTTTAGAAATCAAAAACACTTTGTTAAAACATGTTTACTACCTTTTTATGTCCCAAGTGTTTTAGTATTTTTTTTTGTAGAAAACGTTATCTTTTACCATACATAAAAAAGTTCTAATGTATTATGAATATAAACTTATTATTGTTCATTATGATCATCAAATTGAGTATCCATCCGATAAATCAGACTTAACTTTAATCAGAAAAGAAGTTAGATTTTATTCATGTCTATTGTACTGAAAAGTCATGATCATTGGATTGATTCTAGTACCGAAACAATCGAATTGACTCTCATAAGGATTATCCTATTGACAATAGATAAGGAAGTCCATTGTATTATCCTATGTTTATAATCATAATATATAAAACTTATTTCTATCATAAGGAATACCTTTATCACTGTAATGGTGTTAAAAACTGACATCGAACATTCAGTTATGCCAGAGAATTGTGAGTTGTCAAGATCCAGCTATCTGAGGCTGTTGCAACAAACTCAGAAATATGACTATCAGAGCTTCATCTATAAATAGCCATCCTTTTGAAGAGTTTTGAGTAGATACATTTCATAACTCAATTATTCTAAATATTGTTAAGTGTGAACTACTTGTTCTTAGTCTTTGTAATTATTTCTATAGTTTTCATTCTAATAAATCCTTGTCAGGTTGTTTCCTTTATAACTTTTTCATTTTTATTTACAATATGATCATTGTTATGTTCGAGGTATTTTAGGAATAGGAATAAGGTGAATCTGATCCATTAGATCAAGGGATTTCAGGGCTAGTAAGAAAGATCACGATCATCATATTGAGGGATTCTGAGGATAGTAAGATAGAGATTATTCTGATCATCATATCGAGGGATTTCTTAGTAAGGAAAGATAGACTTTACAGTAAGTATAAAACTGTGGATACCTTTAGACAAGGTTATTGACTACCTTACTCTTAAGATAAAAAATAGATAAATATTTTAATAATAGCTTCTAATTCATTCTTACTATTTATATCTATTGTATTTCTTGTTTTTATAAGTGTATATTCTGCTATGCATGTAATAGAAAGCCAGTCTTCGTACGTAGCTTTCTATACTATTTGTTTTATCGGTGTTACTGTGCATACGATAATAACAATAATTTTATATTAATCAGATTTATTATGATTTTTATTCTTTTACTCGGATATAATTGGACGTTTTCTGGTTCTTATTTTTTTACTTTGATAATCGGACTACGTCTGAGTCTGATAAATTTACTTTAAGAGGTTTTGTGTTTTGTATTGTTTAAATGTTTTTTAAACTACAATTCACCCCCCCTTGTAAGTATATCCATATAAGATAATTTTACGATCCTATAATAAATTACAACATCAAGTCATAATCAACTGAAACTAAGGTCGTACTATATCCATGATAATAAATGAAAACATGGATAACAATAATCATTGATCTCATGCAGATGGAATGCATAATGTCAAACATCAAAACATATTATCAAGGCCTTATGCCAAGACACTTTCCTATTATATGAAGATGTATACACCAAAACCCAACCTATTTTTCCTCATGAGACCTTTCGATGCATCAAGGGACTATATAATCCTGGGCTCCACCAGTCACCTGATTAAGTTCAATGTATTCACTATAATATTCATTAAGACCTTCCATATTATTCCCTAAGGAACCTCTTACTGAATAAAACTTGGCTATATATATAAAGAGAAATACGAAAACCAAATACTTCTCCATTCAATATAATGATGTGGAGGTCTAGGAGAACATCCCATAATCAACTTATAAATTATGGGTATCATTAAAGTAACAGGAGGTACCCTTATCAAATAAATATAGGGGTGAGGGTACTTTCAATGTGTAGGGTTATCCATAGAAGATAGGAATTAGGTTCAATAGTTTACATTGGTAGGATAACAATGAAATGGTAGGAAGAATCCTTTATCATGGTTCATAGAGAGTTTTTAAATATTCCAAAGCATATCTCCTAGGAGTTTCTAGCCAGGTGTGTAATCTTAGACCAATTCATTATGCATTTGGGTGATGAATGAGTCAATGATCAGCCAACTCTTTTTGGGGTGATTACCCCAAGGTGCATCTATACCATAGCTAAATCCACTTTCCAATATCTAGACAATGATGTATTTGCAAGGAAACTACACACACTTTTACTTTACCAAAAATTAGGATGGTTTTTCCACCATGGAAAAGATTAACTTTTACAACAGTTTTGGTAACTCTTGAATCAAAAGAACATGAGAGAGAGATAATAATATAGACTTGAAAATCCCTTAAATTTCACAAGTAATATGGTAAAATTATTACATGACAATTTATGCACCATAAAAAAGTAAATATGTGGTAAATATAACATGAGTCCCAAAGAATGAAAATTGAGATGAAAAACCCCCACTTATGGATTGGGTAGCAATTCAATAAAAACCCCTTGAAATAGAGGGATTAAAATTGATCTTAAAATACCATTAATAAATAAATTTCATGATATAGCATCTCAAATAGTAATTATATACACCAAATAAAGGAAATTGGGTGCATAGTACAAAGCTTGTCTCGTGAGAGGAATTTGAGATGAAAAACCCTTACCTCTTGTCGTGATTTCCTCAAACGCAGTTTAACCTCCTGTATCACAAACATATCTATCCTAATAACTTAATCCATAACATTAATCATATCAATTTTCATTTATATTCTTCATGAATAGTTATTCTCTATATGAATTTTAATGATTTTCCACATCAGGTGTTTATAGTTTTGATCGTTTGTACTGGTTTCATAATAGTGGTGTCCATATTCATTCTTATTAAAAATTTCATAATTACTAGGTCATTAAAGTTAATATTAGGGATGATTTATAATTATTTATTATTTTTCAAATTCCTTTCATTATTGTATTAGTCTTTTTCCATGAAGACGAAATCAAAAACAAGCATGTTTCGGTGATTCTTGTCGACCGAAGGGTGTTTTCTTATTTGATGAATTAATTATTTATATACCATCTCTAGAATCAAAAAAATCATTATTTACACATTTATATTATATTATACCATTACTAATGGTCTCATATCAATTCATGATATAAATTCATAGTATTGTGCAAGTATGTGGTTAAACTAACCCAAACATGAACATACCTTGATTTAATGAATGATTATGAGGTGGTTTTGTCGTAATATCATTATACCAAAAGCCTAATGAACTTATTTGTTGCTTATTATTATGATATATCATAATTTGAATTAAGTAAAATAAGAATTAATGGATATGAAAATATTACACAATTTGAATAAAAGATTATCCTCTTAGTATGCTTATTTTAAACGATTAAATTAACGATGATCATTTGTTGATCATATCATTAAATGGTTCTCTAATTTTTCAAACTAGAACCTTAATGATATCATAAAAATCATATTTATCCTTTAATATTATCCTTAGATCCATCCTTGTAAGGTGGTGAAGGAAAATAAAACACATTGCGTCGTGGAGGCGGTAGTCCGCACAAAGCACGAATAACGATTTTTCTTTTCTTAAGAGGATGGGGAAATGTGGTTAGTGTTTATTTCCATAATATAACAACATTAAATATACTATAAATATTTAATTCAACATATAATATTGGGAAAAATAAATTTTAAATGGAAAGATAAATGGAAAATATATTAGTGAAAATATTGAACTTATGTTGAGATCTTTGGGTTTCACTTAAATGATTCCTTTGAAAGGTATGTCTTTGGATAATCTCTTGTGACCAGAATCTTATGAGAGTGAGAGAGGGTTCTAGGGGAAGGAAAGAGGGAAGATCTTTAGGAGGAAACTGAATTTTTAGAGTGGTATTGAAAGGGTGGTGAGGGGGCCCTTTTATAGGTAAAAAATATGGGTTTTTCATGGAAAATAAGTTAGGTAAGGGGTGGGAATGGAATCAAATGGGTGTTAGGTGGGTTTATTGAGTTAGGTGAATTTGGTGGAGAAGTGGTAGGTGAGACATGTGAGTATGTCTTTCATACCAAACAAGGATTTCTATAAGGTGTTTGTAACCTTTTAATTATTAAAAATTCAAGATACCTCATTTATCTATTTTACCCTTATTAATCTTGATTAAAAATTAACCATTGATGATTATTTTATTACTAAAAATATAAGATGCCCCTTATAACCAAATTTAGACTTGTTGAATCCAAATTTGGGATCCATTTAACCTAATTCAATTTCTAAATATGAGAAAATTAACTTTTAAATTAAAACATAAGATATAGGAAAACTGTTTTTATAGAAAAATGTCTTTTAATATATTAAGTGTTTTTTATTCTTATTTCCCATTAAGTGTTAATTGAATGGGTGTTTATATATTTTTTTTATGTGTTTAAACATCTTATTAGATTCATGTTTCAAATGAGTGATGGCTCCACACTCCCCTGACCATTGGCGCTCTCGTGTCTCCCTCACCCTCTTCTAGGGTTTCTCCTCTTTTAGTGATGGTTCTCCCTCAAGTCGATCGGTCTCATCGTCTCTTCCCCCTTCTCAGCTGGTGGTTTTCTCATCTGTTCCTCCCAGAGTTCCTCCTCTTATGGTTTTCTTGTGGTCGAAGCCCCTTTCTCTCTCCACATCAACTCTTTCCACCTTTCCCATCATGCTAGACCCCATTTTGGTCTAGCGTGATGGTGCCTTGGTCGGCTTGGGATGGTGACGATGGAGTGTGGCTTTGGTGCTTCAATTGCTTCGGTTTTGGGGTTTTCAGGTTTGGTTGGTTGGTTGATTGATTTTTTTCATTGGTGTTATTGATGGAGGGTCTTATCTTCTACTCTTGTCTCCTGATCCTTCATGTTCTACCCCACCTGTTCTGGAATGATGGTTCTCAATGTGGCTTGGGATAGTGCAGGTGAAAGATGGATGGTGATCCCCAGGAGCTTGGTTTGTGTTGTCGTCTGTTGTTCCCTGGGTTTCTCTTTTTCCCTTCGGCTTTGTCTCTCCTTTTTCTTGGTGACTCTTGGGGTTTCTTCATTGGGGATGACAATGAAGCTCAGTATGTTCCAATGGTTGGGTGCATGCTACTACAATGGCGAAGTTTAAGGGGTCTTCTATTTTGTTTGTTCTGGTCATCGACTCTAGTGGTGATCGGGTGGTGATGACAATGGTGGTGAACTCATGAGGATGATGGCAGGCGACGTGAAATCGAATGATGCGTGTGATTTAAGGATTGAGGTCTCCTCAGGTTCCGTGTCCTTGATTATGTTTTTTGAATTTCAAATTTTGATTTTGACATCCTGTAGTAGTTTGAATCCCGCCTGGTGTTTCTGGTTGCCACTCAACCATTAAGCGGCTTCTTGAAAATCCAAAAAGATATATTTTTCAGTCAGAGTCATATTTTAAAGTAGATTAATCTAATTTATTTAGATAAAAATTATATAACTCTAATAAAATTAATTCTTTAAAAAAAACATTTTACTTTTACCGCGGTAATTAGTATTTATCCTAAGTAATTTATTTTTTATGACTAAAAATAAGTTTGACGTAATTACATAATTTGGACTTACTGATTCGAAATATCAAATCCATTTTATCAAATAAAATTAATGTGTTGGGAAAATTAATTTTAACTTTTGCGCGTATAACACCTATTTTTTAGAAAAAGCCGAAAAATTAATCTTAAGCTAATATCTTTATGATGAATTCAAAAATGAAGTTTAATTTGATAAAATCAAATTCTAACATTCAGAAATTAAACATTTAAATATACTTATGAATAAAGGATCTTTAGAGTGCACATTGTGTGATGATTCGGAATATGACATTTTCCTACTATAATAGGGTCTCGGGTATTACACATTTGCCTCAGCTCGTCTCACATAAACAAAGATGACCTCTCAAGTGCACGGCTTGTAATCGTCACAGCCTTAACGACTTCAATCATCGATTCAGGTTCTAAAGTGACACCTGCAATCATCTCTACTCATTCTCTACACACCCTCTCACTAGGGTCAACATGATGTTGGGGCACCCACTGAGGTCACCTAAGTCTCATCTCAGTTAGGACATCCTACCAGGGTCCTCTTATCTCAAACGCATATCTCGAGTCAACACCCTTCACTCGGAGGGCATAGTGACCCTCGGCAACGTCAAAGTTTCATAAAGACCACATTGGCCTCCTAAACAAGTCTCACAAGGGAGATTGACTCAAGATCGTCCCCTTTCCAAAACACTCTAGGTTGGTCTGAACACCCAACTCAACTGCCAATCTCGTCAGGGTCTATACCCACCTAGGTCATCAATGTTGCAGAAACGCTGGGAGGCACAGTGACAAATAGGTTTGCAGATGAAGAAAATAAAGTAACAGAAGAAGAAGAAGAACACAGACACAGCAATTTACATGGTTCGGGAATAATCCTTACGTCCACGAAGAAGCAGAAATATCACTATAATCGGGAGCACAATTATAGGGAGATCTCAGAGTTTCTAACACACAAAAAACCCTAGCTCAAATGAGCTAATAAAGAGGATGATGCACTGTTTCCACTAACTGCATAGAAAATCTATTGTGCTATAGTGTCGCAAACACTCAAGTCCAAGCTGCTACAGTGGCCAATGGTTGGAAGTCTGCAGAGCTACAATATCGTTGTCTCCAAAGTCTGCACTGCTACAGTGCCCTGTCGGTGTCACCCAGTAGTTGTGCCAAAGTCCGCACTATTACAGTGCTCTGTCGGTATTGTCGGTTAGAGTTGTTACAGTTCCCCAAATTTTGGTCAGGGGGGCTTCGTCCCTCAGACCCCTAGAGCAGTGGCACGTTGCCCCCTGCAACCCCAAACGAGCTCACTGCGGAGCTCGACCCGCGAGAGTTGCAGCATCATTCAAAACGGATTAGGCAATACCAATCAAACAATCAAGTCTCGATGGTGAGGAAACGCTCACCCCACGACCATCTCAATTATCACACATGGCCTACTTAGGTCAAGCACTCACTGTTCACACTCACCACTATAAGGAGGTGTTTAAGGAACATATGCTAAGGGACACTACGTTCATTCATTTTTTTTAATTCACACCCCTCATGGGGTTCCTATATCCCAAGGCATGCAACTATAATTATACTCTCGGTCATCATCAATCGAGATGTCCACCTATTACACAAGGGTCAACCATGGCCCTTGGCACTTTGTGCAATTCAATCATAGTCTTTCAATTTTAATTAAACTTAAATAATTTAAAGTGGTCCATCGCCCAAAGTGGTGAGACCACACATATCACATGCATATAAACAGAATGGATAAATATCATAGGGTGGATGCATAAGGATCATCTACCTCATTTACACAACCATTTCCTTTTCAAAGCGCAGCCTAGCAATTCTCATTCGAGCTCATTCAACTCAACCGGTCATCGCCCATCATCATGAGGCTTTGTCTCACGTCCAAATAACCAAATTAATTAATTATAATCAAATTATAATTAATTGTAATTAATTTTAAACAATTTTACAATTTAATTTTAATAGGTATAAATGCCTAAAAACTTACTAGGTCATCTCGTCGTGCCGAAATTATTGGATTTCACTATGCTCTGATAGAATTGGCGCCAAACCCTAAAACAGAATCACCCAAAATCAGCAACGATGGAGGGAAAACGATACGCAAGGGGGCGAAGAACATATCCGAAAACATTGTCAAATTGCACCCAAGATCACCTCAAATGGAGAGGAGAAAGGGGAGGGGGAGGTCTGGGTAAGACCCTTCCCGCGTGTGCAACTCTATCCAGATCAAAAGGGGTCGAGCCCCATTTTAAAAAGAAAAAAGAAAAAAGAAGTTTGAACTGTTCACAATGTGTCTTTCACGCCATGAAAGGTTGTTGGTTTGGTTTTTCAACAACTCCACTTGTTTGTTCCTCTTTCGATGTTTACCCAAACCCCCGAGTCACCACCTTAGCCTTGAATCATTTCCAAAAAAGCCTCTTAGGGATGTCCAAACTCTTAGAAACTCATTCTGAGTCCCGAGTCCCAAAGCGAAACATCCATCAAATTAAAATTTTAAATTCCTCTTGAATTTTATAACCGGTCTAAACATGGGGTATTGCAGAAGATATCTCCAAAACTAGAAAGCCCAGCAACACACACACCACCCCGACCACGTATCTTCCGACAACTCAAGGAATGCTCATATAGCATACACACAAAGCGAAACAGGCAATGAAATGAAAACAAAGCAAAACAAAGGAACGCGAAGAATTAATGTTATTCAGACTATGTCCTAATCCATGGGAAACAATGCCTTCACAAGGGAGATAAACAAGAGAGATTACAATGGAAGATCCACTTCAAAGCACAAGATGACAGAAGCTTTAGCTCAAGTAATGACTCACCACACACACACAGTATAAGTGACCTCAGCCCCTACATATGTAGTAGCTATCTTCTGGTAATCTCAATTCCAGCGCCAAACAATCCTCACAAAGGGAGGGTCTTGTGGCTCTGATCTTTGTCAACTAGATCACCTGGTGCACAGTGTCTGCTTCCAAAGACTCCAAGAAACACCTATGCAGCACCTCACCATCACCACCAACTTGTGTTAGCTTCCAAAAGAACTCATCCTCCAGATAGCTGCATCCTACGATACTTGAATCATAGTCACTACCGCTATGTTCCTTTCACTTGGTTCTGAGAACTGTCACCACATCCTGCTATGTTCCTTTCACTTGGTTCTAAGAACTATCACCACATATGGTAAAACTATAGATCAATGGAAGTTGCGCCTTTACGACAACTTCAATACTTGGCCGAAAAATGGCTTCTCACATCAAGCCTAACACTAAAGAGGGGGATATTGATACAATGGAAGCCCAGCACTAACTGAAAAATGGCTCCTCACATCAATGGAAGTTGCGCCTTGTCTTTACTTTTTTTTTTTATCTTACCTGTGTGTTGCCCCAGCCCGGGGGATTGTTGGGCTTGCCCCAGGGTCGGCCCTGCTTGGATGGGGGTCGGTCAAGTTCAACCATCTACCATAATTTTGGTGCATGGAGCAGTTAATTTTGCTGCTGCGACTGCAGTCACAAAGGCCATAATAGTTATTGGATCCCAGGAACAGTGTGTGACTACTTTGATACCATTTCAATCGAGACAATCAAAGGACAAGAAGCCTATTCTAGATGAAGAGGGTTTCGTCCCTGTGGTATGGACAAAGCAACGACTATTATGCAGGAATGCAATTGTGAGGTGAGGAACTAGCTGCTAAAAGACATTTTCATTAGACCACATTTGGAAGAGGCTGATACTGATAAGCTTAAGTGCAAGTTAATGAGATGCAATAGTCCATGAATCAGATTTCTTTGGGCGCCCCGGCCAATCACCTCAAAGACCGAGGCCGACGGTGCGGCCGTCCCTCCGTCTGAGTCCAGCAGTGTACTGCTTCTCCAGATCCAGCTGCACTTCCTTCTGCTTCTCCGCACCCTGCCCATCCCCTTTCTTCACCTCCCCCTTCACGCCCTGCAATCGCCCACACCCAACCTCAGGCTCTAAAAACGTCAGTAAGATCAAAATCAACCAATTTAATTTAATTATTTAAAAAAAAAACAGATCAAAATTACCATGAGTTTGTTGAATTTTTCCTGCCGTTCAGGATCCCCGAACATGCTTCCATCCCAACGCTCCTCAGCAGGGCTGCTCTTCTTGTTCCCCCACAGCAATTTTTTCTTTTGCTCCGTAGACATGCACCCCACCCCGCTCAGGTTCCTATTAACTAATTCCGCAGCCTTCATCGCAGCAACCTTTGCAGCGTCCACGTCATTACCCGAACCTACAAAGCGCCCACATTTCACCACTTTGCCGATAATAAAACTGTAAAATCAAGTTAAAAACAACTACCATCCTTCCCAGTATCAATGCCCTCATTTGCGCTGCACAGCTTCATTTTCTTGCTCGAAGATTCTTCCCTCTCCTTGTCCCTCTCATCGTATGTCTTCTTATTCTCTCTGCTATATTTTTGGCCGTCAAGCTCTTTCAAGTGATTCTGTTCCCTTGAAGCTGTCCCTCTACATTCTCCATGAGAAGCTGCAAGGTCGCTTCTGTAATTCCCCAAACTTCTATGATGATCTCTTCTCCGATCTATGTATCTATATTTCTGATGATATGGTGATGATGATGCATCATGTTTATCAGGGGCATGCCTGTCCATTTTTCTCAGATAAGATGATCTCTGAAAATCATCACGCCGATCATGCCTAACATAACCCTCATGCTTCTTGTATCCATGGGAGCTCCTCGCAGGCTGCCGATCAGATTGTCGGTACAAATCACTGTCCCTTCTGTAATGTTTTTGACCTAAATCTGCATCTGATTCCCTTCCACCATCCTTCCTTTTTTGTCTATGGTCATGTGTTCTGGAATCAGGTTCCTCTAAGGATACTGGACTCGTGCTACGCCCTCTGCCCTGACTCCCTGCAAATACATTAAAAAACACCTCACTATATCCCAAAACACCATCTTTGTAAGTGGGCTTTTTCTTATTCAAACCAACAAGCTTGATGATTAAATAATAAGCTAAAGATATTTACAACTTGTGGATACAAATCAACATATCACTCTTCAAGTGAGGAGCAAATGAATAAGAGACTACAGGCAAAGAAAGCCCGGCATGTGTCAAGTTAAAACCAATCAAAAAATAAATTTTAAACGCATTATTTTATTTTTTGTTCCCAAAATAAGTTATAAAGAGTTGCACACTCGGGATGTGAAGTCAAAACTCTCAAGTCACTCACCCAAACCGGTGACCTGGGTTTTTAGGCACACCCAGTCCAACCCAAACCTTTTAAAAATTATAATACAATAAAATTTTAATTTATTTTTGAAATTGAAATATTATAAAATTAATAAAAACAGATTACATGGCTGAGATTCAATTGGATTTGGGATTGAGTGATGGGTAGAGCCACTCAAGTCACTCGACCCTAAATCACAAGTTCCGGCCCACAGCCAGGCCTTCTCCAAAAATGTCACCGCAACCAATTATGATAGGGATGTGGGGGCTTGGCTGTCTGAGTGGGGTCCTGGGTTTATTACTGCTTGGGGGCAATTTTGCAATTCCAGCTTGGTGGTTGGACATGTAGGAGTAGGTGGGGGGATTAATAAATACGGGATGAGAGTTGTAAGTAGGGTAGGGTAGACATTTGGTTTCAGCTGCTGCTGAAGTGGAGGCTCCAGCCTTGGCTCCGTTGGATTCCAGTGGAGAGTCTTCTCCTCCTCTCCCTCTCTTGATTCTGCTGTAATCTCAAAGGTTGTGGATATTAGTACTCCATAGTTATCAAATTACCAGTCCGCACTTGAGTTCTGCCCAACCTCAATAAATGTCACTCCGGCCGTAGGGCGAGCTTAGCCCAACAAGCTATTTTTACACGGCCAGTATCCACTTCTTCAAATTCAATGCATTGGTTCAACATTCAACTAAATATTAAATTACACAATCTTTAAAATAAATTAAAAGTACATTATTTATTATCAAAAAAGCAAGTTTACATGTAAAACAAATTTATTAGAAGTTATCAAGGAAAAAAAACACAGTGAACAAATAGTCAATAGCGGGCAATATGTGTTTAATTACTCATATCCAATGAATCTACTACATAAAGGTTTGGTGTGAAATCAAGCCTAGAAATGTGCTTTGTCGGAATTTTTTTAAAAAATTATTGGGTTCATGATTTAAATTGACCAAAGCTCATGATCGTCTATAAATTTAAGTGCGGCAAAAAAAAAAAACAAGTTGGTTATTATCAGCAAAACCTCAGAAATTCAATAAAAGCGGGAATGAAACAAGTATTGAATGACATTATAAAACTATACTGAATATACCGCAAACTAAACATCAGCCACTAACAAACACCATTCATCTGACAAAACAAGCCCTACACCTTCTAGGGCCCTTCTACTTCTATAAACACCCATGTGTTGAGTCTGTGACCTTAAATCATTATGGGGACAAAAGATGAAATACTCTTCTTTACCCAAAACAACCTGGACTAGTTCAAGGTATGGCGAGTTTCAAGCATTCAAAATACATCAATTCTTCAACAACTTGGCACAAAATGCCAACTTTTTTACCCAAAATGTAGATGAAAGATGAGAAACAAGAACATATTTCACCATATCATGGTTGATTTTAATGGAATTTGATATATTTTAAAAATAACAAAATAATTGGAGATTCAGTATGTTGATTTCTCTATAAAGAATTGCTAAATTTGTATTCAAGTCAAGTGCACACAAACTAAAGTTGCTAATTTATGTAAAGGGTGAATTTAAGCATTTATATGAATAGGTGAAAGGTTACAACTTCTGCAGAGTTCAGCCCACTAAGTGATACACAGCAACAACTTCCAAAGGGTTTCACCTACTGAATAGCGTCAGACTAAAAACTCAAGATTATATTATTATATTTTATTTCCTTATTTAGTTTCATTATACTACATCATAATGTTAAGGAATGAAAGGATGTTCTATAAAACAAATATGGCAATTAAAATTTAGTGTTCCCATTAGTCGATATAGATGGAACGCCGAAGATTTTGATTATCAAATTAAATTGCTACTAAAAAGTTTGGCAGAGATCCCTTTTCCTTCAGGATTGCTCGGCCAAGTGATGTGAATTCACAACTTTCATAAGAATCAACCAGCCAACCAAATACCGTGATACAACAACATAAATAGGATTTTCCTTACAGCATTTTACATCACTTATCACAGATAAATGAAAAAAGTGAAGTTTAGTTCATTTTCAAGAAAACACTTACACCTTAATTTTTTAAAATAAGACTTATGTAACATAAAAATTATTTATCCAATAACTAATCTGTAAACATTGATGCAGAACATGCAATAAATGGTAAGTGTCAAGAGTAATTTTTTGCAATTGTCATCAAAAGGCAACCCAAGTATCATGAGGCTAATGTCACAACCTGACATTTTTGGGGGTCTTGCCCCACAACAGCTAAAGCATCAACAACATTGTTCTCAAGATTTGTCCCATTATAAGAGATAAGATTGTCCCAACAATGAATAAGAGCATGTGTCTTGGATTGTCATGACACCAAACTAGTTGGAAGTTGGGCTCACTCTCCTAACGATTCTATTGCAGGACGAAACTAGTGAATTTCTCATCCTTTGGAAGGGCTGGAACGCTCATCCTCACCCAGATGGACAGGAGTGGCGGTGTCACATGGGCAATCCGCTATGCTTACATTCGGCCCGTGACAAGTGGTATCAGAGCTAACATGCCCTGTGATAGTGTGGAATGTTAGTGATTGAGCCATGGTTGAGAGAGCAGCACTTCCCAGCCAATCATGGGGGTGACATGGCAATGCAGGTTACGCTCAAATGAGGATACCAAAGGCAAAACGCCACGATGGACAGTTGATTTTGGATGACATCCATGGTTTAGAGAACCACCTAAATTAAAGGTGGGCAATGGAGCCAATGACAAGGAATGGGCGCCCCTTTAACCACGAATGACAATCACTTGGATGCAGATCATTTCGTAGACATGCTTAGGCCCACGAGCCTGGCATGCGGGCATGCATGAAACGATGTTGGTCACAACGCGACATTTTTGGATGTCTTCCCCACACCAACTGAAACATCAATGGCACGGTTCACATAATTTGTCCCATAATAAAATATGAAAGTTGTCATGACAATGAGGAAGAGTGTGTCTTGTATTATCAGGGCACCACACTGGTTGGAAGTTGACGTCACATCACTCTCCTGATTATTGTCTGGTTGGAAGAAACCAGTAAACCACTTATCCTTTGAAAGGGTTGGAAGGTTCGCTGATTATGTCTCCAGTAACTGGATGCTCCAGTGGAGATTTTTAGGCCAAGTTCCACTGGAACTTTGGCTTGAATCCTCAACCCAATGGACAAGGGTGGGGCTGCCTACATTGTCCTGAAACGTCCAGCCAGTGACATGACAGGCTGTGGAATGCTAATGGTTAAGCACTCGTGGTGGGAGAAACAGTTCCCGGGATGTCATGGGGGTTGACATGACAATGGAGGTTGTGCTCAAATGAGAATGCCAGAGGCAAAATACCATAAAAAATGGTTGGTTTTGAATGAGATCCATGGTTTGCGTGCAAATTGTGATTTGCATGCATAAAAGGATATATCATTTTATACTGCCTATGTTTACAGTTATGGCTGGACAGTTCGACCATCCACAATGCTATCATTTAAGGAGTCGTTACATAATATGTAATGGAACGGGAGTTCATCATTCATGCATTCATGCATTCATGCATGAGTTGCCCGAAGCAACATTTACTCATGCGTTATAAACGCTTAAGTAAATGTGACAGCCCAAGAAGCGCCCTTGTGGCTTACAAAAACACTGCCATGCGATGGCAGGGTGTATATAGTATTCTTTATACACTTGGACGAACTTGTGGAAAACCCAAAGCTCTCTTCATATATCTCCTTTGTTTGAGGCACTAACATGCCGTGGAGAGAGAGTGGATCTCATCCGAACGTTAGATGATTCGGTTCAACCCATGGATACGCTACAAAGAGGGGATGCCCTTTGGCTATCCTTGATGATCTTTATCAAACCATATGATGATGATGAAGATGTTGCAGATGCTTCTTTGATGAATGGTACGCATGTTTGCAGCAGTTTCTTCATTTCAGTTTATACGCAGTTTTCATATGCATGGGATTTAAATCATTCCCGTTGCTTCTAATAATTGTTATTAGAATCGTTTGATTCCCAACAGTGGTATCAAAGTCATCTCATGCGCTGGATTTATGAAATCTTGCATGAAATGAAGAAAACGAAAAAATAGCATCGTTTCGGGTTTCAGGAAATTCTGGATAAAATGAATTATCATTACACAAAAGAGTTCTGCGTAAAGGTCGTTGTTGTTTTACCGTTACGTAGAGCGGCCTACGTAAGGATTCGTCCATTTTATCCTTACGTGGAGCGGTCTGCATAAGGGTTATCTCTAACTACTTTTATGTAGAAAAGTTCTATGTAAACATCATTTGCTATTCAACTTTTACATAAGGGGTCTACGTAAAGGTCGGGGTACGTAGATGGGTCTGCGTAAAGGTCAGGGTATGTAGATGGGTCTACATAAAGATCAGGGTATGTAGATGGGTCTACATAAAGGTAATCCCCGTTTACCTTCACGCAAAAGGTACAGCATAAAGGTCATGATATTGTACCTTTACGCACTGGGGGTGTACGTAAAGGTAATCATTTATACCTTTACGTAATGGACCTACGTAAAGGTCGTTTCTGTATTACCTTTACGCATGAGGTAAATCCCATGCTACCCTTACGTGAAGGAGGTTGCATAAAGGTAATCTTTGTGTTACCTTTACGCAGAAGAAAACTCTTGTGTTACCTTTACGCGGGTGCCCTACGTAAAGGTGAAGGATTTTACCGTTGGGCAGATGGCCCTGCGCAAGGGTAAAGAAAAACTTAAAAAAATTATATTTTGTTAAGTTTGCTTATATTATAAATTGTTTATAAATTATAATAAAAGGTATTTTGGGAATATTTATTAATTAATAAAATGTTTATTAATTAATTAATTATAAACGGGTTTATAATTAATTAATTAATGTTTATGAAATATTTATTAATAAATATTCCTTAAATATTAAGAGCTAATTAATTAACAAACATTTTATTACTAGGGTAACTTTAATGACTAATTCAGTTATTAAAAGAGGAAGAGGTAGACCTAAAAGGGCTTTTAAACAAATCATTCAAGATGATCTTGTTTTAAATGATTTCAATGAAAATAGTCTTTAATAGAACTAATTTGCGACGTTTGATCCATACAGCCGACCTCATTTAATTGCGTTTAAGAATTGTTTGTTGTTGTTGTTGATTAAGAATTAATATTTAAAATAGCTTTAAATTATGAATTGTTCATAATAAATTATTTTTGAATTGTTCAAAATTAATAAGGCCATATTTAAAATGCCAAGTAAATGACATTTAGATTATGTAAAATATTTACATAATAGAAATTGGATTATAAAATTGTTTATAATTCATGGTAACATCATATATTTAAAATAAAATGTCATATAATGATGAAAATGAAATGTTCGTATTAAAATGAATATAAAGAGTTGTATTCATAATTATGGAAGCTAAAATTATAAATGTTGTTATATTTAGGTTTTGGTTTATAAATAGTTCATAAATGGTTATCTCATGATTAAATATTTGAATTGTTCATTTATTTAAATGTTATTCCATGTTATATTCATAATTATAAATTGTTTATATTATAAATGGCGTTTTTCCTAGTTTAACTGTTAAACTGCTTCTAGGAAGTAGAGTATTGCATTCTCATGTTAAGAATGACTTCATAATTTTAATTTTTCATCTACCTTGACCAAGGTTTGTAGCCCCACGGGCGCAAGCCTAGTGGTTGCGTCCCTATGGTGGTGTTTGGGAGGTCTCGATTTCGAGCCTCCCCATGCACATGTAGTGTAGATTTCAGTTGTTCCCCCCCCCCTCCCCGCACCGATGTAATATATCTTGACCTAGGTTTATAATTGAAGTTATGAACTTAAATTTAGTCGTTGAATATGATTTATGCATATTATGTTTTAGAGTTATGATGAATTAGATTCTCTTGAGTAAAGTCGTCCCGGAGAGGGGGACTTAGGGTTGGACTACCTATCAGCCTGGAGGCTTACGCCTTGTTTAGAAAGGTGAATGGGGTTGGTTATTTGTCGTTATGCGCTTAATCATGTGGAGATTCTCAATCTCATAGGACTCTATGCCTTTACATGAATGTTCATATACCTTGTAGCATGTTCCATGGATTATAAATAAAAGGGATTATTTTATAATCACGAAAAAAGGAAATTTGTAAAGTGTGTAAATTACATAAATAAATCCGGAATATAAAATTGTTTATATTTTAAATTATGGATTGTTCATAATAAATTACTTTTGAATTGTTCAAAATTAATAAGACCTTATTTAAAATGCTAAGTATATGATATTTCGATTATGTAAAATATTTACATAATATAAATCGGAGGGGATTGGGGCGTGGTCGCGGGGTCAAGTCCCCGGGCCAGTGATTTAAATGTATTTTCTTCCTTGCGTGTGTGCCGCTTTCGCGGTTGTACCCAATTTTTTTAAATTGGATTATGAAATTGTTTATAATTCATGGTAACATCATATATTTAAAATAAAATGTTATATAACGATGAATATGAAATGTTCATATTAAAATAAATAGAGTTGTATTCATAATTATGGAATGTCCATAATGTAAAGCTAAAATTATAAAAGCGTTTATATTTAGCTTTTAAAAGGTGCGTTTATATTTAGCGTTTATATTTAGCTTTTAGTTTATGAAGAGTTCATAAATGGTTATCTCATGTTTAAATATTTGAATTGTTCATTTATTTATAGATTATTCCATGTTATATTCGTAATTATAAGCTGTTTATATTATGAATGGAGATTACCCTAGTTTAATTGTTAAACTAGTTTTAGGAAATAGTCTTGCATTCTCATGTTAGGAATGACTTCATAATAACTTCAATATGGTTTGAACATATTGATTTAGTGGAGGGAATAGGATTCCAAACTAAATCACTATAAGCATGCATACAAAGGAAATAGCATGAGATGAAATGGTGAGATTAATCCTCTCAAAATACTGTATTAAGTTCCATCTAAAACGACACTTGTCAAGACCTCGATCACCCAACTAGATAGGTCATGCTAAAGTTGGGTGCTCCTGGATTATCTAGTGCAAGGCAAGCAAGTAATAGGTGGCTCTGGATTGTCCTGCTAGGTAGATCATGCTAAAGTTGGGTGCCCCTGATTGTCTTTTATTAGCTTGTTTTTGGTGTTCGCTTTGGGTTACACTAGTCAAGAGACCCTAATAGGATTAGGTTACCGAAGAAATAAAGTTGAGTATATCCATAAGATGGATTTGGATAAAGAGTTACCCACTCAACCATCCAAGAGTCACAATTGTTGTGATTGGGATGATTTTCTGCCTAAATAGCTAAGTGATGAGGGAAATGCTAAAGTGGCCCGTGAAATGTGGATCTTTGTTCAGTAAATGGATATGATGTAAGGAGTCATCATTTTAGTGGGAGTCCATTTAATAAAAGTCTTCATTAAATGGTTAATAAAACATGATGCTCATTTGATAAAAGCTTTTGTTATAGAATAATAGCATCATCATCATCAAACTAAACTTTAATAATAGTCCATGGAAGTTGAAGCTTGATGTAACTTACTCCCGAGACGAAGTTCTTAAGTTAGACTTCTAACTTTAAAAGTTCTTAAAGTACCCAGAAATATTCTATGTGTTAGAGCAAATACCTATCCCTATGTAATCAAGTGTTGAAGTTATTCAACATAGAAATCTAAATCCTTATGGAAGCATATTATGATTCACTTAAGGTTTCAAAAGCATTGGATGCAAAATGACCAAAGGAATCTTAGGCCTTGTTTGGTAGGATGGAAAAGTTTTTGATGGAAAAGGAAAGGGAAATGGAATACGAAGTATAATGGAAATGAGGTTTAAAATGATGCTTGGTATATCCAGAAAAGCAAAGGGGGAACGGTGAAAAAAATAATGTTAAAAATTGAAATTAAAAATAAAAAAGCATTGATGCCCCTGCAAATCCTTCAGCATGTTGCACCTCATTGTCCCAGCACCCCGTCGTCCTAGCTCCCCCTCCATCACAGGCCCCATTGCCACAGCTTGTCCATCATAGCCCTTGTCATCATCACAACCCCACGTCCCAACCCCAGGCCATCATCGCAGTTCCCCCTCCATCGCAACCCCTGGCCATCGTCACAGGCCCCTGCAATTGTCGCAACCCCGAGTCATCGTCGTAGGCCCCTGACCATTGATGTAGCTCCCCCTCCATTTGCAAATACATCATCCCACAACCAGCCTTCAAGTCTTCAATAGGGGCACTCCTCGTTGCAGTCCGGTGTCGGGGATCGTCGATGTGGGCTTGGGCTCGTCGATAGTCGTAGGCCGGGTCACGGTGTCGGATAAGGAGGGTGCACTTGTGATGTGTCGGCGATAGTTTGCAGGGCATCGTTACAAGGCACAGTTGCAAGGAATTTTTGTAAGGGCACCAATGGACGTCGACGCAGCGGAGGAAGATAAAGATGGTGATGGGAGGTTGGGAGGTTGCGAAGACAAGGCACAGTTGCAGGGAATGGTCACAGGGGCGTCAATAGACGTCGCCGCAGGAGAGACCGTGTCACGAACCGGATCTGGTCGCCACCATTAATGGCACCAAACCCAGCCCGTGGCAAGACCCGAAGGGCATTCCCTATCCCCACGGGCTGGCACAAGTGCCCGGGTATAAAACAATATGATTTGGGAACGATTTACCCGAGTATGAAAGCATAAAACAAATAAAACAATCAATAATAAGAATCTGAAATTTCCATACTAAACCATTCTTAACAAAACCAGATCTGAATACATATGTTTAAAGACACTACAAGTGGTCCAAATACAAATAATGACAACATCAAGACATCCCCAATCACTTCACGCAACAAGGGTGTCATCACCCGCAAGCCTTCTCCACAACTCTGCCCCAACGATGGGGACTAACACCCTGAAGCGCCATCACCCTTAGCCTTCCCTTTACCTGAGTCAAGCATAAGAAGTTCTACTTACACCCAAGGGGTGTAAGTAGGGTGTGAGCCTAAGCCCAATAGGATACCACCAGAAGATTCCAAAGGGGATGCAATACAATGGGAACAAAACTAGCAATTTTAACACACAAGGTGAAACAATGTTAAAAATTTCAAGAAAAGAAACTTTCAAATGAGAACAGTTTTCAATCCAAGAATTTCAGAATGATAACCAATTAAATAAACATGTGAGCTACTGTAAAGTACTGCCAAAAGATCCCACAACAAGGGTAAATACTACAATTCTAATGAGCACAAAAATTGGGAACACCCCTAGGCAACTAGATAGTCTCGGGCCCTATGTACCTCGTACCTCGGTGTAAAGTATCCAAGTCACAATCCTTTCCCGTGCACGAGCCACTAGTAGGGAACAAACCCATAACCTAGTGGTCCCCAAATAACATCCACATAGTTCAGTTAGTGTTGTCGTTATCCATTTGCTCAGTGAAACAGGGACACAACCCATCCGGTCCACTAGCCGTACTAGTACATATCCGCCCACCTAAGTACCCGGGATTCCCCCTTTTGTGCTCAAACAATTTCAGCAAACAACACACATACTTTTTCATGTAAAGTATCTCTACTGGTCACAAACAAATAGTACAGTAGCTACACACATTTTATATCATTTGAAACAGTCAATAAAATATTTTGATCTTCAATAAAACAACCTCTCCAAACATCACATTGTTTTGCACCCAAAACTCTTTAAAATATCCACTTTTCACAGTATGTGAAAACTTGTAAGTCATCAAAACAAAATTTCAGTTCAACACAATTTAATAAAACCAAAAATTCAGTTATGGGGCAGCCCAATGTGAACCAAGAAATTATATATTTTAAAAACCACCATTTTCACACCAACATGGCACTTAATGCCCATTTGCTTCTCAAACACAATTTAAACAAACTTTTGCAGCCACAACCAAAAAGAATAAATATTTAAAACATTATTTTAATTCCTAATACAGTTCAATAAAATCAACTATGTAATTAGAGTTCATCCCAAAATGAACCAATAAAAGACTTGCATGAAAAACCCTCAATTTCAACAAAAATTGTAACATAAAATTCATTTGCATTGTAAATGAAACTAAAACAAATTTTTACAGAATCATTAAAATCCAATAAGCATTAATTCACCCTCAACACAGCAAGCAAATTCCCAAAGAATTGCACACACAATGGAATCACCTACCAAAAGATTCAAGAACCGCAAATCCTAGTGCGGAACTTCAACCGCACGACCACCGCGCCACAAGGAAGTGATATCAAACCTAAAACCAGAGGATTGAACCATGAAACCCAAAATGAAACCCTAAGCACGAAGCCCTAGCTTCTGGAAATTTGGGGATTCAAGAAAAAAAAAAGATAAATCTCAAGGAAAAGGAGAGAACTAGAAGGATAGTCACTTACTTGAGAAAACTGGACGTTTTTAGAAACCAGAGAAGTTAGGCCCTAATTCGCGACAGATGCGATCTCCAAAGAGGGGGAAACGAAGCTGGGGGTGCGGCCAGGTACAGTGGGAGAAGGTGAGAGGTGGAATCACCGAAAAAGAATAAAAATTGAATATTTTATGAAATAATTACAAAACAATTTTAAAACTGGAAATGGGCTTTCGGGTTGGCCCAATACCTAACTTGATCACCCAAATCCAAGATGCAAATGAATTTTTAAGGGGGAAAAAATTCATTGGTGGTTTTAATAGTTAAATTAAGGTCATTTTGGAAGTTGAATGAGTTAAAAATGTTGAAAAACGTGGGAGTTATTAAACAAACAAAATTTATTGTCAAAACTGGAAACGGGCTCTCGAGTTGACCCAAATTATGGAAACCCACCATTTCCTTCAAAAATGCATTGAAAACCCCCAAAAAAGCAATAATGTAAATTAAATACAAAAATACCTTTAAAATATGTCATGTATGTGACAGACCGGCAGAGAAGGAGATGGGAGGTTGGTGGTCGCCAAGCCGAGGGAAGAAGAAGAAGAAACCGATAGCAGGCGGACCATTGATCATCGGTGCAAGAGAAGGGGAAGGTATTGAGGAAGGATGACATCATCCAAAATTTTCGTTTCCATCGTCAGGGTAGTTGTTCCACCCAATTTTGGGAGGAAGCCTGATTCCAACATACGATGGAATTGGGGATTCGATGGAACCGGTATTCCAGCATACCAAACGCACAAAAACTAGGATTTCGTTTCCCTTTCCTCTTCCCGATCCCCATTTCCTTCATGCCAAACAAGGCCTTAGTATTCACGCATATGCTCAATATGATTGGGTACGTCAATAATTTAAGGAATTTTAGTCCCATATACTCAATATGATTGGGTAAGTCAAAAAAGAATTAAAGAATGGAGCTTGAAGTAATGGAGCAAAGGAGTTGGTGCATTGATAACTTGGATGCTTCAAGCTTGGATGAACTTGTCATAAGATGTGAATTATCTCATGTTGCTCTTAAGGAGAGCATGTAAACAATTATTGTTTAATAAAATGAGATAGGTGTTTTTAATACATGTAGTTTATTTAATTTTATAACATGTTTTAAAGGGGGGCTAAAATGGCTTGTTCTGGTTGGAGAATTCATCCTATTGTCGTTTATAACTAGGTTCCAAGTGTTGTATGGCCAGTATTAGTGGTTGAAAGTTCAAACTGCGAGAAGAAAAGTTTATTGAAAAGTTAAACAATGTTTCTTCAAGAAACTAGTAAGGTCATTGAAACCTAGGATTGTCGAGAAGGAGTAATAATTCCATGTGATGGATTATCGAGATACCTAAAAGAGCTTTACAAAACTCCATGTATAGAGCTTGTAATTTGCATTCAAATGATGAACCAAAGAGTTGCTACAACATATATTTGACTTTAAAAGAATTCATCAAGCACAGGTGATTCTAAATAAAGGATGTGTATCTTCATCTTATTTCTCTTATATGATAAGAATAATTGTTAGAGTTGTTATGAACAACATGAGATGATTAATTTGCCCCCAATGGCGTAACATAGTGGTTACACCTTTGAGGGGTCTCGCGGAAGGTCTCGGGTTCGAGTCTCCCCGAGTACTTGGAGGTGTCGTAGATTTTCTTTGTTTCTTTGTATCCCCTTCCCCCAACCTGTTGTAACATGAAATGATTAATTATATACAAATGGTTTATGATTCATCAAAATCTATAACAAAATTTTGAAAAGGATAAAAGTGTTTATCCATGATAAAATGTTCATCCAGTTTGTTAAAATATGATGGAATGTGATTCTCACCCATCATTGGAATATTTTAACAGTCTATTTTTCAAAGGAAAATATTCCAAACACATAGAATACCATATATGATATGAAAATAATAGTTTATTTGTTACATGTTCCTCCAACTAAAAGAAAATATATGTTATTTCCTAAACACAAAATAGTTTGTGTATCTTAACAAGATGTTCTGAAAAGAATATAACGCCTAAGAGACTAGTGGGGGTATGTTTGAACTTAGAGAAGTCCAAACTTAACAAATAAAATATAATATCAATCTAAGACTAAAGTGTTTTTCGCTTAATACACTAAAAGGAGTTTAAGATGTGTGATGGTAAAGAAAAAAAGTGAAGGGTTACATTTAATTACCATTACAGGTGAATAACACTATTTCCTGAAGGATTGTACCAGTCAAATTACAAAGTAAATTACACTTGGCATCCTAAGAGTTTAGGATATGATGGTAAAGAGAAATGTAAAGAGTTAAATTAGTTATCGTAACAGTGGATATCACTATATCCTAAAAGAGTTTGGGGTATTACGGTAAAGAGAAATGTAAAGAGTTTCATTTATTGTTGTAACAAAATGCATATCACTATCCTAGAAGTGTTTAGGATGTACCGGTAAACAATAATGTAAGTAGTTACATTATTTCAAGGAAAGTTTGATGGAAATGGTTCCAAGGATGATGATGATGAACTTAGAAAAAGTTTTAACGGAAACAAAAGTTAACATCATAACATTTGATGTTATGAAGGAGTTTGAATATGGTCAAAGAGTTGAAAGTCAAATATATATGATTTCTAGATCTCGTTATTATTCAAACTTGTTTTCTTCATAGATGTTACTCACTAAAAAGTTTAGTGGGCGGGTTTTATCATATGGTCACATAGAGATGTGACAAGAATTACATGTGATGTAATAAGTTAACAAAACCCCTGAAAGTGCAGCATACATAAGGTTGATGCCAATTTATCGTATGTGATATGATAGATAGGTGCTTATGTTGGGTTTGTTAAGAATTCTTAAGAGTTAAAGAATATGAAAATATATCATTTATGAGGCAATCGCCGTATATAGATATACATTTTGTGAATTGTAATGATAATTGACTTCTAAGTACGACTTTGAGTTATCTATAACTGATGTTCATCATGGAGCATTATAGGTTATGACGAAATGTAAGGTTAGCATGAGTATGATTCCTAGTATAGAGATACATAATATGATCATGAGGCACAGAACAAAGAATAGAATTCTTTATGCGCATTGGATGACCCATTAAATATACCATGTGGAGTGTCATACAGATGTTTTTGGTATACTAGTGGTGCATGAATCATATCTGAGTCTCCATTATTTGAGGTTGGCGAGAAACCTAGCATGAAAACCTCCATACTTTGATACCCTACTTACACAAGTCTACATATTGACTTAGCTAATACAGGGTAGTTGGGTAAGTTGTTGATCATGTCATCGATTAGAGCTCAACCAAGACGGGATTTGTCCTCTGGTATGATGAGTAAGACATTTGGACCCTCGATTGAGATGGATGGAGTGTGTGGTCACACCTAGATAGTAAGTATGATGTGTTTATCTATTCGGATAAGGATCATGTGATGTACTTATCCATAGGGGTGAATAACGTGATGTCTTCACCGACCAATACAGTTTATACTCTGAGAATCGAGAACATATGAATTGGCTATATGGGATTGACATGTTTGGTGTCTCATGGTCACTTGATGTCTTGAACAAAGGAAAAATATGAGAATGCATGTTTGCATATGATGCGGATTGATGGACACAGGTAAAGAGATACATGTGTTTGATGGAGATCACATCAGATCCCGTTATAGCTTAAGTAGCATTGACATTTTGCTAGAGTCCGCTCTTTGCTTACATATATTGATCCGGAGATTCATATATTTGTTATGAACGCAATAAAGGCTCGTGGGGTCACACTTTGCAGTTGACTGAATGGGGATTGAGTTTGACTCGATTAGCCTCTAAAATTGTTTTAAAGTTATCCAAAAAGTGTTTTAGATGGGTATTCACAAGGTATTACATACGATGTGATGTAAGGTGGAGGAAATGATAGCTTTCCAAAAATGTTTCGGAAGATATACAAAAGATGCTTTGGATATGACTTCACAAGTTATTGCATATGACTTCACAAGTTATTGCATATGATACAATATAAGATGAAATGACACAGAGTCTATTAAGCTTTAGTACAAGTGGGAGATTGAAGTGCATATGCCCTAAAGCCTTATATATATATATGAGTTATATTTTACGATATGCATGCAAATTGTGATTTGCATGCATAAAAGGGTATATTGTTTTACACTGCCTGTGTTTACGGTTATGATCGAGCAGCTCGATCATCCACAATGCTATCATTTAAGGAACCGTCACATAAGATGTAAGGGATCAGGAGTTCATCATCATTCATGCATTTATGAATGAGTTGGCCGAAGCAACATATACTCATGTGGTTATAAACACATGTAAATACAACAGCCCAAGAAGCATCCTTGTAGCTTATAAAAACACCGCTATGCGATGGCAGAGTGTAAAAGCATTCAATATACACTTGGCCTAACTTATGGAAAACCCAAATCCTCCATATATCTCTTTTGTGTTTGAGGCACTAGCATGGCGTGGAGATAGTGGATCCCATCCAAACGTCGGATGATTCGGCTCGACCTGTGGATACACTATGGAGAGGGAGTGTCCTTCGACTGCCCTTGGTAATCTTCATCAATCCATATGATGGTGAAGAAGATGTTGCAAATGCTGCTTCGATGAACGGTACGCATGTTTACAATGGTTTATTCATTTCAATTTATACACATTTTTCATATTTCATGCATGGGAGATTCTGGATAAGGGATTTAAATCATTTCAGTTGCTTCTAATAATTGTTATTAGACTCGTTCCATTCCCAACAGGGTGGACTATAGAACCAATGGCAAGGAATAAGTGCCCCCTTTGACTAAGAATGACACCTAGTTGGTTGAAATCAAATCATTTCACAAACATGTCTGAGACCCCGATCTTGCCATGCACGAGAGCATGCAAGAAACGATGGTGGGAGTTGTCACAACCCGACATTTTTTGGGGTCTTGTCCCGCGCCAACTGGAGCATCAAAAGTGCAATTCACTCGGTTTTCTCCATTATAAGATATGGGAGTTACCCCGATAATGAAAAGTGTGTCTTGGATTGTATGACACCAGAGTTGGTGTCACTCTCAGAACGAGTCTATGGAAGGATGAAACCAATGAACCCCCCTCATCCTTTGAAAGAGTTTGAAGGTGCCACACAGGCAATTTGTTGTACTGTGTAGAATTATAAAAAAAGATGACCCGACCCCCCCAAAGTGTTCTCTCTAAAGGAGCCCTTGGGGTTATTTTATAACAAATAATAAAGACCACACCGGACCACAAGTCTGATGTGGGACGCAGGCTGCAACACTCCCCCTCAAGCTAGGTGTAGCGGAGGAGGCGCTGGAGGGATCGCGGGAGGGCGCCGGGAGGGATCCGCCAGGAAGGGAGCCGACGTGGAGGGTCGTTAGGCGAAGTCGCCAGGGAGCAGCGCGACGAGGCCGGCTGAGTGCGCCTGGACTAGGGCGCCGGGAGTCGCGCGGTGGGAGGGCGGGGCCATCGCGCGGGGAAGCGGCGCAGCGAAGGAGGCGCTGGAGGGCCGACGGGAGCGGACAACGGGAGCAGGGTGAAGGGTGACCGGACGCGTCGTGCTGGATGCGGGGGGGCGAGACATCGTCGGGGAGGAGTCCCACTCAGGATCACCAGGAGGGAGTTGGCCTGGTCCGTCGTGCGCGCGAAGGCGGGAAGGGGACTCCGAGAAAGGAGGTACCGGCAGGGGGAGATCCGCCGGACAGAGGCTGGCTGAGAGAGATAGCTGGCAGGTGGGGACGGCGGTAATACCTATGGCTTGTTGGCCATGGAGGTCGCCGCCCCCCAACCAGGAGAAACCCTAGAGGCCGACGGGAAAAAAAAAGAAATAAAACAGGAGGGTTCGGGATTAATTTCCCTCTGATACCATGTAGAATGATAAAAAGAGGTAGATTGTCGTCGAAGCCGTCGGGAGGAGGCGGGCCTGTAGTCGCGACGGGAAGCCCAGACAAGGAGGATTCCGCCGGTAGGGTGCCGCCAGAAGGGATTTGCCGGGAGGGGCGCAGGGAGCGTCGCCAGAGCGCACAAAGGAGGCAGTGGGAGAGACATGGACGTCGGGCTGCTTCGCGGCGGAGGGGCTACGCCTGGACGAAGATCCGTCGGCAGGGGGGAGATCCGTTGGGAGGGAGGCCGAAGCAGGGATCAAGGACCGCCACAGGGGGCGGACGGGAAATACCTACGGCTCCTAAGCCATGGAGGCCACCGCCCCCCGTGGGGGAGAAAAATATTGAGAAACCCTAGAGCGGAATAGAAAAAACAAATGGGAGGATCGGGATTAGGTTCCCTCTGATACCATGTAGAATGATAAAATGAGAGAGACCCGAACCCCCAAAGTGTACTCTCTAAAGGAGGCCTTGAGGTTCTTTTATAACAAATAATAAAGACCCCGGACCACAAGTCCGATGTGGGACGCAGACTCCAACATACTGAAACGTTTAGCCTGTGATACTAAGCCCCTATCTCTGTCAGATGTTACAATTCTCAGTGTGCTGCATCACTTGCAGACAAATCAAGCATTTAATCGGTTGGGAAGATCTCTATTAAACCAATGACAAAAAATGACACATAACCTGCATAAAAATTGAAGGAGAATTTTGCATAACTGACCATCAGAAGAAGGTGAAGCGCTAACTGATGAGGGGCGACGATATTTTCTGCTGGCAGCATCAATTGTAGGCTTCCGGAATGCTGCCTTCGTATCAACATTATCTGCTTGCGGAGACTGCAGGTTTGGATCCATGAAACCTGGTGTCCAACAATACTAGAATTCGTAAATTTGCATGCTAAATATATTAGTTCACAATGAGACAGCACATGCTTCCCATGCAGGCAAATTGCAACAGAAAATAAGGAAAACCATCTATCATTCAATGATATTAGGTTAAGTTTTACTGAATGAAAGCACTTTGGTCATCTAATATATACAAAGCATATCTGCATAAATATATAAAGACAAGATTGGGATGAAAACGATATACTCTCTTCTTTCTTCCCTTATATTTCCTTTCACTGGCCCATCTCTGCTGATTTTTGATTGCTGCAAGCTTCTCTACTTGCAACGGCCAAAGATTGGTGAATCGGTCAGGCAGCCTCCTCTTCCAGAAGATGTGGCACCAGAAGCCCTTTTAACTCTTTCAACCAGTGTGCAGCAACCCTCTAGCAGTCCTCTGATCCATGCATCACGCCATCATGCATTTATGGTAACCATATTTATTAAAAATGATAAGATCAAAGTAGAACATAAACCTTTTTATGTGCAATGATTCAATTGGATCTTTTGTGGCAAATTCAGATTTGACTCCTAGTGATGCAAGTGTCATGGATGGTAACATAATACATGACCCAAATGGCCGAGAAATGCTAATATGGATAATAAGGCTGAAGCTCCCAATGCAAATGAGAAAGCTAAAAAGTTATCATTCAAACACAATAATTCACCACTTTATCAAGATCAAAATAACATATCTTGAGTATGTGATGCTTCAAAGGAATTAATTGAGTGTAAACTTGGAAACGTGACTGCACTCAATTCGTAGTCTTGTTACAAATGTTCATAGCTTGCATGCATGCATGGTACTCATTTATTTATACTGAACTGAAATATAATCATACTTCCCTTAGACAACATGTCACAACTTTTGAGTTCCCTTTTGATGGTTCATAACACACTGTTCCAGCATCAACATTGTATTCAAATCCCAAACCGAAGTTTGAAACTCAAGTGGAGGTCATAGTGGATTTTGAGGCCCTTGAGGGCAAAATTCACAATAAAAGGGGGCCTCAAAGACTAGCGGATGGGGCACCCAATTACACACCCAAATTGCCAAACATACTATGCTTCACAGTTACAATTTACACATAAAGCTGCAATAATCTAATACAGCTTATATAGATGTTAATAAATTGTTTTATCACCCCACTCCTCCACGGTCAACAAAACCATTTATGAATCAAACCACCCAAAACCCTATAAATTACCTGAGTATTTCTATCCATTTTACCCAAATAATGTTGTCAGTTACATGTTTTCCTACCTGAACTTATTTTGCCTATTCCCAAAGTCAAAATTTTGCTTTTGAATTAATTCAATAAATACAAATATTCAGCCTAAATTTGTACAAAGATTAAAAAAATGAAATTAAATTATACTAGTTTATATTGATTGAAGATAAATAAATTATAAGAATTATAAGAGAAATAGGAAGCAACCAAGGAACCCAAGAATAAAATGGTGGCGCCTGCAGGCCAACCTAATAGCGGAATTAAAGGGAAAATTTTTGGTAGAAGTGGATTGGATGGTACAAGCAAATGCCAACTACATGTGGGATGGGGTGGCAAAAAGTGTTGCCAAGGCAGCAACAAAAATTTAGGAGAATAAAAAGGATTTTGTGTAAAAGGAAAAGAATCTTGGCGGTGGAATGAGAATGCCCAACTAAAAGTTAAAACTTATCGGAATTGTTTTAAAGTTTTACACTTCGGTAATAATGAAGATACTTGGGCAATATATCGTGTCACGAAAAGAAGCAAAGAAAACAGTGAGGCAAGATCACAAGTTTTTAAGTGGTTGTACCATTCATTACATGCTAAGAAGGGTGGAAGACAGATCTACAAGTTCGCTAAAGGAAAGGAAAGAAAGGCAAGAGACTTGGATCAAGTACGATGCATAAAAGATGAAACAGTGGATGGGGAGATTAAGAAAAGATGGGAGAGTTACTTTGATAAACTCTTCAATGAGAAGCAAGCTATTGATTTTGAATTAAATAATCTTAAGCATTAGTAGAAAAGAACTCAATTTCAACTTCTACTAAAAAGTTCACCCATATGAGGTTAAGAAAGCTTTGAAAAGGATATACAATAGAAAATCAGTTAGGTCAGATAAGATTTGCAATGAAGTGTGAAAAAATTTTGGGGGGACAATAAATTGACTCACTAGTGTATTTAATGAGATTATGAAATCTAAGAAAATGTCTCATAAATGGAGAAAGAAAGAGTACGCTAGTACATGTATACAAAAATAAATGAGATATTTTAGGTTGTGGAATTTATAGAGGCATTAAGCTTATGGGTCATACTATGAATCTTTGGGAAATAGTGATTGCAAAGAGGATTCAATTGAGATAATAAATTTTGTTATATGTTTGGATGTTCAGCAACAAAAGCAATGTCTCTGATGAGAGGATTGATGGAGTATTATTGACAAAAAAACTCAAGATCTGCATAAGATCATCATTGATTTTGAAAATCCACATGATAAAGTCCCTCAAGAGGTTTGTGAAAAATATTTGAAAAAAAGTGTGGGTGACATATCAAAGTCATCCAAGACATGTTCTAAGGGGCTGCGATGAGAGTTAGAACTCCGGTAGGTGACACAACAGGCTTCTTTGTCATGGTGGGACCGCATCAAGGTTCAGCTTTAAGCCCTTAATTATTTACTTTGGTCATGCACTCACAAAACACATCCAAGATGAGATTTTAAATTGTATGTTCTTAGCAGATGATATAGCTATCGTTGCAGAATCAAGGGGGATAATCAACTGAAAATTAAAGACTCTATAAATGAGGAGTTTTCATCTTAGTAGGGGTAAAACAAGATATATAGAATGTCATTTTATCAAAAGACTGTGTAACAATGACATGGATGTAAGATATTTCAAAAATAGATCATTTTCGCTATTTTGGTTCATTTCAGCAATGTGATGGAGAAAAAGATACAGAAATCTCTCATGGTATTCAAGTTGAATGGCTAAAATGGGAGAAAGGCTTCATGGGTGTTTGTGATTGTAAAATTCCTTCGAAATTAAAGGGAAAATTTTATAGGACACCTATTAGACCATCAATTTTATATGGTAGTAAGTGTTGGCCTTTTAACGGAACAACATTAACAAAAAGTAAAGGTAGCTTTAATGAAAATGTTAAGATGAGCACGTGCAATGTTGTCAAAGGCACGCTGAGACGCACGCCTTGGCAAGGGGCATTATGAGGCACGCCTCGCACATTTTTTATGGAGACGGTGAGACGCTAGGCACAGGGGATAAAGGTGCACCGCTAAAAAAAGAGGGGGTCTTCAATCAAAAAAATCCCAGAAAAAGGGAGCTCTTTGGTCAAAAAAATCTCAAAATTTAATGTGTAAGTGTCAGTGTAGCCCTACTGAGGGGTGAATCAGTGTAGCCCTATTTTTACAATTTCTTTTTGCTTTAGAAATTAAGCTCTGTGGTTGGTTAAGATCAAATCCTCTCTTTAAAATATACACTCAGCCTTGCCTGAAAAAATACAGAAAATAAAGAGCAAAGCACACACCAATTTTTACAAGGTTCGGCCTCAGCGTGAGAGCTTACTCCTTGCAGCAACCAGTTGTTATCTCAGTCCACAGATTTTCCACTAGAATCTTTTGATCAATTACAAGTGGAACTGTCAGGTATCATCCTATAACCCAAGCCACCAAGCAACTACACTGCCTCTTGCGGGCTTTACTGTCTCCCAACAGTTGCAATGAAAACAAACACAACCACCTGAGAAAGACCTTTGACATACACGGGTTGCTTTAGCAACTGATGTGAGATCTTCCTCTTCGAGCCAGCAGATAAAATGCACAAGAACTCCTGCTCACTTCTTCAAGAAATACAGCCCAAAAACTCTACCTGGCAAGTAGACAAAGAAGACCTCTGGACTGCTCTTGCTCACTGTATGCAAACCCTTTAAAAGCTTGCTTTTTCTTCTTCTCCTAGACTCAACTCTGTAAGCTCGGGTAAGCAGGTTTTTCAAACTCCACCTCGACTTCAGGCTCTCCTACTTCTCTTTCAAAAAACTCAGTCACCCTCCTGCTGTTCTCTGTGTACAGAAGCGATATATTATCCTTCCCGCACTTCAATTTTCAACACCCTCGATAAATTCAAAGGCTCTCCAGCCGAGAGCACCTATCGAAATCAGCATCAAAAATGGAATACAAAACTTTTAAGCCTCCAGCCAAAAGAATGATCATAAAATAACCACTTTTGGGTTGCCCACTATTATGCGTGAGCTTCCCAAAAAGATTTCCATCATGGACAAGATCTCCATGACGAATTACAAAAATACCCTCCTGTTCTTCGACTTCCTAAAACAGCAGCTTCAATCTTCACAGAAACTCAACAGAAATCATTTTAAATTTTTCCATGCACAAATGCCCAGCAAAACTGCAGTTGCGGCATGATAGATTTTTCACAGCACAACAGCTCTTACGACTCAACTTCAAAATATTCCACTCTCTTGAAATCTTAGCTTGAATCACCGCAACATGATTTGCATGTGATTGTGGAAAATAAGGATCAGCAAAGCATCATTATATTTATATCTAAATTATTCTTGAAAACAGATAAAAACATTGGAGTTTTTTCTCATCCAATTGTTCTCAACTGTGTTCTTGTTCTTCATGATGTGAGGAACGTAGATTCTTCATACCACTTGAATCACAATTCATCTGTGATGTTTAATCATTGAAGTTCGGCTTTAGCATCATCTGATTTGAATTCCCTCGAAATACTCCATCCCGGAAATTTTCAGATTTTTACAAAGTGTTGTATCTTATAAAGAACGGATATCTTATGATATGAAAAGATATCTTACGAGATTGTCTCATGCGCGCTGACCAGGTATCCTACGTGTTCCAACTTCTTAGGCCGCCCATATCTTACGGACTCAGCATCTTACACGGACCAGCTCAGCTCTCTTACGCAGTCTTCACATCTTATGCGCTTTCTATCGTACGCGTAGGTTGGGTATCTTATGAGATTTCTTTGATACGTGCTGGCAGTCTTACGCGGCACTTTCTTTGATACGCGAAACTCATCACGTGTGCTTTGTTGGCTATCTTACGAAATGGCTTCTGTCTTACAGAAAACAGCATATCATACAAAACACACATCTTACAAAATCTCATAAGATATGAGACTTAACCATTTTTCCAGAATTCCAGACTCCCTTTAAACATTCACAGAACTTCCTGAAAATCATCTCAGGGCCTCTCAAACCTTAGCAAAAACATTCAAACCACCTTCAAACACATCTCATCAACTTCCAATGATTCTTAAGTATAGTTGACAACAAATACAACCCTTCAACAATTCCATAGGGCGCTTCATAATGAAATAAAAATAAAAAATTGTTGTCTTAACCACTCCTGCACGACTCAACCGAAAGTGCAGCAAGACCCCAGAAAAGTGCACCAGCAACTCCAGTTGGGGCAACAGCAGGCAAGCGGGCAGGGCAACAGCAATGGGCGCAGGCAAGGCAGCAGCAGCAGTTCTCCCCCCTGATTTTCATCACCTTCTCTGCTCTTCTATCATTGATTCTACTGCATCCGGGAGATTATTTCTCTTCCTCATCTCCTATTCTTCAACATTTGTTTACCCCGGCAGCAACAGTTTTCCTCTCTTTTCACTATGAATCTACTTTTTTTCCCATTACTCTGGATCTCTCTCATTTCCATTTTTCTCTCCTTCCCCCCTTACTTCGGGCATCTAAGTGTTTTGTGAGTTAAGGTAACTGCCGAGCAGTGAAAATATGAGGGGAACATTTTGAAACACCAACTAGTGCGGCTCCAAGTAGTAAGGAAAGATCTAACTTGGAAGGGTGCTTATCAAGGAAATCCAAGTGACAAAGATTTGGTAACATGTTGTTTTTGTTTACAAACAAAGGAGGCATTAATCGTATGAAGCAACACTTGGTTGGAGAATATAAAAATTTGACCGCTTATATGAAATGTATGGATCAAATGAAGGAGATAAGACAAGATATGAAGAAAAGGGAAGAAGATAAGAATCAACGAAACATACTTTCGGATGTTGATGGATTTTCAATATGGAGATAATAAAGATGAAGACATAGAAAAGATCAATCTGAAGGGTGGAAGAACCAATATAGGAAAGTCATTAGTTAAGTCATCGCACAATATTGGAGTGATGGATACCTACTTATGGCAACCACGGCGTCTTGAACACACTAAGAGGAGGGGTGAATTACAGTGTGGAATTCATTTTCGTCTTCAATGGGATCTCGTTCTCGCGCTTGCGAGAACACAATGAACCTGTCGATTCTCAAGCATGCATCCACAAATTCCAAATTAAGAAAAATAAATGCAAGGACATCAAGATTTTACTTGGTTCACCACTAAGAGTTACTCTAAGGAGCATACCCCATCGATATGTTGACATACCAGAGAATATCACTACGCATTGTATGTGATTACAAGTTTAGGAAGGGCTCACTGTCGATCCAAGGGTCACTCCCTCTTTCTCCCAATTCACTCACTGTTTCAAGGAAGAGTTACAAGAAAACATACGACTCAACGATCGCTCACAAAGAATCTCCATGAGATGGTCAACACCGGGTGTCATCGTCATGCTTCTCCTTTCTCTGTCAACTTCCAGATCGTCAAAGTATTTCATCCAACAAAAAATCACCTCTAAAATTCCAGATCTTCAAGATGTGTGCAATGGTGATAGTCTTTGTTGCAGCATTACAACTCACCAATTAGATTTGAAGATATTTTACCATCATTTTGTATTTTAAAGTGTAATGGCCATGCAATTACACATCAACCGCAGATACACAAAATCAGAATAAAATCTCATTTTAAATTCTTTGAGAACCGCAGCATGATCCTCCAAATCTCCTCAAATCTCCTCAAATCATGGACCCGTTGCACTGCGGTCTACTTCGTTGCGACGTGGCACATTATTCCAACCTTAACCAGTGTTGCGCCAAATTTCCGTGGCCCTACATTGAAGCATGACCACTCCCTACAATTCACACTTAATGAACTTTTAATCTTAGCACCAAGCACCGCAGCATGACCTACCAAAGTTGCGGCGTGAAGTCTTTGACCAGGCTGAACAGTGTAGCACCAAGTTTTCACAGGGTCCTCCTTGCAGCGCAATCACCTCCATTGCATCGTGACACTCTTCTTTCACAAGAACACTTCCAAATCATCTCAAATCATCACCAGACCTTGTCAAGACTTTATCACCACCATAAGACCTCCAGTAAAGCTCATTGCCAATAAACACAACACTCCTACCAGCTTGTAGACTTGCACTCCAATGATTCCAACTTTCACCCATTGTTCCATAAATCGCAACCATTGACATCCTTTGTTCCAACATTCACCCCCTTTGGGTTTGTTGGCAATCCAAAGTGTCTTCTGTGAAATTCACCCTCATCAAATCCAAAATAGCAATAGAACAGTTCATCTATCAAGTCAACAGGAGCAATGCTCGATGTAGAAAATAAGAGATCGAGAAAGAATTCTATGCTTACCTCCAATCTATGCATATGTGTACCTCCAACTTTAGCTTTAGAAACCACTCAACCATTTGTTATGCAATAGTGAACCTTCATCAAAATCCCCCTATTTTTAGTCATAACCTTCAACACATCCCCATGGATTCCTCCCCCTTACGGTAGAACTTCTGCACTGACTTCACTTGATCGAACCTGAAAGATTCTCTCATTGACATCGATTCCAGATTTCACTGACTTCATTTTGAAAGATTTTGTCATGTTAACACCGATTCCAGATTTCACTGACTTCATTTCTCCCCCTTTGACAATAAACCCAAAGGGTAATGTCCGATCAAAACATGAGCAAACAGATTAGACATTAAAACATACGAGGAAAGAGGATTCCCAAACCTCCTAAAGTTGAGGGGGGTGGTTGAACACCGAGGTTCAACAAATGTTTCTCAAACACCGGCATGGCTAAAGGTTTTGTGAAAATGTCCAATTGTTGATTCGTGTCAACATGCTCCATCATGATTGTTCCTTGTTCCACCTTCCCTTTAATAAAATGATGTCTGATGTCAATATATTTCATGCATAAATGTTGTACCAGATTTTTTTTCAGTTCAATTACGCTCTTGTTATCACAATGAATTATCATAGGCATCTCCACATCTTAATTGAGATCCTCCAATTGTTGTTTCATCCACAACAATTGGGAACACACCTTTCTAGTTGAAATGTACTCCACTTCCACCATGCTAAGAGGTGTACTCACTTGCTTTTTGCTAAGTCATCCTGTGCATTTGCTCCGAAAAAAAAAAGTTCTTTCGCTTATGGATTTTCTATCCAAAATGTCTTCAACCCAATCTGCTTCTGAATATGCATATAAATCTTGATCCTTCCTAGCACAATACACCAAACCATAATTTAGTGTCTTCAATGTGCCTCATAATTCTTTTCACAATGGTGAAGTGTTCTTGCTTCGGACTACTGAATTTGATCCGCTAAGCATGTAGCATAAAGGATATATGGCCTCATTGTTGTTAGATACAACAAACTTCCAATTATTCTCCGGTATAATATCCGATCAAAATCTCTTCTCGCTTCATGCTTTCCGAGTTTGATTTCAACCGTAATCAATGTTGAAACCAGTTTACTTTCATGCATCTTGAAATTCAGCAACTCTCAAATATTTTGCTTAAGAAACAAAGGTATATCCCTCTTGTTGAAACATTTATAAGCCTTGCTCTTAGTTGGGTCATCACCATATTTGTCTTTGCTTCCTTGTTTCGGACGTAACACTTGCTTCCAAACACTAAGTGTTGTTGGCCTCCTTCCATGTCACATCTCGTACGGAGTCTTCTGTAGGATCGAAATACAAATGTAGATGCACAATTACAAGAGGGGAAATTCACACACCCTAAAAATAGTTCTATGAAACAAACTTGATTAGGTTTCAGAAATATGGTTTCGGAAATGAAATTTAAAGAAAATTTACAAGGAAAAGATTCTACCTTAAAGCGTATAGAATCTTACTTATCAGAGTATACAAAAGTACAAGAAAGTACAAGAAAGTTGTACTTTCTTCCTTTATCGAAATGCAGCGGAAATAAAACTTGAAACAAAAACAAGTAACAAATAAGAAATCTTTTAACCCAAAAAGTAGGGTATCCAACAACCTTGGATAAAAGTCTCTTGATTTATACTTTCAAAAAAGTTAGTCTTACCCACACCAGAGTAAGTCCTCGATAGAAATATCGAAATCTGTCTTGTTATCCCCGCAAGCTCTAGATCTTTAAGGTAGTCGGCACCTCTGTCTTCCCTCCGGAAGTCCTCGAACTTTAAGGTAGTTGGCACATCTGTCTTCCTATCCCTGGAAGCCCTTGATTGTACTCAACAACAATCAGAGTCACACGAAGCAAACTAAACAAGATGTTCAGTACGCACAAGGCATGAGTCTCTCTCTCTAGAAATCACTTCAACATCATATAATCTCTAGATTAATGGAACGGGTGTGGACTCATTCAAATGAGCTCCTATTTATAGGCACAACTCCAACGGTTGGCTCTCTCTTCCAACGGTCATATTTTTCCTTGAATCTCGGAGAGACATGTACACGCGTCACTCAACCAACGGTTAGAAACAGATTACACGACATCATTTCATAACAATAACATGTGTTAGGAAAATGAAGTTGCTTAATCAAATCTATTTTTTGAAGTCTAAGGAAAAATAGAATTCGGAGTCTTACCAAATAAACATTCATAGTTTATAAGACATGGACATTCGCATTCTGTTTTACAAAAAATTCAGAATCTGAATTCTATAGATTCGGAAGTCTGAATTCTGAGGAGTTCGGAGTCCGAATTCCGAGGAGTTCGGAGTCCGAATTCAGAGGAGTTCGGTGTCCGAATTCAGAGGAGTTCGGTGTCCGAATGCCGAGGAGTTCGGAGTCCGAATGCTGAGGAGTTCGGAGTCCGAATGCTGAGGAGTTCGGAGTCCGAATGCTGAGGAGTTCGGAGTCCGAATGCTGAGGAGTTCGGAGTCCGAATGCTGAGGAGTTCGGAGTCCGAATGCTGAGGAGTTCGGAGTCCGAATGCTGAGGAGTTCAGAGTCTGAATTCTGAGGAATTCGGAGTCTGAATTTCAGAGAATTCGGAGTCTGAATTTCAGAGAATTCGGATTTTGAAAACAGAACACTCTATATCCAAGAAGTTATAAAATTCCGAGGTTTTACTTAGAGAAGGAAAATTTTCCTTATGAAAACAATCCTTAGGGTAAACAGTTTGCCTTAAGATAAAGTGTTTGTGATTTTCAAAACATAGAGGAATGGAAAAGTCATAAGGAAACCTTATTGACTCAACATCTTCTTCTCTTTGGAGCTTAGCAAAGCCCGATTTTGAGTATACACACCCACTTGCACGGCTTCCTTCCGATAATGTCTCAAGATACCACTCTCGATGAATGGTGCCTTTGTCATATTATTCATCATCGGCTCCCGCCTTTCCACAACACCATTTTGTTGCGGTGTTCTCAAGGATGAAACTTCATGCTCGATGTCATACTTCTCCATATAATTTTCCACTTCAATAGAGGTGTACATTGTGTCATTGTCTGATCTCAAAATCTTGATTAATCTTTCGGTTTTGTTGGAGTCTGTATCCCACATCGGACTTGTGGTCCGATGTGGTCTTTACCATTCATTATAAAAGAACGTCTCCGTCTCACTTTGAGGTAAGGAGGCAAGGGGGTTTCTCAACCAACATGGTATCAGAGGGAACCTAATCTCGAACCCTCCCTCCTTTCGATATTTTTTTTTTCCAGCCCTAGATTATTCAGGTTTTCCCCGTGGGGGGCGGCGGCCTCCATGGCCAGGGAAGAAGGTCCTCCGCCGTCGCCCCCCCTTTACCACATCTCACTCCCGACGGGTCTCCCCCCCGGTCTGGCTCCCCGGTGCGCCTTCCCTCACGGCGTCGGCTCCTCCTGCGTGCAAGCCCTCCCCGTCGCGGCTCCCCCTCCGGCGGTCCTCCTGTGCGCGCAGCACCTCCCGCGGCTCCCCCTGCTGAACCTCCTCACGACGGCCTGCCTCTTCCCTGCCGGCTCCCGGTGCGGCTCCCGTCCTCCATGCGCGCGGCTCCCGCTTCCCGCGCCGCGGCTCCAGTTCCCGGCAACATTTCTGACTGACCGCCTGCGGCTTTCCCCGGCGGCCCTCCTCCCGTCGCGATCCCGGCGATTCTCCCCCTGCCCTACGTCGTCGGCCTCCTGCACCGTTCCTGCGCGACGGATTTGCAGCGCCGACGCGACTCCCGGTTGCGCGCATTGGCCCCGTCAACCCGGGCGCGACCCTCCGTCGCGGCTCCTCCTGAGCGCGACCCTCCATCGCGCCCCGCCTCCTCAACTTCTCCCGCATTTCCCGGCGGTCTTTCCGGATCCCGTAACTGTCAGCGCGGCTCCCCTCCCGGCGCCCCTCTCCCGACGCGGCTCCCCTCCCGACGCCCTCGCCCCGGCGCCCTCACCCAACGGCGCCCTCGCCCAACGGCCTCCCTTCACCAGTGGCCTCCCTTCCCCGGCGGTCTGCTGCTGTCCGGCGACTCCTTTCGCCCTCCCGCGCGACTCTCTTCCGGCGGATCTCCCCCTGCCAGCATCTCCCTGCGCCTCTCCTGCGGTTTCCGGTTCTGTCCGGCCCGCCTCTCCCTGCCCTAGCAGATCGGCCCGCCTCCGTCAGAGCGGCTCTCCGACGTCTGCCCCTCTCTGTCCGGCTGCTCCCTTCCCGGCGGATCCTTCGCGCCGGCGCCGGCGCCCGCCCGTCCGGTTACTTCCCTTCCAGAACCGGCTCCCTCCAGGCGAACCGGTCCAGGCTGCTCCCTCCATGTCGGCCTCTTCCTGCTTCCTACGGCATTCCCGCCTCAATCGTCGGCCTCCTCCTGCGGATTTCTCGGCACTTCGACGACTGGCACCGCCATTGCGGATTTCCCGACGCTTCGACGACCGGCACCGCCATTGCGGCTTCCTCGGCACTTTGACGACCGGCCCTCCCGAGCGGATTTCTCGGCGCTTTGACGATCGGCCCGACATTACGGATTTCCCGGCGCTCTGACGACCGGCCCGTAGTGCAGATTTTCCCGACGCTCTGACGACCGACCCGCCAGTGTGGATTTCCCGGCACTCTGTTGTCCGGCCCCGCACTTTTCCGGCGATGACCCATCCTTTTTTTTCAGGAGCATCACATTACCATCTTGAGAGGGAGCAACATCAACAACGATTTTATTATTTCCGTTTCTTCTGTTTTTTGTCTTGTCTTTGTCATTAAGCTGGGCATGTCCAGCTTGAGGGGGAGTTTTAGCGTCTGTTTTGTTGCTTTTATGTGTCCAAGCTAGGTACACCTAGCTTAAGGGGGAGTGTTGGAGTTTGTATCCCACATCGGACTTGTGGTCCGATGTGGTCTTTACCATTCATTATAAAAGAATGTCTCCGCCTCACTTTGAGGTAAGGAGGCAAGGGGGTTTCTCAACCAACAGGTTTCATTTTCAGCTCACCTCTGAAAACGCTTGATGCACTCCATGACTTCCTTCTTGGTTTACATGAACATGATACCTACTATAATCATCAACAAATAGGATAAAGTATGTTTGATGCCCTTTTCTTCTTCGATCGGTAGGGATTTCTGACCATCTTCCCTCTCATACAAACATCACAAGTCTTCTCCCGATCACGCTATAGATTTGGAATGTCAACCGCAACCTTTAACTTAAACTTAGATAGATCCTCTATGCTTTGTTGATGTATTTGCCCAAGCCTTCCATGCCATAAATTGTTCACCTCTTCCACTATTGTTATCCATTAAATATAGGTTAACATTTGTTCTTCAGTTTTTCATCAACGAATTTTTGGCCTTGCCTTTGATTACCCCTCCGGTTGAATGTTCAAATTCTGAGTCACATAGTTGGCTCGCACTCAAAAGATTGTGTGGAAGACCATCCAACACTTTTGTATTCTTCAATTAATCTCCAAACATCCTTTTCCTTCCACTTCCTTCGATCATTAAAGCTCTGTTATTGCCAAAACAAACCAAAAAATCAACACAATCTTTCACATTCTTCAACAAATTCATATTTCTAGTCATGTGGGATGAGCACTCACTGTCTAGAATCCATGTGCTATTGTTATTCATCGCCTTTAAAACAATTTCGACTAAAATGGTCTCCTCATTCCTTTCCCACCCAGAAATGCCCTGTTGAGTTGAAACATATGATGCCCTCTTGAATTTAGACAAATGAAGGTCTCTCTGCATTCTCTTCACCACAAGCAACATAGTTGTGTTCTTCCACCAATGGGGTAAAGGAATCGTTTTTAGTTGTCTTGCATCCATCCTTGACTTCCATAAAAGTGATTTTCACTTCTTTGTCTGCAATCGACGATTTTATGACTGAAATTTGAGCAATAAAAGCAATACCCATAAAAGAAATTTTGTATTTGACTGTCTAGAATCCATGTGTTATTGTTATTCATCGCCTTTAAAACAATTTCGACTAAAATGGTCTCCTCATTCCTTTCCCACCCAGAAATGCCCGGTTGAGTTGAAACATATGATGCCCTCTTGAATTTAGACAAATGAAGGTCTCTCTGCATTCTCTTCACCACAAGCAACATAGTTGTGTTCTTCCACCAATGGGGTAAAGGAATCGTTTTTAGTTGTCTTGCATCCATCCTTGACTTCCATAAAAGTGATTTTCACTTCTTTGTCTGCAATCGACGATTTTATGACTGAAATTTGAGCAATAAAAGCAATACCCATAAAAGAAATTTTGTATTTGAATTATAGGATATGCTCTCATCTGCCTTCGTTGACTCTCACACACCTCTCCTTTAAAGTAGCTCTCCACCTCATTGTAATATGTCATCGTGTGGCCTAAGTAGCCACGAAATTGGCACTTCATTAAGGGAAATATTTTGTCATTGCACTATGCATGTTTTCGGCTTCTGAAACCCTCGATGAATGGGGACCATCTCCAAACTGTTGTTTCCCATTATTCTTTGCACTTGTTGTCCCGACTATTGATGTTTCAATTTCGAAGCCAATTTCACTCTTATTCAAATAGTTGGGCCTTTTATTCATTCAACACCTTCTCAACACCTCTTTTGACTTGTTCAACCCTTTCCTTTAATTATTCATTTGAGAACTTCCGAAACTGCAGTTTCTTCTTTGAACAGTTTGATTTCATTTCACCTTCAAGTTTCTTCCTAAGTGTAAGCACTTCCACTTCAAAGGATTCAACCCTTTTTGCTCGCTTAGCGATACAAACATTAAGGTCACCAATCACCTTAGTTTGTTCTTCAACTTTTAGCTTAAAATCCACAACTTCTCCTAGATTTTCATGCACAGCACCTTAATCTTCCACAACCTTCTCTAACCAAGTAATTTCGGCTTCGAGCTAATCAATGTACTCTGACTCTTTCAACAGACCACCTATCTTCCTAAACTTCTTTCGTTGTATGTCAAGCTCCTCAAGAGGACCTTCAAGTTCAGCCTTTAGGTCAATAACACCTTCCGGTAGATTTTCTTCTGTTTATCGTTGTCATCATAGTGACCTCCATATCTGAAATGAATTTGGTTTCATCTTCTTTAAAATATGCCTCATCTTCATCCTCTTCTTCGCTCACCAAACTCTTCCTTTGAAACTTTTATCTAGATCTGTTTCCAGATTTGAAATTTCATTTAAGGGAAAACTTCCTTCACTGTTTTTGTGTGTATTCACCTTTGGTTTCTCTATCGGCCTTCCTTGGACATCTCACATCAATATGACCGACCTTTCCACAATTAAAGCATGTCAACAGTGGATTTCCTTCAACCTTGCTTGGTTGAACTTGCTTGTCAAGTGATAATAACTAATCGCTAACATCTTCTTCCACCTCTTCAGTCTCATGAATATAAAGCTTCTCCAAAGCCTTGAATGTCATTTCCTTTGGGGAGTGGCTTGATACTCCTAGTTTCACTCGCATTTCATATGCGACCAACTTGCTATGCAGATCCGTTAAGTGATAGCTCTATACGGTTTCCTTCTTTACGATATCGACATACTTCATCTCGTCGTCGAGCCCGCAGATATCCTACAACCTCAATGAGATGGTTGAAGAAACCATCAATATTTTCATTTAGGCCCATCTTCAAATCATCAAATATGTTGTGTGACGCTTTCAATTTCGCCACTTTCACCTTGCTTTCGCCATCGTAAATGTTGGCGAGTTTGTCCCAAACTGCCTTTGCGGTTGTACAAATCATCACATTCATGTATATTTGATTTGGCAATGCTTTGGATAAGGCATTTTGCGCCTTTGCATCAGCATTAAGCAATTTTTTGTCCGCTTTGGTCATTGACAACTCTGCAACATCGCTCACATGTATTCCATGAATTGCAGCCGAGTACACATCAAGACCAAGTGATTGTAAATATGATCTCATTCTATTCTTCTAACTCCCTTCGCATTCACGGCGTTCTCAGTGTCAAAGGTCTTTTCTAGACAAATTCGCCAAGACAGATTCGTCAAGCTTAACCTTGTGGCACTAATACCACTTGTCACAACCACAACGTCCCAAACACAACCTAAGAGGAGGTGAATTAGGGTGTGGAGTTTTTTTTCGTCTTCAATTGGATCTTGCTTTCACGTTGACAAGAACACAGTGAACTTGTCAATTTCTCAACCATATATCCACAAGTTCCAGATAAAGAAAAATAAATGCAAGGACACAAAGATTTTACTCAGCTCATCACTAAGGGTCACTCCAAAGAGCATACACCGACAGTATGTCAACGTACAAGAGGATGTCACTACGCATTGTATGTGATTGCAAGTTTAGGAAGGGCGCACTGCCAATCCAAGGGTCACTCTATCTTTCTCCTTGTTCACTCACTACTTCAAGAGAGAGTTATAAGCCAACACATGACTCAACGTTCGCTCACAAAGAATCTCCATGAGATGATCAACACCAAACAGTGAGGGTGTTATCGTTGTGATTCTCCTTTAAGAAAATTGTCTGGAAATGTGAGGGTGTTATCGTTGTGATTCTCATTGTCTGGAAATCTTCAGTTCGCAGTGTGACTACACATATTGCGGCATGACATCCTTCCACTTCAATATATTTGCGTCATGGCAATTTATGTTGCGGTGGTTGTTACACGCCAATTGCAAATCCACAAAATCCGGATAAAATCTCATTTTAAATTCCTTGAGAAACACGGCATGATCCTCCAAATCTCGCCAAATTGTGGACCCATTGTGGTGTGGTATACTTGGTTGCGGCGTGGCACATTATTCCAGCCTTAATTAGTGTTGCACCAAATTTTCACGACTCTACATTGCGGCGTGTCCTCTCCCCTCAACTCACACTTCACTAACCATTTAATCATATACGGCAAGGGTTGCGGCGTGGCCTACCAAAGTTGCAGCGTGGCCTCTCCCCTCAACTCACACTTCACTAACCATTTAATCATATACGACAAGGGTTGCGGCGTGGCCTACCAAAGTTGTTGTGTGATGCCTAATCAGCCTAAACGGTGAAGCACCAAGTTTTCATGGGGTCCTCCTTGTGGAGTGATTCACCTTCATTGCGTCGCAACACACTCTTCCTCCACAAGAACACTTCCAAATCATCTCAAATCATCACTAAACCTTGCCAAGACTTAATCACCACCATAAGACCTCCAGTAAAGTTTATTGCCAAGAAACACAACACTCCTACCAGCTTGTAGACTTGTGCTCCAATGTTTCCAACATTCTCCTATTGTTTCATCAATCTCAACCATTGACAACCTTGGTTCCAACCCATTGACAACCTTGGTTCCAACATTAGGAAAGGAAAACAAAAGACAATCATGTATGCATATAAAACCGAAGGGCGCAAGAAATGCGAGAGAGCATGTACACAAATTGCAAGATGAATGCATGATGCAAGAATAGGTTTCAATGCTATGAAACAATTGAGCAATTTTGTTCAGGAATGAAGCCACCAAGTTATCATGAGGCACACAAAGAAAATGATGAAAGAACACGAACAAGATCGGGCAAAAATTGGTTGGGCAATTATGTTCAATGGTTGGATGAACAAAGGGGCTATGTTCGTTGATTCAATCGATGCTTCGTCATTTTGTAAGAATGGAGACAAAATATTTGAATTGTTGGGCAAATTTGTGGAATGTGTCGGTCCGCAAAATGTGGTTCGAGTCACTCGCGCCTCTCCAAATGTTGTAGCGGGTATTATTTCTATCTACCTTATTAATATTTAAGTTTATGCATACATATTATGAATTTCATTTATGTTTGTTTCTTATTCTTTTCGGATATTTTTTAAGGGAAAATGCTTGAGGTAAAGTACTCAAATCTTTCCTAGACTCTATGCACAACCCATTGCCAGGATTTGATATTGGAAGATATTAGGAAATCATTAACATGTGAACATTGAAACGGGCTCTTTCATATATACCTGTTTAGGAATGTTGAATATAATGAGGCAATTCACAAGGTAGAAGGAGTTGCTTTGACCCGCAAAAACTAGATTTACCACTTATTTCTTCACAATAGCAAACATTCATGACCAAAAGGAGAATTTTAAGGAAAATGTTCGAATCGAGTGAGTAGACAAGAAGCAATTGGGTCAAAGGGGTGCAAAGGAAACAAGTTTTTAAAATTGCATTGAAGCCACCATTTTGGACTTCTATTTTGTATTGCAAGTGACCAATCCACACGTAAGAGTGCATAAATTGATTGATGAAGAGAAAAAGGCACCGATGGGAACATTTATAAAATTATGGATAGGGCTCCAGAGGTCATCATGAAAACTTTTTTGATGAAGGGAAGTACAAGGAAATTTTTATTATTATTGATTGTGGGTGGGAGATTATGCTTCACTAGCCTTAGCATGTTGCGAGGTATTTCTTAAATCCTGGATTTTGTTATTCAAATCTAAATATCTAATTAGATTTTGATGTACAAGATGGATTAATTAAATTCATTCAAAGGTTGGTTCCAAGCCATGAGATGCAAGAAAAAATCATGGATAAAATTAATTTGAACAATGAGGCTATAGGTTTATTTGCAAATTCTTTGACAGATTTAGAAACAATAAGGTTCTGGCTAGATGGTGGTCAATGTTTGGATCTTCTACCCAAACTTGCAAAAATTTGTTTTAATGGTTCAAAATCTCACATTCAACGCATTGGGATGTGAGAGAAATTGGAGAATATTTGAGTAAGTTTCTTTTTTAAATACATTGGATTTATTATTATAAACTTTATAACATTTCTAATTGAATTATATTGCATCTTCATAGAAAAAACAGAACAAGTTGACTCAACGAAAACCAAATGATTTGGTCTACATCAAATATAATTGTGCATTGAAACGTCGATTTCAAATCTGTGACACCATTGATCTCGTTACACTCAAAACATTGATGAAAGCAATGAATGGTTGACTGGGAAGGATGAAGAGAACAATGGTGTTGATAATGACCTTGAATTTAATGACGACGGTGCTCAAGGTTTAACATGGGGTTGTATGCTACAGCCACTAGGGTTGCGAAACCTAAATATACTTTTAGAACAAAATCAAACTTAACAACTTCCACTTCTTCAATATCATATGGTACAAAACGTGCACAAGTTGTTGATGAGATGAATAATGTAGAAAAGGAAGATTCAGAGACATACGAGTCAAATGAAGGATGCAACTGGGACGATGAAACTTTCATTAATGATGGAACTTTAGGATTATTTTGCTTATGGTTTGGTTGAAATTAGTGTGTATTTTAATTTGTATTATTTTAGGTGAAGTTAAGTTCTTTTTTATTTTAAATGTTGTTGAAAACCATGTATATTTAATTATGTTGTTTTGCATGGTATGCGTCTTAGTTTCAAGAGGCATGCACCTCGTGCTGCATCCCCAAGCAGCTTTTGTTTCAAACTGCATCACGCACATTTGACAACTATAGGCATGTGGACATACGAGAATGGATATGGTCATAATTTAGTATACACGAGAAAAAATTGGAGTAACATCGATTCACAAGAAAATGATTGAAACAATAATAAGATGAGTTGGACATGTAAAACGTAAGTCTACGGATGCACATGTTAATAGGGTAGACCTAGTGACTAATACAAAAATTAAACTGAAGTAAAGGAAGACCAAAAAAAACCACTAAAGCAAGTCATCCAAAATGATCTTGTTAACGGTGTCAATGAAAATATGGTTTTTGATAGAGCTAATTTGCGAAGTTTGATCCATTTAGTTGAGCCCATTTAAATAGGTTTGAGGCTTGTTTGATGTTTTATATTAATTGAAGACAAAATCAAACAAATAAAATTAAAATCTAAAATCAACAATTGTTGCGCAATTTTAAAAACATGAGTGGTGCACTGCGTAAATCGTGATGTCTTCAATAAATATATCACAGTTAAGAAATTAGGCTTACGTTCATGGAAAAACTTTCTATTTTTATTTTCTAAAATATTTTTAAAAAGGAGTTAAAAAATGCTTTGGAGAGCGACAAGAAAGCAAAAAAAAGTACATGGATTTCCTCTTCGGCCATTTTTATTTCACTAAATAAATAAATGGTTTTTTCCAAAAAAAACTCATTTTCATTTTTATTTTCTAAAATATGTTTTACATTTATATACAATAACAAACAAGTTTTAAACCCAATTAAATGGCTCACTAAGTTAATTGGTGTTAATTGGCTCACTAAGTTATTTAATGATATTATGAAATTTAAGAAAATGTCTAATGAATGGAAGAAGAGTTTTCTAGTGCCTGTAAATAAAAATAAGAGACATTTTATGTTGTGGGAATTATAGAGGCATTAAGCTTATGAGTAAAAAATGAAACTTTGGGAGAGGGTGATTGAACAGACGATTTGAAGGGAAACTGAAGTTTCAAATAATCAATTAGGTTTTATGCCTTGACGTTCAACCACAGAAATAATTTATTTGATTAGAGGTCTGATGGAATATTGTCGACAAAAAGACCAAGATTTGCATATGGTTTTCATTGATTTGGAAAAGGCATGTGATAAAATTCCTAGAGAGGTTTATAGAAAGCTCTTGAAAGAAAAGGGGTGCAGGTGGCACATATCAAACTCATCCAAGACATGTATGAAGAGAGTTTGACCCAAGTTAGAACTACAAGTGGTGACACTACAAACTACCCTGTCTTGATAAGATTGCATTAAGGTTTGACTTTTAAGCTCATACCTTTTTTACTTGGTCTTAGATGAACTTACAAAGCATATTCAAGATGAGATGCCTAATTGCATGCATTTTGTGGATGATAGTTCTCATTGCAGAATCCAAAGAGACTATCAATTTAAAGTTAGAGCTTTGGAGGGAGATTTTAGAATCAAAAGGTTTCGTCTTAATATAGATAAGACATGATATATGAAGTGTCGTTTTAGCAAATGATTGTCTAGTTATGGATGTGAGATTGGGAGACCACTATATTTCAAAAGTTGATTATTTTCGATATTTAGCCTCATGTCTGCAATGTAATGGAGATACTAATGCAGATGTCTCTCATAAGATTCAAACTAAGTGGATAAAATAGGGAGACATTCAAGGTATTTTGTGATCGTAAAAATTTTTTGAAATTGAAGGGTAAATTTTATAGGACTGTTATTAGACCAGTTATTCTATATGGTAGTGAGTGTTGGTCTTTGACGAGACATCTTGAACAAAAAATAAAGGTAGCGGAAATGAAAAATGTTAAGATTGGCATGTGGACATACTAAGATGAACAATATTGGAAATAAAAGCGTTCGAGAGAAAATTGAGATAGTGCCGATTGACGAGAAGACGACTAATATTAGATTAAGATGGTTTGAACATGCTAAAAGAAGACCTAGAGATGCACCAGTTAATAGGGTAAACTTAATGGGAAATTCATTTATTAAAATAAGTAGTGGTAGACCTAAAAGGACCCTTAAAACAAAGGGTTTGAGATTATCTTATTCTAAATGTTTTCAATGAAAATATGGTCTTCAATGGAGCTAATCAGTGGCGTTTAGTCCATCTAGCCAACCTCATTTAATTGAGTTTAAGGCTTGTTTGTTGTTTGGAGAGCGATAGGAAAGCAAGAAGTGTGTGGATTCTCTCTTAAAACATTCTTAAACTCCTAAAAAATTTAAAAAAAAATCAAAAAACTCTTATTTCCAATTTTATTTTCTAAAACATATTTTCCATTTACATAATCAACCGCATTGTCAAAACCATATTTAGAACATAAAAAAATATATTTCATGAACCAAAAACAGCTTGGGGATCCAAGAAATGTTCTCAACCAAATACCCACCAAATTGGATAGAAGCAATCTGTTAGTTATATGTTATTATATTCATTGAAGAAATAATAGGCAGCATGCATGCATCCCATCTGGCCTAAGACATATGAAACAGCCGCCAGATCAGTACTCAAAAAAAAAAAGGATAAATGGAAAGCGAAGGGGCCCAAGTGAGGACTGCAGTTTTAAGACGAATCAGCTATCATGTCGGCTAGTAACCCTGAAACAAAGTTCCCGGAAAGAGGGAACTGGGGAAAAACAAGGAAGTGATATGCATATAATGAAACGGAAAAAAAAAAACTAAATGGAATAAAGTAGCAGCCCAAATAATTAAAAGATCTGTAATGTAAAAAGGGTGTCATGGAGAGATCGGGGATGGTGGGTCCCGGAAGAACAGCCATTTCTAAGCAATTTCAAGTAACCTAAGCCCATTGACCATCACAAAACATCCCGAAACAATTTCTAATCACAGGGAAACGCATGTTGACAGCCCCGGGGTTCAAAACATCCAACGAAAACACTGTAAAAGAGGGAAAGTTGCGTCACATACCTCGACGCGGTCCGGAGAACCCCGGATGAAAAAATTGATGGGATCAGGTAACCCGCGCAAGGAAACCCTGTATGGAACCCCTGCCCTAGCCGAACCCTGGAAGAAAACCCATAAAATTCTTACGGAAAGAGGGGAACCATGGAAAAGAGCACCCAGCTCCCGTGGAGGAAGGAAAGGGAAGAAGAAAAGAGGATCAAATCCGTACCTTGTAAATTGGAGGCCTGTCGTGAGAAGGAAAGGTGCCTTCCCTGTGGGAGAACACAGTGGGGAGGCGGAATTGTGAATTGGTGAGAAATGGTGTTTTTTATTTATTTTGTTTTTTGTTATGTTTTTTTTTTTTTTTTTATGAGGCTTGGGTAAAAAAAAATCAGAAAATAGGGTTGAAATTTAAAATATTGTTCTAACATTGATCCCTAAAATATTCAAACGAGTTCATGATTTTGTTTGGGTTGAGAATCATGAACTGGTCACGCTTTTTTCATTGATCGATAGGAGGTGTGAACCATATTGACGATTTCTATTTGGAACGTAAGGTCTCATGCATTTAAGATGATGATTCGGATCGGATTTGAGTCAGGCTTCTAGGTTTAGAACCTTCAAAGATGTCGGGGTGTAGGTGTAGGTTGAGAAGTGGGTCTTGGAAGATATCTGACTAAGGCTGAATTTTTGGAGTGGATTAGAATTTCATGTGTGAATTTGACGTTGATAGAGGTTTATAAGTGTTTTTTGAACATTGGGATAAATTTGGAAGGGTTCTCCATTTTTTGAAATTTTTAAGTTTTAAGTTGGAGATTTTCGAAATTTTGGTCAAGTCCTATATATACATATTACACCGAAGGATAACAAATATATATTACTCATGAATTTAAAAATGATACACATGAAGGGAAGGTTAAGGCATGACATAGGTAATATATTGAGTTTTGAAGTCGGAAATTGGGATAGGTGGTGAACTTCATTGTATACATATGTTTTTTTTGGTGCGAACATAAGGTTTTTATCGAGCGTATGTTGAAATGCGATTAAGTTAAAAACCTTACATTTGAGAAAAATATATTATGCACGGACTGAAAATGTTACGTATGGTTTTTTTAGTCTAAATTGAAAACCATGTGTGAGCATGAATATATCACATACAGGTTAACATGTTATGTTGGGTTTTTCATTTAAGAGAAAAACTTTATGTATGAAAAAATATATTACCCATTGGATATTTCACTAAGGGAAAGATGTTGCATATGTGATGTGTATATATTATGTATTGAAGAATTATATCACATATTGAAAATATATTACGTATAGAATTATGTTCAAGGAAAAAACCTTACACATGGGCTAAAGATATCACACATGGGTTTTTGGCTTAGGCAAAAACCATGCATATAAAGGCAAGACGCGTAAGACATTTTTTGACTGGAAATTTGGTAAAGCGAGGGACTGCACTGTGTTACGTAATATTTTTATAAATGTATTACATATGGGTCTCCAGGGAGGTGAGGGAGACGATACGTAAGGTTTTCTCTGGTGATTGTTAAATTTTGATATTTTGAATTTTGTTCCTGATTTTTTCAAAAGATGTATAAAATGGTTATTTAAATAGGAAACTTGACTATAAAAGAGACTACAAGGCTTTCACAGTCAGTATACAACATTGAGCCCTGGTGTATAGACCATGTTTTTATCTTGTAAGACTTTAAAATATATCTAGAAATATTTTCAGAGCTAGACGTTGAGACAACGCGCGATTTTGAGACCCGGTGTGCCCAGAATTAATTTTATAAAAATATTAAATATATTTTATATTATGTGTGCCTAGTTTTCAAGGAAAATGAGATATCTCTTAAATGAAGTCTCAGATTGAAAATCTAAGACCACAGTTAAATCGAGAATGCGAGGTTTACCCCAGGCATGATCTAAAATTGGTTGTCGCGGGGCGTTCATATATAAAGCAGTCGTTAGCCGGTGCATTTAATTAAAATAAATAAATAATTTTATTTATTTTATTAAATGGCATAGACCTAGCATCCTCTATAAAAGCTTTGTTATGATGGATCGTCAGGGTTAGCCGCATAACCCTAAAACCATTGAGAGGAGAATTTCATGCTCTTCATTGGCGAATCGAGATCAAACAACAACGAGCCTCTGGATCAAGGCGGATTGAGGCGCAACGAATGCAATAGAACTTCCTCCGCTAGTGAGCATGTTTTTCATTAATGAACAATCCAAATCGAAATAGGACACGTCAATTTATGGATTTTTTCCCAATTAATTAAGCGATTGAGCATTATCATACTGTTTATTTGATCTGTGTTCAAATTGATCCTTTGCATGAACCCGTTATAGCGACCTTACTTTTCTTACACGACTATTACATCGATTTAAAGATAAACAACATAAAAGCGTCACAAAACCAGGATCCAAAAGTTTAGTGTATTGGGCAAATTAGGACCATACAAAACATTTACATAATAAAACATAAACATTATTTAATTCCTTATTCTCTAGCTTCTTAGTGACCCTCGTTTTCTCATTAGTATAAGTAGTCACCTGAGAATATACATCAAAGAAGGGGGCGAGCTAAATGCTCAGTAAGAGGATAGATAAGAACATGAATCAATATAACACAGGTGAGCATAATCATCATCATCATAACACAAGTACAAGTTCATTATCATAATCATGAGAGGAATCATTAGATAAAGGCATGAAATGTGGCAATGCATAAAAATGAAACATCATGTCTTAGTGGTCAATATCACACATAGTTGTGAACAAAACGAGTATCGTGTTCACGCATAACATATGTGCATGATCAAAACATCATCATCATTGTGATCAAAACTAGCATCATGTTCATGCATATTGCACATTATCTCATGAGTTACATCACATTAGTCAATACATTGGAGCGCTATATAATTCCGGGCACACCCCACTACAGGAAAACAGATCTATCCCCACGCATCTATACCCACGGTTTAGAAGAACCATGGGTATAGATGATATAATATTGTCAATACCCACGATTACGTTTAAAACCGTGGATATACACCCCCCAATTCCAGCATTCCATCGGGCTTCACCTCCCGATTTCCCATTTCCATCGGGCTCCCTGCGTGGTCCCTCTCCTCCCCTCCCTAACCTCCACCTCCCGACCCTCTCCGCCCCTCCTCGACCTCAACCTCCTGGCCTCCACCTCCGCCTCAACGTCCCGACCTCCGCCTCAACGTCCTGGCCTCTGCCTCTACCTCAATGTCCCGTCCTCTTCCTCCCTACCCTCAGTCCCTCTCAGCTCCCTCTCCTCTGGCGACATCCCCCCACTCCCTTAACATATCCCTGATGTTGGTGACATCCCCCCTCCCCTCTTGGCTCCCTCTCCTTCGACAACGCTCCCCGACCCCCTTATCCTCCCCAGTCACCTGCGAGACCCCCCACAGCCGAACACCCCATGTGACATCCCCCCCCCTCTCAGCTCCCTCTCCTCCAGCCATTTCTCCTGAATTTCATGAGGGTTCTTGGTCGTTACATCTAAGTAGGCATTCTCCTTATTTAATTCTTAAATTTCTTAGAGTTTTCTTCTCTCCCATTGTCCGGTTTCATTTGGCCGGACACTAGGGGTTTTGAGGTTCTGAGATTCTAACTTTGATACTTGTTTCAAGGGCGTATCATGGTTCTCTCTGGTCGGCTGTGTGTTTTGGCATCCAATGCCGATGGAAAAGCGGTTTGGATCATCCTGGTTCATCTACCACCATTTGAGGTTGGTTTATTATACTCTCTTTGTTTGGCCCAATTTAATCTGAGCCTTTTAGTGATTTATGTGCCTATGAAAAATCTATATTAGGTATGAATTGTTTGAATAAGGGTACTTTGTGAGCATAATTTCATATGATGTTAAATATAGAAGTATATCCTCTCACAAAAAGATACCAGAAATTCTATACAATTATGGAAAAGTGGTGTACACAATGAGTGTGTGTCTAGAAGGTCGAGGTCTCAATGGTGTTAGAAGACATTAATTTATCAACATAACAGTTGAGATACTAAAAAACTATGTTTTTTATAGGAGGTGTTTTATATGTAATAACCAAGGGTATTTCTAATTATAGCGGAGTGGGAGGATAAAAAAAGAGATCAATAAGAATTCCCCTCTCCATATGATATAGATGGGGAGTATATACACTGAAATAAAAGAGAAAAAATATAATTTTTTATAGAAATCAGACCTCAACTGAAGGAGAATCCAGTATCAATTATGTTACACCCATAGTATCCCACTTAGAATGAAAAGAAGAAAATCAAGAAGTTAAAGAAATAAAAGGTGGATATTATTGTTGGGGTTGGGGAGAAATAAGAATGAAATTAAAGAAGAACCCACTAAGGGATAATATATCCAAGGTAACAAACATGAAAACTAATTAAGAGAAGTATGAAAGAAGAGTCCTCCATTTGATAAGAGAACATAAGAAGATAATTTATAATGTTCCTAAGTAATTATTAATGATACGAAAAAACTAGTTTTAATTCTTCAGAATGACGGAACAAGAAAGGAGGAATGAAAGTTATTTTCTTATAACCATGATGAAGGTAGGATAGAAAATCTGGAATGATTCTTCAATAAGTAGTGTTGAAAACATAACCAATAATAAGGTCTGAAATAAACCAATAAACAATGGGTTGCGTCACCATGAACTACCATAATCAAAAAACTGAGAATTCTCAGAGGCGTCACTCTCCCCTTAAACGTTATATTTGTATCTAACTAATTGTGTGATTTAGGATGAATGGGTAGATACAATAAATCAGGGAGTTCTTCCAAAAGGGAATATTTTTTATTTTTGGAAGCATATTTTAGCTATATTTATGCTAAAGTAAATTCTAAAGAGTAATCTATATTTACTCAATCTGGAAGTCTATGTGAAGATGTTTGACCATGTTGATAGGGGAATATGGGGTTATAATAATTTATATTTAATGAAACAAAACTATTTTGATGGTTACCATCCGTTTTTTTAACATCTAATAGATATTACTATAATTTGTTATTTAATTTAAATAAAAGATGAAAAGTAATAACTATAGAGTTTATAGAAATATGGGTAGGGAAATTGGATGTTAAAATATAAATTTGTATTTGATACGCCCTTTTAATTCTAGAGAGTTTAGAGCATTAATGAATGTTTTTTTTGGTTTCTCTTAATATATTGTTTGTTTACATTATAATTTTTTTTACAAATGAAATGTTGATATGATTATAAGTTTTGAAATGAATTTTTCTTATTATATGTTTAAAAATGATGTCTTAGTATACTCTTCATCTGAATTCCATGCAGTGTACTATTTCATGTTATCATTTTTGGATGTTTGAGTATGTTTAAGTCAATTTTTTCAATTTGATTTTTTGTAGGTGGGATTTGTTCTATAATCTTCTTAATAATTTTTTTTAAATTTTAGGGACACCATGTTATTGGGTGCTCCTATTTTGTTTCCAGATGATAAAATGCTTGAAGAAGTGTTTTCTTTATTTTGGATCGACTTATATGATATTTTCGGATTCCTCTTCACTGTTCATTTCATTATAGATCACTGTAACATAATCCTAACTCGTTTTGTGGATTTTTTTGGCTGATTCTTGATGTCTAGGTCTCTTGGGTCCCGTTAGAGGCTAATTCTAGCCACCTCTGTCAAGGACAGTGGGCTCTCCATGGGTTTCAGGTATGTTTTGTTCTATTTCAATTCGTTTCTTTTTTTAATTTATGGGTTTTGGTGTTTTGAGTTTTCAGTGTTTTTCTTGAGTATTTTTGACCTGCTGCAGTGGTTTCAGGTAGCCGTTGTCAAAGGCGACATGCACATTTATGCATAGGTAGGCATATACATATATAAGTTCCCCCATATATATATATTCACTCATGGCCGTTTGAATATATATATTGTGGCTAGGTGTGCATATATATATATGAAAAATGCATACGTGTGTAAGGTAAAGGGGTATATGCATGTATAAGCATATATGTAAGGATCCCTTTGTACATATTTGGCCATTCAAATATGTACATAGGGGCCAGGTGTCCTTATATATATATATGCAAAAGTGTATATGCGTGCAAGCGGTAAAGGGAAGATTTGAGTTACCATTGTCATAAACAGAGCGCTTTGAGTTTGAGGTAGGTTCCCTTATGCATTAACCATTAAATTTAAATAATAATTGATTGCTTGTACTTCGGACCACATTTTCATACTAAACAGTGATATAGATTTCTTATAATAATTGTCCTGGACAGACTCGAAAAAAACAAAACTAACTGATATAAAATTGAGCTACATTGAATTATACTAAAATGAATGAATTAGGGCATCATATTCATAGGAAAACACAAAATAACTTGAATTTTATTAACCAATAAAGAGTATTAGGTCAACGAGAGAGAGAGTGTGTGTAGAAAAACCACTATGTATACATTGTTTAATATCTCTAGAATCTTGGATTACAGTAAAGTATCTTAACAGAAAAATAAGTGGAAGAATAAGATGGAGGAAGATGAAGAAAAGAAGGGGAAGTATGAATCCTTGCATGAAGAAGTCCTCTCTTTCTGAAGGGCCAGCTGTGACCTCCCAAGGATTGGCAGCAGTGACATCCAGCTGGAAAATTGGAAAAATATTTGTATCCCCCCTCACATACAACTCTCTCATTTAATACCCCCCAAAACAACAAACAACTCCAATATATATTTAAGTATAAAAGTACAATGATTCGCTTTCCATAATGTTTATGGTGGTATGATGAGTACCTATTCCAATCAATTTAATGTTATGTGGGTAGGATGTTTATTAACGCATTTTGAATATATGAAAATTATTTCTTGAGAAACATTGTATTGGAAGTAGGCATGATATTCTCTTATGGGAATACCATATGTATGATATGATTTCCTTCCCACATTTTCTCAAACTGGAGGGTATGATTACATGATTTCATATGAATTATCTAGGATAATAACAAATCTTCTATAATAATTAAGACGATGTATACTTTCATATGGAATAATTAGGTTAACCTATGATTGAAGACTTCAAGGGCGTGCAATATGTGTAATCTCTACTCATCAAGTTATTAAAATTCATCAAGAAAGATAATAGATTTCTCATAATTGTATAGTTGATCATAAATTTTTATTTCTAGTGAGGTAAACAAAACATCGATGGGAAATTTTAACACAATAAAGTTATGAAGTGTTTGTGATGAAAATTTTATTGTACCAGCCATCCAAGGAGATCATTCCTGCATATAGGATGGAAAATTATCACTTGACCAAGTAGTGGTGTGATTGTGTGTGTTGTTGGCTATGGTGAGAATGCAAAGGGTACATGCTTGAGGCAACACCAGTTGATCATGGAGCGTTTATGTGGTGACATTGGAGGATGAGGCCAAGTACCAACATACTTTCAGATATTCAGAATATTTATACTAGATTTTCATGTGTCTAAAATGACTTCTAAGTGCAGTCTTATTCGAAATCCATAGGAGCAGTGAATAAACACCAGTGTTATGTCACATTTGTACCAACAAGTGGATACTACCATCCTATAGATCAATGGTAAATGATGAAAACAGTATGGGAAACTCATCACCACCAAAATATCCACCTTTGAAAAATGACATCAAGCCAAACCATGACACTAAACAATGTACTTCATATATCTAGCCCCTTTGGGGCTGCGTAGGTGGAAAAGGAAGGGGACCATCATCCCCACAGTGCCAGGATCAAATCCCACTCCCCCCTGGGTGTTGATTTTCCCCTCATAGATGATTTCAACCACTGGATCTTTAAATCCAAAGGTGGTCTCTAAGGATTGATCATCTAGAGAGGTCCACCATGCAGATCACAAGATAAGGGTGAACAATAAGATTGTTGAACTTGACCACATGGACACCGGGGACAATGTCAGAACTATCAAAGAAGATGATCCCCTATATAGATGTTTTCATCTTCTCGGCCATCAAAGAAGGTTCTGAAATAAGCACAAAGAGGATGCCTGGAATAGGGCATCTGGAAAAGGTGATTTGAAGGAGGAATTCCCGAAAAAGGTTGTCTGGATACCTGGAAAAAGTCATTTGGAAAGAGAATGAAAAGGCTTGTCTGAAATAGGATGCCTATAAAAAGTCTTATGGAATATGATACAACACCTAAAAAAGACACAGCAGGGAGATCATGTGACATCACATGTGGGAAGCATATGAGCAACAACAGAGAGCGTGTGACAGAGAAGCCTAAAAAAGTGCATTGAGGTTGTGACAGAGAGGCCTGGTTGCTAGAAGCAGGGGCATATTGCACCTAGAAGTTGGGTGCATAGGGAGTGCAAAGAGAGGTATAATCAAAACTCGAGTACTATCTTGGTGCCCAAGAATAGCACATGTTGGTTGGCACAGGAAGAGGCAGTTCACACTCAGGGTTGCCGCTTGGAATGACCTTTTGATGAACAATTCTTGATTTGCATTACAAACTGATTCATTTGTGAGAGAGGGATAACACCCCATAGAACTTAATCAAGAGCCTTCACTTATTCTACTCCATGTCTACATGGTCTAACATAGTATAGAAAACCAGAGAGTGTTCACCAACACTTTAAGGCTGTCAATGAATTCTCATGTATGTGATACCATTATCAAATTCTCATTTTGGGGTAGTTTTAAATAGATTTAAAGAGAACTGGAAATCTTTATCACATCCCAACAAGAATATAAAAAATATATTGTGCAAGGTATAAAAAAGGGGTAGAAAATGTTATTGTAAAACCTATTCTTTCATATTTTTAATGATGTTTACATAATTATAGATTTCATGATTTCGAAAACCTTGAAATCCTTTTAACATGTTTTCCTCCCTCGAAAGGGATGAACCCACTTTCTCACCATCTTGGTAGTTTATATACATACTCAATGATGATAATATTCTATTATTATACAGTAGTGATATCCTCTTCCAACTTCCCCAGTATTTTATTCTTTCAATTCCCTACATGTTAGAAAACATCCAATGAAAGGAGATAAGCAGGGTACTTTCTCTTTAATTAGACCTGGAATTTTGATAGATGTATCTCTACTGAGATCTTCCATACTTACCAACTTTATCATTGGGATAATCCTTAATCCTCTTTTCCTAATTGTATAATCATTTATCCTTGTAGACAACCTTATGTTCTCATTATTCTCAATAGGCTTATTGTGTGGGACCTATTTTATTGAATGTGCAACAAAGTGAAATACAACCTTATATGCTAGAACATTATTCTTCATCTATTCCATTTTTATTAGTAGGAATGTCATATAGTCCTTTGAAACATGTCTAGTTACCTTCTATCTCCCATATAGTTTCTCATAAATCATTAGTTTTTCCTTATTTCATTTCCTCATAAACAACATTTTGTTCTTTAATTATATCTCTATGTTTTCTCGTGCAATTTTGAACATATTTTATACTTCTTATTTGAATCTTCTAATGTTTATAAATTATTGGAGACTTTTTTTAGACATCTCACTTGTATATTTCTAAATTCTGGTATAATTCCTATTTCTCACAGAATTTATTATTCTTTTTCTGGGATTTATCCCATACATTCATTCTTATTCTATTTTAATCACATGTTATTATAATAATTAAAGTATTTGTGCCAAAAAAATCCCACAACACTTGATCTTAGTACATATTGGTGACTCTATACAAGAAATTATACTTTCTTACCAGGCATCATGCAACCTTTATTTAGCCTTCTCCCAAGGGAGTATTCCTGGTTTTCATTAACTTCAATTTTTCTTTATGTTAGAGTAACCTTATCACATATTACTTTAGCCCAAAAACCATTTTTTGACTTTATAATATATATTTTTAGAGAAAACACATTCAGTGTGATTTTGAAAAATTAAGAGTTTCATACCTTTCCCTTTAGGCTATTTTTCTTTGAAAACATCTTTTATCCTAAACACCATTTTCTTTGTCTTCCTAGCTGTTACGAAAGAAACTATTAATCTTATATATCACTATGAGAATTAATTCCATGTTCTTAAGATCTTTTATCATCTAGTAAAGTATTATGAACCTTTTCAAGGTTGTCTCATTTAGCTTCTATTGATTCCTCTACTTCCAGTGATTGATACATTATCTTTTGGACAAACAATAACTTTTTTCTATTAATCGTCTTTTGAAAAAGTATCTGCATTCTTTCTTCACTTCAGTATATCTTCTAAATGTGCAACTTCATAAATCTATTATTTTCAACAATTATTCATCTGTAGAAACCCAGTGCAGGATGTCTGTATTTTTTTTATAGATCATGGATCTAGGACTAGCTAAAGTATATATTCCAGAATTTAATTCTAGTTATGTTTTGGTAAGACAATTTTCATTTGTAATGTATGTTCAGTTTTGGTTTTTATCACACTTTCTTGTAGTTTTCATTAGTAATGCAAGTTCAGTTTTGTTGTTTTGGTATTATTTTCTGGTTTTTTAATGGGTGAAAGATGGTATGAAGCAGGAAACAGGAAGGTTGTGGGTAGTAGCTGCTATGTTTGGGAGAAGAATATATGCCCACGGTTCAATGAACCGTGGGTATATTAGTATTGATGTGAGAATTGATTCCCATGGTTCTGAAATATGTAGTAATAGATATATACTATCTGGGAAGCACCTATACCCATGATTAATTGAACTGTGGGTATGTTATATTGTTGTGAAAATATATTCCCATGGTTCTGAAAACTGTGGGAATAGATTTATACCCACGGTTTTCTTAAACCGTGGGTATTATGAAATTTCCATGGGATATACCCATAGTTTTGTAAAAACTGTGGGTATTGGGCTATACTGACGCCTCGGTAGCCCACGGTTCATGAAACCATGGGTATAGCCTATACCTATGGTTTCATGGTCTATACCCATAGTTTAAAACCGTGGGTATAAGTGATATTTCTATTAGTGCCCGTCACATCATAAAATTTACATAATCATGCACACCACTTAGAACATGTATCAATCTGGGTCATAAAGTAACCCACGGAAATGAATGGGTTTCATGAGAATAAATTCATGAATAAATTTTGGAGTTCCCAAATAAAAAAGGGAATAACATACTTGATATAAGAATCATCAATCTCAAGTGAAGAAGAAACAATCTCAAGAGAAGTAAAAGATGTGTTTTTAGATAGAAGAGTTATTTTGAAAAAATCTTTACATTTGTCATAAAATCAGATTGGAAATATGCATATCCTCAAAAAGAAAAGGGAAATAACATTTTAAGAACATAATATGAACATTCATACCATGGAAGAGAGAATAACCCAACGAAAGGAATTGGGTTTGAGAATCCCTTACCTTATGTCTGAATGTTTTATTCACTTTAATATCCTGGATAATCAAATTAGATTTATTAATTATTAAATAAAGAATCTCTTATACATATATTTGTTTTGTTATAATTTTATTAAAAATTTTATTTCCATTTTTTATGAGTTATAAATTTTAATTTCATCATTCGGGGGTGTTCGTTTTTTTTATTTTCATGACTGGTTCACTTGTATACATGTATGGAAGAACGTGTAAAATGAGAATAAACATCCAAACATGAAATTATATGTTATTAATGAACTTTCAAAAGTTTTAATGGTATTGTATATTTTTTTTCCAAATATGAGGATGATTCATTAGATAAAACATTAATTATAATCATTTAGATTAATTTGACGTTTTTTCGATCATCGTGAACTAGTTTCATTTTATTATTTAATATTATGTATATATGTTAGTTCCAGAACATAAAAATGTTATAGCATAAATTTTAAAATCTTTTTCAACCATTATAATTGTTTTATGACCAACATTGAATTTGGTAATGAAAAATGAAAATGCATCATCCACGATGGTGGTAAATCGACACATCACAAAAGATGTTCTCATTTTTAGAATAAAAGGGACAGGAGAAGAGGTTTGATGATGGATTATTCCATTAACATAATAACATTAAATTATATATAATATATTTGAGTTATCATTCCACTTGGATTAGTGGAGGTAAGGATAGAATAATAAAAGAAAAGAAATTGAAAAGAAATAAAAAGAAAATGAAAGAGGATTTTACCCCTTGAATTATTCTCCTTGAGAATCTCCTTAGGGAAATTGGATTTGGCCTTTTGTTGATGCCAAATGCTTCTAGACACTGGGGAGAGACTTGAGAAGAGGATTGGTAAGAATTTGGACAAGCTTCAAGGCTTTATAGGTGTAAGGTAAAGAGGCAGTGAGAGGTGATATTTATATGAGAGGAGATGAGAAGAGAGTTTTTTGATTATTTTATTCGTTAGTTTATTATTTTAGCTCAAGACTATGAATAGTTTTGATTCTCATGACTAAATTCAGTAAATAGATAAAGAGAGTTCAAGATTATGATTCTTACATCAGTAATGACTTAATAAATAGTGGTTTTAAATTATAATTTTATATACCATAAATTACCGTATTTCACTTTGCACCAAAAATTTAACTATTTTAGAAAAATACCAAAAATTCACCATAACCATTTTTTGACACTTAGAATTCAAAAATAAACTAAATTTTATGAAAATAATTTTCTAAATATGATAAATTTAATTTTTAATTAAAATAATCATTTATTTAAAAAAACCAATTTTAAAATTATAATCGATTTTATGACACTTGAAAAAATTAGTTAAGGATTCATAAAATTATCTTATAATTATAATACAAAAACATATTAATTTATGAATCTATTTTGTGAAAATGAATTTTCATTTAATTGTAAATAAACATTTACTCTACAAAAATACAAACACTTAATTTATCATTTCTAAAATATTTATTTAATTATACCAAGATATAAATATATCACATTTTTAATTTATAAGATACCCAAATTTTATTTATACTTTCATAGGTGAGGTTACCATAATATTGGCTTATTTGCTATTCTTAATGATCACATTACTATTCCAAAGGTCAAGTAACTATTCCATCATTATAGGTTCCTTAATTTCAATAAATACATTTTATTTCATTCATTCTTCATTTATAATGTTTGTATTTTGTTTTTAAAGTGATTTTATGTGGTTTATACTACATGACATAATTATAAGAAATGAATTTATATTGATAAAATTTTGAGTCATTACATTCTCCCTCCCTTATGAAATTTCACCCTCGAAATTTCGTTTTACATTCTAAGTTGAAAACAGGTGAGGGTACTTATCCTTCATTGCTTTCTCCAGCTCCCATGTTGCCTCTTCGTACTTATGGTTTTGCCATAGAACTTTGACCAGGTGAGTAGTCTTGTTGCATATAACTTTATCTCTATGGTCCAAGATCTTCATTGGCTACTCCTCCTAAGAGAGATCATTTTCCAACCTTACCACCTCTGAATTTAGTACATGTGAGGGGTCCAATATATATTTCCCCAAGAGGGATACGTAGAATACATTGTGTACTTGAGACATGATTGGTGGAAGTTCTTGTCGATAGGTCACAACTACGGCATGATCGGGAATCTCAAAGGGGACGATGTACCTGGGACTTAGCTTTCTTTTCTTCCCAAATCCCATGATCCTCTTCCATGGAGATATGTAAAATAATATCGTGTCTTTAACCATAAAATTCAAGTCTCATTGACGATTATCTGCATAACTCTTTTATCAACTTTGAGTTGTCTTGATGTGCTGCTGAATGGTTTTCACCTTTTCCACTATTTCTTTGACCATTTCAGGTCCTAACAACTTATGTTCACTAACTTCATCCCAGCATTCCAGTGTTCTGCATCTTTTTCCATAAAGGAATTCATATTGATCCATTTAGATGCTCGAGTGGAAATTATTATTATAAGAGAACTCAACCAGAGGCATATGCTGGTCCCATACTCCTTTGAAGTCTATAAAACATGCTCTCAACATGTCCTCCAATGTCTAAATATTCCACTAAAATTGACCATCAGTTTGAGGATGATAAGTTGTATTGAAGTTCAACTCAATATTTAGAGCATGTTGGAGACTTTTCCAGAATTTGGAGGTGAATCTCAGATTTCGATCGGATACAGTTTATAGTGTCACTCCATGAAGCCTTACTAATTTTCTAATGTATATTCATGCAAGTTGATCTAGTGAGAAGTCCTCTAGAATTATGATAAAGTGATATATCTTTATAAGACGATCCAAAACAACCCATATAGCATTATTTTCTCTGGATGTCTTTGGAAGTCTGGTGACAAAGACCATGGTGATGTTTTCCAATTTCCATGTTGGCATGAGAAATAATTGTATCATACCCTTATAATTTTTTCTTTCATCCTTAACTTCTTGAAATACTAGGCGCTTTTATGTATATTCAGTGATCTCCTTCTTCATATTGTCCCACCAATAGTTCTCTTAGATATCTTGATACATCTTTGTGTTCCCTGGATGAATAGAGAAATTTGAGCTATGTGAATCATTCAAAAGATCTTTCTTTATCTCTAGATTGGATGGTACACATAGTCATGACCCAAATCTTTTTAATCCTTTATCATCAATTTTGAACTCTGAGAATTTCTCATTTTTGACATCTTCCACCTTCTTCCGAATTTCCATATCATTCCTTTAAGCATCCTTTATTTTCTCCATAAGGGATATTTGAGAAATCAATTGAGAAAGGATTGATGATATTCATTCCTTAATTATTCCCATGTATTTTCTTTACAAATATAAGAAGATTGAATCCTTATTAATTCCCATCATTGATAATGTTGTAGGATCATTTCTACTTAGAGCATCCACTACTTTATTTGCCTTACTAGGTTGGTAGTGGATTAAACAATCATAATCCTTGATGAGTTATAACTATCTTCACTAGTGAATATTAAGATACTTATGTGTGAATATATATTTTAGGATATTATGATCATTATATATCTCACACTTCTCCCCATAAAGACATTGTCACTATATTTTCAATGTAAAAATCACAACTGCCAACTCTAGATCATGCATGGGATAGTTTTTCTTATGAATTTTCAACTTCCTTGAGGAATATGCTATCACTTTATCATTTTTCACCAATACATAACCTAATAACCTTTTTAACCATCACTATATACAACAAAGAGTTCCCTACTTATTGAAAGTGTGAATAATGGTGGAGTGAAAAGCCTCTTTTTTAACTCTTTGAAGCAGTCTTTACATTCACTGGTCTAGAATTTTTTTCTCCCTTTCCGAGTTAGCTTGGTCAGTGGGTTTGAAAATCATGATAAGTTCTTCACAAATTGCTAGTAATACCTAGATAGACCAAGGAAACTATGGATATCTATTACAAATGTTGTCCCGAGCCACTCTTTGATTACCTTTGTCTTAGAAGGTTCCATATATATTTCTTTTCTAGTGATAACATGCCCCAAGAATGATACTTCCTCCACCCAGAACTCGCATTTACTATACTTTGCATAAAGTTTCTCCCTTCAAAAATTCTTTAGCACAGTATTCAAATTCTCCTCATGTTCCCCCTTTCTCTTAGAGTGTATCAAAATATCACAAATAAAGACTACCAAAAATTTGACAAGGTAATATCTAAAGACTATTCATTAAGTACATGAATATTGTTGGAGAATTAGTGATTTCGAAGGGAATCACTATGAAATCATAGTGTCCCCACCTCATTTGAAAGACATTTTTGGGAATATCTTCCTTCTTCACCTTTAATTGGTGATATCCCGACTGAAGGTCCACCTTAGAGAAATACTTGGCACCACATAGTTGATCGAACAAGTCATCTATCCATGGAAGTGGATACTTGTTTTTTATCGTGATTTTGTTGAGCTCATGATAATCAATATAGAGTCACATTAATCCATCCTTATTCTTGATGAAGAGGACTGACACACCCCATGGTGAAGCACTCGGGTATATAAAACCCTTGTCCAGGTTCTCTTGTAACTGTTTCTTTAGTTATTACAACTCAATCGTGGCCATTCAATAAGGAGTCTTTGATATAGGTAGAGATCCGGAAATAAGTTCAATTGATAACTCAACCTCTCGGTCTGGAGAAAGACCAGACAATTTTTCAGGGAACACATTAGCATAGTTCCTCATAATGGACATGTATTCGAGCATAATCTTATCCTTTGTCTCAATCATTTGAGCTAGATATGCTTGCTCATATGGAAATAATATCCAAAATTAAGATGATGATTCTAAAGGAGATTCATCCTCCTCTATATATTTGTACATAATTGGAGGATTCCAGGATGTGGAGAGTGATCTTTCTTTTCTGATAGTTGATGTTGGTTTTGTATAAAGATACCCAATCCATGCCCAATATAGAATCAAATTCTACCAAATGAAGTAAGACTAGATTTTCTGGGAGGTTTAGTCCACAAACATTAACTGGGGAGGAGTTATATACTTTGGATGTAATAATTGATCTATTTTCTATTCTCACAGATAACTCAACCTCCATATTTTGAGGTGGTGTTTGAATAGTTCTGTTAAACTTGAAAGATATAAAAGAATGTGTAGAACTAGAGTCAAATAGTACGTTCACTATTCTTGAATGAATAACTAGCGTACCTATCACCACATCATTTTTAGGATCCACCTCAACATTATTAATGACATAATATTTCCCTTGCTTCTTTGGATTTGGTGGCTACTGATGCTTATTACCCTCAAGGAGTTGAGGTTTAGTGCATTGGATTGCATAGTACCCTTGCTCTTTATAGTTGAAACATTGAACTATGGCTAGTGCTCTCCTTTAATCCAACACATTGTCCAACTTTCTCACGCCTCTTCAACATTCATGAGCTTGGTGGCCTTCTCTCCCACACTTTAAGAATTTCTCCGACCCTTTGAGGCAACTACCATGATGCTTCTTCCCACATTTTTGACATGTGAGTGGTTGGGCTTTCTTTCCACCTTTGTCATTAGATCCTCTAGATTGAAACTCAATATTTTGTTTTTTTATCTCCACAGCCATGGGACCATTTTCCAAACTCCATCTCCACTTTGATAGTGTAGGGAAAAAATCCCTCAAGGTATCATTGAAATATTTTTTAGGTGATTGTGTTTGTTGATAAAGTGGGCCTCCGTGTTGTATTTATTGACAAAACAGACCACGGTGTTCAATTTGTTGACAAAGGAGGGTTTACATGGTGAGTTGTTAAGTTCAAGAGATGTTTTTGACAATCCTTTATTGGTAGAAGAACCTCGACAAAGTAATGAACAATCTAGAGGTGGTACAAAAAGAGCAGATACAAGGTGGCGCCGTTTTCCAGTATTTGCCAAATTTTTGGGCCTCAAAATCGACAAATGGAGAAAAGTGTTTTTGGAAAATGGACTTACGCGATGGTGTCTTGGAGGCTTAGAAAGTTGAATTCCATATGTTTTTCAAGATCAAAGCATCAAAATATGGCAAAGGAAAGAGGGTCTCCCAAGTTTTGGTTTGGGCGCGCAAGGTGACTAGGGCGACGAAGACTAGGGAGTGGACTTGCGCGCTGAGAGGAGACTTGCACGTTGGTGCTCAAGGTACCCAAATTGCCTATAAATAGAGGTATACCCCTCCTAATTATGGATTAATTTCAACACTTAGAGAAAATTAGAGCTCCATTTGCACAGGTGGTTTGGTCGCGCAAGTGGTGGTGTGGGCGCACAAGTATAAGGTTATTTAGAAGTTGCACTCTAATTGATAGTTTCACACCAATATTGGTTTGGGCGTAAAAGGGTGTGAGTCTCCCAAGTTTGGAGTTGGAAAAGGTAGTTTCGCACAAGTGGTTAGGTGACACTTTCACGCCGGGCTTGAAGAAGCACGCTAGAAATTAGAGAAGCGCACCAAGCATAGAGAAGCACGCCAGTCACTCTAAGACTGCGCAAAAGTTGGATGATTTCCTGGTACCGTCGGTGCAAAGTGTGATTCATCTGCAGGTGAAAGTTGGACGTTAATAGAGAATCTATATACAGATAAATATTCATTCATTTGTGATAATAAAGATACCTACAAGTCTATAAACTGTGAGTGGATCTTCTAAAGAAGCAGTGAACTCACTTCAATTGAGAGAGCAATGAGTTCTCAAATTGTGAGTGGTTGTAAACCAGAAGGGACAGTGAGTCCTTTTTGAATTTTGTAAATAGTAGTGTGATTTTAGTGGATTTGGTACATCATCACATCGCTGGTGTATGCTCCTTGGATGTAGCCCAGTGAGGGTGAACCAAGTAAAAAACACTGTGTCCTGTGTATGATTTAGATTCTCTTTTTTTACTTTGCTACAGGAAAGAGAGAGAATATATTTTTTCTTAACAACAAAACAATATCAATAGGGTCAGTTGTTTTAATCTATCATACCCTAATTTACCCCCCCCCCCCTCAGGGTATCTAACCTAGTGGACCTAACAGATAACACACCGAAACAAATTCTTTATAACTCCCAAAGTCTTGAATTGCTATAGATTTTCAAAGGCGTGGTTTTAAACCACTAAAGAATATATCAATTTTTCCATCATTGTTGATAAAAAAACCCAAGGTATACCTTTCAAACCTTATGAAATTTTCTTCGTAAGTCGTGATAGATTCGCCTTCCTTTTGCTTTAGCTATATGATTTCTATCTCCATATTTATCTAAAGAGTTTGAGATATTTTCTTAAAGTCTTCCAACTCCATCTCTTCAATTTCATACTTTGACTTGGTGATCTTAATCAACACCCACCATTAGTTGGCCTCTCCATCTAAATGATAAACAGATAGAGTCACTTTATCCGTCTTAGAATAGCGAAGCACAAAAAAGATCTTCTCTATTAAGTTGACCCACTATTCCATGACTAGTGGATCAAAAGATCCACTAAAATTTGGTGGTAGTTGTCACATAAAAGACTCGATAGCCAGTTTATCCCTCTTAGGGGAAGTAGTACGTACCACATTATTCAGTTTATTATTCATAGCCTGAGATAGCTGGGTAAGCATCACCATGAAATTTTGAACTCCACCTCCTAAGGAATTGGGGATGTCATTTGGCAATCGCTGCATTGTCCCTTGCATGGGTTTTTGGCCTAGTTTCTCCTAGTTCCCACCATTTTCTAAAATAGAAAAGGTTTGAATAAAACATAAGTCAAAAGTTAGGAATAAATAATTTATTCCTTTTTACAATTAACTCTAAAGGAATATCTTATGGGATCTATATGTTTAACATTTTTCTAAAACAAAACTTATTGGGTGATTACATATACTTGGTCTCATACTAAGAGTTTTAACTAATGTTCTCTAATCCCAATTCCCAAATTAACTAAACCATGCCCTAATACCAACTATAGTAACCCTACTTTTCTTACATGACTATTGCATCAATTTAAAGATAAACAACATAAAAGCGTCACAAAACCAGGATCCAAAGGTTTAGTGTATTGGGAAAATTAGGACCATACAAAATATTTACATAATAAAACATAAAAATTATTTAATTCCTTATTCTCTATATTCTTAGTTCCCCCCATTTTATCCTTAGTATAAGTAGTCACTTGAGGATGCACATCAAAGAAAGGGGTGATATAAAAGTGTAGTAAGAGGACAGATAAGAACATGAATCAATATAACATGGGTGAGCATAATCATCATAATCATAAAATAAGTATGGTATCATCATCATAACCATTAGGGGAATCATTAGATAAAGGCATGTAATATGGCAATGCATAAAAATGAAACATCATGTCTTAGTGGTCAATACCACACATAATTGTGAACAAAGCTAATATCATGTTAACAAATAACATATGTGCATAATCATAACATCATCATCATTGTGAAAAAATATAGAATCATGTTCACACATATATCACATTATCTTTTGAGATACATCACATTACTCAATGCATTGGAGCACTATATAATTCCAGGCGCACCCATCATATCATAACATTTACATAATCATGCATGCCACTTAGAATGTGTATCAATCTTGGAAATAAAATAACACATGTAAAGGAATGGGTTTCATGAGAATAAATTCATTAATAAACTTTGGGGTTACAAAATAAAAATGTAATAACATACTTGGTATAAGAATCATCAATCTCGAGTGAAGAAGAAACAATCTTAGGAGAAGTAAAAGATGTGTTTTTAGACAGAAGAGTTATTTTGGAAAAATATTTGAATTTTTCATAAAATAAGATTGGAAACATTTATATCTTAGAAAATAAAAGGTAAATGACATTTTAAGAACATAATATGAACATTCATACCATGGAAGAGAGAATAAATCAAAGAAAGGAATTGGGTTCGAGAATCCCCTTACCTTATGTCCGAATTTTTTCTTCACTTTAATATCATGGATAATAAAATTATATTCATTAATTAATAAATAAAGAACCTATTATACATGTATTTTATTCATTATAATTTTATTAAGTTTTTATGGCCATTTTGATGAGTTATAGAGTTCAATTTCATTGTTTGGGAGTGTTCGTTTTCTTGGGTTTCATGATCGGTTCACTTGTATACATGTATGGAAGATCATGTAAAATGAGAATAAATATAAAAAATTGAAATTATATGTTATTAATTAACTTAGATAATTTTAAATGGTATTATATATTATTTTTTCTAGATATGAGTATGATTCATTAGATAAAACATTAATGATAATCATTTAGATTAATTTGGCGGTTTTTCGATCATCACAAACTAGTTTCATTTTATTATTTAATATTATGAATATATGTTAGTTAAATAATATAAAAAAGGTTATAAAATATTTTTTTTCAATATTTTTAAACCATTATAATTGTTTTATTACCATCCTTGAAGGTGATAATGGAAAATGAAAATGCATCGTCCACGATGGTGGTAAATCGACACATCACAGACGATGTTCACATTTTTAGAATAAAAGGGAGAGGAGAAGAGGTTTAATGATGAATTATTAAATTAAAATAATAATATTCCAGTATATATAAGATACATGAGTTATCATGACACTTGGATAAGGTTATTTGGGGAGAGAATAAGAAGAGAAAATGAATTTAAAAGAAATTAAAAGAAAATGAAAGAGGATTTTACCTCTTGAATTCTTCTCCTTGAGAACCTCCTTAGGCAAAATTAGATTTTATCTTTTGTTGATACCAAAGGATACTAGACATTGGGGAGAGGATTAAAAAGTGTATTGAGTATAATTTTGATAAGATTCAAGGATTTGGAGGTGTGAGGGGAAGTACAGGGGAGGAGATGAGAGTTTTTTGATTATTTTATTCCTTAGTTTATTATTTTGGCTCAAGAATATGAATAGTTTTTATTCCTATGACTAAATAATGTAACCAGAGAAGGGTATTTCTAGATTATGGTGCTTACATCATCAATGAATCAAGAAATAGTTAGTTTAAATTATAATTTCATATACCATAAATTACTGTATTTCACTATTTACTGAAAATTCAACTATTTTAGAAAAATCCCAAAAATTTACCATAACAAGTTTTCAACATTTAGAATTAAAAAATTAACTATATTTTATTAAAATAAATTAAAATAAGATAAATTTAATTTCTAATTAAAATAATCATTTATTCAAAAAAATACCGATTTTAAAATTATGACCGATTTTATGACACTTGAAAAAATTAGTTAAGGACTACTAAAATTATATTATAATCATAAGACAATAAAATATTAATTTATGAATATATTTTGTGAAAATTAATTTTCCTTTAAAACATTATATTAATTAAAAAATTGTAAATAAACATTCACTCTTTAAAAAAATACCAGCACTTAATTTATCATTTATAAAATATTTATTTACTTATAAAAAGATATAAATACATCATATTTTAATTTATATGATACCCAAATTTTATTTACAATTTTATAGGTGAGGTTACTATTCTATTGGCTGATTTACTATTCCTAATGGCCATATTACTATTCCAAAGGTCAAGTTACTATTCCATTGGTATAGGTTCCTTAATTTATAAAAATACCTCTTCTTTCATTAATTATTCATTTATAAAGTTTGTATTGTGTTCTCAAAGTGATTTTATGTGGTTTATACTATATGAAATAATTAAAAGAAGGTAATTTCCAATGATAAAATTTTGGTTCGTTACATCTGGGAATCGATTTTAAATTGTTTATTTAGTTTTCTCACCCCGGTCATCCCAATTTGTATTTATTGGACAATAACACCTGGATAATGATTGCTTCACATTTTTTTCTCATGATTCCCCCCTATGTTCTTTTCATTCTTCACCGATTGTCCTACGGGGTCTCGGTTCGGCATTTCCAAGCGGGATCGAGCCCGACCAGACTTCTAGATTCATAGTGGATTTTTGTGAGACAAACAGTTTGACGAATTAGTGATGGATTTAGAGGATTTGTGGGTTGTGAATGATTACTTTGTGTATCTAGGATTTAAAGTAGAGATGGTGCGACACAAGAGATGAATTAGGTGCGTATGGGTGTTGAGTGGGTGAATCAAAAATCCATTTTCTGGCCAACAGATTAACAAAAACGACAAATTAAGGCCTCCCCTTTAATTTAAGGCGACATGGAGGTGTGATTCGATGTGGAAGAGGCAGATCTAGAACATTCAGGCATATATCTAAGTTTATAGAAAAAACACGACCACACGATGTGTATTAGGATGAACACATGTCATGTAGTACCCCTATGGTTGTGGCGCTGGGGTTTTGGAAAAAGTTAAGGATCACACACTCTATGAATGGGTCACATTACATGTAACCCTCCTTGGGTAGACATGTTATGTGGTGGAGCACACAAGAAGGACCCCGTGTGGGAGGACACACTATGTATCGGAGTACACAGACATGATCAAGTATACACTGACACAACCAGGAGCACGGGCAGGACCTCGGGTGGCCGAGGCACATTGTGTAGTCCCCTTACACGCCGTGTAGGGCTACATGGATAGTGATCCATGTAATTAAAGGTACACGACTAGGAATTGGAGCGGGATCACACACCATGTGAGTCCCCTTACATTATTTGTACCCCTACTTCCCTTTTGGAGAAACTTTTACCTCTCATATCTCCTTTGTTTGGACTTAGTTTTTGGTCCATGAGTAGCCTATCCTAAGTATTTTTTCACATAAACATTATGGTAGCCTTCATGGTGGATTTTGAGATATGATGTGAGATTTTATGAAGGCGATGCTTCTTTAAGAGATTCTCAACTATGACAGAGATCAGGTAGGATCACCAGAGAGATTAGAGTGACACTCTCTTACTATAAAGGACATGGTTCTCTATCTAATATTAGAGTGGCACCATCTTGAAGTATCAGAACATGGGTCCTCAACCAATAGAGTTACACCCTCCTACTGGGCAAGGCATGGGTTCTCGACCACTAGAGTGACACCCTTCTACTGGGCAGAGCATGATTCCTCTACCAATTATTATAGTGGAACCCTTCTACTGGGACACGACATGGTTACTCTATCGAATATTGAGTGGAACCCTCATGTAGAGTCAGGGCATGAGTCCTTGGTCACTAGATTGGCACCCTCCTACCAAGATAGGGCATGGGTCCTCTAGCTATCTACTGAGTGACACCCTCCTGAAGAGTTAGGGTATGAGTTATCTATCTACTAAGTGACACCCTTCTATTGTATGAGGGCATGGGTCCTCTACTTATATATTATTCCCCCTGAATGTTCGATACAGTGGCGATGTGTGGCTTGACTTGAATGTTTCTTTAGGAAGACATGCGAGATGCTGAGTATCATTGATAAATATCTTGAAACTATTGACACTCTTTCCTGAGTTGGGATATGTGATGAAGATCCCATTTCCCTCCCGTTTGGTCTTCTTTTACTGAGCACACACACACACACACATATTTGTATTCATGTTATTGGATTTTGTTACTCTTTTTCTTTGGGTTGAGTTGTCAATTCCTATCGTGTCTCTTACTTCCCCCCTTCAGTTTTCAGGGTGTATTACTGGGTATGTATATACTTACCCATACATGGGATTTACTCACACATGTCATGTCTTATACAGATGACAGACTGGTCGGCGATTATTATAGAGGAGCAAAGGGATACCTTGGTTCATTTGACCCTCTACGGTGGTCGAACTTTACAGATTTAGAGCTAGGATATCTCATCATTTACTTTTCTAGTTTTGTTAGGTTGAGACATATTTCTAGTTGGGTGTGTATTTTTCCCTTTTTACTTTTCAGTTTATACTATCGTACTCTTGTATTCTCTATAGGTTTTACATGCATGGTTTATTCTCTATATGTTTCATCTTTTATTATTATTCCTCTGCACTTATGCATGGATAGGTCCAAGTGTGTACATATAGGTACATTAGAAAAAGGCCTCCCATATAAGTTATGTCATTTGGTGTTTTTCACTAACTCTTGGCCTATGATGGCGGGCTTGGGGTAGTTACGGATTGAGCCCCATTGGGTCATGTCATGAAAGATATCAGAGTAGTTTATTCCTTGGAAAAAAGTTTGAAGTTTTCTCCTTATGAATATTTGATTGGGATTTAAGACAACATTTTCAAAGTGTTTCAAGTGAGGCTTTCATGATAGAGAATCCAGTGTTGGTGTGATGACTGACATATCCATTTACAAGGACTCTAACTACTTGCTTGTCAAATCGGCATACCTAGACATTGGTTGCAGGGATCATTGGTACATCCGTCACATAGGATTGAGTATTTTTACTTTCCTTATTGAGTTAACTCCCCATTATATACATACTCATCTAACCATGGTGCATCTTGATTAAATTTTCAGGATTACTCTGTGACAACAACTAGCCAGGTTACCGATTCCAAATCATGACAACGATCCAATGAGTGACAAGGTCTCAGTTCAGGGGACATCATGCGAGATTCTTCCTCTAGGTGGATAGGTAGCAACACCCCCACCTGTTGAGTAGAAAATAATACTAGTAAAGTAGATTGAGGATGAATGCAGACTTATCACACTCTGCGAGTTCCAATGCTAAAGGATGCCGAGGTACCATGGTGAGGAAAATTACCAAGTAGTGGAGGATTGTCTAGAGTTGGTAATCTATGTTATCAGGCTTATCCATACATTTACTAATCAGGTGGTCACACTGGTATCCAACCTTTTCCATAGATAAACTGAGCTCTGGTGGAGTCTAGTCACATAGATGTATGATGAGTTTACACATTCATAGGTCGACTTCCAAAAAATATTCCATGAGAAGTATTATCCCCCATTCTTGTGCTCAATTCAGATTCATGAGCTTCTAGAGCTACAACAAAGAGGGATGATAGTGGCTGAGTATGGTGCAAGGTTCACAGAACTTATGCGGTAATCCCTTGACATGATTCTAGATGGCTACTTCTAGACAAGAAAGTTTGAGCAGGGCATCCATAGTGATATCTGTGCCATTGTAGTACACTTTTTCATTACCACCCATACCGGGGTGTTGGAGCGGGAGCTAGTGATGGAGAGATTCCTGTCAGAGGGACACCAGGCAGCTGGAGATAGCAGTGAGTGTTATAGATTCGAGTCATCTACAACAGCTAACAGGCACCAACTGATAGGATCTCGGCGTAGGAGATCTTCCTAGGACCAGAATCAGGCATGTGGTCAGGGATAACATAGAGGACCAAAGAATCCTATAGAGGGGTGATATTATGCATGTGAAAGGAGAGGTCACATGGAATATTATTACTTGACTGGGTGTACCGAGGAGCACAAATAGATAATGAATATACCACCACAGTAGAGGTAGTACCATGATCACAGATCTCCTAGGTGAGTGCATGGTGGCCCCTAAGGAAAAAGAGTTAAAAGAGGAGAAAGTGGAGCTCTAGGGGGAGGATTTATGGCTGATGAACAACACTACGAGATCCTTCAACCACCACCACCAGGTGGCCCATGTTAGGATTAGGGAGATGACGGTCGGGGTCACATATAACTACAACCTATGGAGGTGTATGAACTGATAGTTCATGAGATGATTAGAGGTATAATATGTATTTATTCTACTCTTTCTTAAGTACTAGTAGACACAACTGTGATTCATTCCTTTATCTATTTACTATTGGTGTAATATCTAGAGATCCTAGTTGATACTTTATCCCATCAACTTTGTCTTGAGGTTCCTATGAGGAATGATTATTCTATATCTTTTATCTATCGGTAGTGTAATCCATTGCTTGGTAGAGATAGTTTATCATGGGACTTTCTAGTCATAAATATGAAACCTTATGATGTCATCTTGGGTATGGATTGGTTGTCCATGATCCAAGACCAGATTGGATGTCACCACAGATGATTCATATGCCTTCAAACTGACAGGAACAAATTCTCCTTTGTGGGTGAGAGAGATATCATAGTGAGATGAGTGAGTTTCACGAGCAAGAAGATACAACCCATTACTCATCAGTTAATGAGTGTATCCCTTGGCACAACATGCTCTTCTAGAATCTGGGTTCCTTCAATCATGGAGGATTTTATGAATGTCTTTTATGATGACATTCCAGGACTACCTCCGAGGTGGGAGATGAAGTTTTATATCGACTTGCATCGCGATACTACTTTGATATCTTCTGTAGAATATTGGAAGACCCCTACTGAGCTTTAGGCGTTTTGGTTATATTTGGAGGACCTTCAAGAGAAGGGTTTTATTAGGCCCAATGTGTCTCCTTGAGTATCTATAGTGTTGTTTGTGAAAAAGTAGGACAAGTGATTATGGATTTTGTGGGGATTATCATCACCTAAACTAGGACATAATAAAGAAAAAGTACCCATTGTCGAGGATTTATGACCTCTTTGATCATTTTCAAGGTGTGAAATGGTTCTTGAAGATTGATCTCAGGTCTGTCTACCAACAATTGAGAGTTTACAAGGCTGATTTTTTGAACCTAGCATTCTGATGTCACTACAGACACTATGAGTTCCTGGTGATGTATTTTGATGTGATAAATAACCCTGTTGTGTTTATGGATTTGATGAACTAGATATTTTAACCGCACTTGGACCGGTTTTTCATTGTCTTCATTGATGACATACTCATATACTCTAATTTATAGGAGGATCATGAAGAGAACTTGAGGATGGTATTGTATTTTCTTCAGGAGAACTAACTTTATGGTAATCTCTTGAAGTTCCAATTTTGAATTTATGAGGTTCAATTCCTGAGGTATGTCATTTCTGAGCATGGATTAGTTGTGAACCCAGTGAATATAGATGTAGTGCTTTCTTGGGAGTCACCTAAGAGAATTTTAGAGGTTTAGAGTTTCCTTGGATTTTAAGGGTACTACTGGAGGTTTATGGAAGACTTCTTTAGGATTGTAGCCCCTTTGACTTACCTAACATGGAAAGGGTAGATATTTACCTGGATTGAGCATTATCATAGGGAATTTTGGGAGTTGATTATAAGGTTGATGAGATATCCTATTTTGAGACCACCAGAGGATGTCATGGAGTACATAGTGTATTGTGATGCCTTAGAAGATAGGTTTGGATGCATGTTGATGCATATACAAACAATTATCACATATGAGTTGAGGAGGTTGATACCCCACGAGTAGAACTACATGAATCATGACCTAGAGTTGGCAGTAATAGTCTTTTCTCTAAGGATGTGGAGGCACTATCTTCTGGTAGAGCACTTTGTTGTTTACTCATACCACCAGAGTATCGGGTATGTATTTATGCAAAGAGACTTGAACCTAAGAAAGAGGCACTGGTTGGATTTTTTTTCAGTACTATGAATTTGAGATAGCCTATTCTCCAGGGAAGGGAAACGTGGTAGCATATGTCCTTAAAAATAAGTCCTATGCTCATTTGGTGGAGGAGGTGTCAGACCTATTAGCTTCCTTGTAGCTGAACCTAGTTGAGGAGGAGGGTGAAACTTTATTCAATCGATGGTTTTGACTTCTCCGCTTCTCGAGAATGTGAGAGAGTCCCAATTGGGAGACATCAACTGTGAGGTCTTATGTGACTTTATATCCTCAATAGATTCACCCAATGAGTTTTTTGAAGGAGGGAATAAAATCATCCTTTTATAGGGATGGATAGTGGTCCCAATCATGATGCAGGTGGAGGTGATTAGAGAGTTTCACACTTCTCTTTTGGTTGTGCATCCTAGTGTGGGAAATATGTACATATACCTTCAGAGAAAATTTTGGCAAGACAACATGAGATGAAGAGTGGCTGAGTTTTTCTCACGGTACCTCACCTGACAGTAGGTGAATGTTGAGCACTAGGTTCCAGTAGTTTTTTTGTAGCCTCTTGAGACACTGGAGTGGAAATGGGATGACATATACATGGACTTCATGATAGAGTTTTCATGGACAATGAGAGGCCATGATTCCATCTGATAGATAGTTGTTCAACTCATGAAGTTGGCGCACTTCCTTGCTATCAAGGAACAGATTTTTATGGAGAATTTGGGGCAATTTCATGTACGAAATATTGTTCACCTTTGTGGGGTTCCTTTAACTATTTTCTTCGTATGTGATGCACAATTTACATCACGGTTATGGAGAGGTTTGCAGGAGGCATTTGAGACCCAGATGAGGATGAGTACAACCTTTCACCCCTAGATAGATTGTAAAACCAAGAATACTATCTAGGTGTTGGAGGATATGTTGAAGGCTTGCATGCTAGACTTTATCCTGAGCCGAGAGGATCACTTATCATCGGTATAGTTTTCATACAATAATAGACACCACTCTAATATCAACATGAAAACATTTTTAGGACCTGTATGGAAGACCCTGAAGGTCACCCATATTCTAGATTGAGATCAAAGATGTATCACTTTTTAGGACAAAGTTAGTGTAGGTGATGACAGAGAAGGTCCAGGTCATCCGTGAATGGATGAGGATAGTCCATAGTAGATAGAAAACTTATGCAAATCAACATCGTAAGCCCTTGGAGTTTGAGTAGGGAGACCACATTTTCTCAAGAGTCTCCCTATGATGAGGATTGTAGGGATTCAGTTGGGATGACATGTTATACTAGAGGTCCATCGATACTTTAGAGATCTTTTATAGGGTTGGAGAGGTTGCCTACTTCCTCTCCCTACCCCCATAGCTGGAGCAGGTGCACAACGTCTTCCATGTGTCACATCTAAGGAGATACATACATGACCCACACACATTATTGATCGGGGTAAGCTACAAATTGAGGATGAAGACACTTTTTCAGATCTACTATTGGAGATCAAGGATCAATAAGATAAGACCCTATGTTGATGGACCACCCCCTTGGTCAATGTGTTGTGGCAGTATGAGAGCATGTGAGAGAGCTCCTGGGAGCGGGAGATCCAGATGCAGGTTCAATATCCCAACTTTTTTTTAGTTTTTGGTTTTTGAAGACAAAAAACTTGAAGGAGTTAATAATATAGAGATCTTATTTTTTCCTTGTAAGAGACTGAAATATATCTAGAAATATTTCCAGAGCCAGGCACTGAGACAGTGCACGATTCTGAGTCCTGGTGTGCCCAGAATTAATTTTATAAAAATATTAAATATATTTTATATTATGCATGCATAATTTTCAAGAAAAATGGGATATATATTAAATGGAGTCTCGAATAAAAAATTTGAGATCATGGTTGAATCCGTAATGTGAGTTTTACCCTAGGCATGACCTAAAATTGGTTAGCGCATAACGTTTAGATAATGCATCCATTGGCGGGTGCATTTAATTAAAATAAATAAATAATTTTATTTTTTTTATTAAATAATCTATACACAACCTCCTCTATAAAATCTTATTTATGAAAGATCACCAGAGTTGGATATATAACCCTAAGACTATTGAGAGAATAATTCCATGTTCTTCATTAGTGAATCGAGATCAGATGACAATGAGCCTCCAGATCAAGGCAGATTGAGGTGCATCAAACACAATAGACCTTCCTCCTTCATTGGTGAGCACATTATTCATCAAATAATGACCTGAATCAAAGTAAGAATCATTAATTTTTGTATTCTACCCCAATTTATTAAATAATCGAGCATGATCATATTGTTTCTTTGATCTGCATTCAAATTGATCCTTTACATGAGCTCGTGAACCAATTTTAAATTTTTTATTTAGTTTTCTCATCCCTAGGCATCCCAAATTGTATTGATTAGTCAAGAACACTTGACCAATGATTGATTCACATCTGTTTCTTGTTCTCCCCCTTCATTCTTTATACTCTTCACCGGTTGGCCTATGGGGTCATAGTTTGACATTATTGGGTGGGATCAAGCCCAATCAGACCTTTGGATTCATGAATAATTCAAGTGAAATGAAGGGTTTGATGAATTAGGGATGGATCCAAAGGATTTTTGGGTTGCATATGATTTATTTGTAGATACAAGATTAAAATTGGAAATGGTGCGACATAAGAGATGAATGGGGTGTGTTCGGGTATTGAGCAGGTGAATTAGAAATCCATTTTTTGGCCAACAGACAACTAGAAATGATGAAAAAAGCTTAAAATTAGATTTAGGGTGGCTTAGTGGCAAGATTCAAAGTGATGGAGGTGGATCTGAAATTCATAGACACATATCTAAGTTTCTAGAAAAAACACGACTACATGACATGTACTAGGATGAATAGACTCTGTGTAGTATCCCTATGGATGTGATGCTAGGGTTTTGGAAAAAGTTAAGGATCACATGTCATGTGACTAGGTCACATTCCATGTAAACCTCCCCGGGTAGACAGACCATGGGGAAGAGCACAAGAGGACCCTGTGCAGGAGGACATGCCATGTACCAGAGTACAAAAACACGAGAAAGTATACACAGAAATGGCCAAGAGCACGGGAAAGACCCTAAGTGGCTGAGGCATGTCATGTAGTCCCCTTACATGTCATATAGGGCTACATGGGTAGTGATCCATGTATCAGTAAGGACATGGCCGAATAATGTGGTTGGACCACACACTGCATGGGTCCCCTTACATGCTGTGTGGCCCTACTTCTCTTTTGGGGAAACAACTACTTCTCATATATCCTTTATTTTTACTCAAATTTTGGCCTATGATTAGCCTATCTTAAGTGTTTTTACACATAGAATATGATGGTAGCCTTCATGGTGGATTTTGAGATACGATGCGAGATGTTCCAAGTGTGATGCTTCTTTAGGGGGTACTCGATGATGATAGTGATTGGGCATGATCATCAGAGATATTAGAGTGACACCCCCCGATGGGAAGGGTATGGGTCCTCTATCTACTATCTGAGTGGCACCCTCCTATGGTATCAGGGCATGTGTCCTCGATCACTAGAGTGGTACCCTCATGCTAGGTAAGGTATGACTCCTCGACCACTAGAGTGACACCCTCCTGTTGGGTAGAAAATGAGTCCTCTATCAATTATCAGAGTGTCAACCTTCTATTAGGACAAGGCATGATTCCTCTATAGACTATTGAGTGGCACCCTTCTGCAAAGTCAGGGAATGGGTCCTCGACCACCAGAGTGGAACCCTCCTGTCGGGACAGAGCATGGTTCTTCTAGTTATCTATTGAGTGTAACCCTCTTGCAGAGTCAGGGTATAAGTCCTCTATCTACGGAGTGACACTCTCCTGTTATACCTAGACATGGGTCCTCTACCTAGGGATTGTGCCCCTGACTATGAGATATAGTGGTGAGGTGTGGCTTGAATTAGATGTTTCTTCAGAAAGATGCGTGAGATGCTAGGCATCATTGATGGACCGCTTGGAACTGTTGGAACTCTTTACTGAGCTGGGATGTGAGATGGAGACCCCCTTTCTCTCTCATTTGGGATTATTTTTTCAAGAATATATATATCTGCATCCTTGTCATTAGATTTTGTTACTCTTTTACTTTGGGTTGAGATGTATATTCTTATAGTGTCTCTTACTACCCCCTTCATATTTTAGGGAATCCTAATGGGTATATATATACTCACCCCTGCATGGGTTTTTACCACACATGTCGTGTCTTTTGCTGACGATGGACAGGTCGATGATAATTATAGAGAAGCATAGGGAGACCCTAGTGCATTTGACTGCGTATGGTGGTCAAAACTTGGAGATTCAGAGATGGGCTCTCAACATTTACTTTTATTTTTTTTTCAGTCTGGGACATCTTTCTGGTCGGGTGTGTATTTTTCCCTTTTTTAATTTTCAGTTTATATTATCGTACTCTTGTACTTCCTAGAGGTTTTACATGCATGGTTTATTCTATAGATGTTTCATATTTTATTATTATTCCACTATAATTTTGTATAGATATGGTAGAGTGTGTGCATATAGGTACATTAGGAAAATGTCTCCCATATTATTTATGCTTTTTGATGCTTGTCACCAACCCCTGGCCTATAGAGGCGGGCTTGGGGTAGTTGTATCTCGAGCCTCATTGGGTCGGGTTATGACACCTAGTTTCTTTATCTCTTTCATTTCTGGGGAGATCTTATTCAATACTTACTGAATCTTCTTACAGTCTAAATTAAGAAGTATATTTGAATAAGGCTAGAAGTCTATGTGAATCAGCTATTCATATTTCTCATTTTATCTCATATTTTTCTGAAAAACCCTAATTTGAGGGATTTTTTTTCCATATTTTGATGAATCTTACGATTGAACCCAAGTTGGATGGAGATTCTAAATGAGTGGATTCTTCCACACTCTAGGTGTTGCTTAAATATTTTTGGTTTTATACATGTGTTGTGTGTGTGTAATGAATAGGCATGGATTAGGTTGTCTATGTGTGTCCAAGAACAAAACTACACGGGGTTGTTCATAAGAGATACTAAGGGGTGGTATCATGTAGAAAATGGTGGATATGATTTGGTATGAAATGTTTGACTGATGTTATGGGTTCAAACCATGGTGGACTTGAGTCGCATGTTGTAAAGTGGTGATTCTTGAGTAAATATATTTGATATGGTTTCATGGGAAATTTTGGGTGTAACCCATGTAACTGTGGGTGATAATAATAATTGGATATGGGATGCTGTGATTCATCGGTATGGTGCAGATGGTGTTAATCATTACTATGGGTGGTAATAGAGGTTCACCGATGGTGTATCCTAGGCTATTGGTGATGCTTCTCACCATGGGTGACTAAGGCCATTGGGGTCACGTGCACACAAGACATAGCCCATGAGGTGGTTTAGTCCACTCAATGTGGGTGGAACCCTTCATAGTTTAAGTGACATACGGGGATAGTGTTGACGACTAGTATGTAGGAGGGGTACAATGTTAAAGGCCATGATTGGTGGTATATGAGACCATAAAAGAGGAGTTGGGGATCACTATTCATGTTGGGTCTTATGAGTCAAATTTTGGGAAAGGACAGGTGAATCTTGCCTTGGTTTTTGTCAATCTATTGAGTTGGTAAACTGTAGCACCCTGACTTGGATGCCACTTTAAACTGTGCTCTAGGCCGGTTGGACATTGGGCCTTAGGCACATATCCCCATATGCCAAAGGCTTTTGAATAGTAGTGAGGGTCTGATAAGTGATTGTGGAGAGGGTATACCCTCTGGTGGTGATAATAGTAAGGGTCCAAATGTATATACACAGTAGAAGAAGACCATAACTCAGTGAAATTAATAGAACAAACTCAACATAAGCATAAACAAGCAATAGAATGGAAGATTCCAAACATAGCATTTGTAGACAACTTATAACATAACAGGTCATACATAGAAATCAATAAATAGGGTCACCCATGGCTAAAAATCAGTACATACATATATAATAATCATACTAAAAACTTAAAGGCAACTCTAGCTGATGTAAAGGAACCACCAAAATCCCTTACCATCCATCCCATACTAAGAAACATAACTTGATCACTAAGGTCCATCTCTTGCACCCAATCCCTTACTTAATTATAGAGACATAAAATCTATAAACGTCCCATATTAGGCTATCACTAACATGTGACTATATTACATCCATGATCTTATAGGTATATACTGAATATAAATAAAATAATAAAACACACCCATATAATATTATATCATCGCCACTTGTTCTCAAAAAACATAAGTGAGAATTCTACATGCTTCATCCATTACCAGTATAAGTCTGAACATGTGCCCCAAATTATATATATGGCATATAACACTTGTCTGCATATATATAACTGTAGTGGTGAGGATCCATGGAACAACACCCAAGGCATCCCCTGGCGAAATGAATCCCAGGTGAACCCTTAGGTTCCACCTATAATCATTTCACTGACACCACATGCTAATAATGAAATAACCATCATCCATATTACATGCCTAATCAATGAGATCTAGGTACCATGGTCCTCCTCTCAAAGAGTCCCCATCATCTCAACAACCTGATGTCTCAAGGCACGATGATATATTTCCTCTAAATAATAATCACCATCAACTCAACAATCAATGTCTTGAGGCATAGAGATATTCATCCTCCCAATATCCTAGAACCTTGGCCTCAAGTTTAACGGTGAGCCTTAGCCCCCAACTGATGGTATCAACACCATGAATTGATGGTCTATCACCATCATCATGGATTTTTATAGCGATAACCCCCCAAAAAACTGATAGTCAACACCACCACCTAATCCACATAGTCTATGAGGACCTCCACCCACATTGAGTGTTCACCACCACCTCATATGAGTCCTATATGTGTGCACATAACTCCAACGATGCATCGACCAACAAAAAATGAGGGAAAATCACAAAAAATACCCAAGCCACATCATATGACACCTCATGTCCCTATGAATATATCAGTAAGTCCCAATGATCAACACCATCTCAAGTCCTAAGAGCCAAGTCCTCAACTTGATGGCCTCATCACCTCGATCCAATGATCATGTTGCCTTAACCTGGTGATCATCATCACCCTGAGTGTCCTAGGCCAAGCCCATCCTGATGAACAACGTCGACTCAGTACAGGTGATTAATATAACCTCAATAATTAGGTCAAGCTCATCATATTCCCATAGAACCAATAAATTAAATTTAAATAATTCAATTAATTTAAATAAACTTCCCAACCTAAACGTACCAAGTTGGTCCAAGCCCCTTACCCATCTTGACCATTTTTTGTGGAGCAAGAGCATGCCCATAGGCATCTCATACCATTATTAGAACAATTTAATAAGCATGCATATAATTAATTAGGGTCATGCTTGAAAAACCCTCATGTCGTATATGAAGGAATCCCCGAAACACTCAAAAAATCAAGGATAAAGCTAGACACCACTTACCTTGTACTAGTGGGAACTTGTTCATCTAATATCAGACTCAAACTTGAGCCGAATCATAAGGAAAAGTGTTTTATATGATTCCCTAAAAATAGGGAAAAAGGGATTGCACATATTTAGCATTCTATGTGGAGAGATAAATAGAAGGGGATAGTGGATAAAAGATTTTACTGAGATGAATTCATAGCCACAAACATATCAAAGATTAGAGTCCAAACAATGAAGTTAGGCCATATCCTAGGTGAGAGAAAAAATAGAGGGTTTACCTCTACTATGCATGCAGGTGATATCTGTATTTCATGCATATATTTTATGATATTTTAATGTATTGATTTCTATATTATATTGATTATTTTTTCCAATTTGTGAATAGTTTAATTTTTTCAATGTTTTATGATAGGATACAATGGATACTTGGAAAAGGAGGAAAAAGAGATAAATATAGGAGAATAAAGAGACTTCCCACTGTGAGCGAAGAAAAGTGGCACAATGCCGGATTTTTAAGGATGCATCAGAGCTGGAAAACTAGAGAAGAACATTTACATGTCGTGTATTACATTACACATAATGAGTTTTTTGAGATAAGATACTTTCAAAGAGATACACAAAAATTTGTGACGCCTTATCATACAATGAAAAAATTGAAGATTACACGATGTTTAAGCTTTACACGTCGTGAAACCATCGAAAAACAAAAAATTAAACATGCTGGTGGCTGATGGTTTGATGGAAAACTCTATTTATTCATGAATTAACCACTTCTTTAGAGAATCCAGAACTGAAGGAGCTTGCACATACACCTTCTATAGATGTGCACCAATGCAGATCCTTGCTTTGCTGCCATTCTGTAGGATTTTTCTTCATTCTTTTTCTGAACCCTCTCATGGATAGCATGAGGGGGTGATTTTTTTGTGTCATGGAAAGTGTGATGAATGAGGATTTATTGTATGAGGTATTTTATTTTTAATTGAAATTTATGTTGGGGTTTTATGTTTGTTCTTCATTTCGACCACTTTCTTGATTCTTCTTGCATGGACATTGTGAGCGAGGTTAGGTTGTGGGTTTAATTTCTTTCTTTCTTTGAGCATGACCATTGCCTGAGTTGATTGAATGCATTTGTTTAATGTGTGATCTAAGGTTTAGACTTCCTCCATGACCATTGGGTTTGTCCCTGTCCTATGTTTGAATAATGTTTTGGGTTACCTATTCATTGTAATTTGAATTACCTGACCATGGGAAAATGAAAACTTAGGATGAATAGATTTTACCATAACCATTGGACTCACTAGGACCTAATTCTTATGACTGCATAATTGTTAATTAATTATTTCAGACCTTTTCATCCCATGAACCTGGATTCATTGCTTCCTAACACCCATTTTATATTTTCTTCTCCCACTTTTCCCACTAATATCATTCTCAATAGTTTAGATTTAATTACTTAAAATCATAATTAGTTTAGATGTTTGTTATTTAATTAATATTTTCTCCATCCCTATATCTATGGGTTCGACCTCGGACTTTCAATTCCTATACTACCTTATTTTTTAGTGGTTTTTTTGTTTCATATTATAAATTTCTAAATTCAATAACCCTATGGGAATTAATGAAGCCCCATAGGCTATCAACAGGTGGAGAAGAAATATAAAGGAGAAAACATAAATAGAAGTATGGTAAAAATTGTAATTCCACCCAAATTAACGGGCCTTATGGTTTGGTCACACGATTTTTTTTAATCGTGCTCCAAATGTGTGGTTCCCACCATCCAAGAACTAAAAATCACATGGTTAGGTACACAGTTTTCCAAACCATGAACAAACTGTACAAAATTTTGAGTCAATAAGGTTTCCTTATGACTTTCACATTTATCTATGTTTTGAAAATCACAAACACTTTATCTTAAGGAAAATTTTTTCCCTAAGGATTATTTTCATAAGGAAAATTTTCCTTTTCTAAGGAAATTTTTATCCTTACCTATGTTTTCATTATTATTTTTATAGTATCTATAAATCTAACTCATTTTATTCCTAAGTCTAAAATTCAGTTTCATATCTAAAACCTTGGAATCTTATAATTTCTTAGATATAAAGTTCTCTAAAATTCAGGTTCCAAATTCTCCAAAATCCAGGTTCCAAATTCTCTAAAATCCAGGTTCTAAATTCTATGAAATTCAGGTTTCGAATTCTCTAAAATTCAGGTTCCGAATTCTCTGAAATTCAGGTTCTGAATTCTATGAAATTCAGGTTTCGAATTCTCTGAAATTTAGGTTCTGAATTCTTTGAAATTCTGGTTACGAATTCTCTGAAATTCAGACTCCAAATTCCTCAGAATTCAGACTTTGAATTCCTCAGAATTCGGACTCCGAATTCCTCAGAATTCAGACTCCGAATTCCTCAGAATTCAGACTCCGAATTCCTCAGAATTCAGACTCCGAATTCCTCAGAATTCAGACTCCGAATTCCTCAGAATTCAGACTCTGAATTACTCAAAAATTAGACTCTGAATTCCTTATAATCCAGATTCCAAATTCATTAGAATTCAGACTCAGAAATATATAGAATTCATATTCTGAATTCTTTGGAAAATAGAATCTGAATATCCATGTCTTATAGATTTTTAATGTTTATTTGGTTAAACTCTGAAATTTATTTTTCCTTAGACTCCAAAAAATAGACTTGGTTAAGAAACCTTATTTTTCTTACACTTATCATGAAACGATGTCGTACAATCTGTTTCTAACTAACCTTTGTTTGAGTGACATGTATATGAGTCCCCCCAAGGTTCAAGGAAAAATATGACTATTGGAGGAGGGAGATGACTGTTAGAGAAGTGCCTATACATAGGATCTCATTTTAATGAGATCACAACCGTTCCATCACTCTAGAGATTGCATGCTGCTAAAGTGATTTCTAGAGAGAGATAATCTCATGCTTTGTGTAGTTCTAAACATCTTGTTTATATTGCTTCGTGCAAATCCAATTGTTTTTGTGTATAATTGATGGATTCTGGGGATAAGAAGACAGATGTGACGACTACCGTAAAGTTTGAGGACTTATGGGGGTAGGAAGACAGAGGTGCTGACTACCTTAAATATCGAGGGCTTGTAGGGATAGTAAGACATATTCTGATATTCCTATCGAGGGCTTACCCTAGTGTGGGTAAGACATAATTTATTGAAAGTATAAATCAATGGACCTTTATACAAGGTTGTTGGAAACCCTAATCTTTGGATTAAAAGATTTTATACTTGTTACTTGTTTTTTTACAAGTTTATTTCCACTGCATTTTGATAAAGGAAGAAAGTATAACTTTCTTATAATTTATTGTACCTTTATATACTTTGATAAGTAAGATTCTATACGCTTTAAGATAGAATATTTTCCTTGTAAACTTTCCTTAAGTTTTATTTCTAGAACCATATTTCTGAAACCTTGTAAAATTTCCTTAAGTTTCATTTCTAGAACCATATTTCTGGAACCTAGAAAGTTTGTTTAGTATAACTAAAAGAGGTCTTGTAAATTTACCTTGTTTAACTTTGTTAAACTTAGTTTTCATTAAGGTTAAAAATGAAAGTTTTTAAACTTAAAATTCACCCCCTCTTGTAATTGAGCACCTACATTCATATTTTGATCCTACACAAAAGAACTCTATTAAAATTTGCACAAGGTTTTCATGATCGTGCACCCCTACTCACATAGTTTGAAAATCTGTGTCCAATGTTGTAGGTAGTCCGCACGGTTTTTCCAAACTATGCACCCTAGTCTGCACTTTCCCAAAAATAGGTTTTTGGGCCTCGCCATACCCAAAGCTCACCTAAAACCCCAAGGAACTTGTAGATCCTTGAAACCCATATAAAAACAAGTACTTAGGTTAACAAAAATTCTATAATTTGGTTCCAAAGATCAAAGGAAAAGTTGGAACACTCACCAAACTCAAAAATTCAAATAGGTTGGGGATTTTCGACCTGCCCAAAAACTCGGGATGTTACCCATATGGAAAAGGATTTGGAAGTCCATGGGTCTTATGATATGATTTGTGAACATGTTTTTGGGGTTTTTTGGTTGTTTTGGGGTGGCGATTTCATGGAACATGGAATTGATTGAAAGTCTAAGTGAACTTTCAGTATGGAAGAATGTGGATATATCATTCCACTTTGGAACCAGCCAAGGGAGTTTAAATCTTACTCAGGGATGGTTGAGCATGAGTTGAGTAGGTTGTGTAATATGGTTGGTTGTTGTTTATTATGCTTACGCACACTAGTATATGATATGGGAATTAGTTAGGGATACTATTAAAGGTGACCTATTGAGTTCACATTCACACCCTATACGGGGCCTCCAGGATGCATGTAGACTTTATAGTTCTTAGTACTGGTAAGGGTGAATTTTCAACATCTAAAACCATGTGGAGATAAGAGTGTATATAGTGTAAGGGAAGGCTAACATGGTTTGTAGATGATTCAGGTAGTTCCCCGATGTCAATCTAGTGGTTATCTTGGTTACTTTTGTACTTGCACATGTGTTATTAGAGTAAGGGAAATCAGTTGGGCTTTGTATGACCTTCATGACATGATAAATGTTTATTAAAATAGCCACATGTATATTTTTTCTTTATCATTACTTATTATTTAAACTAATTTTGATATATTGTATCGATATTATTATTATTATCTTTAGAGAGTATAATATCTCCATTATAACCCCATAGAACATCGCTACTGGTCGACAACCTTTAGCATATAGGGAGGTTCACCTAAGGTCCAATGAAACTCTAATCTAGTTATTGTAAAATGAGTCAGAAAAAGTCATTACATTAATATTTCATGAGAGGTGTGAACATAGTTCATGCCTCATGTCACCAAAAATTATAAAAGGGGTATCCCTCTCCCCTATTCTCTCATTACCTTTTTTTTATTTTGAAACAAAGCTCCATTGAATGAAAATATCATTCTCATTTTTTTAGTCTACAGGAAAATAAAATTTATTTCTTTTTTATTTAGTTTATTTATATAGTTTATTTAATTGTTTAGATTACTTTAAAAACATATATATTGTATGATTTAAATAATATGTCATTTGAATGATTTAAATGTTGTTGAATCAATTATTAAATTTAAATATGATGTTTGGATGATTTAAATGATACTGAATGATTTAATATATTTTATATCGATCAGTGTATATAAACATAAATTATTTCAAAGAAGTAATGAATTATAACATATAATTTATCAAGTTATTTAATATATGTAGAATGATCATGAATTAGACCGATTAATGCATGTTTGCTTTTTTTTATTTTTATTTATAATTTGTAATAATTAGTTTTAATTTAAATTTTGATGGTCTTCATATTATCCTTTTACCTTACATGTAGGACCTACATGTCTATGATAAATTTAATGCACCACAATCCCCATATACCCCTCAATTTCATGTGAGTGGTGTTGTAAAAAAATGAAGGTTCCAAATTAGTTGACGATGTTTGATGCTACATATATAAATGATGGTTGAACTAGAATGACTGATTTTCTAATCGAGTTAATCAAACCATATGAAAATTTCTTTGTATGAAGTAGTTAATTTATTGTTTTTTTATAAACAAAACTCACATCACATATCTAATGACCATACTATTTTTAATGATAATGTTTAATTAATTGTTAATGTGAATCTATATAAAAAATTTAACAATAAATATAAAAAGAATGAAATTTAAATTTCATTTAAAAAAATTTAATTAATTTTAAATCATTAAAAAAATATGATATTAAAATAAATATTTGAAAAAAAATCACGAATACAAGTATATTTTCAAAATAATTAAAATATTAATTTAAATGTTTTTTTTAAAATATTTTGAAAATGAAATTTATCTTATGTATGAATTTAAAAAATAAATGAAAGTTTTATTTTTTTAAGTCAAATAAATGCATCATTCTATTTTTTTATTAAAGTAAAAAACACAATATATCTTTTAGAATACAAAAAATTAATTCAAATAAATTTTAAAAATTAACATTTCACTGTATATTTTTTTTAAAATCTTACCAAAATATTTTTTCATAAAATATAAAAATGTATCATGACTTTTATGACTATAAAAGGCTTTCATGACTATCAAAGGATTTCATGACTGTCAAAGGCTTTCGATATTATCAAATAATTTCATTGTTTTTATGATTGTCAAAGGCTTTCACGACTACCACCCATGCCTCTCATTATCATTCACACCAGTCAACATCATTCACACTGTTGATCGCTCATCATTTCTCACCCATCACTCACTCATCATCACTCGCACTCACAAGCCTCACACTTCTTCACCCATGCTGTGAAAGTTTTAAAAATTTATGATGCATGTTTCTTTTGAAAGTTTTCAATAATTTAAGTTATTTAAACATATATATTAAATTTACTTTATGTAATAATATTTTTCAATACATAAGAAAAATAAATATTATTCTAACATGATTTTTTTTAATTTCCAACATGTAAGAAACATTAGTCAACTATGGTTTAATTTACGTTATTGTATATAAAAAATCACAAATATCTATAAAAATTTGATAAATGAATTTGTACAACATAAATGAATGGATAATAGTAGTTTTTGAAATATGATACAATAGAGGCTCAATGAGTTTTACCCCTTAGTCTTAGTTGGTTTATCATACAATGGTAAACCAATCCATAGAAAAATATCAATATCAAGTCACATTTATTTAACCAAAACTAATTAAAAAATTTAGGCATTTGATGATGCAATATAAATATATATAAAGTTTTACTAAATTTTCTTTATAGGTAATCATGTTTGTGTCTATATATTAAAACATAGAAGTAATTTATAATGACTAATGTCTTAGCTAAAATTTACCACTAAAGAGAGTTGTTAATCTTCTTGATTGTATGACATTGAAAGAAGTTCATATGAGGATTCATAGTCACTTAAAATTGAGGATTAATCAAGTAATAAAATGAATCACATATCGACATATTCAGTATATTGACCACTTATATCATATTTCACATATTCTTATCAATGATGAGGATTGGGTGGAAGCATTATATTTGTTCATGCAATAGTTTAATCATGGTTTAATGGAATTGTATGTGGATATTTATATTATTGATGAGTTACAACCCACTAATATGGAACCCTGCTATGAAAGATTTATTGAAGATTTCCATTCACAACAATATGATTCAATGTCTTATTATATGAATCAAGTAACAAAGACTACAAATCCAAATATTTTGAGGTATGCAATATCAAATGACGTTATTGTTAGAGTTGGTTCCCCAAAAATAATTAAATTCATACTTTTTGTTACTAGAATATTAATAAAAAATTTATCACATGATTATTGTTCTTTTGTGTAACATTAATGTGATAATTTCCTTGGAGTATTTCCCATATTGAAAAGTTATAGCAATTCCACATAATAATGAGAACCCATATATCCCATGTTAATATTATTAAAATATATGTCTCGTGGTTTAGATAACATCTATCTTACATGACAAAAAAGAAGTTTAACTATTATGTATTGGAAGATCATAATACATTTATACTTATTCTCATGAAGTTTTCACTTGGTAATCACCAATAATAGAGGTTACGAGGATAGACCCACTAATAGGAATTACATATGTTATATGTGTCATTGTATATTTATCTATGCATAAACAAGTATGCATGAATTCTAAGAATATATTAACCATTAATCAATGAATCATAAGAAAATGAAGAAACCTTTTAGCAATATTACTATTCTATTTTATGAGAAATAATATGATACTGGAAATAAAATGTACACATTTCACTGTATAATAAAACTCTTGAAGACTTATTTTTATGCTTGATGCTGATAAATAAGGAACAACTGAATGGTTCTTCCCTTTGAGGTGTATCATGAATTATACCAAACCACCAAAACACTTTGGGTGGGATTATTAATCCTTCATGATATGCAAGTATCTCAAAATCAAAGAAAGACAAAATAAGAGAGTTTCGAGAGGGGAGAGTTACAACCAGATGCTTTCAGGATAATCACACATAACTTCCCAAGGCCTTAACTCCTTTATATAGTATATAAGGATGCTCCCTGATCCATTCATCCATGTCATGAATTTACTCATACATTTCATAAACATACGATTAATTCCTTCAGTTACATCCCATGTAACCTATGAACGTAAACTCTCCCATGTAACCTATGACCATGTAACCTACAACCATAAACATACTTAAATGATAGCTAATGCATTTAAGAAGTTTCAAATGTTTTTAATTTTTAGATAGATAAGTGAATCATGATAGTGCCAATATTATTGAACCATTCAACACCCGATACTATGACTCAACCATATTGTATGATATAATATTCCAAAACAACCAACATATGATATCCTATATCGAAAAATATTATATTCCCATAGACATAAAAATATTACATTTTCCACATGTGTATCATACCCTATGATAAACCTAATCATAAAACATGACATTCCAAAGCTTTAGGACATATTACTTTCAATCTCCCATTTACACTAAAGCCTAATAGACTTTTGTTCCATTTCACCTTATACTATATCATATACGATAACTTGTGAAACCATATCCAAAAAACATTTTTTTAACATCTTCCAAAACACTATTGAAAAGATATTATTAACTTCACCTTGTATTATATTGCATGTAACACCTTGTGAAAATATCATCCAAAAATATTTTGTATAAAACTCTAAAACACTTTTATAGTATCTCTTTAAGTCAAATTCAATCCCCATTCAGTCAACAAAAAGTGTGACTCCATGAGACTTTATATAATTAAAAAAAACACGAATCACTCAATCTATAAATATAAGCAAAGAGAGCCCTCTAGAAAATAATTAATGTTACTCAAGATAAAAAGGGATTTGACATGATCTCAATCAAACACATGTATCACTATACCTAAGTCCACCAACATAAATTTTCATACATTCCCTTTTTCCAAGACATCGAGTGACCATGGGGCATGGTGTATGCCAATCCCATATAGCCTCCTCAAATGTTCTTAAATATTCATGTATATACTGACCAGTTTGATGAATACATCACATGTCATCCATCTATTTAGACAAGTACACCAAATTCCCCTAATACAAGTATAAAAGTACATCACATGTACCTTCTAAGTATGACCATACATTTCCTTAGTCTATCTAAATCAAGGGACCTAATTCCATACTCATCATAAGAGAGGAAAAATCCCATCTTGGTTGAGCTCCCACTAATGACATGATCACAAACATACCCAATAACCCCTGATTAGCTAAACTTAAAAGCTTTTATAAGAAAGGTATAAAATTATGAAGGTTCTCATGCTCAGTATCTCACCAACCTCATGTATAGGGATTCCAAATATGAACAATACACTCCTAGTATACCAAAACATAGTGTATGAAACTCCATGTGGAATATTTCACGAGTCATCCAACACACAAAACATTTTTTTACCTCATGAGAATATTTCATATCTCCATAAAAAATCCTAATAATGACATCCTTAACATTTTATCATAACCTATAATACTCTATGATGAACATCAGTTGGGGATAACTCAATGTCATACTTTGAGAGGTTAATTATCATTAAAATTCATGAAATGTATATCTATATATAAATATATGCAACCAACATGAAGTAATGATAAAGTAGAGATTAACTTTTGTATGATACATTTTATATTCTTAAACTCTTTTAATAATACTTAACAAAATCTTACATAAGCTCCTATATAATGAATAATATATGATAAAATTCTAGACCAACCTTATATTTGTTAAACTTTCTCAGGTTTTTTAACTCATTTCATTTATATATATTTATTTCCATATCTCTATGTGACCACTTGATAAAACCCTCCCACTAAATACTTTAGTGAGTAACATCTATAATGTAACCTAGTTAGAATAATAGTGAGAGTTAAGAATAATATTCCTAAATTTTAACTCCATAAACATATTCAAACTGCTTAAATCTACAACATTCAATATCACAATTTTAATAACTTATGTTTTGTACTTATAAATATTTTCAAAGAGCATCATCATCATTGTTGAAAACCTTTACATCAAACCTTTCCTTGAAATCTACTCATAACTAATGAAACTCTTTACATTATGTCATTAGAAATATATCCTAAACATTTTAGGATATCAAGTGTAATATACATTATTATAGGAAATAATATATATTTTATATTTATATTTACCATCATATACCAAACATTTTAGGACATTAAAAAAAACTCTCTTTGAACTTTTATTGGTATAATCTTTTATCTATTAATTTTGAACTTATAAATTCCAAACATACTCCTATTAACCTCTTAGAAACTATATCCTTTTTAGGATATCATGTTAAAATACACAAAAATACTTCATGTATAGAAAATAACTTTTATTTCCTTTTTATATACACAATCTTATTTATGTTTAGAAAACAACTCTTATTTCCTTTTTGTATGAATATTTAACAAATAAGATATTATTTCAATATCATATATGATATTCTATGTGTTTATAAATTTATTGAAAAAAATGATTTATCAAATATGAAATTATTAGCGGTGGAATCATATTCCCTTGTATTCTTGGATAAACACTTTACCCCATTTAAAAATACTTTTATCCTTATCTCATTTTTAAGTATGTTACATAATCAATATGAATCATAAACCATGTGTATAAAACAATTCATCTCATTCATTTAAATAATGATTGTTTACAAGTTATTCTCAATAGAAAAATGAGACAAAAAATACACATATTTTTATAAATTCATCCAATATTAAAGTGTTTTCTGCATACAAGTCCTTAATACAACAACTCCTTTCTCCATTACTTGAAAGTAAACTTCAGGCTCCTATTTTAACCCTTCCTTCACTTCTGAACTATTGTATATCTACAAAACTTGTAAAACATACACTTGGTATCAGATACCCTTAAAATATAAGAATTGAACTCTATAACATTATTAACCAAGGTTGAATTTCCATGTGGTTTCATGTAACCCTTCAAATATTCTGGAAAATTTATTTTCCAATGGCCAATTTTGAACATTGAAATAATTTTCCTTTATTTTATTCAATTTAGGGGGTGCCAAGGACTCTCCATGACCTCTTTCCTTCTATATCTAGCCAAAATTTTTACCCTTATATTTCTTCACTATCATAATGACACTTGATCTTAGACCTCCTATATCATACTTAGATATCCTCAATATATTGAGGGGTTTGGATAAACTTTTATTGAACCTTTTCAGAAGTGATTGAAGAATGAAGTTTGTGGCTATATTGAGTCTAAGAGGTGAACTCGGTCTCTCTAAGTAATTAACTTACCCAATCATTTTGAGATCATGAGTTAAGAAAGAGGTTATTTCATCTATTTTACACTAAAAGATAGACTTTGATACCTCATAACTCTCATACCTAACTTATTATAGATAAACCTTTTTTAGGTTATTTATAATCTTATAAGTATCCATGGTATCATGTTTAAACTTATCTTCATTGGCCACAAGCATGAGAGTAGTGACTTACTATGAATCCTTTAGATTCTTATCACATACATCTAACTCAATTTGTTAAATGACTTCAATAGTTAGTTTCTTAATAAGGGGTTCTTCCAAAACATAAAATTTTACTTCTTTCTAGATAACTATTTTTAAGTTTTGGTACTAGTCAATAAAGTTACTACCATTTAATTTTTTCTTATCCAATGTTTTTCTCAAGACCAAGCTTGATGATGATGATGTAATAATATATAATATAATCCATTATTATACAAGTTTCATGTTTTATATATATTTAATAAGGAATTTTATTAAAAAACTCCCACTAAAAATGATGACCCCATACATCATATCCTTTTATAAAGCCAAGGCCCATATTTCATCATGAATTACATTGGGTATTATGTAAATAAACCATGAATATATTTGGTAGATAATAATTATAAATCATATCATATATGATTCTTGGATATTTGAGTGTATAACTCTTTATACAAATACATCGCATGGATATAAAATCAACTCTATTCCTCTGAAATCCTAACAGGTAGGGTTTCTCGGCTAAGTGTAACCAAAAGCTAACACCAAGAACAAGGCACCTACCAACTAAGGTCACCTTGTTACTTGCTTTCCTTACACAATATCATTTATGGGAAGCTAATGATTAGGGTCACCCATACTATATTATGGAGGTCTTGATAGGTGTTGCTTTGAAAAAAATATCACACTTAGTATTTGAGTGGATTTATTTTAAAGTCTCATCAATTCAATATACATAATATGCATGTTAAATTCACTACATCACATACAATCTTTATCATCTCATGTTTTATTACTTTATGAATGCATGATTCTAACAATTTTGTTTTTCAATATCTATTACGTCCACCAAATTAATATGCCCACACCATATTAATGTGTAAACTCTTTACATAACCCACAAGTTTGTGTTACACACCCAAAAATAAAATCCAAACAGATTCATACATATCCAAATTTATCCTATGCATAAGGTACATGAACTTTTCATATAAAAATTTAGAATCATATAATATTTATTATCTCCACAAGAGTAATCTTGGAGTAATAGATAACCACCCCACCTTTCTAGAACAAGTCATAAGCCTCCAGGCCAGTGGAAAGTCCAATCCCAGGTTCCTCTTCCTAGGGAGACTTTAATCAAGATAGAATCCAATCCATCATAACTCTAATACCTAATATGTATAAAATATATTCAATAACTAAATTCAAGCTAAAAACTTTAATTATAAATAGAGTTCAAGGTAGATGAAAACTAAATCCTATGTTGACGTACTTAGCATGTAAGGCATGTTTTGCTGATTTATAAGAATCAATTTATCACACAAATTAAATCATAAACAATATCCATATTTTATAAATAAATTATTTACAAAAGTCTGGGGAGGGTGAGAAATAAAATGAAAATAAACTATTGAATTATTTTCCATACATGAGATATTCATTTATGAATAATCATAAATTAACAATTATAAACAATTTATAATTCATTATAGATATTCCATAATTAGATAGAAATAAGAACTTTATATTTACTCCCAATATGAAATCTTTCATATTAATCATTATATGGCATTTATTTTAAATATATGATATTTTTATGTAATATAAACATTTTATGTTTTAATTTATATTATGTAAAGATTTTAAATAATCTAAATATCACATATTAATATTATTTAAACCTTTGATAATAATTTATCAAAACTTTTTTGATAAGGTTTAAATAATTTCCAAATAAATCCCTTTTAATTTGAATGATTCAAATTAAACATTATGAATAATTCAGAATTTTTAAATATAAACACTTTATATTTTGTCTTATTTTTTAATCTATAAACCTTATTTAAATTATACTTATAATTTATATATAAAAAATTTATATCCAAATTCTAATTCATGCCATATAATTTTAAAAAGGTATTTTAATATTAAAATTTAATATTATAGAATATTTCTTAATAAATGTTTCATAAAAAAATTAATTAATTAATTAATTAATTATAAACACTTTATAATTAATTATTTATAAAAACTTTTATAAATTAATAAATATCCAAAAAATAACTTTTATTATAATTTATAAAAAAATATAAAAAATATAAATCAATTCATAATTGAAATTAAAGAAAAATAATTTTTCTTAGTATATCTTATTTAATAATTCACCATCAACCATATGGTACAATTGATAAAGCATGGTACATAAAATATTTATACGCTATTAGTTATACTTTAAAACTAATAATCTTATCGTCAAATATGATAGGAGGTTGAATTTTATGATATGTCGGGATATCATAATAGCGATACAACACTCTATTTTTGAAATCCATGGAAGTGCTATCATCAAATACGATTAGTCGATGTCGTATGCCACGGAATGTACAAAACCAAAGATTTTGTACTTAATCACCGAACATGATATCTTCATATTGTATACCATGATTCAATATAGTAAAAAAATTCTGAACCATATTTTATAACATGTAATATGACTCTCATTATGATTTCAATAATTTTCATTTCTCAAATGATTTCACAAATCAAAATGCATAGATAGGATCTAATAACACTAAAAGGATTCAAATAATAGATTAAACATTAATCAAGGAAAAAAAATAAAATGAAGAAACTATTTACTAAAATCACTATGCCATTTAAATAGAAATCATATGATACTAGAAATGAAACATGTACCTTTCAACATAAAATCCAACCATTGAATCCTTCTTTCTATGCTTGATAACAATCACTAAGGAACAACTGGATGGTTCTTCCCTCCAAAGTGTATCCATGGATTTCAAAAAATCACCTAAATACTTAAGGTGGGATTATTCAGCCTTTATTCTAGAATTTAAAAATAAAATAAGGACAATGGAAGAGAGCTTTAGGATGGGAGAGTTTCAGCTGGAGGCTTTCAGGAGAATCACACACAACTGCCCAAGGCTTAACATCTTTTATATAGGCTACGAGGAAGCTCCATAATCCATGAATCTGAATTATTCATTTTCTCTTGCATTTCATAAATACATGATTAATTCCTTCGGTTACATCCCATGTAACTTACGACCATTAACTCTCCCATACTTAAATGATAAATGTTGTGTTTAGAGAGTTTCAAACATTAACTCCTTAACAATCAAATGACTAATTAAATCATGACAATGACAATAATATTAATCCATTTTACACTTGGTACTATGATTCAACCATATCACATGATATGATATGCTAAAATAGTTAGAATATTATATCTTATATCATAAAATACAATATGCCCATAGACTTAAACATAATCCATTTTCCACATGTGTATCGTACTTTATGATATACCCAATCATAAAAGATGATATTACAAATATTTAGGGTATATCTCTTTTAGTGTATTGGTCCTTATATTTGATATTATTATTAATTCATATCATGAATCATGTACTTTGATGTATGGATGAAAACTGTGACGACATATACTCACAAGGAGGTAGCATACGCTGGGTGCATCCTAAGTGGTATAACATTAATTGAATAAGTCAATAAAGGATTTTCCTTTCTGAGTTAATGAAAGAATATATCTATATACCTTTGATTGAAATGGAATTGTTTGATTAATTCCATGTCAATGGTAGTTCATTAATGAGTTCTTTTCACATAGTTAAATAAAGATAAATCAAGCACATAGGATGATGAAACAGGTATGAAACCTTCTTGATGAGATATTGTGAAAAAATAGATTATATTACACAATAGAATTTATAGGAAAGTTATTGTCATTGTGACATTAGATTCTTTCTATATGGGTTCTATGATGTGTTTCTTGATGCTGATCATGGATTTTGGGTAAGTTTACCTAATGTCATTGAGAAATAGGGCTAGATGGCTATACACTGAGTGTATCTAAAATCTCATTAAATTATATATTGAATTTAATATTAAGAATAAATATTATTCTAAGATTTTATAATAATAATTATTTAAGTATCATCAATCACATTAATTTAATCACCTGATATTTGAGTTTAGAATATGTGAGTTGAATCATATCTCTTGTTTATTATTCAAAAGTTAATAAATAAATAAATATCTATTCACCAGTTTAGTGAATATAATATTCATTTATTGAATGAAAAATATTTATTTATTTAAATAAATATTTTATTATTCAAAGTTTAATAATTTTTTAAGAGGATTGACAAGCTAAGTTAAGGGGCTAACTAAAATGATATGCTTTTTTAATATCATTTAAATAAATATTAATTTATTTATTTAACAAATGATATTTAAATATGTTCATGTCAAGTGATAATAATAATAATAATAATAATAATAATAATAATAATATTATTATTATTATTATTAGACATGGAGAATAACTTAGAGAGAATATTTGATAAATCACCTTAGCATAATTATCAAATAATTAACCTTAAGTATATATTATAATTTATATCATTTTAGAGGTGGGAGTTTTTGTGCACAACGAGAAGACTTAAGAGAATTCCCCCAAACTCTAGCGGGAATACTCTACCCCTCTAAAGAACAAGATAGAGAAATGGAACCCTCTTATTGTGACCAATGGTGAATAATTAAAGGCACTAGGTTTCTCGATGATATCACTTGAAATTCCAAGAGTGTTGTTCAAAGATTCATGGAGCACATGTGAATGTAGTTAAAGGAATCTTCACTTGGATTTTCCACCACAACGACGACATGGCAAGAGAGACATTGGAATTAATCAAAGAATTATTGTGTTTGATATAATTATTATTTTACATTTATTATAAAATAAATGTTAAAGATCCTTTATAGAAGATTTTAAGGTTGGGTTCATCAAGTTCTTTAGATTTATCCATTAAAACCAATGAAAACCCAAAATTGGGCACTTGGACAACACTTTCGCTGTGCCCCAAAACCTAAAAGTGGTATCAGAGCAGTTAAATTATAATTTATAATTATTTATTATTTTTTTGATCAATTTATGTGTTTGTTAGGTTGTATTTTATTTTGAGAGATTTTTTTATCTTAATAAAAAAGTTAAGATAACATGTTTATCTAGTTTGTGTGGATAAGAATAGGTCAAGAACACATAAATAATACTAAAAGATCCCATCTAGAGGTGATAATGTTATTGGATAAATGACATGGATACATGATATGTAATAATAAATTACATGTCATGTACCCATGGTCAACCACACAAGGTGAGGGACACGTAAATCACAACATTCCATGTGGATCAGTATGTGGTGTCATTACATACCATGTATTGAACACTAGTGGACACATGGATCGACAAAGATTATAGGGTGTGTAACTGGTGTATATGTCATGTAACCCCACATAGTTTTGACTTCATATAAATCGTGGATAACTATGTGGACAAAGTACATGATGCCATTATACGACATGTATTGACTTCCAACTGAGTGACATAATAAATCATGAATTATATGGTGTGTATCTAGCTATACACGCTATGTAACACATGAAAACCCACATGAGATGCATGTTGAGACTTTAGGTGTGTTTTATGGGTGGTTAGAAATATATTACATGTAATTTAGCTGGGTGTACATGTCATGTAACATGTGACAACTCACACAAGGTACTATTAGGAATGGTGAATCTTGATTCACGTTTCAATTCAGTTTTATCAGAATAAGAATATCTAGAAGTTAGATGTGGTATATTTAAGGAAGAAGTAGTGGTCATCTTTAGAAGTAATGGGTGTTTAGAAGTTATGATCCAGATAGTGAAGTAGTCAATTTTCCATAATGTATTGAACAAAATTTATAACAATATGCATGAGTCAGTGTGATGTTTTTGAGAAATTATTCCTAGAAAGTTTTGCAGTAAAGGGAGGAGATATGTAAGGGTCACAAGATGATATGTGAAAGTAACATTCTTGAAGTTACACAGTCCACTAGATGTTAGTGATATGGTTTATATTTCTATATGAAATCATAGGTTATTGGAATCAAATGGGGGGGGGACTCCTATAAATATCAGAAGGTGGGGAAATTGAATTACCGGTTGGAATATACTACAAAAGTAGGGTGAAATCACTTGCATATGTAATGTGTGATTATCATATGATTAGTGATATAATTGGATTATTAGTCAAAGTGATTTTAATCTATTATAACTTACTAAGAAATGAAAATGTAGCAGTGTTCTCCCATTGACGTATGATATAATATATGAACTATATAAAATTATTTTTTCCTTTACTATATTTTATTTCACTTGAACGTGTTTGTGTTTATTTAAGTGTGGGAGATTTGATCAACTCAGTTTAGTGATTTAGGGTGTAGTGAAATTTATATTTTATAGTATATTGATATATAGGGGACCTTCCAATCAAAATAATACCTGGTTCTTTGTTTGGATATTCTTAAAGTGTCAGATAATGTTTCTTCTAGTGATTAATGGTGGAATCCCCAACATGTGGTATCCGATCTTGGTTTAGGTCTCGACAACACACACTCATAATTAGAACCAGGTAACATTAACTCTCTTGTATTGATGTTATGTCAATTTAGTGGGTGTAATTATATTTAAAGGCATGGTTTCAGAAGAAGGAAATGTTAGAATATACAATTTTGATGGGTGAAAATTCTGCTTCTAGAGGATGCATATAGAAGATTATCTTATTCAGAAGGATCTTGAAGTTTCATTGATGGGATTAAAACTGAATAATATAGATAAATAATGATGATAAAATATGGACAAGAAGGAACTTGGGTTGATCAAGATACCATTGTCTCAAAATTTAGTCTTTAACATCTAGGAGTTAAAGAACACCGTAGATATGATGAAATCTATGATGGAAATGTATGATAATACAACATATTTAAACAATATGTTTATGATGTGAAAGTTATTCGGTATGATATTATCTGAAGGTATACCTATGGTAGATCATGTAAAAGACTTTAACATGATTCAAAGGTAGTTAAAATCAGTTAATTTCAAGTTCATGAATGATGCATGGGTTTTCCTGCTATTATCATTACTTTCAGAGTCTTGGGATGTGATAGTAACTAATATAATTATTTTTGGTGGGAAATCCAAATTAGTGTTTGTGGATGTTAAAAATTTGATTCTAAATTAAGATGCTAGATATGGGAAAGTATAATCAGCTACCAAAATAATATTGAATACCAAAGGTATAAGAAGGTCTCATCAAAATTCAAGTTAGAGGAAATCAAAGATAAGTCCAAAGATAAGTGTTGAGGTAAATCAAATAGACCTAGACCTATCTGTTGTAACTTTGGTAAGAGAGGGAATCTTAAAAATTATTTCAAGGATTTCAAGGTGAACTCTACAATGGAAACTTCTAGGTGTTCAACTTCCATTAATTAACTAAAGGTAGATCTAGTTTACTATTTAGCATCAACATTCCAGTGGAATAATGATTGATTGATTCTGGAGCATCCTTCCACTCTATGAAAGATAAAGGATACATGTAATTTATGTGTTTGGAAGATTCAGTAAGGTGAACTTAAGTGATGATAAGAATCTTGAAATTTTAGGGGAAGGGAGATACTAACATCTGAATGTAAAAAAAGAGCTTCTTGAAGTTGAAAGAAGTTTGGAACATACCAAGTCTTTAGAAGAATCTAATTTACCCTGGTCAGCTGGATGTGGCAGGATTCAGAACAAGCTTCACAAATGTAGTATAAAAAGTTACTTAGGGATCCATAGTCATGTTAAGAGGAGTAAAATATGGAACCTCGGGTCTTACCAAAATATCATATAGAGTGATAGTTTCTGATGCTAAAACTTTCCATAGTTTTTAGTTATGAAATTATCGACTCAGTAATTTTAGTGAGAAAAATATGAAAGTTCTAGTAGTAAATTTTATATTAAAACTTGATCTTACTAAAACTGAAAACTGAGAGATTTATATACCCAGGAAGAAAATAATGGTATCGTTTAATTTAAATGGAAGGAAGAAGATATCTTAGAAGTTATAAATTGTTCACATATATATTTGAGTACTTTCCCTATACCATTATCACAGAGGATCTTTATAATTTATCACATTAATTGATCAATAAAAAAAATGAAATTATGATTTTAATTTTTGAAAAAAATATAAGGTGTTGAAAGTGTTTGTTCAATAGATGACCGTGTTGGAAAGGGAGACCGGTAGAAAGATGAAATGCTCAAGGTTTGATAAAGGTGGTGAGTACAATGAAAGATACTTCTAGAAATACTTCTAGAAGAAAAGGATCAGGATAGAAAGTATTGTACCAAATACACTAGATAAGAATATCATAGATGAGTAAATAAACTAGTCATTAACAAAAAATTCATTGATAATGAGGTTTCATTCCAGAATTTCCAAGGAAATTTGGGTGGAAGTGTTCAATTTTTCAACTTACTTAGTTAACAAAATCCTATTAGCATCGATGGGGTAGGAGAATCCAAAGAAATTATGGTCCAAAAAACTAATGAAAATTAGCCAACTCAACATTTTCAAGAGCCACACCTCTATCCATGTGGATGTCAAGGAAAGGGATAAAATTTAAGCTAAATACCATGCATGTTTCTTTATGAGATACAACGATGAAAACATTGGTTTTTGAATTTGGTATGATGAAAGGTTATAAGTCATAAGAAGATAAAATGTTATCTTAAATGACATGGTTTTGTGGAAAGGCCATAACTTGATAGAAAATTAATTTGAGAACAAAGAATCAAATGAGCATGTCTAAGTTGATCTAAATAGTAATTCTAGAAGGAAACAAGTTCTAAAGAGTTTAAGGAGCATTGAGAGTCCATAAGTTAGGTTAGTGAAAAATATACCAGAATTCTTAAGGTCTTCATAGGATCAGATTAGATCACTAGAAGCTAAATCTATGGAAGTTGTAGTATCAGAAAGAACCGATACACAAGAAAAATTTAAAAAATATACTTTAATTAGATTAATAGTGTAACACCCCGAGCTTCCACGATACACTTCTCTTTCAATAATGCAATAGCTTGCATTGTACGTAAGTTCGAGATTCTAACACACCGCGACCAATCAAAATAGCCATTATGAATAGTAATACCCACCTTTTGAAATTATATATATTTTATATTTCAAAATTGACTTCATTTTTGGATTCAGAATATCAAAATTATCCTATGTTGAATTTTTGGTATTTTTCTGAGAACTTCTAATTTTTTATGAATAGTGAAAAATACTTAAAAACAACTTTTTAATCAAAATAATTTATAGTGATAAATTATACTATAGAGTGGTTTTAGAGTATAATTAGAATATATTTTTACCATTTTATCCAATGGTGGTCATTAGAATTAATTTCACATTGAAATTGGACATAAACAATTGTCAATCTTTTGATATATATTGTTTCTTAAAAACACGCTATTTGTTGTGACAGCGGGAATTAATTATAAAACTAATTAATGAAACTTATATGCTTGTAATTTTTTAAAATAGACATAATTTTTGAATTCGTAATATCAATTATAACTTAGGGTGAAATTTTGGCATTGTTCTGAAAAACTTCAATTTTTGATGAATAGTGAAACTACTAAGTGATAGTTAAAAAACTGATTTTTCGTTTAAATGAAACATTACCACTTCTGTGATTTTATTTTCAAAAATCTGACATACATGTTTGTCATTAGGAAGTAAAATGTGGTTCAATTGGATTAAAATATTTTTTTGGCGAATAGTAACTTTTAAGTTTAATTAATCGCGATTAAAGGTAATTAGTGAAATTTAAGGTAAAAATGATAATATAAAAATATGAAAATACCTTTACACTTGTCCTAACCCTATTGGATTAGTCATGGCCGACCAAGAAAATCCATGGGTCAACTTGGGGACCCCATGGAGCCACTTTGGTAGGAAAATGACATTAAAAACTTTTTATTTAATGTTAAAATAAAAATGTCACAAACATGAGTTGTTTTACTAAAACAATTTTTAAATGGGGTTATAAAAGTCATATTTTTTACTATAAATATTAATTAGAAAGAAAAAAAGATTTCCTATATCATGATAGTTTTTTTTATAATTTTTAGACATTAAATAAATTAAATTATTTATGACACCATGATGATGCAGCGATTACCTCATTAATTAACGATTTAAATAAAATGAAAAGATAATGTAATATCTAAGGGTTAAACTTGTCAAAAACCTATTGTATGAGAATAATTAGAACCCTTATCACCTTATCCTAGAAATATTTCATTGTGGGACCTTTATAATCCGAAAATAATTTCATAATAATGTAACATTTCATGAGTTTCCAAGAGTGCCCCCCCTCTCCTCTTATAAAAGGCCCCCACCACTACCACCTTATTCACACCTTCAAGACATTTGTCTCGGCCAAAATCTGCCCAAATACTCTATCAAATTCCCTATATTACTCCTAGAAGCCTCACTTTGGGCATAATTCTTCCTAAGGAAGTCTTTCGCTCAAATCAAAAAGAGTTACCCGATTTTAAGGTAATGTCTTCTCTTATGTTGTTTTGTTTTATTTTGATTCTACAACCCCCTAAACTCTTTTTATTCTTTTCCTTTGTTACAACAAAAATATCCTCAATATACTTGGATGTTTTTATGATAATTATTTTATTTACACTTATACACACCTTCTTCTAATGGTTAAAGAACACACTGTTTCTGTGGGTGATGAATTACTGCCTCACGAAACGATGATTGTTCAATCTTCTTTTAACACCACTCATGGTGGCCATTATGATGAAAATATTTTTATATATGATATATATATATATATATTATGTTTTTTTTCCTTATGATTCTGTATTTTTCATTTATGGCATACCTTTATGATTTCCATTATGGGTAAACGCGATAATTTTATTTGAGGAAGTGCGAACTACCGCCCCCTCAAAGTGATTTGAATCGTTAATTCCATATGTGGGACGTATAAAGGATGGAGTAGGTGATATTATATATGATATTATACTGGAATTATAATATAACTTTATATCATTATGTTTCATTCCATTAAAATACGAAATAGAAATGAAAGTAGCGTTCATGCGTACGTACGACTTACCGTCTCCATGAATGGTGCATTTCATTTCTTACCTCTAAATGTTATGTAATATTATAAATGCATGTATATACTGGATATATATGATATATATGATATCTACATCATTAATATAATTTTGGATATAATGGATATTTCACCACATGAACAACTTGTAATTATAAGAAGTTTATTTTTGACTCAAGTACCAAAGATTGACAAAACGGCCGTTATTAACTTAAATAATTACATAATGTTCATAACATGGTAATAAGTGATATAAAAGGAATAATAAACTTGAAAAATGTTCTAAAGAAATTATAAATTAACTCTAGTTTATTATTCAGGAGGTTAAAGAACGGTCGAGTCAAGTCGGACACGAGGTAAGGGAACTTCTTAACCCAATTTTCGTTCTTTGGGTTAATCTCATACTTTCAAATTATGTCATGATATTATTATGTTCTATCTTATATTTGTACATTATTTTTGTGTACTTATAGTGAATACACATAATAGTTCTATTTTATTTTAAAAAAATTATCTTTGTAAGGGAACTTCTTAACCCAATTTCCATTCTTTGGGTTAATATCATACTTTCAAATTATGTCATGATATTATTATGTCCTATCTTGTATTTGCACTTTATTTATGTGTAATTATAGTGAATACACATAATATATCTATTTTATTTAAAAAATGATCTTTGTAAGGGACTTCATCTCAATCTCCTTTCATTGAGTCATATTTTGTTTTATACAAAACTTTATTTTATACGGTGTATAAACCCCTTTGACTTTTACGTTTATTCAAAAGGTTTTCATTTATAATTATGTGATTTTTAAATGATTTCAAAAAGGAGATATTTCTCTCCAATATATGAAAATCCAGTGAAAATGTATAGGTATTTAACGCAAGCTTAAAAATGTTTTCAGAAAACCCGACTCTCGAGTGTGGTATACAGGAAGGGATTGGGCGTGGACCCATCATGGCCTGTAATTAGTCGAGCAGTCTCAGAATTAGTTATTTTGTTTTTAGAATCTTTCATAATGTTTTCATAAAAATACTGAAGTATATTTGAGCAATTTTAAATGTAAGTATCTTCTAAAAAAATTGCATCAACAAGTCTCATGAGACAAACTAGTGTCTTGGCACGAGACCTTGACAAAATCTTATTTGTAGTCTTGGCACGAGGCCTTGGCTACGTGGTTATGATAGTCTGGAATTATGCATTACATCATTATAAAAGTGGTTATTGATATTTCATGTGATTATTCAACTAGTAGAATATCCATGTGAGTAAGTAAATGGAATTATCTCATTTTACTTTTGCCATATTATGTTGAAGTTCAAGTTTAAAAGGCTTTTGTTTTAGTTATACATTACCTTAAATGTTTATGTTTATTTATGAAAGCTTCCTCAATATTGTTATCCTTACTGAGCATCTGAGCTCACCCCTTTCAATGTTTTAATTTTTCCAGGATGTGAAGAAGTATTTTATGAATGACCTGAAGGGATAATATGAGGGGATATGAAGACAATATGTTGTTGTAGTTTTGTATTAATTTATGATGTAATGTAAAACTTATGAATGTATCTAGTGTTTCAAGGCTACTACACTAATTGGTCTTTCAAGACTTGATCTTTGTGATCATGCCAATGTTATGCAGTAATGCACCGACTCCGGGTAATTGGGGTCGGGGCATTACAATTGGTATTAGAGGCAGTTTAATACTAATCTTGGAATCTATATTTAGATAAACTCTGATTAGAGCACATAGCCCGAAGATAGACTTTGAGGATTAGTATAGAATAACTTCCTAGAATTTTGGTATTATAGAGATTTTGTGAGTTTTCCGAGCAATACATCCCTGTCTGGATACCAGCAGGTAGAGGCGGCTCTGACACAGATGTACCTAGGGATAAAACCCAAAAACACCGCTTTGAGCTAGACTCGAATGGGAACTGGTGCATGACAACGGGACTTGCTGCACTCTTGGTTACGACACTCCTGAGGGATATGCTTAGGATAATTCTCATTTTTTTACAAACCATTATGAAGGGTTTATGAGTATATACTTCCTCAAAGAATTTATTATTATTATTATGGATTATATCCCTAAACCATTCAATTTACATTAAGTATTTTACAAGTTTGTAATTATTCATTACAATTCATAAACTAACCTAGTTTATTCTATTGTATAGAAATGGCGCCCAGTAGAAGGAATGTGGACTCCATCAATACGTATGATCCAAAGAGTAAGAACGATCATATCTTTCAAGGTATTAATCCAACATTTATAAGTGAAATAGTCTCCCATGTGTTCTCAACATATGAAGAAATAGTATCACGTGTTAATAAGATAAGTAAATAATTCTCTGAGTCTTATGGCTTTGAAGGGAAGAAAGAGAATAAAAGGATGGAAGAGATAATGATGGATAAAGGGACGAGGGAAAATAAGTATTTTCCAATATGTGATAACTGTGGGAAGAAACACATTGGAACTTGTCTGAAGGGAATGAGAGTTTGTTATAAGTGTGGAGAAAAAGGACACCAAGTGCGTGACTGCAAGGGTAAGAAAAAGGTTTCAAATGTATAATGCTTCATCTGCAAGGAGTGGGGACACTATGCAAACCAATGTCCAAATCATCAGAGTATTCCCCAAATTATGTTATTGGATAATAATAAAGTTATGATACTACCACAAATGAGGAAGAATGATTAGAGTTCTTATGTTGTTATTAAATAATTTTGTCATTTGAGTGTTGTATCAATGATGTACTGGTTATAATAATTATAGAGTATATAAGGATTGTACTGCAGTACTATTTCATCAAGGACTTGAGATTGTGTGGAACCAAGAAAAGTGACTCCACAGCAGGTTAAATTTTTGGAAAATATATGGTTGAGTGAAAGATAAACCATAATATGGTTCTGATACCGAGATAGTGATTTTGGAATAATACATGATTGATTTGGATAATTTATATTAGATATTATTAACTTCCTTGAAACTGATTAATGATTTGTATACATTTTTGGATAGAAGGAGTATATCTAGTATTCTATAAGGAATAAGGGATCATGAATGTAATCAATAATGATTTATGGTAATTCAGGATGTTTCAGTGTTTTAAAAGAATACATGATGAAGGTGTTCACATGTTGTTACGTGGAAAAAAGGATCTTCATTATGTTTACCTTCCTTATAAAATTTGGACTGTGAGTTGGACAGAAGTATTTTGGATAACTATAAAGGTTGGAATGGATTAAGTTGAACCTTGGAAAATATTGTTTAAGGTTAAAACATTTCTGAATATTATTTTTCGAATATTATAATACTATAGTTTTAGGAAAAAGGACAACCTGTAGGTCGGGGGATACCCCATCGTGTCGGACAAAGCTATAGGAATCGAACCCACAACCATAGTGTGACAGACCTGTATTACCTACCACTAGCCTAAAGTAAGTCCCTGGTTATTACAAAATAGTTTTCCTAATCTAAATGGTTTGTGTTAATATTTTGAACCATGTATGATTAGGATAAATATAATATTTTTGAGTTCTATTATCTTTTTGAGTGAAAGATGAGTTAGTGGTAGAAATTAGTTGAAGGTTGAAACTCTACTTGTCAAGAATAAATATATATATACCTATCTCTTATTATATGAATAAATTAATTCTTAAACTTTAGTAAATGGATATTAAAACAAGAAAATGTGTTATCCTAATACCTTATGTCTTGTTGAACTGATAATATTTTAAATCAACATAGATTGAAGGCTTTGAGGCCCTCAATTTTACACTTGTTTGTGATTGATGACCTCAATCACTCCCGACAAATATTTACATTTTTCCTCCAATTATATGTCTCTAATTGCCACCAATATTCTCCTTATCGAGATCATAATTTGGTGGTGACTTTTTCATTTCCCTTTCCCTCTTATTAAAGCTAAAATCTATTAACCTTATTTCCGATGTGGGTTTTCCACAAAGGTATTTTCTATTTTCAACCTTTTATTTTCAAAGAAAAATTTCAAATTTCGAGGATGAAATTTATTGAAGGAGGGGATAATGTAACACCCCGAGCTTCCACGATACGCTTCTCTTTCAATAATGCAATAGCTTGCATTGTACGTAAGTTTGAGATTCTAACACACCACGACCAATCAAAATAGCCATTATGAATAGTAATACCCACTTTTTGAAATTATATATATTTTATATTTCAAAATGGACTTCATTTTTGGATTCATAATATCAACATTAGCCTATGTTGAATTTTTGGTATTTTTCTGAGAACTTCCAATTTTTTATGAATAGTGAAAAATACTTAAAAACAACTTTTTAATCAAAATAATTTATAGTGATAAATTATACTATATATTGGTTTTAGAGTATAATTAGAATATATTTTTACCATTTTATCCAATGGTGGTCATTATAATTAATTTCACATTGAAATTGGACATTAACAATTGTCAATCTTTTGATATATATTTTTTCTTAAAAACACGCTATTTGTTGTGACAACGGGAATTAATTATAAAATTAATTAATGCAACTTATATGCTTATAATTTTTTAAAATAGACATCATTTTTGAATTCTTAATATCAATTATAACTTAGGGTGAAATTTTAGCATTGTTCTGAAAAACTTCAATTTTTGATGAATAGTAAAACCACTAAGTGGTAGTTAAAAAACTGATCTTTCGTTTAAATGAAACATTACCACTTCTGTGATTTGATTTTAAAAAATTAGATATACATGGTTTTCCTTAGGAAGTAAAATGTGGTTCAATGGGAATAAAATAATTTTTTGGTGAATAGTAACTTTTAAGTTTAATTAATCGCGATTAAAGGTAATTAGGGAAATTTAAGATAAAAATGATATTATAAAAATATGAAAATACATTTACACTTGTAATACCCCTATTGGATGAGTCATGGACAACCAAGAAAATCCATGGGTCAACTTGGGGACCCCATGGAGCCACTTTTGTTGGAAAATGACATTAAAAACTTTTTATTTAATGTTAAAATAAGAATGTCACAAACATGAGTTGTTTTACTAAAACAATTTTTAAATGGGGTAATAAAAGTCATATTTTTTACTATAAATATTAATTAGAAATCCAAAAATATTTACTACATCATTATATTTTTTTTATAATTTTTAGACATTAAATAAATTAAATTATTTATGACACCATGATGATGCAGCGATTACCTCATTAATTAACGATTTAAATAAAATGAAAAGACAATGTAAAATCTAAGGATTACACTTGTAAAAAACCTATTGGATGAGCATAATTCGAACCCTTATCACCTTATCCTCAAAATATATCATTTTGGGACCTTTATAATCCGAAAATCATTTCATAATAATGTAACATTTCATGAGTTTCCAAGAGTGCCCCTCCTCTCCTCTTATAAAAGGCCCCCACCACTACCACCTTATTCAAACCTTCAAGCCATTTGGCTCGGCCAAACTCTGCCCAAATACTCTCTCAAATTCCCTCTATTACTCCTAGAAGCCTCACTTTGGGCAGAATTCTTTCCAAGGAAGCCTTTGGATCAAATCAAAAAGAGTTACCCGATTTTAAGGTAATGTCTTCTCTTACGTTGTTTTGTTTTATTTTGCTTCTCCAACCCCCTAAACTCTTTTTATTCTTTTCATTTGTAACAAAACCAGTATACTCAATATACTTGGATGTTTTTATGAGAATTATTTTATTTACACTTACACACACCTTCTTCTAATGGTTAAAGAACATACTGTTTCTGTGGGTGACGAATTACTACCTCACGAAACGATGATTGTTCAATCTTATTTTAACACCTCTCATGGTGGCCATTATGATGAAACTATTTTTATATATGATATATATATATATATATATATTAAGTTTTTATTTTCCTTATTATTCTGTATTTTTCATTTGTGGTATACCTTTATGATTTCCATTATGGGTAAATGCGATAATTTCATTTGAGGAAGTGCGGACTACCGCCCCGTTAAAGTGATTTGAATCGTTAATGCCATATGTGGGATGTATAAAGGATGGATTAGGTGATATTATATATGATATTATACTGGAATTATAAGATAACTTTATATCATTATGTTTCATTCCATTAAAATACGAAATAGAAATGAAAGTAGCGTTCATGCGTACGTACGGCTTACCGTCTCCATGAACGGTGCATTTCATTTCTTACCTCTAAATGTTATGTAATATTATAAATGCATGTATATAATGGATATATATGATATATATGATATCTACATCATTAATATAATTTTGGATATAATGGATATTTCACCACATGAACAACTTGTAATTATAAGAAGTTTATTTTTGACTCAAGTACCAAAGATCGACAAAACGACTGTTATTAACTTAAATAATTACATAATGTTCATAACATGGTAATAAGTGATATAAAAGGAATAATAAACTTGAAAAATGTTATAAAGAAATTATAAATTAACTCTAGTTTATTATTCAGGAGGTTAAAGAACGGTCGAGTCAAGTCGGACACGAGGTAAGGGAACTTCTTAACCCAATTTTCGTTCTTTGGGTTAATCTCCTACTTTCAAATTATGTCATGATATTATTATGTTCTATCTTATATTTGTACATTCTTTTTTTGTACTTATAGTGAATACACATAATAGTTCTATTTTATTTTAAAAAAATTATCTTTGTAAGAGAACTTCTTAACCCAATTTCCATTCTTTGGGTTAATATCATACTTTCAAATTATGTCATGATATCATTATGTCATATATTGTATTTGCACTTTATTTATGTGTAATTATAATGAATACACATAATAGATCTATTTTATTTAAAAAATGATCTTTGTAAGGGACTTCGTCTCAATCTCCTTTCATTGAGGCTTATTTTGTTTTATACACAACTTTCTTTTATACGGTGTATAAACCCATTTGACTTTTACATTTATTCAAAAGGTTTTCTTTTATAATTATGTGATTTTTAAATGATTTTAAAAAATAGATATTTCTCTCCAATATATGAAAATCCAGTGCAAATGTATACGTATTTAACGCAATCTTAAAAATGTTTTCAGAAAACCTGACTCTCGAGTGTGGTAGACAGGAAGAGATTGGGCGTGGACCCATCATGGCCTGTAATTAGTCGAGGAGTCTCAGAATTAGTTATTTTGTTTTCAGAAGCTTTCATAATGTTTTCAGAAAAACACTGGAGTATATTTGAGCAATTTTAAATGTAAGTATCTTCTAAAAAAATTTCATCGACAGGTCTCATGAGACAAACTAGTGTCTTGGCACGAGGCCTTGACAAAATCTTATTTGTAGTCTTGGCACGAGGCCTTGGCTATGTGGTTATGATAGTCTGGCATTATGCATTCCATCATTATGAAAGTGGTTATTGATATTGCATGTGATTATTCGAATAGTAGAATATCCATGTGAGTAATTAAATGGCATTATCTCATTTTACTTTTTCCATATTATGTTGAAGTTCAAGTTTAAAAGGCTTTTGTTTTAGTTATACATTGCCTTAAATGTTTATGTTTATTTATGAAAGCTTCCGCAATATTGTTATCCTTACTGAGCATCTGAGCTCACCCCTTTCAATGTTTTAATTTTTCCAGGATGTGAAGAAGTATTTTATGAATGACCTGAAGGGATAATATGAAGGGATATGAAGACAATATGTTGTTGTAGTTTTGTATTAATTTATGATGTAATGTAAAACTTATGAATGTATCTAGTGTTTCAAGGCTACTAAAATAATCGGTATTTCGATACTTGATCTTTGTGATCATGCCAATGTTACGCAATAATGCACCGACTCCAGGTAACTGGGGTCGGGGCGTTACAGTTGGTATCAGAGGCACTTTATTACTAATCTTGGAAGCTAGATTTAGATAAACTTTGATTAGAGAACATATACCGAAGATAGACTTTGAGGATTAGTATAGAAGAACTTCCTAGAATTTTTGTATTATAGAGATTTTGTGAGTTTCCCGAGCAATACATCCCTGTCTGGATACGAGCAGGTAGAGGCGGCTCTGACACAGATGTATCTAGGGGTAAAACCCAAAAACACCGCTTTGAGCTAGACTTGAACGGGAACTGGTGCACGACAACGGGCCTTGCTGCACTCTTGGTTACGACACTCCTGGGGGATATGCTTAGGATAATTCTCATTTTTTTACAAACCATTATGAAGGGTTTATAAGTATATACTTCCTCAAAGATTTTTTATTATTATTATGGATTATATCCCTAAACCGTTCAATTTACATTAAGTATTTTAGAAGTTTGGAATTATTCATTGCAATTCATAAACTAACCTAGTTTATGCCATTGTATAGAAATGGCACCCAATAGAAGGAATGTGGACTCCATCAATACGTATGATCCAAAGAGTAAGAACGATCATATCTTTCAAGGTATTAATCCAACATTTAGAAGTTAAATAGTCTCCCATGTGTTATCAACATATGAATAAATAGTATCATGTGTTAATAAGATAAGTAAATAATTCTCTGAGACTTATGGATTTGAAGGGAAGAAAGATAAGAAAAGGATGGAAGAGAAAATGATGGATAAAGGGACGAGGGAAAAGAAGTATTTTCCAATATGCGATAACTATGGGAAGAAACACCTTGGAACTTTCCTGAAGGGAATTAGAGTTTGTTATAAGTGTGGAGAAAAAGGACACCAAGTGCGTGACTGCAAGGGTAAGAAAAAGGTTTCAAATGTACAATACTTCATCTGCAAGGAGTGGGGACACTATGCAAACCAATGTCCAAATCATCAGATTATTCCCCAAATAATGTTATTGGATAATAATAAAGTTATGATACTACCAAAGATAAGGAGGAATGATTAGAGTTCTTATGTTGTTATTAAATAATTTTGTCATTTGAGTGTTGTATCAATGATGTACTAGTTATAATAATTATAGAGTATATAAGGATTGTACTGCAGTACTATTTCATCAAGGACTTTAGATTGTGTGGAACCAAGAAAAGTGACTCCACATCAGGTTAAATTTTTGGAAAATATATGGTTGAGTGAAAGATAAACCATAATATGGTTCTGATACCGAGATAGTGATTTTCGAATAATACATGATTGATTTGGATAATTTATATTGGATATTCTTAACTTCCTTGAAACTGATTAATGATTTGCATACATTTTTGGATAGAAGGAGTATATCTAGTATTCTATAAGGAATATGGGATCATGAATGTAATCAATAATGATTTATGGTAATTCAGGATGTTTCAGTGTTTTAAAAGAATACATGATGAAGGTGTTCACATGTTGTTACGTGGAAAAAAGGATCTTCATTATGTTTACCTTCCTTATAAAATTTGGACTGTGAGTTGGACAAAAGTATTTTGGATAACTATAAAGGTTGGAATGGATTAAGTTGAACCTTGGATAGTATTGTTTAAGGTTAAAACATTTCTGAATATTATTTTTGGAATATTATAATACTACAGTTTTAGGAAAAAGGACAACCTGTAGGTCGGGGGATACCCCATCGCGTCGGACAAAGCTGTAGGAATCGAACCCACAACCATAGTGCGACACACCTTTATTACCTACCACTAGCATACAGTAAGTCCCTAGTTATTACAAAATAGTTTTCCTAATCTAAATGGTATGTGTTAATATTTTGAACCATGTACGATTAGGATAAATATAATATTTTTGAGTTCTATTATCTTTTTGAGTGAAAGATGAGTTTGTGGTAGAAATTAGTTGAAGGTTGAAACTCTACTTGTCAAGCATAAATATATATATACCTATCTCTTATTATATGAATAAATTAATTCTTAAACTTTAGTAAAGGGATATTAAAACAAGAAAATGTGTTATCCTAATACCTTATGTCTTGTTGAACTGATGATATTTTAAATCAACATAGATTGAAGGCTTTGAGGCCCTCAATTTTACACTTGTTTGTGATTGATGACCTCAATCACTCCCTACAAATATTTATGTTTTCCTCCAATTATATGTCTCTAATTTCCACCAATGTTCTCCTTATCGAGATCATAATTTGGTGGTGACTTTTTCATTTTCCATTCCCTCTTATTAAGGCTAAAATCTATTAACCTTATTTCCGATGTGGGTTTTCCACAAAGGTATTTTCTATTTTCAACCTTTTATTTTCAAAGAAAAATTTCAAATTGCGAGGATGAAATTTATTGAAGGAGGGGAGAATGTAACACCCCGAGCTTCCACGATACGCTTCTCTTTCAATAATGAAATAGCTTGCATTGTACGTAAGTTCGAGATTCTAACACACCGCGACCAATCAAAATAGCCATTATGAATAGTAATACCCACCTTTTGAAATTATATATATTTTATATTTCAAAATGGACTTCATTTTTGGATTCAGAATATCGAAATTAGCCTATGTTGAATTTTTGGTATTTTTCTGAGAACTTCCAATTTTTTATGAATAGTGAAAAATACTTAAAAACAACTTTTTAATCAAAATAATTTATAGTGATAAATTATACTATATAGTGGTTTTAGAGTATAATTAGAATATATTTTTACCATTTTATCCAATGGTGGTCATTAGAATTAATTTCACATTGAAATTGGACATTGACAATTGTCAATCTTTTGATATATATTGTTTCTTAAAAACACGCTATTTTTTGTGACCACGAGAATTAATTATAAAATTAATTAATGAAACTTATATTCTTGGAATTTTTTAAAATAGACATCATTTTTGAATTCATAATATCAATTATAACTTAGGGTGAAATTTTGGCATTGTTCTGAAAAACTTCAATTTTTGATGAATAGTGAAACCACTAAGTGGTAGTTAAAAAAGTGATCTTTCGTTTAAATGAAACATTACCACTTCTGTGATTTGATTTTCAAAAAGTCGACAAACATGGTTTTCATTAGGAAGTAAAATGTGGTTCAATGGGATTAAAATATTTTTTTGGGTGAATAGTAACTTTTAAGTTTAATTAATCGCGATTAAAGGTAATTAGTGAAATTTAAGGTAAAAATGATATTATAAAAATATGAAAATACCTTTACACTTGTCCTAACCCTATTGGATGAGTCATGGACAACTAAGAAAATCCATGGATCAACTTGGGGACCCCATGGATCCACTTTGGTATGAAAATGACATTAAAAACTTTTTATTTAATGTTAAAATAAAAATGTCACAAACATGAGTTGTTTTACTAAAAAATTTTTTAAATGGGGTTATAAAAGTCATATTTTTTAATATAAATATTAATTAGAAATCCAAAAAGATTTCCTACATCATGATAGTTTTTTTATAATTTTTAGACATTAAATAAATTAAATTATTTATGACACCATGATGATGCAACGATTACCTCATTAATTAACGATTTAAATAAAATGAAAAGATAATGTAAAATATAAGGCTTAAACTTGTCAAAAACCTATTGGATGAGCATAATTCGAACCCTTATCACCTTAGCCTCAAAATATATCATTTTGGGACCTTTATAATCCGAAAATCATTTCATAATAATGTAACATTTCATGAGTTTCCAAGAGTGCCCCTCCTCTCCTCTTATAAAAGGCCCCCACCACTACCACCTTATTCAAACCTTCAAGCCATTTGGATCGGCCAAACTCTGCCCAAATACTCTCTCAAATTCCCTATATTACTCCTATAATCCTCAATTTGGTCATAATTCTTTCCAAGGAAGCCTTTGGATCAAATCAAAAAGAGTTATCCGATTTTAAGGTAATGTCTTCTCTTACGTTGTTTTGTTTTATTTTGTTTCTCCAACCCCCTAAACTCTTTTTATTCTTTTCATTTGTAACAAAACCAGTATACTCAATATACTTGGATGTTTTTATGAGAAGTATTTTATTTACACTTACACACACCTTCTTCTAATGGTTAAAGAACAGACTGTTTTTGTGGGTGACGAATTACTGCCTCACGAAACGATGATTGTTCAATCTTCTTTTAACACCTCTCATGGTGGCCATTATGATGAAACTATTTTTATATATGATATATATATATTATGTTTTTGTTTTCCTTATGATTCTGTATTTTTCATTTATGGCATAACTTTATGATTTCCATTATGGGTAAACGCGATAATTTCATTTGAGGAAGTGCGGACTACCGCCCCCTCAAAGTGATTTGAATCGTTAATGCCATATGTGGGACGTATAAAGGATGGATTAGGTGATATTATATATGATATTATACTGTAATTATAATATAACTTTATATCATTATGTTTCATTTCATTAAAATATGAAATATAAATGATAGTAGCGTTCATGCGTACGTACGGCTTACCGTCTCCATGAACGGTGCATTTCATTTCTTACCTCTAAATGTTATGAAATATTATAAATTCATGTATATACTGGATATATATGATATATATGATATATACATAATTAATATAATTTTGGATATAATGGATATTTCACCACATGAACAACTTGTAATTATAAGAAGTTTATTTTTGACTCAAGTACCAAAGATCAACAAAACGACCGTTATTAACTTAAATAATTACATAATGTTCATAACATGGTAATAAGTGATATAAAAGGAATAATAAACTTGAAAAATTTTCTAAAGAAATTATAAATTAACTCTAGTTTATTATTCAGGAGGTTAAAGAACGGTCGAGTTAAGTCGGACACGAGGTAAGGGAACTTCTTAACCCAATTTTCATTCTTTGGGTTAATCTCCTACTTTCAAATTATGTCATGATATTATTATGTTATATCTTATATTTGTACATTATTTTTGTGTACTTATAGTGAATACACATAATAGTTCTATTTTATTTTAAAAAAATTATCTTTTTAAGGGAACTTCTTAACCCAATTTCCATTCTTTGGGTTAATATCATACTTTCAAATTATGTCATGATATCATTATGTCCTATCTTGTATTTGCACTTTATTTATGTGTAATTATAGTGAATACACATAATAGATCTATTTTATTTAAAAATTTATCTTTGTAAGGGACTTCGTATCAATCTCCTTTCATTGAGGCATATTTTATTTTATACACAACTTTCTTTTATACGGTGTATAAACCCCTTTGACTTTTACATTTATTCAAAAGGTTTTCTTTTATAATTATGTGATTTTTAAATGATTTCAAAAAATATATATTTCTCTCCAATATATGAAAATCCAGTGAAAATGTATACGTATTTAACACAATCTTAAAAATGTTTTCAGAAAACCCGACTCTCGAGTGTGGTAGACAGGAAGGGATTGGGCGTGGACCCATCATGGCCTGTAATTAGTCGAGCAGTCTCAGAATTAGTTATTTTGTTTTCAAAAGCTTGCATAATGTTTTCAGAAAAACACTGGAGTATATTTGATCAATTTTAAACGTAATTATCTTCTAAAAAAATTGCATCGACAGGTCTCATGAGACAAACTAGTGTCTTGGCACAAGGCCTTGACAAAATCTTATTTGTAGTCTTGGCACGAGGCCTTGGCTACGTGGTTATGATAGTCTGGAATTATGCATTCCATCATTATGAAAGTGGTTATTGATATTGCATGTGATTATTCGACTAGTAAAATATCCATGTGAGTAAGTAAATGGCATTATCTCATTTTACTTTTGCCATATTATGTTGAAGTTCAAGTTTAAAAGGCTTTTTTTAGTTATACATTGCCTTAAATGTTTATGTTTATTTATGAAAGCTTCCGCAATATTGTTATCCTTACTGAGCATCTGAGCTCACTCATTTCAATGTTTTAATTTTTCCAGGATGTGAAGAAGTATTTTATAAATGACATGAAGGGATAATATGAGGGGATATGAAGACAATATGTTGTAGTAGTTTTGTATTACTTTATGATGTAATGTAAAACTTATTAATGTATCTAGTGTTTCAAGGATACTAAACTAATCGGTATTTCGATACTTGATCTTTGTGATCATGCCAATGTTACGCAATAATGCACCGACTCCGGGTAACTGGGGTCGGGATGTTACAAATAGTTCAAAGGTTTGAAATTTATGTGAAATTATTATTTTAATAAATGAATGAGAGCTCGAGAGCCTAAATTAAGTGATAAGTATTAGTGATTCCATCAAGTGGGAGTTAAATGTAATGGATGAATTGAATTCATTGCATGTGAATAAAACCTTAGAGTTAAAAAAATACCATAAGGGAAGAAAAAAATGGATAAAAAATGGGTCTTTTAATTGAAAAAAGAAGTTGATGATAGAAGAAGGTACATGACTAGGATGGTTGATAAAGTATTTTAGTAGAAGGAAGGAATTGACTTCTCTGATATATTTTCACCGATAGTTAAGTACACTACTATCCAGGCAATGCTGATCATGGTTACTTATGATAATTTTCATTTTGAACTAATGGATGTAAAGATGGATTTTCTCTATGGTGATTTAGAATAATAAATATATATGAAGCAAATAGTTAATTTTGAGGACAATAAGAACAAGTGATTGGTGTGAAAGCCGAAGAGAAGCCTATATAGCTTAAAACAAGCACCATGATAATGGAACTTGAAGTTTGATGTGTTCATGGTGAAGAAGGGTTTCATGTAGAGAAAATTAGGTCACTATTGATAATGGAAGTCATTTGAGGATGAAATATTTATCATCATACTCTTATATGTGTATTACATGCTTCTATAAGGACTGGAAATTATATAAATTTATAAGATAAAGGATGATTTATACATAAGATTCAAGATGAAAGAACTTAGGAAGGATTATAAAATATTGGGGATGGGGATTGAGAGAGATTATAAATCCAGGAGTTTGGTGTTGTCTTAGAGGGAGTACACCTAAAAGATTATCAAAAGGTTTTCAATTTTCATATATAATCCAGTCTTAACTCTATTGTCTAGACACTTTAAATTTTCCAAAGAGGAAGCACCAAAAATTGAAGACGAGTTTAAGTATATGGAGAAAGTTTTTTTTTCATCAGTAGTTCTGTAATGAACCAACCTGGGTTACCCTCAAACCTGGAACCCGACCCGATCTGTTACAAACCTAAAGGGCGTTCCCAATCCCCATGGGCTGGTGAAAAGCACCTAAGCATCAAAAAACATACCAAGGGAATGATTTATCCCAACCTGAATGAAGAACATGGCAATGTATATATACATACTCAAAGTAGAAATAAATAGTAGAAGACTGATATATATATATATATATATATATATAGGTTCTAAAATTGTAAAAATATAGCGGAAACAAAACAACCACTAAAGTAGCTACAAACACAAAGAGAAAAGTACAACAGAAAAGGATAAAGAAAATAAGAAACTACTCCATGTGATAGTATGAGAAACCTCCCACAATCTCACCACCAGCTACCCAACTCAGCTGACACGAAAATCCACTACCTCAGTGCAACACCTTGACTTTCCCTATATTGAAAGATATACAAAGGTCTACACACCACCAAAGGGGTGTGTAGGGTGTGAGATAATAGGATCAATAGGATCCCACCCAGGTTCTCTACAATAAGTCTCTGTATAACAATTCTCATATTCTCATTTTAAATAAAACATGTCATGATAAACAGTAAAGTAGTTTTATAGAAAACATGGTAAACATTTCCCTTTTCCACAGTTCTAAAACAAAACCAATTATATCAATTTTAAAGAACATTTTCTATATCATCTTTCACAAGAATAAACATTCATATTAAGGCTAAAACAATACAAATCCAAGTAGTAAAAAACAACAGTAGCAACATAGGTATCACAACACCAAGGAATACAATAGGTCATGCAACAAACTAATAGTATCCAAAAATCTATGATATGTGCATTGTGGTACCCAAATATAATTATATAAACTCTAGAACTATGGATTAACCCAATAATATGAAACCCCAACATCATATACATACTTATAGCTAATAATATACACTCTAGGACAAGAGGAACACCCAGAAAGTGAACCCCCACAATGGACGATAGCCTCAAGCTAAAGATTCCACCTAGTACCCAAGGTAACCCATTTTCTCCTTTTCACAATAATTTCAATGTTTTTGAAATTCATTTCAAAACCATTTATGAAATTCAACATTTAATAGGGTAACCATACCTGCTTATTTTTCAAAAATCATTCAATGCTTTTAAAATACCCCTTTTCTTTCCATTTATTAAAAACTAAGGAAAACCCAATTTTCTTTAAAATACATTTTCATCACACCCAAAAAATCATGCCAATTTAATATTAATTTATTTATAAATCAATTTATAAAAATAGAACAATATGGTTTATCAAACATAGGCTAGAGATGAAACCGCCTACCTCAAAACTCAGATCGTACATTCCCGTAGTGGGATTCACCAACAATGAAACCCAAAAACATCAATAGAAACCCTAAAATCAAATCCACAACTCAATATATATTAAATTTAGAAAAAAGGGGGTCAGTGAAAAGGAGGAAATTCACATACCTCAAGAACACCCACCACACAAAAACCAACAAAGAACGACCATAACAGAGATCTAAGAATTACACCTAGATTAAATATTCAACAACATGGAGTTTATATCCATAAATACCTAGATGATATATGAAAATACAAGGTAGAATATAGTAAGAAACGGAGATAATGCTTACTCGGTATGTCACACAATGACTGGAATGAGGATCAATCACCGAATGAAAAGACCCGGAAGGGTTGGAGGTTCCCAAATCGCCCGGGGAAGGCTCTGAGTCGAGTGTAATGAAACCTAGAGGAGGGAAAAAGAAAAATCAGATGATATGACTGCTTAAAAATCATCCTCAGGACTTTACATGACGTGTAACCCAATTAAAAATCATGTAATTGATAAGTCACTTAAACACTGAAAAATTCATCACCTTTTGATTAAAAAAAGATTTAATTTAATTTATGAGTTACACATCATGTAACCCTATTAAATGGTGTGTAATTCTTCAGTAGTCTACATAATTAGTATGTTTCATGCTATAAATTCCAACAAATATATGAATTTACCATTACAATTATCCTCCCATTTCATTCTTGACCCTACCCAGACAAAAAAAAAGTAAAACCCTGAAATTTTTGAAAACATACCTATCAGAAGATTAACGGGATGTTACAACCTCCCCACCATAAAAAAATTATATCCCTAGAAATCCTATAAATAATTCTCCATGTTAAAAAGATGAGGCCACTGCTCTCTCATTAGTGTATCACACTCTCATGTCTCATGATAATCAGAACCATGCTAGCATAGCACTCAAACCAAAGGCATCTTCCTCCCACAAAGTACCTTGGTTTTAGAATTGACTATCCTGACTGGCTGCTCAATCAAAAATAAGTCAAGCTCAAATTCAAGATCATGCCAACTTAGAACATGAGATGGACCAGATAGATACTTTCAGAGCTAAGATATATGAAACATGATATGTATTGAAATCATCTGAGGTGGAAGTACTAAACATTAAGAAACCTTCCCCACTTGATCCACTACCTTGAAAGGTCCCACAAAATGGAGAGAAAGTTTCCCTTGCCTTCTAAGCCATCGATGACCCAAACAGGGTGAAACTTTCAATTATAAGGGTTGGTGTCCTGAAAACCAACTATTTTGTACTTTGATTACATGAATGTTCACTTATTATATATTGTTCATTGTTCTGCATGACTATAATATAATAATGTCCTGGAATATTTGTTGCATTGATAAGGTCATGGCAGATCCCCACTATGATGAGAACCTTGAAATGCTATAACAATATTCTGAAATAAAATTCCACAGTTGGATGACATACTATGATAGGACACATAGTATACAAAATGTCATGTGCGAGTACTCATAAGAAGACGAGACTCTCTCTAATGGAGTTCGCACTTGGTAATCTCCAAGATGAGAGATTATGAGAACAGACCTGCTAGTAGAAAATCCGCATGTCTTTGTGTCATCGGACATTGCTATCTATGAGAATGTGTAATGGTCCTTAGACTAGAAGATTATCGTTAACTCATGTCATGACTCGCGCACTTAGATTTACTGACGAAAACCGCCACGCAGACAGTTGGCGGGGATTAGGGTACATTGGGTGCGTCATGAGTGACATGTTGGTAATGGATAAGTCGAGGAAGGATTTGTCCCTTCCATTTATGGAAGTTTATATCTCATCCCTTTGATTGAAATATAACTGCCACATTAAATTCCATGGCCATGGTGTAAACGACGAGTTTATTTCAGGAATTCAAAGAACGAAGGATCAAGCATATAGGTTTATGACACTGCCATGAAACCTGCTTGATGAGATATCAATACAAAAGGATTAAATTACACAGTAAGAATTTGTATGAGGTGATACATCAATGTGGCATCAACTTCTTTCTCTTGGGTGCCTTGACCCATTTCTAGACAGTAATCTTAGACTTTTGGCAAGCTCGCCTAATGCCAACGAGAAAGAGGCCTAGAGGGTCACACACTAAGTGTATTCAAGTATCTCAAGTAGAATAAAGATTATTCCCACAAGTGATTTAATAATTATTCAAGGAAGCCTAAATCGTTTTAATGATGGAGTAAAAAGGAAATGGCAAACAAGATATACACACCGTGTATTAAAGATTACACGCCGTGTAGTTTTTCATGGAAAACAAGTACACGCCATGTATTAATAATTACACGTCATGTAGTTTTTTTTATATAAAGGAAAAGAATAAATGAAAACAAGATATACACGCCGTGTACATTGAATGTACATGCCATGTAGTTTTCAATGAAAAACAAGTACACACCGTGTATTTATTAATACACGCCGTGTAGTTTTTCTAGTCGGGATTTTGAGGATATAATATTGTTTTAAATGATATTTATTATAATCAGCATGGGCACATGTAAAATAATTAATTATTCGACATGGGGTTTTTAAATAAGAGTCAATAAAATAAATAAAATGTGTAACACGTTTTTTTATTATCATAACTCTACAACCTCAAACCTGATTATAAATATCCTCACAACCCCAACTCTTTTCCTACACACAAGAGAATCTTTGTGCACAACAACTCTGGAGAATTATTTCAAGGCCAAAATAACCTCTTCCTCCAAGAACGCTCTCAAGACCGAGAGAGATCCTCTTCCATCGGATGAAGATGATCTAAGGCGGACAACGCAAGAAAAGGTTTCTCCACGCTAGCACCTGGAGACTCCTTTGGCGATGTACCAAGATACGAGGTACACATGTGGATCACCGCTAGAGGAAGTCTACACTTAGATTCTATGACACAACGACGAATCACATAGGAACGTGATCAAGAACATCAATGAAGAAAGAACACCCAAAAGGTATTTCTTTTAAATTGATTAAATTAATTATAATCAACCTGTAACGATCCTACTTTGTGGTTCTGGTAATTTCCTTTTCTTTGTTCATTTCTGTGATTCGATCTGTGGAGACTGGCGTTTATCATTGTATTGATTCCGGATTGATCATTGTTAATGACAAAAGCCAAGTGGGCACATCCATCCACACGCTTCCGCTGTGCCCAGAACCTTCAATTTGTATCAGAGGAAGGTTACAACATTGATTATTGTTATTTAATTTTCGTTGATAATTTACGCATTTATATTTGATTCAATTCAAAATAAATTGTTCTATAAATCTGAATAAACGAGATCTGTTCTTCCTCCTTCGTTTCTTGATTCATATCACAGAAATGACCTTTTAATTTTAATTTTGATTAAAATAAAAATGAGGAACTCATCCGAAGGAGCCGCTCTTTCTATCTGTACAACACAGGATTACACGGTGTGTAATTAAAATTACACGCCGTGTACTTAGGTTCAACGAATCGGCACTGGTCCACCAAACCACTCCATGTGAATTGATTATGCCTAAGTTTTAATCAAGCCATGTTGACCAGAATTGAACAGTGCCTGGAAATCGGAATACACGGCGTGTATGTTGGATCAACACGCTGTGTAGACCAATCTGGCCAAGGTGAAACCGTGTACAAGGAGAAGCCATGTTCCGCATACACGGGATCGCCAGGCCGGTTACCGCGTAACAAGGAATTACACGCCATGTATGATTTATCTACACACCGTGTACTCCAAAATTTCCAAAGTACATAGAACACGCGAAAGCCCCCGGCGTGTACTTTAGATAAAAGGTGAAAAGAAATACACGCCGTGTAAATATAAACTACATGCCGTGTACTTTCCAGAAATGGAATTTCACCAGGTTTCCTCCAAAAGTACAAAGACCTGTACAAGGGATATGGATGAGAAGAATCTCAAGGAAATTTAGAAAGGAATTCAAGATAAAGAATTGATTAATTATAAGATCATAATTAATTATTTTCAAGCGCGAATTATCTTAAATAATAGAACGATTAAAAGAATTTGAATGCTAAATATGCGTAAATGTCGTTGCATGCTATGGATGATCATGAGCTAGACCAAAGACCCTTTGTATGTGTGTTTGGTTTCATTTAAATTTATTTAAATTTTTTGTCCTGTGAGCATTATTCCAATAAAATGTAGGGCCTGCATGCCCATGGTTTCTTTAATGTAAACACCATGTAATGGAGGATCTCCCAAGCCGGAGGAGATGGTTCAAAACCTGAAGCTGAGGCAAAACCAACCCAAGAAGATACAAAGGTGGACAGGTGGGAGCTGCAAAACACAAACCATCAGGTTCAAGGAGTTTTCCCTAGGTCAGTGTTATCTTATCAAACCACTAGAAAAACTAACCAATATAAGCTCATGATCATGCCATCTAATTTTATTTCTATCTGATTTCATGGTTTATTTATTATATATGTATTGTCGTGATCACATAATTAATGAAATAAACAAGCATGCAAAGATGGAATAAAATAAAAACCGTACTATGTGTAAACATTATCGGAACATGGTTAATCACTTAAGAAAGCATCACTTAATATTAACAAGCATGTGATAATGAAAAAATACGCATAAAGAATAAAATACCTCAAATAACATATTAAGTCAGACCAAGCATTCCGTTACTTGATTAAGGGCAAGACTCAATAAAACTATGTGTTTGACCAACCCTTGTTGGGACACTTAATTTTATAAATGAATCCCTTATGAAAGATTTCAGGTTGACTTAACCATATTACATAAAGAGAAGTATCCCTTGCTAGACTTGATGTAATATTAGAGGCAAGAGTTGAGGAAATCCAAGTCAGGATTTCAAGATTGGGGAGTTCACTCAACAGATCAAGGAACTGTAAGCTCACAGTTGGCAAAGACCTGCCTACCTAAATACCTTCAAGTAGCTTGACCAACCCTTGTTGGGGTTATGTGAAGGGGAATATGGATCCTTACCACTAGAATGTCAAAGAAACTGGACATTATGAGTTCAATGGTGAGGGCTATTGGGAATTGATAAAATAGTGGTAGAATTAATAAATTAATTTATTATTTATCATAAAAATGTAATCAAGAAATTACTGATAAATCTTCTCTTTTAATTTGTAGAATCGAAATGACAAACTTTTCAACCACATTTTCTCTGCGATCAATTCTGGACAATGAAAATATCCTCACCGGCAGTAACTTTCAGGAATGGTTTAGGCGCCTTTGGGTTATCCTACGCCATGAATGAAAGTATTACGTGCTGGAGTCCTCACTTCCTGATCCTCTTTCACAAGGGGCGAGCGATGGAGATTTCCTTGTCTATGATCAACATTTGAGCAATGCACTCGACGTTCAATGTTTGATACTATCATCAATGTCAAGTGAGCTCATGAAGTCTCATGAGAACATGGATGCCTATAGCATGATCGAGCACCTCCGTGGTCTATACCAGGAGAGAGAAAGATAGGAAAGATTTGAGATCTCCAAGGCTCTATTCCAGAGCAAGCTTGGAGAGGGTGCCCCAACCGGGCCTCATGTAGTCAAGCTCATTGGCTACATTGAGCGCTTAGAGGTTCTAGGGTTTAAACTCCCTGAAGAACTGGGTACCGATCTCATTCTTGCATCAATTCCCTAGAGATTCTCAAACTTTTTTGTGAATTTCAACATGAACAACATTGAGAAGTATTTATCTGATCTCCTTATCCTCGTTTGCCAAGTGGACAATGATATGAAGTGTAAAAAGCCTTCTGTCCTCATGGTGAATAAAAGGAAAGGGAAGGCAAAGAGATTTAATCCCAAAGCTTCTTCAAGGCCCTCCAAGAAAAGGAAGATAAAAGGGGAGGCAAAGGAACAAGATGCTATTTGTTTCGCATGTGGCAAGAAGGGCCACTAGATGAAAAACTGCACCCAACCAAGGAAGCAAGGGGAATCTTTAGGTGAATTTTTTATCGAATGCAATCTATCTGTTTCTACAAATTGGGTATTAGATACTGCTTGTGGTGCTCACATATGTATCCAAATATAGGGACCAAGTATATTCAGGAATATTGATCGAGGGGAGGTGGATATACGAGCAGCATATGGAGCCAGAATCGCTACTATAGATGTCGGAGACTACTACCTCACATTGCCTACTGGGATGATCTTGGTGTTAAAGGGTTGTTATTATGTGCCTTCTGTTACTAAAAAAATTGTTTCAGTATCCAGATTAGATACTGATGGATTCATATTCAAGTTTGGAAATTAATGTTGCTACTTTTATAAATATAGAATTTGTTTTGGTAGGGCACATTTATATAACGACCTTTATGCGTTAGACTACACAAACCAAGTAATGGAAATCAATGACAAAGTAAATTCACATGACTCATACCACACCCAACTTTGGCATCACTGGCTAGGTCATGTCAATGAGAAACGTTTGACAAAATTACATCAAGATGGGTATTTAGATTCTTTTGAACTAAAACCACTTGGTGTATGTCATGCGTGTCTATAAGGCAAAATGAACAAATCCCCATTTAGTGGGAAAGGTGAAAGGGATAAAGAGCTTCTATAATTAGTTCACACAGATGTGTGTGGACCATTTCCAGTTGAAGCAAGGGGTGGGTTCTCGTACTTCATAACTTTTACTGATGATTTTAGTAGATATGGATATATCTACTTAATGAGGTATAAGTCAGATTCTTTTGATCGGTTCAAAGAATACAAGAATGAAGTTGAGAACTAGATTGGTAAGAATATTAAGAAACTCCTCTCAGACAGAGGAGGAGAATATCTTAATCAAGACTTCATTGATTTCTTACGGGAGTTTGGGATTCTATCTCAACTCACTCCTCCTTATACACCTCAGTGGAATAGTGTAAGTTAAAGGAGGAACCTCACCCTGTTGGACATGGTGAGATCAATTATGAGTCATGCAAGTCTTCCAATATCCTTTTGGGGATATGCATTACAAACAGCAACACACACACTAAACCAAGTACCAACTAAATTGATAAATGGTATTCCATACGAGTTATGGAGTGGACGCAAAGCCATGTTATCGAATTTACATGTGTGGGGTAGCAAATCATTTGTTAAGGCCTCTTCAGGTAACAAAATTACACCCTGAGGCACAAAGTGTATCTTTATAGGATATCCCAAAGAAACAAGGGGATATTACCTATACAACCCCTCAGATAATAAGGTAACAGTGGCAAGACATGCCATATTCCTTGATAGGGAGCACATCTCAAAAAGAGATAGTGAGAGATAGATAGACTTCGATGAAGTTGAGGCTCAAGATACACAAAAGTTGGTACAAGAACAGATTCCACAAAGCCCTGTGGAAGAACAATCTGTTCCAGAGACACAAGAACCACGTAGAAGAACGAGAGAGGTAAGAGAACTAGAATGATATGGTTTTCTTGTCACTGAGGATGGTGACTCATTATTGGCTGACAATGATGATCCTCTTACCTACAAGGAAGCAGTTGAAGGCACAGACGTTGCCAAGTGGAAAGAATCTATAAATTCTGAAATGGATCCCATGTACCAAAACCAAGTTTGGATTTTGGTAGATCCTCCAGTTGATGTAAATCCTATTGGTAAAAAATGAGTATTCAAGAAGAAACTGGACATGGAGGGGCAAGTCAGCACCTATAAGGCACAACTGGTTGCAAAATGTTTTAGACAACATCAAGGAATTGACTATGATGAAACTTTTTCACCGGTTGCAATGTTGAAATCCATCAGAATCCTATTGGACATTGCCGCTTACCATGAATTTGAAATTTGGAAAATGGATGTCAAAATAACATTTCTTAACAAGAACCTCCAAGAAGATGTCTACATGACACAACCTGAAGGGTTTGTGACTCCAATGGATGCCAAAAAGGTATGCAAGTTGCAGAAATCCATTTATGGATTAAAGTAAGCATCAAGGTCATGGAACATTCGTTTTGATGAAGTTGTAACAGAATTTGTCTTTGTTAAGAATTAATGTGATCCTTATGTCTACAAGAGGTTTAGTGGAAGTGCAGTCGTTTTCCTAATAGTATATGTTGATGACATATTACTAATTGGAAATGAAGTACCTGTCTTACAGTCAGTTAAGGCATGGTTGCATAAATGTTTCTCCATGAAAGACTTGGACGAGGCAGCATATATTCTTGGGATCAAGATCCATCGTGATAGATCCAAGAGAATGCTGGGCCTGATTCAAAGTACATACATTGACAAGATACTGAAGAGATTCAGTATGGAATAGTCCAAGAGGGGATTGTTTCCAGTGTCACATGGCATTCATCTTTCCAAGAAAATGTGTCCTCAGACACATGAGGAAAGAAAGAGAATGAAAATGATCCCTTACGCATCCACGATTGGGTCATTCATGTATGATATGCTATGTATGAGGCTAGATGTTGCTTACACATTAAGTGTGGTAGGAAGATATCAAGCTGATCCAGGAGACCGCCATTGGATGGCAGTCAAGACCATCCTTAAGTATTTGAGGCATACTAAGGATATGTTTTTGGTTTATGGAGGAGATGAAGAACTATTAATCAGAGGACATGTAGATGCTAGTTTCCAGACTGATCAAGATGACATGAAGTCGCAGACTGGATACATCTTCAGTTTGAATGGAGGTGCAGTGAGCTAAAAGAGCTCAAAGAAAAGTGTGGTGGAAGATTCTACATTGGAGTCTGAGTATATCACAGCTTCTGAGGCAGCTAAAGAAGTAGTATGGATGCAAATCTTCATCCAAGAGATAGATATAGTATTGAGTAGTAAAGATCCTATCACACTCTATTGTGATAATACTGCAGCGGTGGAACTTGAAAAAGAGCCAAGGTCACATCAGTGGACAAAGCACATACTTCAGAAGTATCATCTCTTGAGGGATTTTTCACAGAGAGGTGAAGTTGCAGTGAGCAGTATTTCCACGGAAGACAACATGGCAGACCCCTTGACTAAAGCCTTGACTCAGCAGAAACATGATCATCATGTGAGGTCTAGCGGACTAAAAGTCGTAGGCAGTTGGCTCTAGTCCAAGTGGAAGTTTGTAAGGGTTGGTGTCCTGATAACCAACTGTTTTGTACTTTGATTACATGAATGTTAACTTATTATATATTGTTCATTGTTCTGCATGACTATAATATAATAATGTCCTGGAATATTTTTTGCATTTATAAGGTCATGGCAGATCCCTACTATGATGATAACCTTGAAATGATATAACAATATTCTTAAATAAAGTTCTACGATTGGATGACATACTATGATAGGACACATAGTATACAAACCGTCATGTGAGAGTACTCGTAAGAAGACGAGACTCTCTCTAATGGAGTTTGCACTTGGTAATCTCCAAGATGGGAGATTATGAGAACAGACCTGCCATTAGCAATTCTGCATATCTTGGTGTCATCAGACATTGCTATCTATGAGCGTGTGTAATGGTCCTTAGACTGGAAGATTATCATTAACTCATTTCATAACTCGCGCACTTAGATTTACTGACAAAAACCACCACGCAGACAGTTGGCGGGAAGTAGGGTACGTTGGGTGCGTCATGAGTGATATGTTGTTAATGGATAAGTCGAGGAAGGATTTCTCCCTTCCATTTATGGAAGTTGATATCTCGTCCATTTGATTGAAATAGAACTGCTGCATTAAATTCCATGGCCATGGTGTAAATGATGAGTTTATTTCAGGAAGTCAAAGAACGACGGATCAAACATATAGGTTTATGGCACTGCCATGAAACCTGATTGATGAGATATCGAGACAAAAGGATTAAATTACACAGTAAGAATTTGTATGAGGTGATAAGTCAATGCGGCGTCAACTTCTTTCTCTTTGGTGCCTTGACCCGTTGCTAGACAGTAATCTTGGACTTTAGGCAAGCTCACTTAATGCCAACGAGAAAGAGGCCTAGAGGGTCACACACTAAGTGTATTCAAGTATCTCAAGTAGAATAAAGATTATTCCCATACGTGGTTTAATAATTATTCAAGGAAGACTAAATAATTTTAATGATGGAGGAAAAAGGAAATGAAAAACAAGATATAAACTCCATGTATTAAAGATTACACGCCGTGTAGTTTTTCATGGAAAAAAAGTACACACCGTGTATTAATAATTACACGCCGTGTAGTTTTCTTTATGAAAAGGAAAAGAATAAATGAAAACAAGATATACATGCTGTGTACATTGAATGTACACGCCGTGTAGTTTTCAATGAAAATCAAGTACATGCCGTGTATTTATTAATACACGCCGTGTAGTTTTTCTAGTCGGGATTTTGAGGATATAATATTTTTTTAAATGATATTTATTATAATCAGTGTGGGATCATGTCAATGAATTAATTATTCGACATGGGGGTTTTAAATAATAGTCAATGAAATAAATAAAACACGTAATGCATTTATTTATTGTCATAACTCTACAACCTCAAACCTGATTATAAATATCCTCACAACCCCAAATCTTTTCCTACACACAAGAGAATCGTTGTGCACAACAACTCTAGAGAATTATTTCAAGGAATAAAGAACCTCTTCCTCAAAGAACGCTCTCAAGACCGAGAGAGATACTCTTTTATAGGATCAAGACGATCTATGACGGAAAACGCAAGCAAAGGTTTCTCCATGCTAGCACCCAGAGACTCCTTTGGCAATGTCCCGAGATACGAGGTACATGTGTGGATCACCGCTAGAGGAATTCTACACTTGGATTCTACGACACAATGAAGAATCACATCAGAACGTGATCAAGAACATCAATGAAGAAAGAACAACCAAAAGGTATTTCTTTTAAATTGATTAAATTAATTATAATCAACTTGTAACAATCCTACTTTGTGGTTTTAGGACTTTCCTTTTCTTTGTTAATTTCTATGATTAGATCCATGGAGACTGAAGTTTATCGTCGTATTAATCCCGAATTGATCATTGTTAATGACAAAATCAAAGTGGGAACATCCACCCACACACTTTCGCTGCGCTCAGAACCTTCATTAAGAACACTTGGTAACCAACTAAAAACTCTAATGGCCTACAAAGATGACAAGAATTAGAATTATACCTACTCTATGCCATCGAAATACTCTAATGAATCAACTGAATCCTTACTGTCGTGTCTTGAACCAAGCTCGGTCCAATCAAGGAACTTTTACCAATCTCCAACCAACACACCAAATATTTACAAGGGCAACCATACAAGGCCTCAAAAGGATCCATTCTAATCATGGTATGATAAATTTTGTTATAAGAAAACTCAACCAGCCCCAATTGATCATCCCAATCCCCACCAAAGTCGAGAACACAAGCATGAAGCATATTCTCAAGAATCTGTATGGCTCTTTCTGTCTATCCATCTGACTGCAGATGGTATACCATACTCAAATGAACCTGATACACCAACGCATCCTAAAGGCCTTTCCAAAAGAGAGTAGTGAACTAGGGATCTCTATCATATACTATAGTAGATAAAACTCTATGCAACCGAAAAATCTCTTTCACATAGAGATTTCCCAACTCTTCAACTCTGGTTGTATCTCAAATGGGTATAAAGTGATTTGATTTCGTTAGTCTATAAATAATAACCCATATCACATTATTCTTTTTCTTGGTATCTAAAAAACCAACCACAAAGTCCATAGAGATATAATCCTACTTCCAAGTAGGCACTAAAATTGGATGAAGAAAAACCTAATATTTCTAATGCTTAACTTTCACCTGTTGGCATGTAAAGCAATGAGAGATAGACTCAAAAATGTCCCATCTCATAACAGGCCACCGGAATTTCATATGAATGTCATAGAACATATTTTTGGTTATTGGGTGCACTTACCACTGGGAACTATGTAAATACCTCATGATATCTCTCCTTACCAACTGTGGTACCACAAAATGATTCTGGAAGCAAAGAACATATGCTTTATAGATTGACCACTCAATAATGGTCTCCCCATATTTAAGAGATTCTATAATTCCACGAAACTCATCATCAATCTATTGTTACTGAATAATTAACTCAAGAAGAGTGTAGGTCAACTAAACACTGGTCAAAGAAATCTCTTCTCCTAATTCCTAGACTTCAATGTGAAACCGTGCAAAAAGATCCATCAAGTTCCACTCTTCTGATGATTCTTTCATCGTCTGGTTCAGAAGTTTCCTACTCAAATCATACTTAATGACATTCCCCTTCCTTGGGTATAAGTGATATAAAAGTAAAACATCTAAAGGTATTTTACCCTTTGTCTCTATATGAGATTCAAGTATTTATAAGAAAAGATATAGATCAGTCTCTTATGATCAAAAAAGACTATGAACCTCTCCCTAAAAAGATAGTGCCTCCAACACTTAAGCACATGATGAAACACGAAAATCTATAATTCATGAGTGGGGTAATTCTTCTCATGTAGTCAGAGCTGATGAGAGCCATAGTCTACCACACGATCATCCTGTATAAGCATGAAACCCAAAATAGAACCAGAAGCATCAAAAAACACCAAGTATCCCTTACTAGGCTTAGGTAAGATCAGGATAAGAGATGATGTCAGAAGTCATTTCAGTTTATCTAAATAAGACTAAAACTTCACATCCTAGGTGAATTTTTTCTCTTTCCTAGTAAGGGAAGTCAAAGGTGATGCCAGTTTAGAGAAATATTTAACAAACCATTGGTAATATCTAGAAAGACTAAGGAAACTATGAATCTCGAAGATATTCTATGGTTTTTTCCATGACAATAAAACCTTAAAAATTTTAGGATCAACTGATAAAACATGTTCAAAAATCACGTTCCCTAAGAACTTCACTTCTTGAATCTAGAAAATACATTTTGAAATATTTCCATACAAACAATGAATTCTCAGAATTTAAAGAACCAAACTTAGATGGTGATCATTCTCATGCTCAGATTTCAAAAAAACCAAAATATCATCCACAAACACTACCAAAAAAGTGTCAAGATATTGATGTAATATCCAATTTATCAGAGCCATAAAAACTTTAGGAGCATTAGTTAGAACAAAAGGCATCACAAGATATTTATATTGTCCATAACTGATCCTAAAAGATGTATTTGGTATATCATACTTCTAAACTCTTATTTGATGACAACCCAACCAAATAACAATCTTTGAAAACCACTTTCCACTATTTAACTAATCAAATAAATCATTCACACAAGGAAAATGATACTTGTTCTTAACTGTTACCTGGTTCAACTTCTGATAGTACATACACAATCAAAGTGAACCATCTTCCTTCTTAGTAAAGATCACGGGTTATGCCTAAGGTGAAAAACTAGGGTGTACAAAAACTTTTTCCAACATGTCATGTAATTGAATTTTAAGCTCTTTCAGCTCCTCTAGTTCCATATGACAAGAAGGTATCGATATTGGCTATGTCTTTGGCACCAAGTCAACCATAAAATCTACCTCTCTCTGGTGAAAGACTAGAGAAGTCATATGGGAAAACATCAAAAAATTCCTGAACAATAATAAGAAGATCAACAATAGAAGAAATGTCATTGGGATCAATCAAAACAGTAGAAAAAAACTTCTGAGATCTAGGTGGGAAGGCCCTGCATGACCAGACCTCGAGTCCCACTCTCCCTAAAACACACAAGATATACCATAAGTAGCAAGAAAAAAAAACATGACTATGATAATAATCAAATACAGCTTAATGAGAGACTATCCAATCCATACCAATGATTATGTCAAACAGATCCAAATAAAAAAAGAAAAAATCCCATACCAACTCCACATTAGCTATTGTTAATGAACAAGAAGGAAACTGAAACCCCTACTATTTCCTCTTACCAAGGGGTGTCTCTAACTCCATAACAAAGGACATAAGTTCTGTTGGAATTTTAATCATATTGAAAAACATGCATATATAAATGAGTGGGAGGCACCAGTATCAAATAAAATAATTGCTATAGAAGATGAATTAAAGATAGTACCTCTCAATATCGTTGGACATACATCGAATTCCACTAGATACTCATCTACTAAGTGAAAGTGATTCACTCCTGAGGCCTGTGGCTGGAGCCCTATAGACTTTAAAGCATCTGACTACCCCATAGTATCCCTTGGAGCCAATAAACCCCAACCATAATGAGGCATAGACATATCCTAACAGAAGCATTGTAAATGACCCAAACGTCCACAACTGTTTCATATCTTTTCATGCATAGGGAAAAAATGTCTGGTGTATTCGATGTTGCCACCCTAATAGAAAGTTATAGGTACACTACTGGTTGTAGTAGATAGTGTAGAGGAGGATCGCTATTGAGACCAACCTCCACCACTCCTATGATGATCCCACCACTTCCTCTTCTTCCCATGCACACCATTGAAGCTACCACTAGGTGGAAGATAAGAGGTGTAAAATCCAACCCTACCTACCATATTCATCTCTTCCATCATATCCCTATCTACCATCTTCGCATGGGTAGAAATATTTAATATAAATACTTGTGATATGATATATGGTTTCAAAACCTACAGGTATTTATGAGCCTTAAACTGGTCATTCTTTACCACGTCTAGAGAAAAATGGACAAGATCAACAAACCGGTTGGTGTATGCCAAAACTGAATGCTCTCCCTACCACAAAGTGAGTAAATCCAGAGATTTTTCCAGTATCAGCGACTCTGGAAAAAACTTTTGGAAGAACAGGGTTTTTAAACCCTTCTAATCCAAGTCCACATGTCTATATTTCTAGTCTATGGAATCCCACCATCGCTTAATGGAACCCTTAAGCCTAAAAACTACACACTTCACCTTGATATTTTCAGGTGTATCCATAAATTAGAATATTTGATCAATAATATCTATTCATTCCTCTACCTCTTGAGGTTTATTCATTACTTTAAAGAACAATAGCCTATCATGCAGGAATTAACACAATCGATCTCTCTCTCCTCCAGCTCTAGATGTACTCAAAAAATGCGTTCTGAACTCATGGTACATTCTAATCAACAACACAAACTGACCATACTATATCCTCAATGAGATTCTGATCTATTAGAATATTCCCTTGAGGAGTAACAACTGCACCTTCTTGAGGAACTCGTGGAAGATGTCTCGGAGGTATACTACTGCATACCGAAATAGAAGGAATGATTAGACAATAGAGTAAATATCAGTTTAAACCAAAAAAACCATAATAAAAAACTTATATTTAAAACAAAACCCAACACTAGAGACACATATCCCAATATCCCATGGATACTTGAGTCTTGTCACAACAAGAGATGGACAGAAACTTGTCACAACATACCTCTCAAGTCCCAAAAATCCCATCTCCAGTCTAATAGATGTCCCAAGATAAGGAATCTTGGGGATAGATCTTCTTTGATACAAATTTATAATGATCCAACCTAGGTTACCCTCAAACCTGACACCCAACCCAATCTGTTACATACCTAAAGGGTGTTCCTGATCTCCATGAGCTGGTGATAAGAACCCGGGCATCGAACAACACACCAAGGGAATGATTTCATCCAACCCAAATGAAGAACATGGAAATGTATATGTATATACTCAAATCAGAAATAAACAATAGAATATTGATATATATATATATATATATATATATATAGGTGACATAACTATAAGAATACAACGAAAACAAAACAACCACTAAAGTAGCTACAAACTCAAAGAGACAAGTCCAACTAAAAATGAAAACAAAAACAAGAAAATACTCCATGTGATAGTGTGGGAAACCTCCCACCATCTCACCACCAACTACCCAACTCAGATGACACAAAAACCTACCACCTCACTACAAATCCTTGCCTTTCCCTGCATCTAAAGACATACAAAGATCTATGCACTGCCAAAGGGGTGTGAAGGGTATAAGCTAATAGGCTCAATAGGATCCCACCCAGGTGATCCATAATAAGTCTCTATACAACAATTCTCATATTCTCATTTCAAATAAAACATGTCTTGATAATCATTAAAACAATTTTATAGAAAAAATGGTAAACATTTTTTTTTCTATAGTCCTAACACAAAAGCAGGTATATCAATTTCAAAGCACATTTTCCATATCATCTTTCACAAGCATAAACATGCATATCAAGGATAAACCAATACAAATCCAATCATTAAAAAACAATAGTAGCAGCACATGTATCATAACACCAAAGAATACAATAGGTCATACAACAGACTACTCATACCCAAAAATATATGATCAGTGCACTATGGTACCTAAATCCAATTATCTACAATCTAGGAATAATGATTCACTCTATAATGTGAAACCCAAACATCATATACATACCTAGAGCCACTAATATACACTCTAGGACAAGAGAAACCCCAAAATGGATGATGGCCTCAAGTTAAACCTTCCACCTAGAACCCAAGGTAACCTATGTGCTCATTTTTACAATCATATCATTTTTTTTGAAATCCATTTCAAAACCATTTATGCAATTAAACATTTAATAGGGTAACCATACTCGCTTATTTTAAAAAAATTATTCAATGCTTTGAAAATAACCCCTTTCTTTCCATTTATCAAAAACCAAGGAAAACCCACTTTTCTTAAAAATACATTTTCAACACACATAAGAAATCATGACAATTTCATACTAATTTATTTATACATCAATTTATAAAAATATAACAATATGGTTTATCAAACATAGGGTAGATATGGAACCACCTACCTCAAAACTTGGGTCGCAAATACCCGCAATGGGATCCACCAATAAAAAAACCCAACAATGTCAACGGAAACCATATAAATAAATAAAAAAATCAAGATATATTCAATTTAAAAAGGGGGGTCGAAAGAAAGGAGGAAATCCATATACCTCAATAACATAAATGCACCGCACCAAAACCAATAAAGAACAACCATAATGGATATCCAAGAATCACACATAGATTCAAGATTAGAAAACATGGAGTTTATATTCATAAATACCTAGATGATCTATCAAACTCTAAGGTAAAAGAGCGTAAGAAACGAAGAGAATACTTACTCAGTATGTCACAAAATGGTTGAAATGAGGATCAACCACTGAACGAAAATACCTGGAGGGGTCAGAGGTTCCCAAATTGCCTGGGGAAGGCTTTGGGTTGAGATCAAGGAAACCTGGAGGAGGAAAAAAAGAAAAATAAATTGGGATTTCTTCTTAAAAATAGTCCTCGAGACTTTACACAACATGTAACCCAATTACACGTCGTGTAATTGATAAGTCACTTAAACTCCAAAAAACCCATCTCCTTTTGATTAAAAATGGATTTAATTTAATTTATGAGTTACACTTCATGTAACCATATTAAACGACATGTAATTATCCAACGGGATACAAAATCACTAGGTTTCGTGCCATAAATTCCAACAAATATTCGACTTCACCATTATAGGTATCCTCCCATTTCCTTCTTGTCCCTACCCAAGAAACAGAAAAGGAAAACCACGAAAAGTTTGAAAATGTACCTACTATAAGAGTAATGAGATATTACAAGTTGCAATCCTGATGTATACCATGGTATTTACTTACTTAGATATTTATTTTATAGTGGGAGTAGTTAACCATTTCATATTGAATTTGAGGAAATAAAACTAAGAGGTTGTGAGGTGGATCATCTGATATCTCAGAGGATCTAAAGATACAAGATTATGTTTTAGGATATAAAATCTATTTTAGGGGTATATATATGTATACTTTAGGGGATATTCAATTACTTGGAATAGTATAATAAGCTACATGTTTACATTCGGAGGAATGAAAGTTAATTAGATGCTAAGGATGTACTAGGTTGTAGAGTTTTCTATAATGTAAGTGGAATATATAGACACAATTAAAGAAAAAAAGGTATTAATATAGTTAAAGTATTTGTTGAAGGAGCTTATAAAATCCAAGCAGGAGAATTTCTCTATTGTAACAATTAGATTGAAATAAATTCTGTGAAGAATATAGTGTTTCATGATTAAATAAAACACATCAACCTAAAATATTATTTCATCTAGAATATACTAAAGGATAGGGAGAAAGAGATGTAGAAGATGCCTATAAGATAAAATCCATCTGACATGTTCACCAAGGTTCTAGTCTATGAAAGTATGAGGAAACATTATGGATAATTGGGACTAGGGTAATTAGAAGGTGGTGGTGAGATTGTTTACTACAGAAGTGGAGGTTTGGTTTTTTAGCTCAATGTTGGAGATTTTCCATGGTTTCCATGAAACAATATTTAAGTGGGAGATTGTTAGGAATGGTAAATTTTGATTTAAGTTTCGATACAATTCGAACATAAGGATAACTTCATAAGATAACTTCAATTTATTAAAGGCAGTGATAGTATAAATCTTTAGCGGTGATGAGTGTCTGAAATTTAAAATCTAGATGGTGTAATGTTAAGTTATCTATAAGGTGTGGAATGAAATTTATGGTAATACATATGACCCAGTATGATGTTTATGGGAAAGTCTTCTTAGTAAGTTTTGCGAAAAAGGGAGGGGTCATGTAAGGGTTATTATATTATATGTGAAAGTAAAATACTTGAATGTATGCTCACCAAATATCAGTGGTTAGGTGTAGATTACTTTAGTAAATTTAGGGTTTCTATACTCAAATAGGGGGGCTCATATAGAGACCGTAAGTCAATGAAACTGAATGATCGACCAAAATCTATTATAAATATAGGTTGTTACCACTTTTATGTTTAATGTGTGATTATAACATTATTAGTGATATACTCAGATTATTATTCAATGTAATTATAATCTATTATAACTTTTGAAGAAATGAAAATGAAGTATTTTTCTCCCATAGATTTAGGAATTAATACCCGAACCACATAAATTCATTATACCCTTTATTTTATTTTTCTTGAATGTTCTTGTGTTTTTTAAGTGTGTGGGAGATGGTCAACTCAGTGTATTGATTTAGGGTGGCGTGAAATTCATAAGTTTCAGTACTTTAAGATGAGGGGGTCCTTTCAGTCACATGAAGTTCTAATTCTTTGTATTGCTACACTTGAAGTTCTAAAAAATATTTATTTCAGTGATTGATGGTGGTGAACCCAACAAGTGTATATCGAGATAGGCATGTCATGTGAGTAATCACATAGATAAAAAAAACACTAACTACACAACTTGTATCTAGATGTACACACTGTGTTCCAAGTTTCACTTCACCCTAGGCTCACATTGAGTGATTTTTGACTCGTTGTGTGGATAAAAATTCTCAGTTATTATTATCTGCATAATTATACAACTACATGACATGTAACAATATCACACATGCTATGTACTTTACATGCATTGCTAACGGTACATGTTGTATATATTTATGGCATGTCATGTGGTCATATCTTCCACACAAACTACGTGACTTGACCTACTGATCTACATGACATGTATATTGAAAAACTTTGTGTGATGATGCATGTTGTGTAAGTATGTGGTATATGAAAAGGATCATACACAACTTAAGTCACACAATGTGTCGAGTGAAAGTATATTCCATGTAATAATTAAATTCCATAAATAGATTTAATTAGACACAGAAGGTACATGTTGTGTCACCTCGAGAGTATACACAATGTATATATTAAATTTCAACAATGAATTTAATCTGACATAGAAAAAGGTACACATTGTGTATCCTCATCAGTACACATTGTGCACTTGATTATTTTAAATTAAAAACTAATTTAATTTAATTTAATTAAAATAACATAGGATAAGAATCTTATATAATCTCAAGGATTTTTTGGTAAAATTACCACGATAAAGAATTAATTAACTAATTAGCTGATTAATTTATTAATCGAAGTAAATTTATCTTAATAATAATGAATTAAAATGAATGTTAAAAAGTCTAAATGAATTATCATTTTATGTTGTGATTGATCATGAGATTTATTGATCTTTTTATGTATTGTATTTATTTAATTTAATTATTTATTTCATGGTTTAATTTGATAATTTATTATTAGATTAAATATGATGATCTATGTATCATCACTTCCTCCTTTATTATGAATGGGAACACATATAAATTATATATTTATGCAACCTTGATCCCTAGTAACCCTCACCTATGAGTGAGTAAGCATTTGTAAGGGATAAATATTCTAGTGAGAAGAAGTGGTTCATGACCCAAGTTGAGGTAGACCCAAACAAGGAGATACAAAAGTTAATGAGGGAATACTAAAACTCGATCCCGACATTAGCCTGAAGAGTTTTCCCCTATGTTCGAGGTTGGTTAATCTTCCACTCAATAAATCATCCTGTAGTTAAAAATCTCATGATCATACCACATATTTATTTTATTTTTTATTGCATGGTTATTTATTTATTTATCATATTCCTGATTTATTTGGATGATTAAACACAATCACATAAAATAAATAAATTAACAAGTATGCTAATATGAAATAAAATAAAATTATTATGCATAAATTATTTTATCATACATGGTTAATTAATTATGTAAAATACATATAGTATTAATAATGGAGTGGATAATAAAATAAATAATATTCATGTATAAGATAATCAAAATACCTAAATTAAAATATTAAGTTAGATGTAACCTTCCATCACTTGAGTTAGAATGTAACCATAGATCAAAGTATTGGTTTGACCCTCATCAAGATATTTTAATTTATTAGGGAGTTCTAATGAAAGTATTGATTGGACTTAACCAAGTTATCATTAAGAGTAGTTTCCATCACAAGACCTAGTGTAACTTTGAGTTAAGTGCTGAGGAAGTCTGGGTATATGATTTCAACATTGGGGAGTGCAGTCAACAAATTAATAAGTTGTGTGTTAATGTAGTTGGCTAGCATATCCTACATAAACACCTTATAATAATTTTTCTATGCCCTCATTTGGGTTATTATAAGGGAAATATGGATCATTTATACTAGAATATCCAAGCGACAAGATATTACAAATCCAACGGTGAGGGCTATTGGGATTTGATAAAATAGTGAGATATTAATATAATTAATTTCTTATGTCACAACCAGTGATTAGGACAAAGTATTAAAATATGATTTCAAATGTTTTAGAAAAATGAGAAGAAAAACCATGGAAACATTGAGATCATTATTGGGAAAAGAAAATTTATTCCTTGACATAAATTTTTGAGAGTGGTATGATAACTTATACATCAAACTACTACAAGAAATTTTCATTATGTGCCAGAATCCCCTATTCCTGGCCATCCACCTTAGCAAGAGAATTTTTTTGATAAGTATGTCTATAGAAGATAAATGGAAAATGATTGGAATTTCTATTTTATAATGTTATTAGCTATTTTTAAGAGTTTAGGATGCAATAAAGAGATATGGATGCTTACAACATGATAAATAATCTTCTAGAACTTGAAAAAGTGAATGAGAGGCAAAAGATAAATGAAGTTTTCACTAAATTTTACATGTGTAAATTGGAAGATAAGTACCTAGCTAGTGATCTTGAATTCAAGATATTTAAGTAATTTGATCAGTTAGTAAATTTTAGCTTCCATATGGATATGAAATTATATATTAATCTCATAATATCATCCTCTCCACCTAGATTCTCCAAATTCATTAATAATTATAGAATGAATAGTATTGAGAAGCCTCTTAGGAATATTTTGAATTTACTTTTCTAAGATGGTAGGGATTAGTGGTGATATGGTTCCTCACCCCTTATGGTGAATGAAGTGAAATACAATATATAAAAGCCTATGATGAGTTTAAATACAATGAATATTTTACAACATCCTTCAAAGAGATAAAAGATTCAAAGGGAGAATAATGAACATGAGTTTATCTACTTCACATGTGGTAAGAGTGGTCACTGGAAGAAGAAATGAAATAAATTGAAGAATAAGTGAGTATAATCTTATACTTTAGGTGTATTCATAATTACATGCATATTTTTTTAATTTAATTCTTGGGTATTAAATATAATATAACACCCCAAACATTTTATGGTATGCTCCTCTTAAATATATTCTATTCATTGCCTATATTTCATAAAACACTATGTTCCTTTGAAACAACACTTGGTTATTTAGGAGATAGTAAAAAACCTAGCCATTAGACATAAATTTTCACTTCTATGTTTTTAATTTCAAAAAAATTTCATCTAGAGTTGTGACCAGTAAGTCATTTAGAGTCTGATAAAACCAACTTGATTTTTTGATGAATAGTAACACACCCTTATGAATAGTAATATGACCCTTATGAATAGTAAATAATGATAATATTTTTATTTTCTTAAGGAAATAAGTTAATGAAATCTTAATTAAATTTTCAATGTGATATAAAACTAATTATACCTTTAAAATTTTTATTTTTCGAATTAACTATGATTTTATTTAATAATTAAATTAATAATATTTAAAAAATTATATTCAAAAAATGGATTTCATTTTCTAATTCTACACATCAAAAAATGGTTAGGCTTAATTTTTGTGATTTTTCTAAAATTCTAGAATTTTTGATGAATAGTGAAATACGATAAAATACCGTATATTCAAATTATCAGTAAAATGCACTATCTATGACATCATAAGTGATGTAGGACCACTTGGTTCGAACTAAAATGCCATTATTACTATTTTGGGTCACATTAATTAAGATTATTCATAATCTTGAGCAAAAATATTATAATAATGATTAAAATAATGAAAAATACCCCCTCTCCTCCATTATAAATACCACCCTCATCCCCCTCTTCCACCCACACCTCTCAAGCCTTTATCCTTGACTAAATTCTGCCCAATACTACTCCCAAGACTTTTCCCCATGTACTAGAGCTTCTGCTCTCACTAAAAGGCCAAAATCAAAGGCCTTAAGAAGGATCTCAAGGAGAAGAGATCAAGAGGTAAACATCCTCTTTAGTTTTCTTTCTTTTCTTTCATGTTATGTTATTATTCTTAATTTACTTTGGATTATGATGGGATATGTAATTAAATGTCCCCCTTAATTCCAATATTATGTAAGAGTGATGATATACCCCCTTTCTCTCATCAAACTATTTTATCAAATTTTAAGTGACGCTGTTAGGCTGCCAAATTTTCGTGAGAGATTTCTCGATTTTTCTTCTATTTTGAGTTCCTTTATTTTATAATTATTTTCTCATCTCCCTTAATCCAAATTCTGTGATAATTAAATTACCTTAAATGAAATGGAGTTTTATTATGCTAATGTAATATTTCATTATCATCTCACTTTCCCCCTCCTTTTATACTATAAATGCAAACACCGTCTGAGATGTGTTAATTTATCACTATCAAAGAAGACGAGTTTTAAATTTGCATTATTATATTCCAGACTAGTCATGGAACATTTTTAATGGTTGAACCAGATCATAATATATGTATTAATGTTCTGGAATCCTTACACACTCATAATATGGAATAATAATACAAAATAAGTTCTTTGTGCACAAAACCGCCAAACTAAATCCAAGCGCTTATCATTAGCTTATCGAATGATTTATACTCATGGTATATAACCAAAATCATCATAATATCATTTATATATCTCTAATATCACTAATAATTTATATTTACAAATCTGGACGTTTAAACACAATTCAAATAAACATCAATTCATGAATACAATTAAACGGATCATGAAAACCAAGGAAGAAAATGATTCCAAAACAATAAAACTGAACCTATTAAACCCATAAAAAAGGATATTAATGAACCTAATAAGGTTATACTAAATAAATTACATGTATAGGAGGTTCTATAATTATTAATTAATGAATCTAAATTTTATTATTTAGGTCATTAAAACAAACTAAGAACACACTCGAGCATAAGGTAAGGGGTTTCTCATCTCACTTTTAATTCCACGAGATTTCCATTGTTCGCCACTTATTTATTGTATATGGTATATGTATAATGACATTTGATATATAATATAATTATTATATTTATATTCATGGTATTTTGTGATTCATTTAGTGATTATTGACTTTTGATCACACGATTCAATTGATTACAATATGGTAAGTGACTTTGTCTGAATTTCCATTTCATTGTGACCTACTTGGTATTGTGCACCTAATATTTCTTATGTGGTGTATCTACTACCCATTTGAGATCATATTTAATTTTAAATTATAATTCTAGTAAATATCCATTTTCTTGTAGCATGGATATTACTATTGCCTTAAGTCATATACCATTTCACATACGGTGTTAATTTGGAAAGATGTTTTAACTGTGGAAATATTGATGAATTCGTATTCTCTACTCTATACAGATATTGAGGAGGCAGATTGAAATTTTATTAAATATATGTATAAAGAATGATTTGGACATGCAGCAGTGGGTGGGGCCCGCTATATCCCCTCGATGCATCAACAGGTCTCATGAGACAAATCAGTTTGGTGACAAACCCTTTGAGTTTGTTTCCAAAAATCAGATGGGTTTCTTTCTAGAGAACTAAACCATTTTAATGGTATTATGGTATCATGTTCCAGATACATGATTTCCAATTAATAATAATTCTCTTTATTCAATATTAGTTTTTACTATCCATGAGGTTTTCACTATGACAAAATCTATAGATGCAGTTTCATTCTCAATTTTTAAATGGCGTGAGTTTTTCATTTAGTCACCATGCCATATTTGTTTATAATTAAGTTATTATTGATTCATGATTCTAATATTTGTAACCCTTACCAAGAATTTTATCTCAACCCTTTCATTTGTTTACCTTCAGTAGGTTATGAAGAGGAAATAACTTATTGAGTTTTTGTGGATGAAGTTTTTAGTTTTTTGTTATCTATTGTATTTTTTACCTTTCCCAATGTAATTTGAATTAAATCTATGTATCTAGTTTCTTCAAGACAACTAAACTGATCATTCCTTTAGGATTTCATTCCTTCTAACCATTCTAATGTACTTAGTAATGCACCAGCTCCAGTCTAGGGGGTTTGGGGCATTACAGTTAGTATTAGAGGAATTTTTGTAGGAACCTTGGAAACTATATTAGAAAATAAAGATTAGGGAAAAAATACCTAAGGTAGTATTTGAGGATAGACATAAAAGAACATACTAGTATTTTGGTAAGGAATAAATTATGTGGATATTTCTAGAAAATACATCTCTGTCTGGATACAAACAGGTAGAGGTGGCTCTAGCACAAATGTACCTAGGAGTAAAAACTCCGACAAGGAGTTTTGGGCTTGAATTGGGGTATCATGGTACACGAAAATGGGCCTTGATACACTCTTGGTATTTACACTCCTATGGGATATGATTAGGATAACTCACATTTTCTTTACAAACCATTATGAAGGAGTTTAATGTAAATTTTTCCTTAGAGAAACCAAGTTTACAAGATTACCTATACATAGAATTTAAATCTATGTTAAGTGATTTTCTATTTTAGATTCAAAAACTAATATAGTGTATGCCATTATTTAGATATTTAACCTAATTGAAGAAGGGGAATCAATACTCGTGGACAATGTAGGGATTTCTCCACTGAGAAATTTGACACAGTCAATGTCAGAGCATATCATATTATGACCATATTGGGATAACTTACTCAGGTCATGACGAATAACCATGATACACCTATGTTGGATCGTTTCATGCAGCATAAGCCCCCATATTTTAGTGGGAATACTAATCCTATGGTAGCTGAGTAGTGGATCAAGTCCCTCGAAAATATATTCATAGAATTAAGATGCAATGAAAATTAAAAGGTAGTGCTGGAAATATATTGTCTCAAGGGTGACACAGATCAATGGTGGTATTTGATCCACAATACCATGGAGGAAGAATAAATATAAGATATGTAATGGAGGGATTTTTAAGGAAATATTCTTCGAAAAATATTTTCCTTGTGAGAAATGAACTAAAATGAAGAGGAAATTACATGGCTTAAGAAAAAGGGAAGAAGTCAATGTTGAAGAGTATGAGGCTACCTTCGTAAGTCTAGTCAGGTATGCCATAGATTATGTACATGACATGGAATAAATTATTGATCATTTCATTGAAGGTCTTAATCCAAGTCTTCTAAGGGCACTAGCTTCTCAAACATTTTCATCATATGATGAAATTGTATCAAGTGCAATCAAAACAGAGAAGGAATTTGCTAGATCAAAATTTTTCAAGGGAAACCAAGACAAGAAGCGGTACTCTAATAACCAAGGAAAGGTTGAAGCACCAAATAAGAACAATGTAACAAATTAATTACCAATTTGTGAGAACTGTGGAAAGAATCATCTCGGGAAATGCTTAAAAGGCATGAAAGTCTGCTATAAGTGTGGAGAAAAGGTTCATCGATCTAATGAATGCAAGGAGAAGAAACAAGTCAATGATATTCAATGCTAAAATTGTAGAGAGATTGTAATTTATTCAAATGAGTGTCCTAAGCGCCAAGGAAACTTGCCTCAAAAAAGGCCAAGAGAGTAAGGGAAAGCTTATGTGATTACAACCGTGGAGGTTGAAGTTCCTAATGATGTGGTGGCAGGTACTTTAATTGTTTCCTCAAACTTGGCCAATGCATTATTTGATTCTATATCATCGCATTCATTTATATATTCCCAGTTTTCCAAGAAAATTAGGCATGTACAATTTGATTTAATAAAGGATTTATCAGTAAAAACTCATAGGGGATGCATCATTGCAACAAAGGCATGTCAAATAGTCCCCCTCATGACACATAAATGTGATTTAGTTACTAACCTTATCATCATACCAATTACTAACTTTGATATATTTATCGTTATGAATTGGATTTCAAACTATGATGTGAATATTTATTGAACGAAGAAGGAAGTTACAATTTTTGAAAATGGTGTAGAATCCCTTATCTTTAGAGTAGAAACCTCGCCACCTAATTCTTATATAGATCCACCCATAGTAGATCTACTGAATGAAATACTTGGAGAGGAAGATAAACCAATATATATGGGTGAGGAAAGAAATATTTAAATTTAAGATGTGCATACAGTACAAGAATGCATTGATGCATTTCTATAGGATTTACCTGGACATCCTCTAGAGCGGGAAGTTGAGTTATATATTGATTTAATTCCTGATGCAAGACCTATATCAAAGACTCCCTACAGAATGGACACTATGGAACTAGTGGAGATAAAGAAACAACTAGAGGAGTTGAGTGAAAAAGGATTTATTCGACCTAGTGTTTATATATGGGGATACCCTATCCTCTTTGTCAAGAAAAAAGATGGATCCATGAGGCTATGCATTGAATATTTTGAAATCAATGCTATTAAAATAAAGAATAAGTATCCTCTTCCAAGAATTGATGATTTATTTGATCAAATTCAGGGAGACCAATATTTTTCAAAGATTTACCTTCAATGCGGATATCATCAGTTGTGTGTGAGGAAGGAAGATATTCTTAATATAGCGTTTCAAACCATGTATGGGCATTACAAGTTTACTGTGATTCCTTTTGGACTAAAGAATGCACCATTTATTTTCATGAATTTAATGAATATAGTTTTCAAGGAATATCTTGACAACTTTGTTGTGGTATTCATCGATGATATCCTGGTATACTCTAAAATCTATTAAGACCATGAGAATCACTTGCGGATTATTATGAAAACTCTAAGAATAAATGAATTATATGGGAAGTTTAGTAAGTGAAAATTCTGGCTTCAATCAGTTTCTTTTTTAGGCCATATTGTCTCTAAGGATTGAATCCTATTTGATTATGTGAAGAAAAATAAAATAAAATATTGGTCCACACCAATAAACATAACCGAGGTACACAATTTTATTGGCTTAGCAGGTTACTATCGGTGTTTCGTTTAGAATTTTGACTGACTGGCTAACCCGCTAACCAAGCTCACACATAAAGGAGTTAAGTTTGTGTGTATAAATGAATGTACAAAATGATTCTAAGAATTGAAAAAAATATTGTTCAATGCTCCAATTTTGACTCTTTCATCTGGAAGTGATGGATTTTTAATATACAGTGATGCATCAAAGAATAGGCTGGGTTGCATCCTTATGAAAAATGATAAAGTTATTGATTATGCATCAAGGAAATTAAAGACTCATGAGAAAAATTATCCAACTCATGATCTTGAGTTAGCATTTGTAATATTTTCTATGAAAATATGGAGAAATTATCTTTACGGTGAAAAATGTGATATATAAATAGATCAAAAGAGTTTGAAATACATTTTCACACAAAAAGAACTCAACATGAGGCAAAGGAGATGGTTTTATTTACTCAAAGATTACGATTGTTCAATACACTAACACCAAGGAAAGGCAAATAAGGTGGAAGATGCATTAAGTAGGAAAGATCATGGACTTATGACTCAAATGAGGATTGAGAGAGATCTTATATTCATGGATCTACTAAAGATGGATATGGGAATTGTTAAGGAAGGGGAAACATCTTTCCTCTTTAAAATGATTGCAAAACCATATTTACTAGGGAAGATAAAAATCTCTCAATCTGATGATGAAAATCTACATAAGAAAATTAATGCTGTTAAGGATGGGAGATTGGAAGACTTCGTGTATGAGGAAGGAGTTCTGAAATTTGGGAAGAGATTATACATTCCATCGGTACCTAAGCTAAAAAGAGAACTATTAGAAGATTCTCATAGATCAAATTTCTCTATACACCCTCGTAGTACAAATATGTATAGAGATCTAAAATAACATTTTTGGTGGAATAATATGGAACGAGAGTTTTCTAACTACGTGTCAAGGTTCCTAGTTTGTCAACAAGTGAAGACAGAGAGACAACATCCTAGAGGGGTGATGCAACCTCTACCTATTACTATGTGGAAGTGGGATGAGATTATAATGGACTTTGTCACTGGACTACTGAGGACACCTAGAAGGAATGATTTAATATGGGTAATTGTTGATCATCTCACAAAATTAGCACATTTACTTCCTATAAGAGGGGATTTACTACTTGAGCGCCTGAAAAGACTTTATATTAATGAAGTTGTAAGACTTCATGGTGCACCTCTATCGATTGTGTCTAATCGAGATCCTTAGTTTACATCAAAATTCTAGAAAAGTCTCTAGAATGCTTTGAATACTGAGCTTCGTATGAGTACTTATTATCACCACCAAACTGAAAGACAGTCTGAAAGGACTATTCAAACTCTAGAAGACATGCTGAGATCATGCTCTCTTGACTTTCAAAGTATGTGGGATCAATACTTGCCTTTGGTGGAATTTTCCTAAAATAATAGTTTCCATTCTAGTATTCAAATGGCCCCATATAAATCATTATATGGAAAGAGATATTGAACTCCAACTTTTTGGGACAAAGTTGGTGAGAGGAAACTTATAGTCCCATAACTTATTGAAGAGACCATGACAAAGGTGAAGACAATCCAAGCCCATATTAAAGTAACCCAAGGTAGGAAGAAGAGTTATGATGACAACCAGAGAAAGGATTTGGAATTCCAAGTGGGAGACCATGTCTTTCTGAAAGTATCTCCATGTAAGGGTGTCTTAAGGTTTGTTAAGAAAGATAAAATGATCCCCAGGTACATCAGACCATTTGAAATTCTAGAAAGAATTGGAGCTGTAGCTTACCATTTAGAAATGCCTCCAAGTCTCTTCAAAGTTCATGATGTGTTCCATGTGTCATTGTTGGAGAAATACATGCCATACCCAATGCATATACTCACCTATGAAGAAATAGAACTGGAACCTAATTTGTTATACTGTGAAGAGTCTATCGGGATCCTAGACACAGGGGAGTAGGTATTGAGAAATCAGATGACTCATCTAGTAAAGGTTCTTTGGAAAAACCAAATTATGATGGAAGCAACATGGGAACCTGAGGATGTTATAAAGAAGAACCACCCACATATTTTTGGTGAGCTTTATACATAAAATTACGAGGACAAAATTTCCAAAGGAGGGAATAATATAATACCCCAAAAATTTTATGGTATGCTCTTATTAAATATATTCTATTAATAGACTATATTTCATAAAGAAATGTGTTTCTTTGAAATAACACTTGGTTATTTAGGAGATAGTAAAAAACCTAGACATTAAACATAAATTTTCCACTTCTATGTTTTGAATTTTGAAAAAAGGTCATCTAGAGTTATGACTAGTAAGTCATTTAAGGTCTAATAAAACCAACTTGATTTTTTGATGAATAGTAACATACCCTTATGAATAGTAATACGACCCTTATGAATAGTAAATAATGATAATATTTTATTTTCTTAAGGTAATAAGATAATGAAATCTTAATTAAAATTTCAATGTGATATAAAACTAATTATACCTTTAAAATTGTTATTTTTCAAATTAAATATGATTTTATTTAATAATTAAATTAATAATATTTAGAAAATTATTTTCAAAAAATTGAGTTCATTTTTAAATTCTACATGTCTAAAAATGGTTAGGGTGAATTTTTGGGATTTTTTTGAAATTCTAGAATTTTTGATGAATTGTGAAATACGATAAAATACCGTATATTCAAATTATCAGTAAAATACACTATTTATGACATCATAAGTGATATAATACCACTTGGTTTGAACTCAGATGACATTATTACTATTTTAGGTCACATGAATTAAGATTATTCATAGTCTTGAGCAAAAATATTATAATAATGATTAAAATAATGAAAAATACATTCTCTCCTCTATTATAAATACCACCCTCATTCCCCTCTTCCTCCCACACCTATAAAGCCTTGATCATTACCTAAATTCTACCCAATACTCCTCCCAAGACTCTTCCCCATGTCCTAGAGCTACGGGTCTCACCAAAAGGCCAAAATCAAAGGCCTTAAGAAGGATCTCAAGGAGAAGAGATCAAGAGGTAAACATCCTCTTTAGTTTTCTTTCTTTTATTTCATTTTAAGTTATTCTTTTTAATTTCCTTTAGATTATGATGGGATATTTCATTACATATCCCCCTTACTACCCATATTATTTAAGAGTGATGATATATTCCTTTCTCTCATCAAACTATTTTATTAAATTTTAAGTGACGCCGTTAGGCTGTCGAATTTTCGTGAGAGATTTCTCAATTTTTTCTTCTATTTTGAGTTCCTTTATTTTATACTTATTTTCTCATCTAACCTCATCCAAATTCTTTGATAATTCCAGTACCTTATAGTAACTATAATTATATTATGCTAATATAATATTTCATCATCATCTCAGTTCCCTCCTCCTTTTATACTATAAATGCAAACACCGTCTGTGATGTGTTAATTTATCACACTCAATTAAGACGGGTTTTCAATTTGAATTATTATCTTCAAGACTGGTCATGGAACCTTTTTAATGTTTGAACCATATCATAATATATTTATTAATGTTCTTTAATCCTTACACATTCATAATATGGAATAATAATACAAAACAAGTTCTTTGTGCACAAAATCGCCAAACTAAATCCAAGCGTTTATCATTAACTTATCAAATTAGCCATCTTCATGGTATATAACCAAAATCATTATAAGATCATTTATATCTATTTAATGTCACTAATAATATATATTAACAAATATGGATGTTTAACCACAATTCAAACAAACTTCAATTCACGAATACAACTAAACAGATCATGAAAACCCAGGAAGAAAATGCTTCCAAAACAATAAAATTGAACCTATTAAACCCATAAAAAGGGCCATGAATGAACCTAATAAGGTTATAATAAATTAATTAAATTTATAGGAGGTTATGGAATTATTAATTAATGAATCTAAATTTTATTATTCAGGTCATTAAAATAAACGAAGAACACACTCGAGCATAAGGTAAGGGGTTTCTCATCTCACTTTTAATTCCATGAGATTTACATTGTTCGCCACTTATTTCTTGTATGTGGTATATGTATACTGACATTTTATATATAATATAATTATTCTATTTATATTTATAGTATTTTGTGATTCATTTAGTGATTATTGACTTTTGGTCATACGATTCAATTGATTACAATATGGTAAGTGACTTTTTCTGAATTTCCATTTCATTGTGACCTACTTGGTATTGTGCACATAATAATTCTTATGTGGTGTATCTACTATCCATTTTAGACTATCTTTCATTTAAAATTATAATTCTTGTAAATATCCATTTTCTTGTATCATGGATATTACTATTGCCTTAAGTTGTATACCATTTCACATACAGTGTTAATTTAGAAAGATGTTTTAACTGTGGAAATATTGATGAATCCATATTCTCTACTCTATACAGATATTGAGAAGGTAGATTGAACTTGTATTAAATATATGTGTAAATAATTATTTGTACATGCAGTGCCAGGTGGTGACCTCTATAGCCCCTTGATGCATTGACAGGTCTCATGAAACAAATCAATTTGGTGACAAACCCTTCGAGTTTGTTTCAAAAAATCAGACGGGTTTATACCCATAGAACTAAAGTGTTTTAATAGTATTATGGTATCTTGTTCCAGATACATGACATCCAATTAATAATAATTCTTTTTATTCATTATCAATTATTACTATCCATGAGGTTTTCACTATGACAAAATCTATGGATGCAGTTTCATTCTCAGTTTGTAAATGGTGTGAGTTTTTCATTTATTCACCATGCCGTATTTGTTTATGATTCAGTTATTATCGATTCATTCTTCCAATATTTGTAACCCTTACTGAGAATTTGATCTCACCCCTTTTATTTGTTTACCTTCAGTAGTTTATGAAGAGGAGATCACTTATTGAGTTTTTTTGGATGCAATTTTTAATTTTTGTTATCTATTTTATTTTGTTATCTATTGTATTTTGTTTCCTTTCATAATGTAATTTGAGTTAAATCTATGTATATAGTTTCTTCAAGACTAATAAAATAATCATTACTTCAGGATTTCATTCCTTCTAACCATTCCAATTTACTTAGTAATGAACTGGCTTTGGTCTACAGGGTTCGGGGCATTACAGTTGGTATTAGAGGAATTTTAGTAGGAACATTGGACACTAGATTATAAAATATAGATTAGGGAACAAATCCCTAAGGTATTATTTGAGGATATACATACAAGAAAATTCTGGTATTTTGGTAAGGAATAGATTATGTGGATCTTTCTAGAAAATACATCCCTGTCTGGATACAAACAGGTAGAGGTGGATCTCGCACAGATGTACCTAGGAGTGAAAAATCTGACAAGGAGTTTCGAGCTTGACCCAGGGTATCCTGGTACAAGAAAACAGGCCTTGCTACACTCTTGGTATTGACACTCCTAGGGGATATTCTTAGGATAATTCACATTTTATTTACAAACCATTATGAAGGAGTTTAATGTAATTTTTTTTCCAGAGAAACCATGTTTACGAGATTACCTATGCATAAAATTTAAATCTATGTTAAGTGATTTTATATTTTAGATTCATAACCTAATATAGTGTATGCCATTATTTAAAAATGGTGCCTAATGGAAGAAGGGGAATAAATACTCATGGACAATGTAGGGATTTCCCCACTGAGAAAGTCAATACAGTCAATGTCGTAGCAGATCAGATAATGACCGTATTGGGATAACTTACTCAGGTCATGATGAATAACCATTCTACACCTGTGTTGGATCATTTCATGCAGCAGAAGCCCCCATAATTTAGTGGTACTACTAATATGATGGTAGATGAGAAGTGGATCAAGTCCCTCAAAAAGATATTCATGGAATTAAGATGAAATGAAAATGAAAAGGTAGTGATGGTAGTATATTGTCTCAAGGGTGATGCGGATCAATGATGGTATTTGATCCAAAATACCACGAAGGAATAAGAAATAGAAGATATGGAATGAAGCAATTTTAAGGAAATATTCTTTGAAAAATGTTTTCATTGTGAGCAATGAACTGAAATGAAAAGGAAATTCCTTGGATTAAGACAAAGGGAAGAATATAGTGTTGTAGAGTATGAGGATACCTTCACAAGGCTATCCAGGTATTCCATAAATTACATATGTGACACGGAAGACAAGATTGATCATTTCTTTGAAGGTATTAAGTGAAGTCTTATAAGGGAACCGACTTCTCAAACATTTTCATCATATGATGAAATTGTATCAAGTGAAATCAAAACAGAGAAGGAATTTGAAAGATCAAATTTGTTCAAGGGAAAAAAAGATAATAAGTGGTACTCTGATAACCAAGGAAATGGAGAAGCACCAAATAAGAACAAGGTAACAAAGTAATTCCTATTTTGCGATAATTATGGAATGGATCATCTCGGGAAATGCTTGGATGGCATGGGAGTCAACTATAAGTATGGAGAAAAGGTTCATCAATCTAATGAATGCAAGGGGAAGAAACAAGTCAATGATATTCAATGCTAAAATTGTATAGAGATGGGACACTATTCAAATGAGTGTCCTAAGCACCAAAGAAACTCACCTCAGAAAATACCAAGAGAGAAAGGGAAAGATTATGTGATTACAACCATGGAGGTTGAAGTTCCTAATGATGTGGTGGTAGGTACTTTAATTGTTTCCTTGATCACATTCATTTATATCTTCTAAGTCTTCCAAGAAAATTAGACATGTCCAATTTGATTTAATAAAGGAGTTATCAGTCAAAACTTTTAGGGGATGCATCATTGCAACAAAGGTATGTCAACTAGTCCCCCTAGTGACACATAAACATGATTTAGTTGCTAACCTTATCATCATACCAATGAATAACTTTGATATAATTCTTGGTATGAATTGGCTATCAAACTATTATGCGAAGATCTATTTCAAGAAGAAGGAAGTTACAATTTTTGAAAATAGTGTAGAATCTCTTATCTTTAGAGCAGAAACCTCACCACCTAATTCTTATCTAGATCCACCCTAGTATATATACTTAATGCAATACTTAGAGATGAAGATAAACCAATATATATGGTTGAGGAAATAAATCTTCAAATTGAAGATGTTCATATAGTGAAAGAATACATTGATGTATTTCCAGAGGATTTACCTGGACATCCTTCAGAGCGGGAAGTTGATTTCTCTATTGATTTAATTCCTGGTGTAAGACCTATATCAAAGACTCCATACAGAATAGACATTTTGGAACTAGGGGAGCTAAAGAAACAACTAGAGGAGTTGAGTGAAAAAGGATTTATTCGACCTAGTGTTTCTCCATGGGGAGCCCCTATCATCTTTGTCAAGTAGAAAGATGGATCCATGAGGCTATGTATTGATTATAGGGAAATAAATGACATTACAATAAAGAATAACTAACCTCTTCCAAGAATTGATGATTTATTTGATCAACTTCAAGGAGCCCAATATTTTTCAAAGATTGACCTTACATGCAGATATCATCAGTTGCATGTGAGGAATGAAGATATTTCTAAGATAGTGTTTCGAACGAGGTATGAGCATTACGAGTTTACAGTGATGCCTTTTGGACTGAAGAATGCACCATCTATTTTCATAGATTCAATGAATAGATTTTTCAAGGAATATCTTGATAACTTTCTTGTTGTATTCATCGATGATATCCTGGTATAATACAAAATCTATGAAGACCATTAGAATCACTTGCGGATTATCCTGAAAACTCTTAGAAGAAATGAATTATATGGAAAGTTTAGCAAGTGTGAATTCTGGATTCAATCAGTTTCTTTTCTAGGCCATATTGTCTCTAAGGATGGAATCCTAGTTGATCCTGTGAAGACAAAGTCAATCCAAGATTGTCCCACGGCAACAAACATAACCGAGGTATGCAGTTTTATTGGATTAGTAGGTTACTATCAGTGTTTTGTTCAGAATTTTTCCCGACTAAATAACCTACTAACCAAGATCACACGTAAAGGAGTTAAGTTTGTATGGACAAAAGAATGTACATAATGCTTCGAATAATTGAAAAGAATATTGGTTAATTCTCTAATTTTGACACTTCCATCTGGAAGTGATGGATTTGTAATATACAGTGATGCATCAAAGAATGGGCTAGGTTGGGTACTTATGAAAAATGATAAAGTTATTTCTCATGCATCAAGGAAATTGAATAATCATGAGAAAAATTATCTAAATCATGATCTTGAGTTAGTAGCTGTAATATTTTCTTTGAAAATATGAAGAAATTATCTTTATGGTGAAAAGTGTGAGATATAAACAGATCACATGAGTTTGAAATAAATTTTCACACAAAAATAACTAAACATGAGGCAAAGGATATGGCTCAAGTTACTCAAATATTATGATTGTTCAATACACTACCACCCAGGAAAGGTAAATAAGGTGGAAGATGCATTAATCAGGAAAGATTGTGAACTTATGACTCAAATGAGGATTGAGAGAGATCCTATATTCATGGATCTACTAAATATGGATATGATAATTGTTAATGAAGGGGAAAAATCTTTCCTATTTTAAATAATTTCTAAACCATCTTTACTAGAGAAGATAAAATGCTCTTAATATGATGATGAAAATCTACATAAGAAAATTAATGCTGTTAAGTATGAGAGATTGGAAGACTTCGTGTATGAGGAAGGAGTTCTGAAATTTGGGAAGAGATTATGCATTCCATCAGAACCTAAGATAAAAAGGTAAATATTAGATGATGCTCATAGCTCAAATTTCTCTATACACCCTAGCAGCACAAAGATGCATATAGATCTGAAATAACATTTTTGGGGGGATAATATAAAGTGGTAGATTGCTGACTACATGTCAAGGTGCCTAGTTTGTCAACAAGTTAAGGCAGAGAGACAACATCCTAGAGGGGTGATGCATCCTCTACCTATTCCTATGTGGAAGTGGGATGAAATTACAATGTAATTTTTCACTGGACTACTAAGGACACCTAGAAGGAATGATGATATATGGGTAATTATTGATCGTCTCACAAAATCAGCACATTTCCTTCCTATAAAAGAGGATTTACCACTTGAGCGGTTGGAAATAATTTATATTAATGAAGTTTTAAGAATTAATGGTGCACCTCTATTGATTGTGTGTGATTGAGATCCCCGGTTTACATCAAAATTCTAGAAAAGTCTCCAGAAGGCTTTGAATACTGAGATTCATATGAGTACTGCTTATCACCCCCAAATCGAAGGACTGTATAAAAGGACTATTCAAACTCTGGAAGACATGATAAGATCATGCTCTCTTGACTTTCAAGGTATGTGAGATCAATAATTGCCTTTGGTGGAATTTTCCTACAACAATAGTTTCCATTATAGTATTCAAATGGCCCCATATGAAGCATTATATGGAAAGATATGTTGAACTCCAACTTGTCAGGACGAAGTTGTTGAGAGGAAAATTATAGGCCCAGAACTTATTGAAGAGACCACAACAAAGGTGAAGACAATCCAAGACCATTTTAAAGCATCCCAAAGTAGGTAGAAGAGTTATGTTGACAACCGGAGAAAGGATTTGGAATTCCAAGTGGGAGACCATGTCTTTCTAAAAGTATCTCCATGGAAGGGTGTCTTAAGGTTCAGTAAGAAAGGGAAACTGAGCCCCAGGTACATCAGAGCATTTGAAATTATGGAAAGAATCAGAGTTGTAGCTTACCATTTAGTAATGCCTCCAAATCTTTCCAAAGTTCATGATGTGTTCCATGTGTCATTGTTGAAGAAATACATGCCAGGACCAATGCATGTACTCACCTATGAAGAAATAGAACTGGAACCTGATTTGTCATACTATGAAGAGCCTATCGGGATCCTTGATACAAGGGAGAAATTATTGAGAAATCAGACGACTCCTCTAGTAAAGGTTCTTTGGAAAAACCAGAATATGGAGGAAGCAACCTAGGAACCTGATGATGTTATGAAGAAGAACCATTCACATCTTTTTGGTGGGATTTATACATAAAATTTCAAGGACAAAATTTCCAAAGTAGGGAATAATATAACACCCCAAACATTTTATGGTATGATCCTCTTAAATATATTCTATTCATAACTTATATTTCATAAAGCACTGTGTTACTTTGCAACAACACTTGGTTATTTAGGATATAGCAAAAAACATATTCATTAAAAATAAATTTTCCACTTCTATGTTTTGAATTTCGAAAAACGGTCATCTAGAGTTGTGAACAGTAAGTCATTTAGAGTCTGGTAGAACCAACTTGATTTTTTGATGAATAGTAACATAACCTTATGAATAGTAATATTAATAGTAATATTACCCTTATGAATAGTAAATAATGATAATATTTTATTTTCTTAAGTTAATAAGATAATGAAATCTTAATTAATTTTTCAATATGATATAAAACTAATTATACCTTTCAATTTTTTATTTTTCGAATTAAAAATGATTTTATTTAATAATTAAATTAATAATATTTAGAAAATTATTTTCAAAAAATGGATTTCATTTTAAAAATTTACATGTCGAAAAATGGTTAGGGTGAATTTTTGGTATTTTTATGAAATTCTAGAATTTTTGATGAATAGTGAAATACGATAAAATACCGTATATTCAAATTATCAGAAAAATACACTATTTATGACATCATAAGTGATGCAAGACCACTTGGTTCAAACTCACATGATATTATTACTATTTTGGGTCACATGAATTAATATAATTCATAGTCTTGAGAAAAAAATATTATAATAATGATTAAAATACTGAAAAGTAAATCCTCTCCTCCATTATAAATACCACCCTCATTCCCCTCTTCCTACCACACCTCTCAAGACTTGAGACTTAACTAAATTCTTCCTAATACTCCTCCCAAGACTCTTCCCCATGTCTTAGAGCTTCTGGTCTCACCAAAAGGCCAAAATCAAAGGCCTTAAGAAGGATCTTAAGGAGAAGAGATCAAGAGGTAAACATCCTCTTTAGTTTTCTTTCTTTTATTTCATTTTATGTTATTCTTTTTAATTTCATTTTTATTATTATGGTATATTTAATTCAATATCCCCCTTACTACCCATATTATTTAATAGTGATAAGACACCCCATTTCTCTCATCAAACGATTTTATGAAATTTTAAATGACCCTGTTAGGCTGCCGAATTTTCGTGAGAGATTTCTCAATTTTTTCTTATATTTTGAGTTCCTTTCTTTTATACTTATTTTCTCATATCCCCTCATCCAAATGATTTGATAATTCTAATACCTTAAATTAACTGTAATTATATTATTCTAATGTAATATTTCATCATCATCTCACTTTCCCCCTCCTTTTATACTATAAATGCAAACACCGCCCGAGATGTGTTAATTTATCAAACTCAAGGAAGACGGGTTTTCAATTTGCATTATTATCTTCAAGACTAGTCATGTAACCTTTTTAATGGTTTAAATAGATCATAATATATTTATTAATGTTCTATAATCCTTACACACTCATAATATGTAATAATAATACAAAACAAGTTCTTTGTGCAGAAAACCGCCAAACTAAATCCAAGCATTTATCATTAACTTATCGAATGAGTCATCCTCATGGTATATAAAAAAATAATTATAAGATAATTTATATCTCTTTAATTTAACTAATAATATATATTTACTAATATGGATGTTTAAACATGATTCAAACAAACTACAATTCATGAATACAAGTAAACAAATCATGAAAACCAAGGAAGAAAATGCTTCCAAAACACTAAAATTGAACCTATTAAACCCATAAAAGGGCCATGAATGAACCTAATAAGGTTATAATAAATCAATTAAATGTATATAAGGTTATGTAATTATTAATTAATGAATATAAATTTTATTATTGAGGTCATTAAAACAAACTAAGAACACACTCGAGCATAAGGTAAGGGGTTTCTCATCTCGCTTTTAATTCTGTGAGATTTCCATTGTTAGAAACTTATTTCTTGTATGTGGTATATGTATACTTCCATTTTATATATAATATAATTATTATATTTATATTCATGGTATTATATGATTCATTTAGTGATTATTGAATTTTGGTCATACGATTCAATTGATTACAATATGGTAAGTGACTTTGTCTGAATTTCCATTTCATTGTGACCTACTCGGTATTGTGCACCTAATATTTCTTATGTGGTGTATCTACTGCCCATTTAAGATCATATTTCATTTGAAATTATAATTCTGGAAAATATCCATTTTCTTGTAGCATGGATATTACTATTTCCTTAAGCCGTATACCATTTCACATACGGTGTTAATTTGGAAAGATGTTTTAACTGTGGAAATATTGATGAATTCGTATTCTCTACTCTATACGAATATTGAGAATTTAGATTGAAATTGTATTAAATATATTTATAAAGAATGATTTGGACATTCAGTGGTGGGTGAGTCCCGCTATATCCCCTCGATGCATCGACAGGTCTCATGAGACAAATCAGTTTGGCGAAAAACCCTTCGAGTTTGTTTCCAAAAATCAGACGAGTTTTTACCTAGAGAACTAAACCATTTTAATGGTATTATGGTATCATGTTCTAGATACACGACTTAAAATTAATAATAATTCTCTTTATTCATTATCAGTTATTACTATCCATGAGTTTTTCACTATGACAAAATCTATGGATGTAGTTTTATTCTCAGTTTGTAAATGGTGTGAGTTTTTCATTTATTCACCATGACATATTTATTTATGATTCAGTTATTATTGATTCATGGTTCTTCTATCTATAACCCTTAGTGATAATTTGATCTCACCCCTTTCATTTGTTTACCTTCAGTAGGTTATGAAGAGAAGATCACTTTTTGAGTTTATGTGGATGCAGTTTTTAGTTTTTGTTATCTAATGTATTTTGTTACCTTTCCCAATGTAATTTGAGTTACATATATGTATATAGTATCTTCAATACTAATAAACTGATATTTCCTTCAGGATTTCATTCCTTCTAACCATTCCAATGTACTTAATAATGCACTGAATCCGGTCTAGAGGGGTCGGGGTGTTACATATAACATATAACTATCACACCAATCATTAGGTGGTATGAAAGGTATTATTTATCTTCCTAGTGCAACACAATGGCTTACTAGGGTCATGTAACTTAAGGATATTTTGTAGTATAACACTTAATGACTATTAATTCACTCATTATATATATATATATATTTTATATTTTATAAAAGTAGTATAAATATGGGGGTTTTGGTTATGGAATGCAAAGATATAAAATAAACATGAAATGTAATGTAGACAAAATGAATGCAATTAGTGAAGAAAGAAAATACTCCTAAGAGAAAAAATCTAAGTGAACCTTCATTATCTTATGGATAGCTTCAAATCCACTTAATAAACACACTCCATCACAAGCACGAACATCCTTTTTTCCTCATTTGTGAATATGAAGTGTACTCAATGACCACCAAGTATACTACACATCCACCTTGTCTATTATAATGGAGGGAGAATAGTGTATAAGAAGAGGTTAATCCTTAGATAACTACAACAAGATTATTTATCCCATTACTAGTAATCCCAAAATCAACCCAAATCAGATAATAGACATTAATCATGAATGTACAGAGACTTGGGTTCTATACTAGACTTATCCCCTGAAATATTCCTTGGGTTATTTTCTCATTATCATGAGTATATGAGATCACAATAAATAGGGGGAGATAAATAGATAAATAGAGGAAGAAAACTAGAGTAATAATGAGAACAAATCATTAAAGTGTGTAATATGTGATTATAGAATAAAATGTGAATAAAACAAAGAAGAAAACTATTCTAAAAGTAGAAAAAAAACTTTTCCCTAAACTCTCACCATCCAATCCCCCTCTAGATGTGAATAAAACTTATTTATAGAGTGGAGGGGAGGATAGGGTTATAAATTTTATAAAATGGAAAGTAAAAAAAGCATCAAAATTAATACCTATTTTTGTTTTTTATGGATAGCCATTATAACTACCAAACTAAATATTTCTCTATTTGAATGAAATATTTGAATTTGATTCCTATAACTTGTGTCAAAATTTAATACTAATATAAGAACAAATGAAAATTTTATGGGATAAACATTGAAGTGATGTCCAAATTGAAGAATCCTATCTATGATTGACTTTAGGGAGCATGATTACCATGAATAACTATGATCTATATTGAGGTATTCAAATGAAATATGTTTTCCAACAATGTTCAAAATCCTTTCAAAAAATTTCAAAATAAAAACTTGACACATATAAAATTTTAGGATAAAAATACTAAAGTGAGGCTATAAGGGAAAAAATTGAATTTATATGTAGTTTCCAAATTCATGATCAAATTAAAAATTTCTATTAAATCATAGATTAAAAAATATGAATTTATCAATTAATATCAAAGATGAATAAAAACACTTATAAATGAATTATTATTCCATTTTCATAATTCAATCCAAAATTATTCCTTTAATCTAAATAGGTGATAATTACCCTTAAATTAATAATTTTGTAAGATTTAAAACATTAAAATTAAAAATTAAATATATGAAAATATTGTCCCTATAAATTCCCCCACACTTAAACATTTAACTCATAGGAAATCCAATGAAGTTTACTAACAAAAAGAAATATCCTACCTAGGTTCAAGCGAACAAACTATAAAAGAATATAAATAAAGATTAAATCATCATTGAAAATATAATTCATCCTCTAAAATTCATATCCACTACCCAACTTAAATTTAAGACAAAGTTCAAGTTCTATATTTGTGAATAAAGTGGAATTTAGTGGAATTAATATTTTAACAAGTGGCACTATCATAAATCCCTCTTTCATAAGTTTCTTATATCAAAGTTCTATTTACCACTTACTTGATAAAACCCAAATTTAATTATTATAATTTAGTTTTACCCTTCTTCATTTGGTGTTTGATATTACCCTCACCTAAATCCATTCATTTTTGATAATTCAACACTACATTTTTTCTTTTATTTTATAATTTTATTTTATTTTTTTGTTTTGTGTTTTCTTTTTTTTTCAGTGTTAATATACCAGAAGTTTATGTGGGATCCCAATTATCCATTTTACTCTAGTTTTAAAGGAATTGTATGAGTATTTTTAGGATAGATCCCTGAGGTATTATTTTTCACAATAGACAAGTTACCTAAGATGGATTTCAAGATTTCAGTTTTTTCATGTTATAATTTTGATTCCAGTTAATTCTTTTTTAATTCAAAGGCATATTCCCAGTTTTAAAACAAAAATTTCCATTAAAGTAATAAAAAAACTCTTTAATAAATCATATAAATTAAAAATTTTCAAAATTAGTGAAACCCTCAATACTATAATGACATTCTTCTCTAGATAGAATAACATTTTAAGCTCAAAATCCTAACCTAAAAACACTAAAAAAAAAAATAAAAATCATAAAAAAACATGAAAACCTAAATAGATTGGTACCAATCCCACACACTTAACTTATTACTACCCCCTTTTGATTTAAAAATTATTTCACCATATTTTCATAAAGAATTAAATTGGGAAACAAAAAATTAATATAAAAGATTAATTTAACTTGGCTTATTAGAAGGGAAACCTTGAGTTAGTCTCCTATGTACCACCCTATGAAAACCTAAAAGTAAAATAATAAAATAAAACATAATAAGTTTACTAAAAAAAATAAAAATAAAATAAGGATAAATCTCAATTTAACCTCTAAGTGGGTACTAGGGTTTCTTTATCCCAATCAAGTAGTTCTATATATTATCCAAAGTCAGATAGTGGGTAGAGATCCTTAGATTTAAACTAGAATATAACTTTTCTTCTAATATGATTAAACTTCCCTTGTTTGTTAATCCATGGATATAGTTCACTGAGTTCATCCCCATTGCAATTAAATATAATTTTCATGGTGGGGGTAGGAGAAAATATGGTCCCTACTCCTTTTCTTTGGCCAAAACTTCTTCGACCTATTATTTTACCTCTAGGGATTTCTCATATGTTGTTGCATTAAATGTTTCAGAGATTGAATCATCAAAATTTTTAAGTTGATTAAAATTAAAACATGAAGAATTGATATCAAAATATCCCCCTTCATAGTAAACAATCAATAACTCAGTTTCTTCTTGAAAATCTGTTTAGATATACTCTTGTATTCCCTCTAATAAATGTTCAATAAGTTTGGGAAGCTTCATGTATTCCTCATCAGGTGAATTTTAATTTTTATATTCATCCTATAAGGCAAACCAAGTGTTGTCTGGATTTTAAAATTCTAAACCATAGGATTTAATGTTTAATTCAGTTTTAAAAAATAAAAATGAGTTCAATAAAGTATTGAATCCTCGATTTGGTTTTAATTATATTTCTTCTTTATTACTTAAGTACTATTAGAGTTTTATTATAGAATTATGTGGGATAAAAGGGTTGTATAGTTCCATTTCCACTTTCATGATGTCTTTTTTGAAATATATGTGGGAGAAGATCTTCTTATATCTTAAAAATTTCTTTATAGAACTCTAAAAATTAATGTGATAATTTAAATAGCTCAGTGGATAAGTCTTTTAAAATTGATTGTTAGAGGTTCTCCTTCAAGACTTTTATGGGATTATGAAATTACCTCTCTCCATAGTTGGATTTCCATACTACCATCACCTACCTAGAAAATAATGAAACAATATTTTATATGGGTGATGGTGAGTTATTTTTTAATTATTTTATGAAATCAAAGAAAAATTATTTATAAAATGTGAAAAAGGAATAATAAATAAAATACTGCTTGGATCCCTAATAATGATACCAAGTTTTAAAATATCTGTCATGGGGTGGAAAAAAGTATATTATTTATTTTCCTAGTGAAACACAGTGGTTGACAATGGTCATCTCACTCGGTGATCTTTTTTAGTTTAACACAAACTACTCCTAATTCACTTATTATATTTTTTATATTTTATAAAATAAGTATAAATATGAGGATTTTGGTTGTGGTATGAAAATATAGAAACATGAAATACAATATAGACAAAATTAATTCAATTAGTGAAGAATTTAAATACTCCCAAAAGAATCTTCCCGAGTAAACCTTTATTTTCTCATTATCATCCTTGAATATAATTAATAAACACACTCTAATGTATGTGTGAACATTATTTTCTTCCCTAATTGTGAATATATAGTGTACTAGATGACTGCCAAGTACACCAAACATCCACATCCTCTATTACAATAGAGGGAGAATAGTGAATAATAAGAAGTTAATCCTTAGAATACCATTGTGAGGGTAATTATATATCTATTTGTAATCCTAAAATCAACCCAAATACGATAATAAAAAAACAAATAAGAATGAATAGAGACTTAGGTTCTACACTAGAATCATCCCTTGAAATATTTCTTAGGTTATTTACTCATTATCATGAATATAGGACATCACAATGAAGAGGGAGAGAGAAATAGAGAAACAAAGGAATAAATCTAGAGAAAGAAAGAGAACAATTTATTAAAAAATGTAACATGAAATTACAAAATAAAATAAGAATAAAATAAATAATAAAACTATTCTAAAAGTACTATAATAACTTTACCCCAAACTCTCACCAACCAATCCCCCCTTCAAATGTGAATAATGAATGGACTAGTCAGGATTTGTGTGACCAATAAGAGGGGGGGGTGGATGAATCAGTCATTTGAATTTTTAAGTTTTTATTATTTAAAAACAAACTTTACCTAAATTTAAATAAAATTGAATCTACTAAAAAAGAACACAAAAACAAACCCACAAGAACATACAAATTTATAAGGTTAACTATTCAATAAGAGTAGCTAGTCCTTATCATGGTTTATAAATAATAAAATACCACACATCCACTAAAAAATAGTCCTTTTTTGTTTACAACATGCAAGGTATATCCATCAATTTCATAGAACTATAGTCTTTTGAAAGTGTATGTTCTTCTTGCATATATAATATAGTGAAACGTTTTTTGCAACAAAAAAATGAACCTTAACCAACAGACTTCAATACATTGTCACTATGCTAATTAAATTCTTCACACTTTCCTTCTTGAAATTTCTTTTTATTACTCTTTGATTTATTTCACACCAAATTCTCTATCAAGTACCCTTTATCAAGTACCCTTTATTAGGTACCTTGTCCATCCGGTAACCTATGTTTGGAACCCTCTGCCTTGTACCCTATACATTTAGTATACTCTATTTTATACCCTCTATTTAGTTCCCTATATGTCCTATATACTCTATATGATACCCTCTGTCTAGTACCCTACAATTGGTTTTTATACAAAAAAGTCATCCTAAGATCTTTGGTTGAAACCTCACTTATTTAACAACTGGCATGACAAAAACAACCACCACATCATAGTGTACCTTATACCATTTATATATATATAGTTTCTCTAAAAACTAAGGGAGAAACATGAACTTATAATTTTAACTTCCTACTCTAACTTTGAATCCACACCCAGTTCCTTCTTTAGTTGACCACCTTCAAACTTCAGAGTAAATTGGAGCCAACAATATTCATAGGAACTTTCCTCAAATATCAATGTCAATGATATTTAAAATTTCATAAAATCTCAACTAGAATCACAATATTCAATTTGATATTATTGAGTCATTGAACATATTGATCAACATAATTATAATTTAGGACTTTACAAAAACTTTATAATGACCCCAAATCCTTCATCAGATACTTATTCATTGGAAATTATATGTTTGATTACTCTATCTAGAAACCTATTTTTGACATATCTTTATAGGAAACCCACCATCTGGTAATACTCTATCTTGTGTAAATATCCTCAACCCTTTGTTCAATACATCTTCATAAAAACTCTCTCTAATGGACCTATCAGATAATTTTGTCTGATGAATTTTTTTAGAAATTACGTTTGATGATTTTTTTGAAAACTCCATCCGATAAAACTTTATGAGGTTATTATTTATATGATTACCTCTATCCATTAGTCTTTATATTTCAATCTATCTAGTATACTTATATAAATACTATGTTTAGTAAATTCTATAAAATGAATTCACTCAGAAACCTCTATCCGATGACTTCACTCAAAAACCTATGTCTGATCACTTTGCTAATAAATATGTATCTAATGCATTCACAAACATTCTTCATCTAGTGGAATATATTTGGAAGTCTAATATTCCTTCAATTCATTTATTTGACCAAAATTAGCTAGAATCATGAATACCTTAAAGTAATCATGATTTTTTGTAATTTGAAGAATAACAAAGCATCACCCAATTTACTTTGTCTGAACATCTTTGTCTATTGTAACTATGAATACAATCATAAAAGCATTTGGTTTCATACTCCATATAATCACCCCAGTCTGTTAGAATCCATATGATTACCTCTATCTATTAGAACCATACTTATTTTTCTATAATGTTCCATATAGAAATCTTATAAAGAATTCTCAACATTGTTAAGTGATTTATGTACCAATAAAAAAAGAAAACACAAAGAAGTCCTTATTTCTATTCAAAAATAAATCAATACCTCTTGGTATTAACAATCCCCCATTTGTATTTTGTTTTCAACCAAGGAACATTAATCATTGAAGCTCTAAAACCTAATAAATGGATCACTATCCAATAATTCTAAGCCTACAAGAGCAAACTCAGTGTAGGAAATAAAAATAATTGAACAATAATACCATACTGATCAAAAATCATTTAAAACTCCTTCCCAAACTAAATAATCCATCATAATAAACCAAAAAAAATATTTAAAAATTCCTACATCCACTTCAACAAACTATTAAAATAGTTCACATATACTGACATCACAACTTATAACTTTTAATCCCCCTAAATATATGCTCTCTATTGAAAGTTAAAGCACATATAAATGGATATATTTATGTTTTTATAGTTTTATACCCCTTTGAAAACAATATCTAAATACATGAAGATAGGAGGGATAGAGATCACATAACTTAATCTTGAAGAGAGTGAGGTTCAACATCCATAATTAACCTTATCTTCTGAAATGTTTCATTCGATAATTTTTTAGTGAATATATCTTCAAATTACTACTTTATAGGAACAAACTTTATCTTTAGTTTGTTTCTTTACATATGTTCTTTAATAAAGTGATATTTAATATTAATGTTCTTAGATCTTGAATGTTGGACTAGATTATTAGTGACATTGATAGTACTTCTATTATCACATCCCAAAGGAAGGGGAAACTTCACATCAAACAATAAGTCTTCTAGTTGTGTCTTCATCCACATTAATTTTGTTGCTTCTTGAGTGTAAACAACACACTCGACTTCTATAACATTGAGATTCACTAAAATGTTCTTATTTGTATTCCAACTCATATATCTTTCTCACAAAAAGTAAACTCTACTAGATATGTATATTTTATCATTGACACAACCTGGACAATCTACATCTATATATCAAAAAAAAATTAACTTTACCTTATTTTAATACTTTATACCATAATTTATAGTTCCCTTAATGTATATGAGAATTATTTTTCAAGACAAAAAATGTGTCTTTTTTTGTGCACTTTGAAATCCAGCACACAAGGTAGCAATATAAACTAACTCTGGTCTAGAAGATATTAAATAAAAAAAATCTTCCAATAAGTTTCCTAAATTCTTTGGGATCAATATTCTTTTCAACTTCATCCTCAAATATCTTTTTTCCCATTGAGATAGGTGTGAAGATAGTTTTTTAATATTTCATGCCAAATATTTTAAGTAATTACTTAGCATATTTTTCTTGTGATAAGAATTTTTTTCTATCTCTTGATAAATTTATAAGAAAAGGAAATACCACATTTCTCCTAGCATATAAATTTCAAAAAAATCTTCATTTCTCTGAAAAAACCTTCATAGTTTTCTTCATTATTCCCTATAAATATGATATCATCAATATAAAAAATCACAATGAGAGAAACCTATTGATTTTATTTTAAATAGAGGTTGATTTCAAATCTTTTTTTATAAAATTTAACTTCTTAAATAAATTATCCAACTTAGCATACTAATATCTTAAGGATTGTTTCAACCCATACAAATCCTTCTTCAACTTGAAAACATAAATTTCATATTTAAAAAAGAAATATGATTGTTGCTCAATATAAACTTTTTATTATACCTCTCCATTTAGAAAATAAAACTTAACATCCATTTTCAATATCTTATGAATTCTTTGTGTAACAATTAAAAGAAATATTCTGATGGTTTTAAGTATTTATAATGTGGAAAAGGTCTCATAAAAAATAATTCCTTTATCCCATGAGTAACCCTTACAAACCACTCTTTCTTTTTTTCTTACCAATTCAACTCTTTCATTTAGTTTGTTCCAAAAAACCCACTTTATTCTAATCAAATTTTTATATTTAGGTTTGGGTACAATCTCCCATGTTTCATTTTTATCAATATGATCCAATTATTCATTAACTACATTAATACACTATTTATTCTCTAAATCTTCTTCAATATCTCTTAAATCAATCTGAGAAAACAAAGAAGCATGTGAAACTTTCCTCTATATTATTCTTGTATGAAATCGATTTCCTTAATCTTAGATTATATTTTAGACCTCCACTTATTTCCTCATACTTGGATGAGATGAAATAAATTGTCCCTCATCACTTGAAATTTCTAAATCAATATATTCATCCTGTATAACTTTTATATTATCACTTCCATTAGAAACATTTTCATGTTGTTTAAGAGAAACAACTTCCTATTTTCTTCCTCTTCCATTTATAACTAACTATGAACCCAATCTATCAAAATACCCCAAAACTTTCACATCTACAATATTAAAAACATTTATAGTTTCTTTATTATAACATTTTAATCCTCTTTTATTAGGAGGGTATCCAAGGAAGATAACATGAAAACATATTTAATCAAAATTTCTAAGATTCTCACCTTTGAATTTGATAATGTAAGTGTTTCAAAACACCCTTAAGTATATCACACTCATGGATTCTTTATAATATATCTCTCATAGAGTCATATTCATGTTTTAACTATAGAAACAATGATTCTGAATGTGAATTGCTACTCTAATAGATTGTCTCCAAAAGAAATGAGAAGTATCATGTTTAATCAATATAGTTTGATCTATATCAACCAAACTTATATTATTTCTTCCAGCAACACCATTTTTTAGTGGTATGTATGATGCACTAAGTTCATGATGAATTTAATGCTTTTCAATATAACCTTTAAACTTCAATTTGCGTATCAAACACCATTATCAGTTCAAATATTTTCATAGAATATCCACATTCATTTTCATCACTTCTCATGAAACTCTTAAACATTCTGAGAGCCTTTGATTTTTATTTCAAAAACATAATACATGAAATATGAGTGAAATCATCAATAAAGTAAATAAAATACTTATATGCATTTATTTATTTCTTTCTCATGATCCCACATATGTTAGAATTAATAATCTTTAAGGGATGAGTTGAATGTATCTCAATCTTCTTATGTACTAATTTTGGAATATTCCCTTTATGGCATATCAAACAACACCAATGTATTCTTATTATAACATTAAGAACATCATGAATACTTCATCTCTTTGTTAGCTTATTCACATTCCTCTAGCACATATGTCCAAGATTTTTATACCACTACCAATTTTCTTCCATCGTGATCAAGTAACATGAACTATATGCTTCTCCAACTTGAGACATATTTCCTTTATTTCACTATCCTATTATTACAACTTTCCCATATTTAATCCTTTTAACAAAAAATCCATATCTTCTAAAAAATAATTCATTTACTTTATCATAAAGTTATGAAACACTCAACAAATTGTGTCTCATTATATCAAAAAATAATACACTTCTAGATTTAAATATTTATTTTTTAATGATAGTAAATTTAATTCCTTTAATTCTAAGTAAATCGTCATTTCTAAACATCACTATTCATTATTTATAATCTTTCACATTTTTTATAAATTTCAAATCTCAATTCATATATTAAAAACACCCATTATACAATCTCTAAGGTCATTATCCTTTTGTGTCCTTGAGAGATGTTTCAATAACTGAGCCCTTTCATTTTCCTTTTTCTTCCTTCACATGAGGCTTCTGAGATTTTTCATTTAAAATTTGATTATCTGGTACCATTAAAAGACACCCTTTAGCAATATTTTTAGGCTAATAACATATTTCACAAATAGTTTACAGTGGTTTAAATCTATTTTTAGTTTTCAAACTAGATTTTTCAGATTGTATTATTTGTGTGGGTTGACTACCCCTCAAAATTTTCCTCCAATACCTATTAGATTCACTATAGTGTTGTTGATTGAACCAACACATTTTTTTATCCCCAAAGCCTCCATAGTGCCAAAAACATCTTTATAAAGCATATTTTTGTTCATAACTTGCATTCTATCTAGAATTGTGTATCTATTTTTCATAATATTTCTAACCATAATCCTTGTATCCTTATTGTGTACAAAATTTTGGTGGAATCCTGATATCTTATTCTCCAACTTATACTTCTAATTAGCCTTAAAATAGTCTCTATATGTAGCATTTTTTATTTCAAAATTTGATTGCTCAGAAAGTTCAAATTTTTTAACTTCACTTGTTTTAGATAAATACACGGTCCTTTTAACTTGATTATTTTATAAACATTTTCAACCTTGTTTTTTGTAACATCCTGACCCAGCTCACCTCTAAGACGATGGATGGACCGGTGCATCATATGACCTCAAGCGCATCTCCCCAAACGCCAGAGGCTATTGAGTAGCAACGAGGGACCTTTTCATGTCCATGAGGGAGACTATGTCCTCATAGGTAATAGGTATTATCACAGCGGAAGTAAACAAAAAATAAATAATAAATAGCATAAGCATATAAATGAATAAACTACAGTGAAAGCAATATAAATAATCCCAACTGAATACATAATAAATGCGGAAGCTGATAAATGAAACTAGGTACAAAAATGATGTCATTCCATGATGTCTTTCTAAAATAAAAACATGGGAAATAAACCCCAAGCATTCTATCAACTAAACAGAAAAGACACAAAGCAACAACTGCATCACGAGCAAGGCTCGGTCCTCTGCCCTAGTCTTCATCCTAAGTAGCAATAAACAATCAAGAATCGGGAGTAGCACACTTCCCTTTGTCAATACCTGCAAACATATAATCTATTCGGGTGTCAATGATGCCCGAGTAGGGTGTGAGATAAAATCGCAGTAGGCCGGCACCCACAGTGTCTAAAACTTCCATTTCATGCAATAATAAAATGTAGTGTATAATTATATAATAATTGTAGATAATTTATTAAGTGTAATGAAATAAATAACTTAGTTCGGGTTCCCAACGGAACCCATCCCTAATCAACTGCTTCGGCCTAAGCCGAAAGTCTGAAAGAAGTACCTATAAGTAGAATACACATATGAATATATATTAAGCATGAAAGAGTAAGGTAAAACAAGGAAGAGGAATACCCCCAAGCTTGTGCTTTAACTTGGGGTCTAATTCATGTGTCAACCAGGTGTGCTTCAACACACCAGAAAATATATCAAATCTCGAGGGACTAACAATGAAATTAATATAAACCTTTAGTGCTTTATTATTCAGGTTCAAGTTGAGAGTTGGAGTCTGAACCCGTTCCGAAGGCATCGCTATAGAACATCCTTCAATTATCCAATACCACTGAGCCTGTCCAAGGCAATCTTTCGAAAGACCATGTATTGCTCGAGGCATGGATTTACCCTGAGTCCGTATCGATTTTGCAAAAAGGAGTCGGGCACCATCTGAGGCTGGATTAGCCACATTTACAATGGATCCGTCCCGATAGGCCCTTTTGGAACCAGTATCACTCATAAGTATTAGAAATCCTGGGGAAATCTCGGTCCGACAAAGCCAAGAACACCGCCCTGTCCGGGACCCACAACAGGGTGCGTAAATGCGTGCCCTAAGCCTCTTTAAGAATTTAGAGAGCAAAAACTTAAAAGGCCCGCACCTTAATTTAAGTTGAATAATTAAAATTATTATTATTTAATATAACTCATCAATGACACCATTAATATTTTAAAACAACAACCATAAAAAAAAGATAACGGTCATTAAATAAATATAGATTGCACATTTATATTTAATTCAAACAATTAATAGTAAAACATTTATTACATTGCCTACTTATTATTTACACCGCAACACAATTTATTAATTGTGGTAGTGCATTTCCATTTGTTGACATCAACAAAAAATAATAATATTAATAATAGAATTATTGTTATTATTTCTAACGGTCAAAAAAAATATTTAACACAATTAATTTATCTTTGGATGTGATATGACCAAACGTCCCCCGCTCACAAAGGTTATACCCTACCTAGGGTAAACCCCACATCCCAAAACCATCGGTGATGTCAGATTTCTCATTCAATGCACCATTTGAGAGAAAATAATTATTTATTATATAAAAAACAGAATAATTAATTATTTAAAAATAAAGATGGAATTATCATGCGTGAGGGTGCCAAACACCCGATGCGAATCAAGGTTATACCCTGCATAGGGTAAATCTGGAGTTCCAAACCTAAAGGTGGTCTCAGATTTCTCATATGATTCACCCTTTGAGAGTTATTTCATTTTTTTTGAAAAGAGACAAACACGTGTATCAATAAAATAAACTTAATATTTTTATTCTATCAATGCCACAGTGTCGACTATCAGAATAAAAAGTTATAATGCTCGGTTTTTAAAACTATCCTACCTAGTTAACGGAAAAATTTAATTTCCTTCACTTTTTCATCCTATTGAAAACATGAGATGTTACATTTTTAACCTCTGAGAATGATCTTTTTTTATCCTTATGAGGTTTACACTTCTTATAACTTCCATCCACTTCTAAAATTGAGTTTTTGAAGTTTCATATTCCTCATTCAGATTAAAATAGTTTCCATTGAACAAGATAAAACTATTTCTCCTTCATCTTGAAATTTTATTTAATCTTAATGTTGAGATTTTTCTCTTCATCAAGTAACTTCTTCAAACCATTAATCTCCTTCAACAACCTGGATTTTCCTTCAAGCGATGATTCCTGGTTATTTGCTGATAGATGTTCTTTCTTTACCTTCATCTTGATATTTTCTTGAAGATTGATGTTTATATTTTTATCTTAATTAAGTAACTTATTAAAATTATCAATATAATTTAACAACTTGGTTTTTTCGTCAAGTGTTTATTCCTGGTTATTTGATGATATATCTTTCTTTTTCACCTTTATCTTGATATTTTATTCATGATTGATGTTGAGATTTTTCTCTTCATCAAGTAACTTCTTCAAATCATTAATCTCCTTTAAAAACCTAGATTTTTATTAAAGAAATGATTCCTATTTTTTTTGTTGATAGATATTCTTTCTTCATCTTCCTATTTTATTTTTTCAAGTTTAAAAATATTTTAAATACATTCTTTCAATTATATTTTAAGCATAAAACCCATTTTATTTTCCTTTATATCTTCATCAATGATTTTTCTTTCATTATTGGTAAAATTCTCATCATTTAAATTTTCAATATGAAACTTATCAGTATCATCATAATTATTATTTTCAGCTTCCACTTCACTATTATCATATTTCTTAGATTTGGATAAAATTTTTATCTTTTTATATTTAGAGAAATTATCATAATTTTCCTTTTATTATGAATTTGATCAGTCTATCTTCTTCTTCAGATATCTTCTTGAATTTCCATCTTCTTCATCATTATCTTCATCTTCCTCTAGACTTGGATGTTTTTTTCCAAATATCCAATGGCTTCATAGTTGAAGCGCTTAAAAGGTAACTTTGATTTATACTTCCATGTGCCTCTTTTCACCTTTTTGGAAAACAAATACATGAATTCGTCATAATTTTCACTTAACTCATATTCATTGTTAGAGTCATTGAATTATTCCCCAGGATATTTCTAAAACTTTCCTTTCTTATTAGCTTTGAGAGAGATTTTTCAATCAAACTTTTCCTTATTCTTGATATCCTTTTCTCTTTTCATTTCATATGTGATGAGAATACTTTGAAGCTCATTGTCACGAACCGAATCTGGTCGCCGCCCAAACCGGCACCAAACCCAGCCCATGACATGACCCGAAGGTCATTCCCTATCCCCACGGGCTGGCACAAGTGCCCGGGTATCATTTATTTAGGTTTGGGAATGATTTACCCAAATATGAAGGCATAAACCATTAAAAACAATCAATAAACTGAATCTGAAAAATTTATACCAAACGACGTTTAAACAAAAACCAGAATTGAATACATAGGTTTAGAGTCAATACAAAAGGTCCAAAGACACAATTGAACATAAACAAAACAGCCCCATGTACTCCACATGACAAGGGGTCATCACCCCCAAGTCGTCTCCACTACTCCGCCCCAAGGATGAGGACTAACACCCTGAACCGCCATCACCCTTATCCTTTCATTTAACTGGGTCAAAAAAAAGGTCTACTTACACCCAAGGGGTGTAAGTAGGGTGTGAGCCTAAGCCTAATAGGATACCACCCTATGATTCCAAGGTGCATTCAATACAAGGTGAAAAAGCAAGCAGTTTTAATATTCAATTAAAGGCAGTGACAAATTCCACGAAATGAAACTTAAAATTGAAAACATTTTTCAAGATAAAACTTTAAGAATATTAACACATTTAAATAGGAATATTATATACTGAATTATAATTCCAAAGACACCCAAATACAAGGGCAAATACCACAAATCCACTGAGCAACAAAACCGGGAACACCCCTAGGCACTAGATAGTCTCAGGCCCCATGTACCTCGTACCTCAGTGTAATGTAACCATAGTAAAATCCTTTCTCGTGCACGAGCCACTTGTAGGGAACATACCCATAACCTAGTGGTCCCCAATCATCATCCACATAGTTTAGTTAGAGTTGTCGTTATCCAAATGCTAAGTGAAACAAGGACAAAACCCATCCGGTCCACTAGCCGTACTAGTACAAACCCGCCCCACCTAGGTACCCGGGCTTCCCCCTTTGTGCTCAAACAATTTCAGGATTTAACACATATCCATTTTAATGTAAAACACTACTACTGGTCACATACAGATAATACATTAGCTACCTCATTTTATACCACTTAAAACACACAACAAACTCTTTGAATTTGAATAAATCAATTTCTCAAAATCTCGTGTAGTTTTGCACACAAAACCCCTTAAGAAACCCACTTGTACACGATGTTCACACTTGTAAGTTACCAAAACAGTAAATGCAGCCCAATAAATATCAATTAAAACAACAAATCAATTTTCGGTCATCCCCATGTTAAACAAGAAGTGTTATCTTTGTAAAACCTTTATTTTCACACAAAAGTGGAACCAAAACTTCACTTTCTTTACAAACACAATTAAAACCCATTTGTTTGAAGCAATTACCAAAGCGGATAAACATTATAAAAAGTATTTTATGCCTTATTACAGATCAGTAAAAACAACTAAGTATTTATAGGGCATCCCCAAATAAACAAACAAAACACTTCTTTGGAAAACCCCCAATCTCACACCAAATTGGCATTTTAAATTCAATTGCAATAGAAACATCATTAGAACCATTTTTTGCAGCAATAATAAAATTATATAAATCTGAAAATATGATAAATACATCATGCTAATACACAAATATTGCATCAACATTGGAATCACCTACCAAATCAAATGAAACCATTGAATCCTTTGTGCGAAAACACAAACGCACCACCGCCACACCTCAAGAAGGGTAGATCAAACCTAAAAATAGAAAATTGGACCAATAAAACCCAAGTTTAAACCTTAGGTTCGAACCACTACCCACTGGTAATTTTTCACTTCAATAAAAAGGGAGTAAAAACTAAAAAAAAAAGAATAAACCCTAATCAATTTGAAAGGGGAAAAGAAATGGACAAACTTACTTGAGAAATCTAGAATGAATCTCCCCAAAACACTAGTATCTGAAATTGAAAACGACCAAAACTCAGGGTATGTTCTCAGAAGAAGTATTAGGTCATTTAGGAATTGGAATGGAGGGAAAAGAGTATGAATTGAGAGAGTTATGATTGAATGAACATACCTCATCAAATATGCCCGATTTTAGAAACCCTAAGATGTTCGTCCCTAAATCTCGATCCTAAGAGCTCCAAAGAGGGGGGTAAAGAGGCTGGGGGAGAGGCTGGGTGTAAAGGCCGAATATGAGGCTTGGAATCACCGAAAAATAATTAAAATTGAATAAGTTATTAAATAAATAAAATTAATTTTTAAAACTGGATATGGGCTTTCGGGCAGGCCCAATCCCTTAAATAAAAACCCAACTAAACCATGGTTATGGATTTCCAAAGGCTCCATATTTTAATTTTAGTGTTAATATATCAGGGGAGGAAATTTAGGAGTTTTAATGAGTGAAAAATATTAAAAAATGAATAAGTTATAAAAGAACCGAAATTTATTTTTAAATCTGGAATTTGGGCTCACGGTTTGGCCCACTTCACGAAAACTCACCTATTTTCCATAAAACCATTGGAAACCCCCAAAACAAAGAATTAATGGAAATTAAAATAAAAATAAATTTAAAATAAGCTATGTATGTGACAATTCTCCCCACCATTAAAACTTTCTGCCCCGGAAAGTCACAGCAAGACCAAATCAACAACCAAACCCAACTGAGAAACCAAGAAGTACTCCCTTGCCAGGTTTCTTCCCCAAAGGACAAAACACCTCCAGTGATCAATGAAGGAAAGAATACTCTCACAAATCAAACTTACAACACTTTCCTAAAACCATCATGAACATTCAGGCTTTATCCCAAATAAAAACTACTCAAACACAATCTGAACAATACTCAAGAAATTCACCCAAACGAACAACAACTTTGAACAAGGTTACACTTACCGTACTTTAACTAAACCATTGGGTGCTCTACAGTCCCAATGTTTACTCAAGAATGATGTTGGTAGCTAGATATATCTGAACAAGACTATCTACACCAAGCCAAGACCATGTAAAAATCTAAGTTACTGGTACGGGGGGACACAATTACGCTCCCCACCATAAGAGACAACCAATATTTTTTTTGAGACATAATCAAGAGACTAACAGGGGGAGGCCTAAATGGACTCACCGGTACAAAGGATATAATTCCATCAGAAATTTAAAAAAGAAATTATATAAGACTCATAGTGGGTCTCCCCACCATAAGAACCAATCATCTTAACCAACCAGCACTGGCCGGTAAAGAAAGACCCCAAAATTTAAAGAGTTGAGGCGACCACATGGTTAGTTTGCACGGTTTGGGAAGCCATACACTAATAGTTGGGATCCTTCTTTCCGCATGGTTTTCTGGGGCATGGTCACTATTATCCAAGTGAAAACTGTGTTCACAAACAGTGTAGAGAAACTTCAAACCTTTCTCTAAAGACTCAGTGGAAACCAAAAGGGGGAGGGAATAACATTGGGTGATGACATGGGCACACGACCCTCCACATATTTCCACCGAACATGGACAATAGAAGAATTATTATAACACCATAGGTTTAAAATCTTCCTAAATTTCATACTAAGGAAATGACTTTGTACAAGGGTTTAAATGACCCTGTGATTTCCCCTGACTACGAGCCAGCTTCTCTCCGAGACCTATGGCTGAGCTCAAATGATTGAAGCATCTTCGGCCTCGCAGTTAGGCTTTGGAAACCCCATGAACGATAATTCTTCTTTCAATGAAACCAACAACTACAACTCAATCCCAGATAAGTTTTCTAGACATAACACATTCCAAACTCACTTTACCTAATCCCGATATTTCACTGAAACAAGGGCTAAGAAGATACACACACATCACACCTTGTTTCTTTAGGTGAGAAACAATAGAAGTAAAGAACACCAACACTCACCTTCGTCTAAAATTGAATATTTTGAAGTTTTTCCAAGGGAGACATTCTCCCGACATAACAGGGACTCTCATAGTATTTCACGACATTCACCTCTATGGTCAATCGAGCACATGACATCATAAGGCATCACCGAACATGACCATTGTGACTGATATAAACAATTCATGGAGAGGGACCTTATACGACATACCCAAACAAAACAAAATTCTAGAAACTGGCCACAATATCCTATCGTGACCATATTTCCCACACCGGTGGTTTAACATGAATTAATGCATCAAAGAAACTTTGAAGAACCCAAAGGTCCTCTTAGACACCATCGAGGCACTCATCCACACTTACAACCCTAGAACACATCCACCTTCGACGTATCAGGAAACATAATAAACTAAGGTCTCTGTCAACCTTCCATGAGCACTCTCCCGTTACAAGAGGATCTAAAAATCAAAGAAATGAAAGGGTGTAGACTCAATCTAAAAATCTGAAGAAAAAATGTTCCTTATATTGATCAACCGGAGGGTCTTAAAAAGGCAAAACAATCCGGGTTTCAATTTAGTTGTGCACTAACCATTAATGGGGTGTACCTTATCTAATGATTGAACCAAAGGACCCAACCAAGATGGTCTATTGGTCACGATATACCACAATCCAGATCCAAACACATGAACGGAACCACCACAAAGTCATCCCAAAACATTTTTTTTAAAAGAGACCACTAATCGTCCCTACAACACAGCTCACCGACCAAACACAATCCCAAAACACAGTTCAAACAGGAGGGGTTCTTGGACTCAAAACATCCCACAACATCAACATTATCAAAAAAACCATAATACAAACTATACCAAACTATTCATCAATACATCATGTTTTTCTTTAAAACTATTTCTTTGAAAACAAACGGTTTTTCAGTAAGCGTATCCACCAATGGTACCCCATGGGCCTCACACATGCATGTTTTTGTGTCACACCGAGCACCCTCCTCATAACCATCCCAGCACTCATCCAGTCATGCCATCAACCATCCATCATCCCATATAACCCCATGCATGTGGTCACTCATGGAAATACCAAAGGGTAAAACAAAAATTCCTTCCACTTTTCAAAAACAAAATGCTCAACCAACCCAACATTTTTCTCAAAACTGCTAAAAATGAGATCAAAATACCAATTCACATCTTACAAAACTTTTCATAAGGACACAAACATTTAAAAAAGATCTCACTTTCAAGTTATTCACATCAATTTCAAAACATCTCATCCCATTAAAACACCCTTTAATCGTTTAGAAAACTATATTGGAAACACTTTTGAAAACCAACTTCAATATGGTTTCGGCTTTCAAAAGAGGTGTAAGCATACTATTTTCCATTTCAAACTAATTCTGAAAATTCAGTTCCACCATTTCATAAATCAAAACATTCCATATTTATTTGAAAATTATTTCACAAAAACTTTACAATTCTTAAAACCAAGTCAGTTTAAAACCAAAGTTCCAAGATTTCAAAATTAAAGAACCCAAGACAATGCGAGAGGAAACTAGTTTCAGTGGGTGACTTGGACATATGGTTGGCGGCCATATTCTAATCACTTAACTGTCACAGAGAGTGTTCTAGGGAATATCCCCAGCTCCACATGGCTTGCCAGGACCTGCGAGCTTACTGAGACCATTAACCTAACTCTCTTTTCATTTCCCCTAACCATCATTAAAACAAGAAAACCAAAGGACTTAGATAAATCCTGACTTCCCTAGGAAACTTGAATCATGTCATGAGGTGTGGTGATCAGGCACACTACCCATAACTATAATACCAAGTCCCTACAATCCTAACTCCTTGATATCCTGAATCTTCCTGAAATAACATGACCCAAAGAGTTAACATGAACCTCCTTTGATACCATTTTGTCACGAACCGAATCTGGTCGCCGCCCAAACCGGCACCAAACCCAGCCCGTGACATGACCCGAAGGGCGTTCCCTATCCCCACGGGCTGGAACAAGTGCCCGGGTATCATTTATTTAGGTTTAGGAACGATTTACCCAAATATGAAGGCATAAACCATTAAAAACAATCAATAAACTGAATCTGAAAAATTTATACCAAACGATGTTTAAACAAAAACCAGAATTTAATACATAGGTTTAGAGTCAATACAAAAGGTCCAAATACACAATGGAACAGAAACAAAACAGCCCCATGGACCCCACATGACAAGGGGTCATCACCCCCAAGTCGTCTCCACTACTCCGCCCCAAGGATGATGACTAACACCCTGAACCGCCATCACCCTTATCCTTTCATTTACCTGGGTCAAAAAAAAGGTCTACTTACACCCAAGGGGTGTAAGTAGGGTGTGAGCCTAATCCCAATAGGATACCACCCTATTATTCCAAGGTGCATGCAATACAAGGTGAAAAAGCAAGCAGTTTTAATATGCAATTAAAGGCAGTGACAAATTCCACGAAATGAAACTTTAAATTGAAAACATTTTTCAAGATAAAACTTTCAGAATGTTAACACATTTAAATAGGAATATTATATACTGAATTATAATTCCAAAGACACCCAAATACAAGGGCAAATACCACAAATCCACTGAGCAACAAAACCGGGAACACCACTAGGCACTAGATAGTCTCAGGCCCCATGTACCTCGTACCTCAGTGTAATGCAACCATAGTAAAATCCTTTCTCGTGCACGAGCCACTAGTAGGGAACATACACATAACCTAGTGGTCCCCAATCATCATCCACATAGTTTAGTTAGAGTTGTAGTTATCCAAATGCTAAGTGAAACAGGGACAAAACCCATCCGGTCCACTAGCCGTACTAGTACAAACCCGCCCCACCTAGGTACCCGGGCTTCCCCCTTTGTGCTCAAACAATTTCAGGATTTAACACATATCCATTTTAATGTAAAACACTACTACTGGTCACATACAGATAATACATTAGCTACCTCATTTTATACCACTTAAAACACACAACAAACTCTTTGAATTTGAATAAATCAATTTCTCAAAATCTCGTGTAGTTTTGCACACAAAACCCCTTAAGAAACCCACTTGTACACGATGTTCACACTTGTAAGTTACCAAAACAGTAAAGGCAGCCCAATAAATATCAATTAAAACAACAAATCAATTTTCGGGCATCCCCATGTTAAACAAGAAGTGTTATCTTTGTAAAACCTTCATTTTCACACAAAAGTGGAACCAAAACTTCACTTTCTTTACAAACACAATTAAAACCCATTTGTTTGCCGCAATTACCAAAGGGGATAAACATTATAAACAGTATTTTATGCCTTATTACAGATCAGTAAAAACAACTAAGTATTTATAGGGCATCCCCAAATAAACAAACAAAACACTTCTTTGGAAAACCCCCAATCTCACACCAAATTGGCATTTTAAATTCAATTGCAATAGAAACATCATTAGAACCAATTTTTGCAGCAATAATAAAATTATATAAATCTAAAAATATGATAAATACAGCATGCTAATACACAAAGATTGCATCAACATTGGAATCACCTACCAAATCAAATGAAACCATTGAATCCTTTGTGCGAAAACACAAACGCACCACCGCCACACCTCAAGAAGGGTAGATCAAACCTAAAAATAGAAAATTGGACCAATAAAACCCAAGTTTAAACCTTAGGTTCGAACCCCTACCCACTGGTCATTTTTCACTTCAATAAAAAGGGAGGAAAACCTAAAAAAAATAGAATAAACCCTAATCAATTTGAAAGGGGAAAAGAAATGGACAAACTTACTTGAGAAATCTAGAATGAATCTCCCCAAAACACATGTATCTGAAATTGAAAACGTCCAAAACTAAGGGGATGTTCTCAAAAGAATTATTAGGTAATTTATGAATTGGAATGTAGGGAAAAGAGTATGAATTGAGAGAGTTATGATTGAATGAACATACCTCATCAAATCTGCCCGATTTTAGAAACCCTAAGATATTCGTCCCTAAATCTCGATCCTAAGAGCTCCAAAGAGGGGGGTAAAGAGGATGGGGGAGCGGCTGGGTGTAAGGGCCGAATATGAGGCTTGGAATCACCGAAAAATAATTAAAATTGAATAAGTTATTAAATAAATAAAATTAATTTTTAAAACTGGATATGGGCTTCCGGGCAGGCCCAATCCCTTAAATAAAAACCCAACTAAACCATGGTTATGGATTCCCAAAGGCTCCATATTTTAATTGTAGCGTTAATATATCAAGGGAGGACATTTAGGAGTTGGAATGAGTGAAAAATATTAAAAAATGAATAAGTTATAAAAGAACCGAAATTTATTTTTAAATCTGGAATTTGGGCTCACGGTTTGGCCCACTTCACGAAAAATCACCTATTTTCCATAAAACCATTGGAAACCCCCAAAACAAAGCATTAATGGAAATTAAAATAAAAATAAATTTAAAATAAGCTATGTATGTGACACTCATCCATAGAGAGAGTTTCATGAAATATATATTCTAAGGATGATACCTTGGCATGAAATTTATCAATAAGAATTCTTAGAATATCTTCCACAAGAGTTCAATATTCCAATTGTTAAGTCAGATTCGATGGGTGATGGTAGAAGGACTCGGGAGGGGGGGGGGATGAATAGGCCTTTATTAAAACTATTAGAGATATTAAAAAGTAATTATAGAATTAGGTGGTTTAATAATATCAAAAAATTATTTCTTTAAATAATAATTATAGTGCTTGTGTGAAGAGTGTATGCTAAAAATTAAAGAGACAAACACAAATAATTTTATAGTAGTTCATATTTAAACGATCATATGTCTACTCTTCACACCCCAACCAACAGAGTATGGAAACCACTATGAATGTGAGAGATACTTTTATAAGGGTGAAATCTAAATCCAGACTTTTACATGGGAGCAATCCCAACCTAGGACTTTGTGAGGAGTAACCCCAAACCCACACACACAACCTTTTGTGGGAGAAGATAGAAACCCAAGATTTATATAGGAGAAACCCCAACCTAAGTGTTCTTATTTTTATTCATGTATGTATAACCAATTAACAATTATTAGAGGTAGTATAACCTGTGGAAAAAAGGATTATGTGTAGACCTCTTCCCAGATAAAAATATAGAATAGATAATACAACCAGATAAAATAAAAAAGAATTATTGGTGATGAAACAGTTAATGCGGGACCTTCGAATGAATTTGAATGAAGAAGTATAGATATTATAGAAAAGGTATAGTACATGTCTTCAATTTGAATGAAATAAAATAATATTTGTACCTTCCTTTAGAGTTCATCACAAATAGTGTAAATAGTTGAGCTCGTGATCAATTGAATGTTTTAAGAGTATGAAAGTATGAGATCATCACGTTCATGGTATATCATATTCATGGTCATCGGTTTTGAACATCCCTAACTCCTTTAAATCAAAATCTATTTGGACTACACACTCAAGAAAACAATTAGAATAATAAAATCAATAAAACTAGATTATGAGAGAGAGAAAAGTTATCATCGCAATAATAATTATTTGAATTCAAAAATTAAAGACTGATTCAAACCAATTTAAATTACCTGTTAAATAAGTCATATAAACTCTATAATAACCAGACAAAGTAATTATATAAATATCATAAGATAATTTTATGGTTTAAATTTCAAAATAATTTCCAATTACATGTAATAAGTATTAATAAAAACTTAATTACACTGCATTAAATATTACAAAATAAGTTTGAATAATTTCATTGACATTAAATATTAATTTAGAAAAGAATAATGTTAATAAAATTAACTCAAAATATAAAAACTAAAATATTGTAAATATGTGTTGTAGGTGTACATATGAATAAATAATAAATTAATACATATTTTAAAACTGATTAAAATAAATTTTATAAATGTCGGGGTATTCAAACTAATTTTAATACAATGTTTGAATAAATTTTAATGAGTCAAACATTTAAACTATCTCTATAAAACTAGATCAATTAATACCATAAAAATCACAATTAGATTAACTATAAATAAACATATTCTGTATAAATGCATAAAATATAAAAACATTATTAACATGCATTTAATACATTAAAAACACTTTGAAATCATTTAACCATATTAATAAATAATTTAGAAAAGAAAAAATTAAAATCAAGAATTTAAGAACTAATAAATATTTTTTAATAAATGATTTATTTTTTATACAAACAATTAAAACTATATTTAAAATAACACTAAAAAATGTTTAAATAAATTCAAAATTATTCAAATTAACTAAAAATGATTAATGAATAATTGTAGAATAAAGAAAATAATAAAAAAAATTAATATAAACATATAGTATTTAAAATATAGAAATATATAAAAAAAAGAGCATGAAAAATATTTTGGAATGGTATAATATTTTTATAAATTATAGTAGAATAGAATTTAAGTTATGGTGGTAGAAAAAATAAAAGCGGTGGTAGCACAAAAAAAATTATTTTATCATTTTATGTACAAGTATGCCAACATAAACTTTGGATAAATTTTATACCATCTAAATGATGGAATTTGAAAAATGTCCAGATCACTTAAATTAATATAATTATGATATATTTCTAATGAATCAATAATCTCTTCAATACAACAAGTATATTAAGAGATATGATCAAAAATCAATGAAATACATGATTTGAATACTACATAAAAAATTGTGGTACTTTAGACAATTTTTAAAAAACCTAAATGATATTTTTATATTTCCATGTAGTTGAATGAAATATAGAAAAACTTATTATATTTCTAACCAAATAAACTTAGAGTGATTCTGATGTAAATTTAATGAGATATCAAATAAATAAAAAATATTTTCAATTATAGAAATTTTGGAATTCTAGAACTATTTTATAAACTTTGGGCATTTTTAGACCATTAAAACAACAATTTTAGACTCCATTTATTATAATGAGATGTATATAAATATAATAGGTATATAAAAACATAAGTTGTTAAATAATACAATCTATAAAACTCATGTTATAATATAATAATGAAATAAGAATTTGAAATAGTTTAAACTAAAAAATATTCTTCCAACCAAAAGCATGTATTATGTTCAGACTAAAATAAGAACATGCTAGAGATTGATTTAGACTTAGAAATAAAAGTTAGATAAAATTTTTAACTTTAAAATTAAGTAGGAATTATAAAATTATGATAAATACATCTCATGTTATAGTAAAAACATAAGAAGATAGTAAAAAGTGATTTTTACATAAAATGATAAAAGGGTTTTATAATATTCAAAAACATAAAATATTGATTTTATTTTTAATAAAAAAATATAAAATACATTCAAGCATATACACAAAAAAAATCATCCTTTTTGTTTGATTAAAAAATCGAACAAGTAAAAAAAAATTCTTCCCCTTTTTGTAAATAAACAAAAAGATAACTATTAATCCCATTTAAACATATATTCATAACAAACAATCATCTCCTTTTGTACTTTAAGAATAAATATTAAATATAATATTAATTATAAGAATAAAAACTCCCTATAAACATATTCCATATGATAAAATTATAAATTACATTATTGAAGTAATAAATAAAAGATAAATATCCTCCTAAATTTATGATTTATTTAAAAAAATTCCACCTGAAAAAAATGATTAGAGCATACAAAATTTTAAATACTCCCTATAATTCATTTAAATGAAATTTTATTTAAATAAAATCTAAGATTTGATTTAAAATTGAATCAAATGTGGTAGAGTCCTATAAAAAATCAAACCCAAATAATTTTTGATACTTATGGTATTTTGGGTCCAATTGGGTTAGTAACAAATTTTTTCAATGCCAAGGTAGAATTAAAAAATTTATTATATGGTAAATGAGAATATAAATTCTTATATATAGAAAATATAGTAATATTTAGTAATTAAGGAAACCTTAGAGTACATTCATTAACATAATGTCTATTCAAATGACATTTAAAGCAATTACCTTTTAAAATCACACTTCTTAAAATGAACAGGATGATCATGGTTTGATTTTAAAATAAACTTAGGTTTTTTCAAAAAAATTCCTCATTTTATCACATTATATAAGTTATATTTTAATTTAATATCATAAAAAACATTATAATTAATGAAATAAGTAGAATTTATCTACTTATCATTTTCTTCCTTAAGTTTTTTACATTTTTCATCATAGTGATGAAAATCATTTAACAACAGATTAAATTTACTTTATTCATCCTCATAATTTTTAGAAATAAAAACTGTAAATATATCATTATTATCTTCAATCTTTAATATTTTAAGATCAAAATTTCTTAACCTTTCAACTTCAAGAGATAAAATTTTATTTTCTTCAACAACTTTCTTATATTTTGATTCAAGAGATAAATGTAAATCCATAATTTTATGAAGTTGTTCTTGATATTTCTCATTCATCTCATTGAAAATTATATTATTAAAAATAGTGTATTAGTAATCATAAACCTCAGTTAAATCAATGATATTATATGAATGAACTAAATACTCCTTTACTTCAGTAGATTTTGGTTCACACCCTCGATTAAATTTCTTTTTTTTGGAAAATTTTCTTTTTCTATCCAGACATCTGTGAAATAGATATTTCCTTAGTCTTGTTATGGAATATGATACAAGTTAGCTCAAAATAATCACAGGAATATAAAAAAAATTAAAAAAAATTCCTTTAAGGATAACTGAGAATAACTAACAATTCCTGAAAATAAAGTCCTTAGATACCAAGTGTTGGTATCTAGAAAAAGTAAAATAGATAAAAAAACATCCTTAAGTAAGGTCCTCCTCTAATTCCAATTATTAGTTAAAATAAAAAGGGTGATGGAAGAAGTAAGGGGGGGGGGTGAATAGACCTTTATTAAAATTATCATATTTATTAAAAATTAATTATGAAATTTAGTGGTTTAATAATATTAAATAATTATTTCTCTAAATAATAATTACAGTGGATGTGTGAAGAGTGTATATATAAAATTAAAGAGATTAAAATAAATAATTTTATATTAGTTCATATATAAATGATTCTATGTATACTATTCACACACCAACTAATGGATTATGAAACCTACAATGAAAGAGAGAGATACTTTTATAAGGGAGGAATCTAAACCCAAAATTTTACATGGGAGTAATATCAACCTAGGACTTTGTGAGGAGTAACCCCAAAACTACACACATAGTATTTTGTAGGAGAAGACAAAAACCTAGGATTTATATAGAATAAAACCCAACCTAATTGTTCCACTTTTTGTTTAGGTGTGCATAAAAAAGGAATAATTTTTATAGGTAGTATAACTTGTGTGAGAAATGATTATGTTCATACCTCTACCCATGCAAAAAAGATAAAATAGATAATACAATTGGATAGAAGAAAAAATAATTGTTAGTGATGAAATAATTGATGCAAGACCTTCGAATGGATTTGAATTAAGAAGTCCAAACATTCCAACAAAGTAAAAATACGTCTCTTTAAGGTGAATGTAGTCGAAGAAGATTTTTTCCTTCCTTGAGAGTTATTCAGAAATGGTGTAAACATTTGAGCATGAGATCACATGAACATCAACAGAGTATGAACATATGAGATCATTATGTTCATGGTATATCATATTCATGTTCATCGGTTCTAAACATACCTAAATCCTTTAAATAGAAAGATATTTTGACTACACACTCAAGAAAATGGTTAGAATAACAAAAGCGATAAAATTGGATTATTAGAGAGAGAGAAAAATTATCATTGTAACAATAATTGAAAAAATTCAAAACTTAAAGACCAATTCAATTTTTTTTACTTACCTGTTAAATAAGTCATATAAATTCCAAAATAATAAGTCAAAGTAATTCTATAATCATAATAAGATAATTTGACAATTTAAATTTCAGAATACTTTCCAATTCCATGCAATGAATATTAATAAAAACTTAGTTGTAATCCATTAAATATTATAAAATAAGTTTGAATAATTTCATTGAAATAAAATATTAATTTAGAAAAGAATCATGGTAATGAAATTAACTTAAAATATAAAAACATAAATATTGGAAATATGTGTTGTAGGTGTACATATGAATAAATAATAAATTAATACATATTTTAAAATTGATTAAAATAAATTATATAAATTTTAGGGTATTCAAACTAATTTAAATACAACGTTTAAATAAATTTAGATGAGTCAAACCTTAAAAATATCTACATAAAACTCAGTCAATTAATACCATAAATATCACAAGAAAATTAACTATAAATAAATATCTTTTGTATAAATTCATAAAATATAAAAAAATTATTAACATGAATTTAATACATTAAAAAAACTTTGAAATCATTTAACCATATTAATAAATAACTTAGAAGAAAAAAACTAAAATCAAGAATTTAAGCACTAATAAATATTTATTAAGAAATGAAATATTTTTTAAAAAACAATGAAAACTATATTTAAAATAATATTAAAACATGTTTAAATAAATTAAAAATTGTTTACATACACTAAATATGATTAATAAATAATTATATAATAAAGGAAATAATAATAAAAATTATTATAAATATGTGGTATTTAAAATATAGAAATATATCAAAAACAGAGCATGAAAATTATTTTGGAATGGTATTATATTTTTATAAATAATGGTAGAATAAAATTTAAGTGAAAAAATCATAAAAAATAAAAGTGGAAGTAGCAGAAAAATAAATAAAAGTGATTTAATCATTTTATGCACAAGTATGTCAACATAAACTTCAGCTAAATTTTAGCCCATGTAAATGATGGAGTTATAAAAATGTATAGAAGACTTAAATTAATATAATTATGATATATTTCTAATTAATCAATAATCTCTTCAATCACACAATTATATTTAGAGATATGATAAAATAATAGTGAAATACATGATTTGAATATTGCAAAAAAAATTGTAGTACTTCGGACAATTTTTAAGGCACATAAATGACTTTTTTAGAGTTTTATATAGTTGAATGAAATGTATAAAAACTTATTATCTTTCAAACCCAACTAAAGTTGATTGATTACAATTTTAATCAAATGAGATATTAAAGAAATAAAAATATTTTCAATTCTAGAAATTCTACAATTTCAGAATTATTGCATAAAATTCGAGCATTTTTTAGACCATTAAAACAAAAATTTAAGACTTCCATTTATTCTAATTAAATTTATATAAATATAATAGATTTCAAAAATCATAATTTTTTTAAGAATCTGATCTAGATAACTCATGTTATAATATAACGATGAAATAAAACTTTGAAGTAGTTTAAAATAAAAATTATTCTTCGAACCAAAAGGATATATTATGTTCAGACAAAAATGCGAACATGCTAAATACTTATGTAGAATTTAAACTAAAATTTATATAGATTTTTTATCTTTAAAATGAAATAGAAATTATAAAATTTTGATTAATATATTTCATGTTATAGTAAAAAAATAGCGAGTTTGTACAAAGTGATTTTCACAAAAAATTTGTAATGTCCCGGATCCGGGTGCCACTCAACGGGTGCCCCGAACCCGGTTGGTCAGATGACCTCAAGCGCATTTACCCAAACACCAGAGGCTGCCGACTAGCAGAAAGGCCCATGTCTGATAGTGGGGAAACTACGCCCTCATTTGTCAATGTGTAGTGCAGCGAAACACAATATAAACATGCAATAGTGGAAGCAGTAAATAATACCAAGCTGAAAAGTACAATGGTACAAAAGTAAAAGAAATAACCAAAAATCATATATAATGATGCAATATGTCCCTAAGTATAAGAAAGTAGAAAAAAAAGGATACACTACAATCTGAAATAATACAATACAAGGGGAAAATATAGCAAAATAAAATAAAACAGCGCAGTAGGAACTCAGCAACATCGCAAGCCTAAGCTTGGTCCCATGTTTTCCTACTTATCTACAATAATCATGTACCTGTATAGGGAATATTTCCCTTATCAAAACCTAAAACAATATACTCTTTTTGGGCCCAAGACATGACCCAAAAAGGGTGTGAGAAATAAATCTCAGCAGGCAACCACCAAAGGCCCGTACCCAACTGTCAGTGAATTTGTGCAACAACAGTGTGCAGTAATGAAAATGTAGTAAACTAGGAAGTAATCAAAGGTATCTACTCCTACCAGTTCCATTTCCATTTAATTATTATTTAACAATTCAATATAATTGAATTATAAGTTTTCGAGACTTAGCCTCAGCTGACAGTCTCCTATATAGTGCCGCAAGAAACTACAACAAGCTATCTAACAAGTACAAGGTAAAAAATACCAAGTATGTGCTTTAGCTCGGTAGGTATAACATGTAAAATCACCATAGTGAGTATATGAAATAAAAAATGTCCTCATACATAAGAACCTTTTCCCTTGGGCTAAACAGAATCATGCCCTCAGGCTAATCAGAACCTTTCCCTCAGGCCTTTCCCTCAGGCAAAATAGTAACGAAACCCTCAGGTGATTAACCTCAGGCGTGGAAGCTACAACCCTCAGGCATACGAAACATTTCCCTCATGCTAACAAACACTTTCCCCCAGGCTGAATAGAACCTTTCCCTCAGGATGAATAGCACCTTGACCCCAGGCTAATCAAAACACTTCCCTTAGGATAAACAAGTAATCGGGCTGATCCCAACACATAAGAAAGAAATTATACACATTTTCTCTCAAGAAAACTCAAAGCATGATAAATCACGACATACCCTTAGGTATCCTGTCCAAACGGATAAACAAGGGAAACGCACCCACGGGGTGGCCCTGAATCTAAGAAATGATCCAAAACAGCAATCTATAATTATCATCAGATTATCTATTCAATTATATATCTCATAATTAATCAAGGCCTCATCCATAAGACACCCCAAACATGGGAGCATAGCACAACGATACACAAAAAACACATGACAGTTGGAATTAAACATCAGACCACCTACCTTGATATCTTCTGATCAATATACGTGAACGATGCCTCCCGAAACACCCAAGAATGGCGTAGATCTGGCATAAAATAAAATGCATTCAAACCCAAATAACTTCCCCTCAGTAAAGAATTAGAAGGAAGGGTTCAAGAAGAGTGAATAAGTCACCCGCGCAGTTCAAACGAGACCATCAGCGGAAGAATCGGAATTCCGATGTTCGGTCGGGAGCTCCTCCAAGCTCCGGCCTTCTCTCCCAGTGCTCCAAACACATCCACTTACTCCTCTGCCGAATGAGGAGGCTACTGCCCATTTTAAGTGAAAAAACTACACGGAGTGTACTATCAAGTACACGATATATACTTTTCATTTTTTAACTGTTCCTCTGGCGACTACTTTTCACCGCCGTACTATTCATCTGTCGACATGAGTATACGACATGTATTTCTGAATACACGGTGTGTAATGTCACTCTGCTGGCGGCTACTCCCACCACCTTATTGTTCACCTGCCGACTGATTACATGACTTGTAAATACTAAGTACATGGCATGTAGTCATTTTTTACACCCTTCATCACGGATAGGCCTACACGCCCTGTGTACTCATCCCCCGCGGCCAAAGTACATGGTGTGTGGAAAAGTACATGGCGTGTACTCACAAAACTTGGGATTTTTCCCCATTTTCCTTATTTTATCAAAAACAATTAAGGAAAAGGGAAAAGAAGAAACTCGTACCTCAAGAATAAGAACTGGATTCTTACAAACTTCCCCCCTTAAAGAAATTCATCCCCGAATTTCCATTATAAGGGTGGTGAAGATAAAGCTTAGAACAACTCTGACCACTGAGCACGTACGTCTGTCTTCCACTCCTAGGTTTTTTCCTCCACTCAGACATGCTTCCATAGCACCCGTATGAGAGGAACTGACCAGCCTCAGAGAACCTTTGTGCTTATATCAACAATAAGAATCAAATGCTCCTCAAAGGATGCATCAGCCTAAAGTTTAACCTCTTTGGGCTGGAAGACGTGAGACAGGTCTGAGCGATAATGATGCAACTAAGATACATGGAAGATGCCGTGCATGGCACAATACCTCTATGGTAACTGCAACCGATAGGAAACCATCTTGAATCTCTCTAGAATCTCAAATGGCCCCACATAACTTGGTGAAATTTTACCCTGTCTCCTGATCCGCCTGTGTCCCAACCTTGGTGAAACATGTAAGAAAACCTTATCCCCAACCACAAACTATAAGGGTCGTCTGTGGCAATTAGCATAAGATTTCTGACGAGACTGTGCAATAGCCATCCACGTCTGAATCAACTAGACCTACTCTAAAGTCTCCTACACGAGACATGGTCCCATTAAAGCTGCCTCACATGCCTCCAACCAGCATAAGGGTGATCGACATGGAGTACCATATAAAGCCTTGTAAGGTGCCATCTCAATAGTTTCCTAAAAACTGTTATTGTAAGAAAAATCAACCAGGGGTATGTGCTTCTCCCAAGAGCCCTCAAAGTCCAGGACGCGCGCATGAATCATGTCCTCTAGCACCTGTATCGTATGCTCTGACTGTCCATAAGTCTGAGGGTGGTAAGCTGTGCTCAGAAACACCTGTGTACCCAGTTCCCTATGAAAAATCTGCCAGAAACGAGATGTAAAGTGGGTGTCCCTATCTGAAATGATAGAACAAGGGACCCCATAAAGACATACCACCTCTCATATATACAAATTTCCAAGATCATCAACACTGAAGGTCTCATTGATTGGTAAAAAGTGAGCTACCTTTGTAAGTCTATCCAAAACAACCCACATATCATCACTACCTCGAGGTGACCTCGACAACCCGATCACAATGTCCATCGCGACATCATCCCATTTCCACTTCAGAATGGGTAACTTCTGTAACAGTCCGGCTAGCCTTTGATGCTCCTCCTTCACACATTGATAGGTAGAACATCTTACAACAAAACTAGCTACTTCCCATTTCATACCCGGCTACCAATACTGACGTCTCAAGTCACGGTACATTTTTGTAACTCCAGGATGCACTGCCCAAGCTGAAGCATGAAACTCCTGTATCAACTCCTCACATATATCCCCTGGAACCCACACCCGTCCATGGATACGTAGTACCTAATCATCGCCTATCATCCAACCGGGAGGAGGGTCCTTACTTGCCACCAAATTCCGTAGAACTAGACCTTCTGAATATGATATCAGTCTCATCCTAACTCTATCCAGGAGGGTAGAAGTCACAACTAAGGAAGAAAGATAGGCTCATCCCTGACTATCATGCACCTCCAAATGCATCTCATAGAACAAAGACATGAGCTTCCACTCACCACTGGCCTCCTGTAATGCTTGTATCTGAGTCCTCCTGCTCAGTGCATTAACAACTGCGTTATCCTTACCAAGTGTATAGGAAATCTCAAAGTTAAAGTACTGAATGTATTCAAACCACCTTCGCTATCTCAGATTTAGGTCATGCTGAGTAAAAACATATTTGAGAATTTTGTGGTCCGTAAACACCACAAAATTTTCTCCCAATAGATATTGTCTCCAACAATGTAACACATAAACAAATGCAGCCAACTCGAGATCATGCGTTGGGTAATTACTCTCATGTGGCCTCAAATTCCGAGACCCGTACGCAAATACTCGGTTGACCTGTATCAACACTACTCCCAGACCAATACCTAATTCATCATAGTAAACTGTATAACTCTTCCCTTGCTCTGAAAGTATCATGACTGGTGTTGATTTCAATCTTCCCTTTATCTCCTGAAAGGCTTTCTTGCAAGCTTCTGACCAAACAAACTTCACACCCTTCTTAGTCAAACCCATCAATGGAATTACTAAGTGGGAGAAGTCCTGTATAAAGTGCCTTTAGTAACTAGTCAGCCCCAAGAAACTATGTATCTCAAACACGTTCTTAGTCTGCTCCCAGGAAACTACTTATCTCACTTTCTATGGGTCCACCGTAACTCCTGCCTCTGAGATAATATGACCCAGGAAGTGTATCTGGTCCATCCAAAAGTGGCACTTTGAGAGCTTATCATATAGATGATGCTATCTCAGTGTACTCAGAACGATCTCAAGATGGGTAGTATGGTCATGTCGAGTGTGAGAGTACACCAAGATATTGTCCAGGAAGACTACCACAAAAGAATCCAGATAAGGGTGGAACACGCGATTCATCAGATCCATGAAAACTGTGGGCGCGTTTGTGAGTCTGAAAGGCATGACCAAGTACTCATATAGACTATACCTACTTCGAAAGGTTGTAAGAGGTATGTACGATGGTATAACACACAACTGATGATATCTAGATCTCAAGTCAATCTTCAAGAACACTCGTGCTCCTCTAAGTTGATCAAAAAGATCATCAATCCGTGACAAGGGATATTGATTCTTAAATGTAAACTTCTTCAGCTTCTGATAATCCACACAAAGTCTGAGGGTACCATCCGCCTTCTTAGAAAATAGGACAGGTGAACCCCAAGGAGAAGTACTAGGTCAGATGAAACCCTTTGCCTACAACTCCTCCAACTGCCTCTTGAGCTCATGAAACTCTGGTGTAGCCATCCTGTAAGGAGGAATGGACACCGATGCTGCTCTTGGAACAAGCTCAATAAAGAAATCCACCTCTCGCTCTAGAGGTAGACCTAAAAACTCATCTGTGAAGACATCCCTGAAATGATCAACTACTAGAGGGAAATCCTTATGAAAAGTTCCCTGGTCATCTAGATATAGACTTGGAATCTGGGTTGTCACTCCACCTCGCCCACAATGCTCGGTTCCAGCTCAGCTCGCCTGGACATCCCATTCTCCCTTGTATAGAAACTCTCATCCCTCTAGTGACGTGAAACTCACCCTGAGACGATAGCAATCCACAAAGGCTTGAAAGGGTACCAATTAGTCCATCCTGAAAATGACGTCATAGCTCGTCATCTCTAAGACATATAGGTCCCATAAAAAGTGACACCCACCAACCTCTAGGGGGTACTCCCTACACTGATACACACCAGCCATTCTAATTCCCGACAGAGTGTCTAGCGTCATGACATTAGAAGAAGAAGAAACAAAAAGCCCAAGGCTCCCCACAAAGGGCACAAATATAAATCTATGTATAGCACCAGTATCAAAAAGTACTAAAGACAAAACAGAAGCTACTAGAATAGTACCTCTGGCAGTGGAAGGTCCAGGATCCTGCTCCTGTTGGGTCTATTGCACTGCATATTCCTGCCCAGTGCCATGACCCTACGACACAACATGGATACCCTGAGCTGACCTGCCTTGCTGTCGCTGAGATCCTGGTGTATGGATACCACAACCATGACCACCACCTCGGCCTGAACGTCCCAACGTATCCCAATTCCATGACTGGTAAGAAGCTGCTGGCCCTACTTCTGCATGTGGAGTCTGCACAGAAACCCTCTCACTAGCCACTGGTGGAAACACCCTACAAAAGCACTGCAGATGACCCATATTACCATAAGCTCGACACTCCACTGGGTCACGTGGACACTTCGGTCTCTTGTTCCCCTCTTTACCACACTGTTAACACATTATCGGGCCACCTGAATAATTGTTCTGGCTAGTACTTCCACCGTGATAGAAACCCATCTGCCTATTCCTCTTACTGGTAGAAATAGTACCTGAAACTGGTGTCGAACCGCCCTATCCTGCACCACTAGCTTCCCGCAGGTTCCGCTAAGTAATCAGTGCCTGGTTCACAATAGAATGCACTGTAGGCAACCTGAAAACATTCACCAGAACTCAGATGTCATAACGATGACCATCCTCAAAGCATTGAGCCCTCAACATATCATCTCCCACCAGAACAGGTGCAATGCGCTGTAGCTAGGTGAAGCGGGAAAAATAGTCCATCACTGACATAGTGACCTGCTGTAGATTCATGGAATCTTGAGCTTGATATTCCATCAGTGTCTCTGGAAATAAAAAGTCATAGAAGACTGCCTACAAATATTCCCACACCATGTCTCTGTGATTCTCAGTCTGGGTGGTAACATCCCACCACCTCTTGGAAGAATCACACAACATGTACGTAGCGAGCTTGACCCTCCACCTAGGAGGCATCTCTAGATGCTTGAAAATAGTCTGCATATAACCCATCCAAGACTCCACATCCTATGGTCCTCCATACCCTAAAAAAGTAGGTGGATGCTACTACTGGAATATACGTGTCAGCTCTTTCATACATGTGGCAGCCGACGGTGCTCCCTGGAAGGTCTGCATGAACTGCATGAAGCCTTCACGGAACTACGCCTCTGCTCTTGTGTCTAGTATAACGACTAGTGCTGTATCTGGCTCTGTTGGAGGATCCATCGGTATCCCATGACCTACCATCTCTGGAGTATACTCGTTGCTGCTCTCTTGGCAAACAACTCGTGTTCGTCTCAGCAGCATGACTCTACAAGGTCAAAACACGCCATAAATCATGATTATCAAGGACTAAGAACCAAAAACATAAGAAGGGAACAAGGAAGGAAAACATTCAAGTTTTACAAAACAAGACTACACGGTGTGTTCCCTCAAATCATTCACATGGGCATGTACTTTTCCATAATTGGTCATGTAACACCCCAAACACACGGAGTGTTGTCCACACACACGGCATGTACTTGATTTTTTCTCCCCTGCCCGAGTCCTTCTACACGGCTTAGCCACACGACTCTCTTTTGAATGATACTACATGACATGTATAAGATCTACACGGTATGTACTTGGAAAGCTTAACCAACTCGTGTTGTCTGCGACACGACCAAGGTACGCAGCTCGAACTACACGGCGTGTTCCAGATAGACACGACATGTACGACTAAAATTTCCAACTGACCGTGTTGTTAGTGACACTGCCGGCTACTCAAATGACACTACACGACGTGTTACACCCACAAACGGCATGTACACCACCCCATTTCTCCAGACACATAGCCAAGTTCACATGATTTTTCACCGGTCAAGACTACACGACGTGTCCCATAGGTATATGGCATGTACTAGATGAGATTTTCCGACCCGTGTTGTTCGAGACACGGCTGGATACACGGATCACACTACACGACGTGTTCCATATGGACACAACGTGTAATTGAAAGGATTACACTGACCTGTGTTGTTAGTTACATGGTCAAATTCCCAATTTAAACTACACAGAGTGTTCGAAAGTGACATGACGTGTTCAAGTAAAAATTTCTCTGCCAGTGTTGTTAGTTACACGGCGGACACATGGTCAACACAACACGATGTGTACAACCGATACACAATGTGTACCGTTAGAGTTTTTCCCTTCCCTGTGTTTCTGCCTACACGGCCTATGGCATGGTCAGGAACTACACGGCGTATACATACGGTACACGGCGTGTACTTAAAATTTTTCTTTTCTTCCAGAACAGAAGAGTACATGGCATGTAGTCAAAACTACACAATGTGTATTCTGGGGTTTTTTAGACAGTAAGCCTCAAAAACTACCCTGGAGCCTAGAAAAACACTAAAACCAACACCTAAGTGCCAAATTCCGATCTGTGAGGGCCCATACTCCCTGTGAACCAAAGTTTGGCATCTTATACATGTTATAACAAGTAAAAAGGTCAACGATCCACCAAATTCCGGTTGACGAGGGCCCATACTTATCAAGAATAAAAGTTTGAAATTCATTCAAAAAACCTTACATAACAATACCCTATCAAATAAAAGGTATTTTATCAAGGCATGTAACACAACAACATGCATTTTCTAGCACAACATCTATCACAAAAACATGTAATTTCTAATGCACGTACATGGAATGGAAACTATGCATGGCATGTGATTCTAATATGTGCCTAAATGATGCATGAGATGGAATACCCTCATCTAATTGGGTTGGAACTAGATAGAACCCAATATAAACATATACACAGCACACCACAAGTGCATCACCCAATGGTTAAAATAAAATAAATTGTAATAATCATAAATAGAAAATCACAATTTAATTCGAGGCAATCTGGCCTTTGTACACATGGTAGCTACTCTTAGGCAAAGTTATTACCGAACACCTTAGCAACTATATGTTTTCGTCGTTTCCAAATAATAAAATAACTCAGAGAAAAGAAAAGCCCTTTGATACCACTTTGTAACGTCCCGGATTCGGGTTCCACTCAGTGGGTTCCCCAAACCCGGTTGGTCACATGACCTCAAGTGCATTTCCCTAAATTCCAGAGGCTGCTGACTAGTAGCGAGGGCCCAGGTCTGATAGTGGGGAAACTATGCCCTCATTTATCAAAGTGTAGCGCAACGGAACACAATATAAACATGCAATAGCGGAAGCAGTAAATAATACCAAGTTGAAAATAACAACAGTACAGAAGTAAAAGAAATAACCAACAATCATATATAATTATGCAATATGTACCTAAGTCTAAGAAAGCATCCAAAACAGGATACACTGCAATCTGAAACAATACAATACAAGGGGAAAATATAGCAAAGCAAAATAAAATAGTGCAACAAGAACTCAGAAGCATCGCAAGCCTAAGCTTGGTCCCTTGCTTTCCTACTTCTCTGAAACAATCATGTACCTGTATAAGGACTTTATAACTTATCAACACATACAAAAATATACTCTATTTGGGCCCAAGACATGACCCAAACATGGTGTGAGAAATAAATCCCAGTAGGCAACCACCAAAGGCCCGTGCCTAACTGTTAGTGAATTTGTGCAACAGTAGTGTGCAGTAATGAAAATGCAGTAAACTAGGAAGTACTCAAAGGAAGCTAATCCCACTAGTTACATTTACATTTAATTAATATTTAACAATTCAATATAATTGAATTATAAGTTTCCAAGACTCATCCTCAACTGACAGTCTCCTATAAAATTCCACAACAAAACTACAACAAGCTATCTAACAAGTACAAGGTAAAACAATACCAAGACTATGCTTTAGCTTGGTAGGTATAACATGTAAAATCACCACAGTGAGTATATGAAATAAACAGTGTCCTCATATATAAGAACCTTTGCCCTCAGGCTAAATAGAATCATGCCCTTAGGCTAATCAGAACCTTTCCCTCAGGAATTTCCCTCAGGAGAAACAGAAATGAAACCCTCAGGTGATTTCCCTCAGGCATGGAAGCTACAACCCTCAAGAATATGAAAAATTTCCCTCAGGCTAACAAACACTTTCCCTCCGGATGAATAGAACCTTGCCCTCAGGCTGAATAGTAACTTTCCCTTAGGCTAATGAAAAAACTTCCCTCAGGCTAAACAAGTAACCGGGCCGAGACCAACACATAAGTAAGAAATTATACACATTTTCTCTCAAGAAAACTCAAATCATGCTAAATCACGGCATACCCTCGGGTATCTTGGCCAAACGGCTAAACAAGGGAAATACACCCACGGGGTGTCCCTGGATCCAAAAAATGATCCCAAACAGCAGCGTATAATTATCCTCAGATTATCTATGCAATTATAGATCTCATAATTAATCAAGGCCTCAGCCATATGACACCCCAAACATGGGTGCGTAGCACAATGGTACACAAAAACCACATGACAGTTGGAATTAAACATCAGACCACCTACCTTGATCTCTTCTGATCAATATATGTGAACGACACCTCTTGAAACACCCAATAATGGTGTAGATCTGGGATAAATAAAAATGCCTTCAAACCCAAATAACTTCCCCTCAGGAATGAATTATAAGGAAGGATTCAAGAAGAGTGAAGAACTCACCCATGCGGTTCAAACGAGACCGTCGGCAGAAGAATCAGAATTCTTATGTTCGGTCGGGAGCTCCTCCAAGCTCTGGCCTTCTCTCATGGTGCTCCAAACATGTCCACCTCCTCCTCTATTGAATGAGGAGGCTACTACAAATTTTAAGCTAAAAAAACAAACTACACGGCGTGTACTCTCAAGTAAATGACGTTCACTTTTCATTTTTTTAACCGTTCCTCTGGTGGATACTTTTCACCGCCACACTGTTCATCTGTCGGCATTAGTACATGACATGTATTTTTGAATACACAGCGTGTATTGTCGCTCCACTGGCGGTTACTCCCACTGTCTTACTGTTCACATGCCGACTGATTACACGGTGTGCAAATACTAAGTACATGGTGTGTAGTAAGTTTTTACACCCTTTATCACCGATAGGCCTACACACCCTGTGTACTCATCCCACATGACCAAAGTACATGATGTGTCGAAAAGTACATGGTGTGTAACCAAAAAACTTGGTATTTTCCCCATTTTCCTTATTTTCTCAAAAACACTTAAGGAAAAGGGAAAAGAAGAAACCCTTACCTCAAGAATAAGAACTGGGTTCTTACAAAATTATATATGGGTTTTTCAATATTCGAAAGCATAAAATATTAATTTTATTTGTAATAAAAAAGTATAAAATAAATGAAAGCACCTAAAAAAACACAAAATTATCACTACAAAATATTTTGGTAATTACAATGTCATTGAACCTTGAAAAAATATCACTAACATATTCATCATATCCCATTTTAAGATCTTCATATTTCAATATCCAAATCTAAAACTTGGATATCTTTACTTTTATATTTCATTCATAAATATTTTTCAACTTTTTCTATATTTCTTTAGATATTGAAATTCCTTTAACCCTCAGAAATTAAATTTATATAGAGATGAAAGTATATAATTTCTGTCTTGCACATCATTCTCAATATTTTTCTTATCCAAGTAATGTCCCGACCCGGGTGCCACACACTGATACCCCAAGCTATCCGGTCACATGACCTCAGGCATGCCTCCCCTTATACTAGAGGCTACCGACTAGCAGTGAAGGTTTAATATCAAACATGGTAAAACTATAACCTCTTTTATCAGAGTAATACACTAGCGGAAAACAAGAAACTATAACATAATAATAATAACCATAACCAAAATAAACCAGTATCACAAGATGAACAAAACTGGAAATACAGTAGAAAATCTAAGTAGTGTATATGCCATGCTAAATTATGTGCCAAATTTCAAAATGAAACTTAAAATTAAAGACACCAATGACTCCTAAATGGGTCCTAAACCATGTCCAGTTCCCTCATCCATGCTCTATCCTGACTCAACCACCTAACATAGGGCCTTTTCCTCTATCCTTTCCTACAACCATAAAATCTATTCGAGTACCGATCAGGAAAACCAAGTAGGTTGTGAGTACAAATCAGCAGGTCACCACCAACAATGTCTAAAATAATATCCATTCAATAATAGTATATACCACTATAAAAAGGAATAAGTATAATTCATAAGTAAATAGTTATCACATTATCATTTATTATTTATTTAACCACATAAACCATTGGGTTCCCATGGACCCGTATCTCTATATCTGCTTTAGCCTGTGCCAGAGTCTGAATTGTTCCCAAGTGATATCATAGCTTATAATTCCATTGTTATCATTATTTAATTCATATTTTAATTCCCATGTTACCATTTATACTTTATCCTCGAATTCCCATGTTACCATTCATCATTTCACAATTGAATGACCATGTTACCATTCATAATTTCTCAATTAAATGACCATGTTACCATTCATAATTTCAAAATTGAATGACCATGTTACCATTCATAATTTCACAACCAAATAACTATTTTACCATTCATAATCTCATAATACATGATTTAATGTCCATGTTACCATTAATAAACACATAATCAATTTAACAATTAATTATCCACATAAATTTAATTTCTAATTAAACAATTAGTTTATCACATAATTTTCCTTAGTTAATTCCCCAATTAATTAAGAACATCAATACCACTAATTAATTCATCAATTAGTTAATCAATATCCACAAACTCAATATCCCATAATTAATTCAATAATTAATTATTCAAATCAAAAATCTCAATATCTCATAATTAATTCTATAATTAATCATCTCAAATCATCTATCTAAATATCACATAATTAATTCAATAATTAATTATCTCAAATAATTTATCTCAATATCTCATAAATAATTCAATAATTAATTATTCAAATAATCAATCTCAATTATCATAATTAATTATCTCAAATCATATATCTTAATATCTCATAATTAATTCAACAATTAATTATATCATATCTTTTATCTCAATATCTCATAATTATATATAATTTTTTAAAAGGTTGGGTCCGAAGCCTCATTTATTATTAAATCAAAGCAATGAACTCTTTAACTGGGTAGAGGGAGACCCATTATATAGCCTGAAGGCCCAGTGGGAATTTAGCTCAACAATTAATTATTCAAATCGTATATCTCAATTATCATAATTAATTCAATAATTAATTATCTCAAATCATATATCTCAATATCTCACAATTAATTCAATAATTAATTAATCAAAATCCATAATCCAAAAATCCCCAATTTTGCATCTCCTTAATTAATTAATTCACTAAATTAATTAATTAAACAAAGAAAACAATTGATAAACTTCTTATAGAAATTATATAATTACATACACATAATTTAAATAAACACTTTGGGATTTGAATTATAGACCACCTACTTCAATTTTTTAATGAGCAATTGCCCAACGAAAATCCCTAATTTGAACGGAATAACAATGTAGCACGAGATCCAAATCTAAAACCTAAATCCAAGATTGAAAAAATCAATATCCCTTAATTATAGAGATAGATCCATTATCCCTATATCTAGATCCAAAAATAGATCTAGATCCAACTAAAACAGGGAAGAACAACCTTCAAAGGATGGAAGAAGAATATAAAGAGAAAGGAAACTAATTGGGATGTGATCCTCTTACCGGGAGGGGTAAATATCTTCAATACAAGATTTAAATTGTGAATAATGGAGATCATAATGGATTGGAATCTATCCTAATGGATCCTAAATCATGAAATAAACATTAGGGTTGAATGGGGGTCGATTTGTGATTAAAATGGGGGATTTGGAAATTTTAAAATAAAATTTAGGGTGAATTAAAAACCCACACACGGTTTGCTGGGCTGAGGCACATGATTTCCCCTAACTATTCACCTTAACCATGTGACTCTTATAAAGGGGTTGATGGTTTCCCCTTTTAGGGTGCATGGATTGAAAAAATGCATTCCAGCTGTATAAAACCCCTCTATCTAGGGTTACACAATTTGCTGGTCCAGGGTGAACGGTTAGGGAAAACCACGCGCCAACCATGCACCACTCTATTTATTCTAATTTTCTCAAAATGTTCACCCAGAAACACCTCATAGTAGAACCCAAGTGAAAATTACTTAACACAAGGAGAAATAGTACATATAAATGAGTCTGAGAAATATCTAGAAAAGGTCAGGATTTACAATCTCCCCACCTTATAACAACTCATCCTTGAGCTGTAATCCCAATAATATCTAATATTTCGAGTAAAAAAGATTGGGTAATTGAGCCCTCATATCTAATTATCACTCCCAAGTTTCCTCTTGAACATGACCATGTTTCCAAAATATATGAATTATTAGTACAGTCTTTCCCCACAACACTTTCTCACTGCGATCCAACATATGTATCAAATGATCCTAAAAGGAAGCATCTATCTCAAGCCCAACATAATCCACATCGATCACATGAGAAGGTTTGGGGTGATACTGATGAAGTTGTGACACATGGAAAACAACATGCATAGAACTGTATTTCTATGGAAGATCCAATCAGCATGCCACCGACCCAATTCTCTCCACAACCTCAAACAGTCCAATGAACTTGGGCGCCAACTTTCTCTATCTCCTACGATGACCCAAATTAGGCAACACTCGAAGGAATACATGATCACCCTATATAAAATCTAGGGGTAATAGACGTATGTAATTATACGAATTCTTTCTACTATGAGATGTATCCATATGATTCTGAATAATTTGAACCTTCTCTGACATATCCTGTACGAAACTTGGTCCCAACAACTTTTATTCACCTACCTCCATCCATCATAGAGGTGATCTGTATGACCAACCATAAAGATCCTTGTATGGTTCCATATTTATATTTTCTTGATAACTGTTTCTATAGGTAAGCTCCACCAAAGACCAGTACTTCTCCCAAGACCCACCAAAGTAAAGAACACATGCTCACATCATATCCTCAATCACCTGTACAGTACACTCTGACTACCCATTTTCAATAGGTGGAAAGATGTAATCAACAAAACCTACATACTATGTTCCTTCTGTAAACCCTTTTAGATGTGTGAAGTAAAATTAAAGTCATGTTTGGAAACAATAGTTTATGGCACCCTGTATAGATAGACTATCTCTTGAACATAGAGTTCTTCAAAATTATTCACTAAGAAAGTTTCCCATATAGGTAAGAAACAAGCTACCTTTGTCAATCTATCCACAATTACCTAGATAAAATCATTATTACAAGGTTTCCTTGGATGAACCACCACAAATTCCATGGTAACTTCATCCCAATTTCATTCCAGAATATTCAACGACTACAATAAACCACCAGGTCTTTGATGCTTATCCTTCACCTGTTGACAGGTGTAGCATCATGCCACAAACCCATCTATCTCCTTTTTCATGCCCAACCACCAAAACTATCATCATAGGTCATGGTAAATTTTAGTCACAACTATATGTACCATCTACTTCAAGGCATAAAACTCATGCATCATCTCCTCCAGTATGATCGTAGGCATAAAAACCATATTCCCCATGTAAATGATTTCATCTTCATCTATGGACCAATTAGATGGTGTCTCCCCACCTTCAAGGATTTCCATCAAGGTCAAGCACTCCAGTTACTCATTCTACATATACCTTATCCTTCTCAAAATCATAGACTCTAATGAAACTAATATCAGAGTCATCTACTCCTAACTCTCATGGACCACAATGTGTATTTCAGCTAGTAAAGTCATCATCTTCCACTCAGTATTAGATTTATGAATCGTTTGAGTCTATGTTTTCCTACTCAAAGTGTCAACCACACTATTTCCCTTCCCAGGAATATATTCTAGCTCAAAATCAAGTGACTTCATATACTCAAACCATCTCCTCTATCATAGATTTAAATCTCATTAGGAGAAGATATAATTTAATCTCTTTCGATCCATATACATTGTAAACTTCTCACCTAATAAATAGTTCCACCAACGCTTCAAGGAATAAGCAACTGCTTCCAACTGAAGGTCATGCTTAGGGTAGTTACGTTCATGTGGCCTCAAATGTTGAGACCCATACACCAAAACTCGATCTCCCTACATAAACATTGCTCCATTTCTAATATCAGAAGAATAAAAAAACACCATATACTCCTCACTTGGATCAGGTAGGATCAAAATTGTCACCGATGTCAAATGATTCTTCAATTCCTAGAAGGAATCATTACATGATACCAACCATTCAAACTTCACCCCCTTCATGGCCAATTCTAAAAGCATAATTTCCAATAATGAAGATTCCTGGATGAATATTTGATAATATCTAACTAATCCTAGAAAACTATAGATATTAAATACATTCTTGGGATAATCCCAAGAAACCACTACCTAAATATTCTCTAGGTCCACAGACACACCTTCCTCTAAGATGATGTGACCCAAGAAGCGCACTTGATCAATCCAATACTGACACTTATATAGCTTGGAATATAGATGATTCTCTCTTAGTGTACTTAGAATGATGTTAAGATATTGAGCATGATCGTCATGAGTCTTGGAGTACACTAAGATTTCATCCACAAACACTACCATAAACTAATCCAGGTATGGAGGAAAGATGCTATTCATTAAGTCCATAAACACCATTGGCTAATTATTCAACCCAAACGACATTCTAAAGGAGTAAAAAAGGCCATACATACTTCTAAAATAATTCCTCTGTATATCAGAAGTCTGAAATCTCAACTGATGATACCCTGATATCAAGTATATCTTGGAAAAGAAACAAGATCCTCTCAAATAGTCAAACAGATCATCGATATGCAGAAGATGATACCAGTTCTTCACTGTCATCTAGTTCAAATTATGATAATAGAAACATAAGCAGAAACACCTGTTGGGATTCTTAGAAAACATCACCAGTTAACCACAATGCGACATACTCGAATGGATATATCCCTTATCCTTCAACTTACCCAACTGAGTATTGAGATCTTGAAGCCCTGTCAGTGTTATTCTATATGATGGAATAGAAATTATCTCAACCCTCGACATGAGATAAATAGTAAATTTCACATATCTATCAAGTGAAAACCCTGATAAATATTCAGGAAACACATCCTGAAACAGATCCACTATAGGTGAAAAACACCATGGTTTACACCTCCATCATCCAGTAATAGACTAGAAACCTAGATTGTGAGCTCCCCCAATTGTTGAGTAATTAAACCTACTCATCCTACCTAGATATCTCACTCTCCATGGTGAATATAGTTTTCACCCTTAGGATATATACAAGTCACTCTCCTATGGTAACAATCAATGTGGGATCAATATGCTACTAACCAGTCCATACCCATAATCAAGTAAAAACCTGAAATGTATAAGATGGAAAGATCCCATAGAAAGTGATACTCCCCAATCTCAAGAGACAACCCTTTCATAAATAGATGTCTCTGGATCTTACTCCCAATTGTGTATCTATCATCAATAATACACTCACAAACCCTACCACCAGGCTCAAAACACTAACAAGTTTTGCAGAAATAATGGAATGAGAGGCACAAATATCAAATAAGGCACTATATAATGTATAATCTACAAGAATAGTACCCCTCATTATCAATGGTCCAGCCTTGCTACCCTCAAGTGTAGGTTTCACTGTAAGCAACTATCCTACCCCTCTTCCCTGTGATGCAGTATGAACCCCCTGAGCTGCACCACCCTGCTGGTATGGACACTCTTTCTAAGAAGATCCATGTCTATTTCCTCTACCACCATAACCAATAGAAATCAATCTGCTATTCTGATATAGTTTAGAAGACCCCCTTCCTACACTTTGATTCTGCCTAGCTGCACCCTCACCGACCTTCTATCACTAGGTCTTGTAGAACTTTTATAGATATCCCATCTTGATGTAAGACTAAAACTCTACTAGTATTCGGGGATAATATCTATGATAGTGGAACTGCCTACCTCACTAATGTCATACAATATGGGTAAGGTCCTAAGTGACTGACCCTTCTCCCTGATCACTCTTCCTAATATTCACATAATAAACACCCTCGTAATGACACTTCCTACTCTTGGAAGACATACCTCCTGATCATCTAGTAGAAACTACATGTCCTGAAACAAAATCCTCCATCAGGTTCCCCTCATCTATGAGAGCCTGATCCACCACCACAACAAACTTCTTTAACCAAAAAAGGTTAATTTGGGACTTAATATCACATTTAAGTTCATCGTGGAAATGCCTCTCTATAGCTGTCTCATCCCCTACCAACGATGGAGAAAAGCATTGTAAGTCTATAAAGAATTTAGCATAGTCCATCATAGACATACTCCCCTGAGTCAACCTCATGAACTTAGCAGCTATCTCCTACCTCAATGTTTCTGGATAAAAGTGATCCAATAAATTCTCTAAGAAGTCCTTCCATAACATACCATCACCCCATCGAGTCCAAGCCTGAACGTCCCACCAAAACTTTGCTCATCCTTGGAGAAAATAAGTAGCCAACTTGACCCTCATCTCACCAGGAGCCTCCAAATGGTCAAGTATAGTCTCGATGGACTCAATTCATAACTCATCTCCCTTAGGTTCACCCTCTCTAGTAAAATTTAGAGGGTTCTACAACTGAAACTCAAGTATCAAGTCATACATGCTCCTCATGACCCACTCTAGGTCTATTTCAATGAATTACATGAAGAGAGAAAAGTTCAATCAGAATTTCTCCCCTGCTTCCTCACCCAACCCTATCGGTGCCTCAGGTTCCATTTCTGGTCGATCATCTCCATCCATATCCTCCTATCATCACTTCAACAAGAATCGTCATGGAGGAATATCTCTATAATTCCAAACACATTCTTTAGGACACATAACACATGTTAACACATTTATAAAAAACACAACAAGTCACAATAAGACTTTTTCCCAAACCCCACCACACGGTCAAAACTAAGGTGCTAATACTACCCTCAACAATCCTATACCTAGGTCATGATTAAAAAAAGTGTAAAATCATTCTCATTATTCAAGTTTCTCATCTAGAAACCCATTTATTATCATCTTGTATCATTTTACAATCTTTATCAATTTCATGTTAGGCACCATTTTTAGTTTGATTTCAAAAGTAAGGAAAAATAGTTCAAGTTAAAAAACTTACCCATAACCCATTTTCCCGTGCATGCCTAAAATGACGCATGTCACAAAATAATCATAAGTTCCTAGTATGATTCATGTAAACTCAACTGTCATGCCATACTAGTCCATGAGTCAATTATAAAAAAATACCAGAAATAATAATCACATCACACCACAAATGCATCACCCAAGGTGAAATAATATTCAACTATAATTGAAGAAAATAATAACAATAATCCCACCCTCGGTACTTAGGTTCTCCCTCATACATGGGTTAGATACTCCATGCACAATCTCATAACCAAGGATAAAATATTCCTAGTCTCTTACCTACCTTTCCCAAATAGTAAGACAAAATAAAAAGAGAAGAAAATTGGGATTTGATACAACTTTGTAATGTACTAAACTGGGTTCCACACACCAGTTCCCTGTGCTGGTAAGTCACATAAACTCAGGTGCACCTCTCCATATACCAGAGGCTTTAGACTAGTAGTGAGGGTATAATATCGATCATAGGGAGACTATACCCTCTTTTATTAGAGTAATACACCAGTGTAAAATAAGAAATAATAACAGAATAATAATAACCATAACCAGAATAAACTAGTATCACAAGATAACTAAAACTAGAAATACAATATCAAACTAAGTAGTATATATCCCATGCTAAAGTACATTCCAAGTGTCAAAATGCAACTCAAAAGTAAATACACTGACAACTCCCAAGCGGGCCCCTAACCATGTTCGGTTCCCTCATCCTTGATTTATCCCAACTTAGCCATCTAATATAGGGTCTTTACCCTTATCCTATCCTACATCCATTAAATTTATTCGGGTACTGATCAGATATCCTGAGTAGGGTGTGAGTACAACTTAGTAGGCCACCACCAACGATGTATAAAACAATATCCACTCAATAACAGTGTATGCAGTTGTATAAAGGAATAAGTATAATTCATAAGTAATTATGTATCACATTATCATTTATTCTTTATTTAACCACATAAACCACTAGGTTCCCTTGGAGACCCGTATCTCAATACCTTCTTCAGCTTGTGTTGGAGTCTGAACTATTTCCATGGGATATCATAACTCAGAATACCATTATTACTATTATTTAACTCATGATTGAATTCCCATGTTACCATTAATACTTTATACTTGAATTCCCATGTTACCATTCATCATTTCACAATTTAATAACCATGTTACCATTCATAATTTTCCAATTTAATAACCATGTTACCATTTAAAATTTTAAAATTTAATGACCATGTTACCATTCATAATTTCTCAATTGAATGACCATGTTATCATTCATAATATCATAATACATGACTAAATTTCTATGTTACCATTCATCAACACATAATTAATTAAAAAATTAATTATCCACATAAATTTCATTACTAATTCAACAATTGGTTTATCACATAATTCCCCTTAATTAATTCCATAATTAATTAAGCACGTAAATCCCATTAATTAATTCATTAATTAATTAATCAATATCCAAAAACTCAATATCCCATAATTAGTTGAAAAATTAATTATCCAAATCAACGATCTCAATATCTCATAATTAATTCTACAATTAATTATCTCAAATCATCTATCTCAATATCTCATAATTAATTCAATAATTAATTATCTCAAATCATTTATCTAAATATCTCATTATTAACTCAATGATTAATTATTCAAATCATCTATCTCAATTATCATAATTAATTCAAAAATTAATTATCTCAAACCATCTATCTCAATATCTCATAATTAATTCAATAATTAATTATCTCAAATCTTTTATCTAAATATCTCATAATTAATTAAAAAATTAATTATTAAAATCATATATCTCAATTATCATAATTTATTCAACAATTAATTATCTCAAATCATCTATCTCAATATTTAATAATTAATTCAACAATTAGTTATTTAAAATCCATAATCCCAAAATCCCCAATTTCACATTTCCTCAATTAATTAATTCATCAAATCAATTAATTCAATAAAGAACTCAATTTATAAGCATATAATAAAAAATATATAATTACATACACATAATTTAAATCAAGATTTTGTGATTTTAATTATAGAAAACCTACCTTAATTTGTTGATGAGTGATCACCCAATGAAAATCCCAAATTTGAACGAAATAAAGACGTAGAGCGAGATCTAGATCTATAACCTAAATCCAAGATTGAAAAAATCAAGATCCCTTAATTATAGATATATATCCACAATCACTAGATTTAGATCTAAAAATATATCTAGATTTAACCAAAAATAGGGAAGAATAACCTTCAAAGGATAGAAGAAGAATGGAAAAGAGAAAGAAAACTATATGGGATGAGGTCCTCTTACTGGGAGGGGTACATATCTTTAATACAAGATTAGAATCATAAATAAAGAAGGTCATAATGTATTGAAATATATATAGAGGGATCTGAAATTGTGAAAGAAACATTAATGTTGAATGGGGTCGATTTGGGATTAAAATGGGGGCTTGGGAAATTTTAAAATAAAATTTCAAGTGAATTAAAAACCCGTGCATGGTTTACTGGGCTGATGCACACAGTTTCCCATTACCATGATCCTTAACCGTAAGTATCTTCTAAGGGGGTTTCACAATCTATCCTTTTAGGGTACACGATTTGAAAAACCGTGCACCATCCATGCAAAACCCCTCTATACAGGGTTGCATGGTTTTCTGGGTTAGGATGCATGGTTAGGGCAAACCATGCGCTAACCATGCACTTTCTTCTTTCTTCCAATTTTCTCAATATTTTTACCCAAACACACCCTATAGTAAAACCCAAGTGAAAATTACTCAACATAAGGAAAAAAGGGTACCTATCAATGAGTATGAAATATCTCTTAAAAAGGTTGGGGTTTTACACTACAACTGTTAAGGGAGATCCTTCAGTAGGAGGGGCAAAACCATATAAAGTAGCTTTAATAACTTCATAACAAATGGATAAATGATAAAGTAACATTTTTTTTCTTTCTAGATATTATATTTTCCCCCATCAAAGACAATCAGCTGTTTACTATTAATAGAGTTATGAACATCCATGTAAGCCTTCTTCTTCTTCAAACTCCAAACAACCAAGAGTCAATAAAGAAACTTATGATCTGATACTAATTGAAAAACCAGTTAGGATCTATGTGACCATTGAGTTGGGGTGGGTGAATTAGTGGTCTACCTATTTTTTTTATTCTTAAAAAAACCTTCATATTTAGTTAGAGAGAACTGAATCCACTGAAAAACAACAGAAAGTGAACCCACATGAACACAAGAATTTACATAGTTCACTAATAAATAAGAGTGACTAGTCATTGGATTGGTTTGGAAATAATATAAAACCAAAAATCCACTATAAAACAACCATTTTTGGTTTAAAATCATTAGAGTATATCTATAAATTACATAGCACTATAGTTTTTTGACAATGCACATGATTCTTTTACAAATAATATATTGAAACAAATTTTTCAAAAAAAAAGAACCTTCACCAAAAAGATTAAATATATTTTCACTATGATTCTTGAATTATTTATAGTTTCATTTATGTAAGTTAATCTTCTTCCTATTTTGATTTATTAAACAGAAACAAGAAATAAATTCCCTTTAAACTTCTTTGACCAAAACTGTTCATTTGATAACTTTTATGTTCATTACTCTCTGTCCGGTAACCTTTTTCTAGTTCCCTATCCACCTGGTACCCTCTATACAGAACCCTCTATTTGATACCTGAACACTCTATCATTACATGTTAAATTTATTATTATTTTAAGATTTATTTTTAGTCTAGGTTATACCCTAGGTCGTCTCCCAAGGAGCGTTTGTGGGTTTAGAGTGTGTGTTTTTAATAATAATTACTAAAAGAGGGGTAGTTTTAAAACAATTTAAATAAAATGTATTGATTTAAAGAGTTTAATAGTTAATAAATAAAAGTTTTGTTTTAGAATTATGAGATAATGAGTTCATTTAAAGTTCACTACTCATCTTGGTGAGTTCATCATTCTGAAAAATACACATGGTTTAATGGAATCCTTTGGTTGAGGGTTGTGAAGATCTCAACTTCCCTCTTGCCTCTTAAACGATGCTCAAAGAACCACTCCTTGACACAACAATCATATTGTCAAGGTTTGGGTATAAAGAATAGACAATAAAGGATACCAAAGAATACTGAAATATTATGTATGTGTGAGATAAATAAAACTCTTTTCTAGTCCAATCGGAACAACCTAAGATTCTCACTTGAAATCTCAACCCAATCGGTGTTGAAATAAAAAGCGTTTTACTTAATTTTAACAATAGAAATGAAATAAGAGGAGAATCATGTCAAGATAATAAATAAGTGAAATATTATCACAAAAATTACACAAAAACAGTAGAATAAAAAGTTCTGGAACTCCCTCCCAAGTGTGTGCAAGTCCCTCAAAATGATCGTCCACCGTTTAGCTCAACATCGGGAGGAGGAGGAACCTCGGGTGGAACTTCACCTTTATCCTTGATCCCCCTATGAGGATAGAGGACTCTAGAACTCCTTGGATTATGACATGAATCCTTTGGTTCTCCAAAATACCAGATCTTTTCCTCCTATCCGAACTTGCAAATGAGGAGCCCAAGCTTCTATTTTATAGGCAAAGTGTAAGGTGATTTTGGGCACATAGATTGTGTAAAACCACTTGGTACATGGTTTTCTAATTATTTATAGTAGAATATTGCTTTGTAAAAAACTAGAAAAATGTTTCCCCAACTATTTACTGTCTCCACCGAAAGTTTCGAACCATTTGGACAACTACAACTTGAGATAATGACAAAATATAGAACACCTCATTTGACTTTGGGTAGATTTGATTATTTGGACAGATCTATTAGGATGGGCATTGTAGAGTTCAAATGAGGCTTTAGTTTCTTCATATGAAATAAAAAACATTAAATTTTGTACCAGACCACAAAATTTCATCCCATTTGGATTCATGTTTTATTATAAATATACAGTTGAGTCCAGTAGTGTGCATGGATCATCTGCTGTTTGACCCATTTTTCTTGGACATCATCATGGGCCCTCCAAATCACCTCCACCTTCAATGAAGTTATAAAATCAAGTATCATTTAACTTTTTTAAAAGTAATAAATACAAAAACAATTGAATCAAATATGAAGTGAAATTTTTTATTATTTTTATAATTTTCAATACAAAACTAGTTTAGCACAATCGTGTAAGGGTAAAAATGAAACAATGAATCGTAGTGCGATCACACCCCCACACCTAAACATTTTCACTCTTGGGAAAAGTTATAATTACAAAAATTATGCATGTAGATATTTAAAACTTTATAAATATTTAACATTCAATGAAAATTTAATTCCTGATAGAAATTTGATCAAAGAAAAAATCACACTGAGGAGTTATTCTCAATAATCATTGAAAAAGATGTCTCAAAAATTATATCCAAATGAAATTGAAAGAGATGCATGATACCAATCAAAGAAAATAATTCAAAAGTTAATCTTTTAACTAATTATCCACATGTGTGTGACTATAATTTCATGCTATTCTTTCCACTTTATATTTAGTAAATATAAGTTATTTCAATAATTTTCTATTTACAAGATCCTTTCCACCGAACTTGACCCACATACTTTGCAATAAAATTTCAAGACCCGCTCACTTAATAATTACCAAAAGTCAAACCATAATCTATTGACCTAGATATCCCCATATGTTGTACATTTTATCACCCCCCTCATTTATTATATTATTTTTCAAAAGTTTCACTTGGAAAAAATCTGACACTCTTCTCTCAAACCTTGTTTGATATCCTCAAAACACTAATTGAAATAGTTATAACTAGATCAAAGGTCGAGGAAGGATGGTTTTTGACCTACCCAATATATAACCCTTTATTTTTTTAAGGGCATACAATAGTCAGATGACAGGTACACACGCATAGGTCAATTTGGTACAGTGATGAAATAAATCTGAAAAGGAATGAACAAATGGAAAAATGATTTTGGAAAGTAGAGAAAAATAAACCAAACTTATATTTACCTTACATTAAGTAAGAAATTTTCACACATCATTGTTGGGTAAAAAAACGTGTAGAGAGATTAAGTGACATAATTTTCCTTTAAACTATTCACAAAAAAGGGCACCATTCTTCTCAAAGGTTTCAAAATGATACAACCATTTATATCATCGACAAAGAACTAAATTTAAAAAGAAAGTCAAACCACAGTATTTAATTCTTGTTGAAATTCACATTTCATCAGATTTTTTTTGAATGTTAAAACAACACAAAATAAAGACATTCCACATGAATTTTCAATAAATTCCATGATTAAATGGGCACCATTTTCCATGATAAAGTAGGAATAAAAAAAGAGTAATATTCCAGCACAAAGGTGAGTGGGAGGGAAAGGGGGGAAAGTAACAGTACTATTAATCAAGATAAAAAGAGAAAAAGAATAAAGATGATGAAAAGTACTAACTAACCCAGGAATATACCCATTCCTCCACACTTAGAGTGTACAGTGTCCTCACTGTAATAAAATAGAATGTGGTAAGGAAGGATAAAACCTAGTGGGTGTTATTTATAGACTACTTATTGAACTTGGAGTTCCTCCATCGGGGACTCTGGAAGGGATTCGTGGAAGTGCTTCAGCTGCTGCCCATTGACATTGAAGGTTTTCTTGGTTTCTTCATTTTGAACTTGGACAACACTAAATAGAGAGACATTAGTAATAGTGTATGGTCCAAAACAGTGGAAAAAAGCTTATCTATATGAAAATTTAGCCTTGAATTATATAGGAGGACCTTTTTACCAATGTGGAACTAACGATGAAGGATGAGGCGGTCATGGGAAGCCTTGGTTCTCTCCTTATAAATCCTGGAGTTCTCATATGCATCTCTTCTCATTTCCTCCAGCTCTTGAATCTGTAACTTCCTCTAATAACCTGCAACATAAAGGTTAGAATTTCATTTTTTAATGGCCCAATAGGCCCTGTTCTCAATCTCAATAGGGAGGTGACAACTCTTTCCAAACACAAGCCGATAGGGTGACATTCCAATAAGAGTTTTGAAAGCAGTACAATAGGTCCATAATGAATCATCAATTTGAAGACTCCAATATTTTATATTGGGTTGAACAGTTTTTTCCAGAATATGTTTTACTTCTCTATTTGAAACCTCATCTTGACCATTGGTTTGTGGGTGATATGCAGTAGACACTCGATGCCCAACCCTATATCGATGCAAAAGTGATGGTATTGTTCGGTTGAAAAAATTAGAACCCTGGTCACTAATGATGAACCCAGGTAATCCAAACCTACAAAATATTTGAGTTCTCAAAAATTCCACAACTATTTTGGAATCATCTATCCTTGTGGCTCGGGCCTCTACCCATTTTGACACATAATCGACCGCTAGAAGAATGTACAAGTTGCTAAAGGAGTTGGTAAATGGACTCATAAAGTTAATGACCAAACATAAAAAATTTCATGAAAGAGAAATGATCATTGTGGAATTTAATTTCTTTTAGAGACATTACCCATTCTTTGACAATGAGGAAAAGATTTGAAAAAATCACGGGCATCCCAAAAAAGTGTTGGCCAAAAGAGACCAGAATCAAGAACCTTGTGAGTAGTCCGTTGGGGACCAAAGTGGCCCCCACAAGCAAGAGTGTGTCAGAATCTAAGGAAAGACTGAAACTCACTATTGTAAACACAACACCTAAGGACTTGATCACTACAGGTGTTCCAAAGGTAGGGGTCATCCCAAATGTACCAATGAGACTCATGTTTTAGACGGTCGACTTGGTTTTTTTTGAAATTAGTAGGAATGCAAGATGTTACCAAATAATTAAAATTTAAGTATACCAAGGGATAACATCTTGCACTCGGTATAATTTCTCATTGAGAAACATATCATTAATCGGAATATAGGGGGATGAGTCAATATCCAAGGATGGGGGAATTCTAATGATATGGTCGACCACCACATTCTCTGCTCCTTTTTTATCTCTAATTTCTAGATTGAATTCTTGAAGGAGGATCATAAAAATAATGATATGTGGTTTGTATTCGGATTTCTTAAGGAGATACTGGAGGGATTCATGGTTTGAGAACATAATGAATTTGGACCTCAAAAGGTATGACCTGAATTTGTCCAAGGAAAATAAAATGGCAAGGAATTATTTTTTAGTTGTGGTGTAGTTTTTTTGGTCAGGGTCTAGTGTACGTGAGTCATAGACAATGACATGTGGAGCTCAATAAATCCTTTGTGACAATATTTCCCCAACTACATAGTTAGAGGCATCGCACATGAGCTCAAACAGTAAATCCCACCGAGGTGTTTGGATTACCGGGGGTGATGTGAGACTCCATTTTAAATTATTAAAACCTTACTCACATTCTTTATCAAAAAAAAATTCTTTTTCTTTTTGGAGTAATCGAGAGAGTAGGAGTGCAATATTTCTAAATTCACGAATGAAATAATGATAAAATATAGCATGAACTAGGAAAGACCACACATCCTGTATATTTTTGGGGAATGGTACGGAAGAAATGACATACACTTTTGATTTATCTACTTGGATACCATCCCCAAAAATTACATGCCCCAAAACTATACCTTGTCACACCATGAAATAAAATTTCTCATAATTTAATACAAGATTATTTTTAATAAAGTGACGTAGTATAGAACCAATAATACTTAAAAATTCATCAAAATATGATCCATAAACAGTGAAATCATCCATGAATAATTCCATGCAATTCTCTAGGTAATCTAAAAAATACTAACCATGCATCGTTGGAAAGTACCCGGAGCATTGCACAGACTGAATGAAATCCTCTTATATGCAAATGTGCCAAAGGGACAAGTGAAGGTAGTCTTTTCCTATTCCTAGGGGGAAATATGGATATGAAAGTTTCTATAATACCCATAAAGAAAACGATATTAGGACTTACCCACTAGACAATATAGCATTTGGTCAATGAATGGAAAAGAGAAATGGTCCTTCCTAGTGTGTTGGTTTAGTCGGCGATAGTCTATGCAGACATGCCAAATATTCTGCACATGAGTTGGAACCAATTCATTGTTTTTATTTTTAATTACTGTAAGGCCAGTTTTTTTAGGAACTACTTTAACGGGACTGACCCATTGGCTGTCAGAGATGGGGTAAATGATTCCAGCAGCCAATAATTTTGTTACCTAATTTTTCACAACATCTAGGAGGTTTGGGTTTAGTCGAGTCTGTGCCTACCTCATAGGTTTAGCCTCATCATTTAATAAAATATTATGTGTGCAAATTTATGGCAATACCAGGAATGTCAGTAAGTTTTCATCCCAAAGCTTGTTTATACTCCCTAAAAAGTTCAAGTAGTCAAAATTCATAATTTGAAGGGAGTGAACTAGCAATGATGATGGGCATATTGTTTCCATTATCAAGATATGCATATTTTAAATCTTGAGGCAGTTGTTTTAGTTCCAATTCAGGTGTATTTTTGATTGATGGAAGTGTGTGTGAAAGTGAGAGGTCACTGATCTCATCTAACTGCTCAATGGTATCATCCTCAATAGAGGAATGATCTCTTACAAGATTAGTAGTATCATCGATGGTCATTGGATCCTCAGTGTTCAAGAAATTATCAATCAATAAACATGCATGACACTTTTCTAGACCACTATAATAATCAATTCATGATTCATTACCAAGAAATTCAATCAATGATGAAAACTCAGAAAGGGGATCGGGGGAATGAAAAGAAGTATTTTCAGAAGAAGGGAGTACATCAATTGAATTTACTGAGAGAGAGGAATGTTCTTCTGAGGGGTGCTTCATGGCATCAAGGATATTGAAATGAACTATGTCACCACAAAATTCCATAGATAATGTACCATTATGGAAATTAATTATGGTTTTTGTGGTTTTCAAGAAGGGTCTCCCTAATATAATCAGGGCATGTCTATTCATCCTAGCATCCTCAATTTTAAGTACATAAAAGTCAGTAGGAAAAATTAAAATTTTAAACCTCATAAGAACATCCTCTAACACACCAGAGGGGTTTGCGGTACTCTGGTTAGCCAGTTGAACAACAATTCTAGTGGGATTCAGTTTCTCAGCCTGCAATGTAGAGTAAATGGAGTGATGCATCACATTTATAGAAGCACCTAAATCAAGCAGAGCATTAGAAAAATAATACTCCCCTATAGTGCACGGAATTGATAATGTTCTAGGATCATTGTACCTGGTGTGAATTGATTTCTCTATCAATGCTAAAACATTCCTCCCCAGGCTCACATTCTCATCACCTTGAAGTCACCTTTGGTGTGTACATATCTCCTTTAGAAACTTGGCATATCGTGGAATTTTCTTCACGACATCAATCAAGGGGATGTTAACCTGCACTTTTTTTTGAAAGTTTCCAATATTATCTAATCAAGTTCAGTTTCCTTTTTTTTATAAGTTGGGTGGCCCTTTGGGGAAATGGAATAGGAATGTTTGGGATATGATACTTATAGACATACACACTCTTTCCTTTGAATGGTCTTCTCTTAGGACAAGGATTTTCTTCTCTTGGATCATTTTTAGCAGTGGTTGGGATGGTGGTTTCCTCAGGAGGGGATGCCTCTATTGGAGGGGTTATTTGGATTTTAAGATGAGTTCCACTTATAAGGGTGATGGAACTAACATTTCCTTTATCCCTAGTGTTAACTACTATTTGAGAGGGTAGTTTACCCAACCCATGACTTTGAATTTCCCCCGTCGAGTTAGCTAGTTGTCCTAATTGGGTTTTGAGGTCTTGTATGGAAGCTTGAGTGGTTTGTTGGAATTGAAGATTATTGACAGTCATTTGTTTTATTATATATCCTAGTCTAGACTCAGGTTTGGGATGGAGCGGTTGGAAAGGACTTTGGGGTGGTTGAGGATTTCTGGGTGGTGGTGGTGGATGACTACTCTAACCCTATTGGTTCCATGGTTATTGAGGTTGGTTTGAATACCCCCTTGCCTATAGGCTTGTTTGCCTTTCCACCCAGGATTGGATGGATAGTATGTTTCTTGCTTAAAGGTTTGGTTATAGGGGCAGCCTATAAATATTGCCCCACAACTCTCAGATGTTTCTCTTAATTGGGGGTATTGGTAAGAATAATGGGTGTTATAAGAGCAGATTCCACAATGGATGGGAGGAGGAGATTGAGATTTTCCTTGGGAAAGAGAAAGTTGTCAAAGAAGGGTGCTTACCTCTTTGAACTTTGTGTCCACCTTATTCTCGAATTTGGTACTTTTCACCTCATGGACACCTATAATGAGTACACTGGACCTTGTACCAAATTGTTGAGTGTTTTGTTCCATGTTCTCAATCAAGGTTCTTGCAGCAATTGGGGACTTATCCACTAGTGCACCACCTACGGCAACATCAATCATGTTATGATCAATTGGAATTAAACCTTTATAAAAATACTGTATTAGAAGTTGATCACTTATTTTGTGGTGTGGAAAACTTGAACATAATATTTTAAATATTTCCCAATATTCATGAAGCGTTTCCCCTTGAGACTATCTTATCCTAAAAATTTATTTCCTTATTGTTGGAGTTTGAGAGGCTGGGAAATATTTTTCAAGGAAAAGACATTTCATGTCTGCCCAACCTCTTATTGGTGAATTAACATTGTACAACCAATCTTTTGCAGTGTCATCTAAAGAAAATGGAAATGCTCTAAGCTTTACTTATTCCTAATCCACATTAAAAGGTTTTAATGTTGAACAAATAGTATGAAATTATTTTAAGTTCTTGTGTGGATCCTCTCCAGGAAGTCCATGGAATCTTGTTAATAGATGAATTAAACCAGATTTTAGTTCAAAATTGGGTGCCTCACCTTGTAATTGAATATATGTGGGCTGGATATAAAGATCAGGTGAGGTTAGTTCTTTTAGTGTACTATTGTTTTCAACCATGTTATTCACATTGATTTTAGTTTTAATGTGGGTTCCCAAAGAAGAAGAAGAAGGATCAAGATAAGTGTTTATGTTTTGTGTGTCCTTCTTCAAAGGTTCCTCTTGTGTATCTCAGGGCCGCAGATGTAGGATCCTCTTCAGTTCGGGTTTGAAAGGTTGTAAGTCTCCCAGAGTAGAATGAATCATAGATAGAACCTACACAAAAAATAAATCAGAACACTAAAAAAAGTAAAGGTAGAAGATAAAACAAACAAACAATCACAAAATTTACAAATTTTTTTATCAAAAACACGCACTAAAACCAAAGCACTCCCCGGTAACGTCACCAAAATCTGAACGCGCTGTTGTGACACATCAAATTGATTATGATTTTAGGGTTTATTTTTAGTCTAGGGTAGACCCTAGGTCATCTCTCAAGGAGAATTCATGGGTTTAGAGTGTTCATTTTTAATAAGAAGCACTAAAAGAGGGGTGGTTTTAAAATAGTTTAAAGAAAATGAATTGATTTAAAGAGTTTAATAGTTAATAAATAAAAGTGGTGTTTCAGAATTATGAGATAAGGAGATCATTTCAAGTTCACTACACATCTTTGTGAGTTAATCATTCTGAAAAATACACATGGTTTAATGGAATCCTTTGGTTGAGTGTTGTCAAGATCTCAACTTCCCTCTTGCCTCTTAAAGGATGTTCAAAGAACCACCCCTTGACACAACAATCGTATTGTCAAGGTTTGGGTATAAATCATAGAGAATAAATTCTACCAAATAATACTGAATTATTATGTATGTGTGAGATAAATAGGACTCTTTTCTTGTCTAATCGGAACAACCCAAGATTCCCACTTGAAATCTCAACCCAATCGGTGTTGAAATAAAAAGTGTTTCACTTAATTTTAACAATAGAAATGAAATCAGAGGAGAATAATGTCAGGATAATAAATAAGTGAAATATTTATCACAAAAATTACACGAAACTAGTAGAATAACAAGTGCTATAACTCCCACCCAAATGTGTGTAGCTCCCTCTAAATAACCGTCCACAGTTTAGCTCGACATCGGGAGGAGGAGGAATCTCGGGTGGAACTTCGCCTTCATCCTTGATTCCCCTTTTAGGATAGGGGCCTCCAGGACTCATTGGATCATGAGAAGACTCCTTTGGGTCTCCAAAATACTAGAACTTTTCCTCCTAAACGAACTTTTAAATGAGAATCCCAAGCTTCCATTTTATAGGCAAAGTGGATAGTGGTTTTGGGAACATAGATTGAATAAAACCACTTGGCCCATGGTTTTCAACCACTTGATAGTCGAATATCTCTTTGAAAAAAACTAGAAACATGTTTACACACCTATTTTTATATCTCCACCAAAATTTTGGTACCATTTGGACAACTACAACTCAAGATAATGATAAAATATAGAACACCACATTTGACTTTGTGTAGATTTGATTATTTGGACACATACATTCAGATGGGAATTGTAGAGGTCGAATGAGGATTCAGTTCCTTCATATGAAATGTATACCATTAAATTTTGGACCAGAAAACAAAATTTCAGCCAATTTGGATTCATGGTTTATTATAAATATGTGGTTGAGTCCACTGGTGTGCATGGATCATGGGCAGTTTGACCCATTTTTCTTGGACATCATCATGGGCCCTCCAAATCACCTCCACCTTCAATGAAATTATCAAAACAAGTATAATTTCCCTTTTTAAAATTAATAAATAAAAAATAATTGAATAAAATATGAAGTGAAATTTTTTATTATTTTTATAATTTTCAATACAAAACTAGTTTAGCACAGTCATGTAAGGGTGAAAATGAAACAATGAATCGTAGTACGATCAATACACTATACATTTGGTATATCTATCAGATACCCTATCTATACAATATCTACTATTTTATACCATCTATTTGGTACCATGTGTCTGGTGATTTGAAAAAAAATATCTCTCAAGATCTTTGGTCGGCACCTCAGTTGTTCAATAACAGAAACTACAATAAAAAGTGCCAATTAAAAACAAACATTCTCCCCTTTATATAGATTTAGTTTCTAAAAAAACTAAAGGAGAAGCAAAAACTTCAAATTTGAACTTCCCTCCCCAAATTTGAATCCCACTCATGCCATTCTTCAATTAACCACCTTCCATAATCTTAGTGAATTGGATTCAACAGTATTTGTATAAACTTTCCTCAAATATCGGTGTCAATGATATTTAAAAATTCCTAAAATCTTGGCTAGAATAATGAATTTCCTTTATGATTAATTAGTTATTGAATATCCATCTCAATATTTTCACAATGTACGGATTTAAAAAAACTTTGTAAAGATCTTCAATTCTTCACCCAATACTTAGTCATAAGAACTTCTCTATCTAGTAATGCTATCAAAAAACTCTATCTAATATATCTTCATAGGAACTACTCCATCTAATAATGCTTCATCCAATGTAAATATACTAAACCCTATCTCTAATACATCATCATAGAAAATCTATCCGATGGACCTGTCAAATAATTTTTTCTGATGACTTTGTAATGGAAACTCCATATGATGAATTTGTTTGAAAACTAAATTTGATACAACTTATGAAGTTATTATTTTTCTAGTTCCCTCTCTTTGGTAGTATTCATATTTTTCTCCATCCATTATAATTATACAAACACACCATCTGGTAAAATTATGTCTAATGACTTTTCTTAGAAACCCATGTTCGATCACTTCACTTAGAAACCTCTGTTTGATGCCTTCACAAATATTCTTAATCTAGTGGAATCTGTCAGAAAGCCCCATATTCCTTCAATTACTTCCTTTGACCAAAATCAGCTAGAATAATGATTTTAACACCCCAATATATTAATATATTATTACCTTTAAATAAGTTAATATGTTCGATAACTTTCTCTACAAGCAACACCGAACTAAAACAAAACCACAATATGTTTAGACTATTAAAACCTAGCCATTGAATTAGTTAGAATTAATAAGAGTAACCACTTTATGAAATATTAATAGAAAGAAAATAAAAGCTACTTTTAGTATAAATGAAATTTAATTAGTATAGCTAAAACAACATAGAAAATCATTTTATTCTTAAAAGTATATTTTTCTAAAATTATTATTTTATTTAAAGAAAATAAATAGATTATAGTTATATAATAATAAAATATATTGATAATAAAAATAATTTATTACCAATAAATTAATTAATAATTTATAGGAAATAATAATAAAGAATAAATAACATTTTTAAAATCCATTTTCCAATATAAACATTTTCCCACTATATTTTTGGGTTTTTATTAAAATATTGAATTATCAAATTTTATAAATTTATTTTGAAAAAATGAAAATAGATTTTCTATTAGGAATAATAATATTTTATTAAGTTGACTATATGGTATTCTTCTAAAATAATTTTTTTTGTAAATAGTGTAAAATACTATTTTTACAAATAACATAACTTTTATGAAATTATTAGTATATAAGTATGAATTGGAAATTTAAGAAACCTTTTTATAAGATAAAATATTTATTTCATATGTGAATTTATAATTTTAAAAACATTATTTTTAATTTATAAACCCATATTTGATATTTTAAAATATAAGTAATATTTTCTCAAAAATTGTTTTTAATACATTATACATTTTTACTTGAAAATTAATTTTTATCACTTCTATAAATTGAATAAAATGAAATAGGTTTTAAAATTTTAATTATTGGGTCAAAATTATCTAATAAATACCACTTTTTTTTTGAATAAATATTAATTCACCTTAGGTAAAAACTAGTCACCATAGTAAATGCTAGAAGGGTAATAGTAATAATTAAGGGGTAAAGGGATTGAAACATGATAGAAACATATATAAATTGTTTTTATGATGTTCTTCTAGAATTTATATCTTTACCACTAAATTAATTACCAATTTTAGAGCCACTTGACATGTTTAACACACCCACTCTTTATATTAAGCTGGAATATTTACAAAAATTCCATTCTCACCACTTATAAAAGGGGCCTCTCACCACCCCTTCCAGGCACTCCTAAAAATTAGGTTTCCCCCTAAAAAATTAACCATTTTACTTCCTATATTACACTATTTTATTATTTTAAGCTTTTATTCACAAGATATTATCCTATTCCATCCATTTCCAAGGTATCTTCTAAGGAAATCTCAAAGTATTCAATGTGAGTAATTATTTTTACTCAACATATTCAATTTCTATTTCTATTTTACAATTATAATTTTCATATAAATTCATAATTAAATAAGTATTGATTATATAATTAATGTTATTATGTTATTTTAATAATCATTAGTCCCCTTTTCCCTTTTCTATTAAGAACAATAAAACTGCAATTCATTCACTGTACAGACTACCACCTCCACGACGCAATGTGTTTAGATTTACTTAACCACTTTAAAGGGATGATATAAAATGAAAATTTAATAAATAATTATTATATTTATATCATTTTCACTATTCTAAAATATTAAACTGTATTAATCTTTTCTCCTCTTCTATGGAAAACAAAATTTCCAACCATGCGTACTTGTGGACTACCGCCTCCAGAGAACAATTGATTTTCATTTTTATTTTCATAACCACCTTTCATGGATGGTTATTTGGATGATATTAAAGGATAAATATGATGTTTATTATATCATTAAGTTTCTATTTTGATAATTTGTAGAACCTATTAATGATATTAACAAAAAATAATTTTCATTAATTCAATAATTTAAAATGAGCGATCTTAGAGGAAATGATCTCGTCTTTATAAGTAGTGACTTTATATAAATTATATTCTTCTTTAAATTCATTATAATTATGATATATCACACTAATAAGCACAAAATAATATCACTATGATTCTGGTATAATTATATTACAACTAAACCACCTCATAATCATCCATTAATCTTGGTAGGATTAGGTTTGGGTTGGTTTAACCACCTACTTGAATAATACTATGAATTTATATCATGGATGACTATAATGAATTATTTAATAGTATAATACGATATTGTTTCTTTTAGAAATGGGGATGACCTCGTTTGTTTAAGGTTCAAACATTCCAATCAGTTTCTAACGGGTTTATTTGTAGAACCGGAAACATCCAATGATTCTATATCCATTTGGACATACTTTCCAAAGGTAGGCGCTCATTAGTTGTGAAACAATGAGGCTTAAGAATTTACATTGGTCGAGAGGATGGGAGGTCGGACTCATCACACATTTTTTGGGGGAATTATTTTCTACACCAGGACTCTCTTTATATATTTGAGTTATGTTCGTGAATCCTTATTAAGTTACCAAGTATGAAAAATGAGCTTTCCTTTAGATCTGACAATCGATGATTCATATGTAGTAGATTTATAGAATATTTTATATGTATTTGAGGTTATTCATCGATAGAGAATCATATGTATTTGTTAGATATTCTTAGTCAATGGCATCCTTCAACACATTATATAGATATCTCTTGGTCATTATGATGACCACACTGGTTTTAAAGCCACTCAGTGGGGCACTTGAAGTTTATTGTCGTTCAGAAGGACATGGAATATTTCATAATTGGGATCGTACCCACAGATGGGTTACCTACATGTCCTTGCTTAGAAAAGGAATCAGAACCCACGTAGTTTGAGTAAAGAAGTATGAGGTTTATGCATGGTTGATGGCTCAAAGAAAGATGTCATAATTACTTTTACACTCTAAGCTCATGTGATTCATGCTCGGTGTGAGAAACAAGAGGTATCAGTAAAACCTAACGATTTTTCCACGAAAGATGCATTCATAAGAAATGATGTGGGGCTTATGTATGTATGACTGCCCAGATAGATGAATATTAGGATTTACTTCAGGGAAGAAACCCGGGAACAAGGTCCATAAATGTATATTTCATTTATGGAGATTTGGATACTTAACTTAGAGATTACTCCTGAGAAGGATGCCCAAATTATAGGGGACTTATGATTGGGTTTTACTCCTGAGAAGGAAGCCCAAATCAAAAGTAAATTAAGACTGATTAAGAGAAATTATGACTGAGGCTTATTCTTGAGAAGGAGGCCCAGGTTAAAGGGACTTGAGAACTAGGGCTTATTCCTAAGAAGGAGGCCCAGGTTAAGGGGAATTATGACTGGGGCTTACTCCTAAGGAGTATACCCAGGTTAAGGGAATTTTAAACTCGGGGATTACTCCTAAAGAGGATGCCCAAAAATTAAGGGAATTTGAAGACTGAGGATTACTCTTAAAAAGGAGGCCTAGGTTAGGGGACTTGGGGCTTACTCCTAAAAAGGATTCCCAGGTTAAGAGAACTTGGATTGGGGCTTACTCCTAAAAAGGAGGCCCAGGTTAAGGGGAATTATGACTGGGGCTTACTCCTAAGGAGGATGCCCAGGTTAAGGGAATTTGGAACTTGGGGCTTACTCCTAAAGAGGATGCCCAAAAATTAAGGGAATTTGAAGACTGGGGTTACTCCTGAAAAGGAGGCCCAGGTTACGGGACTTGGGGCTTACTCCTAAGAAGGATGAACAAGTTAAAGATCCTCTCATATTAAAGGATGAGGTTGAATGAATGAAATCTCTAACCTTAGTGACATAAAGATGTGTAAATCATTAGGTTTTACGAGAGGTTCCACAGAATTCCTTTCAGATAAGGAATCCAACAAAGGAACCATGCCAAAAAATGGCTTTGAAGAGAGTTTTGAAGGCTAAGTCTTGAAGAGGAGAGGTGGATTTTAAGAAAAGAGCTGAATAAGCAGGAGGGGAACCCAAAAAGAGGTAGGCGCGCAGGTCCTGTTGGGGTGCGCAGGTACTGGTCGCGCAGGTATACCTACGCGACACATGTGTACCTGCACGACGGTTAACCCATAGGGTAATACTTGGGTGAGACTTTGCTCAAGCCCTTAGTATTATCTCTAGAGGCTTCCAAAAGAGTGGCACGTAGGTTCTGTTGAATGGATAAGGCGGCGTGCAAGTGTCTTCATTTCCCATAAGGGTTAGACACTTAGGCGCGTAGGTGTTGATGAATTTCAACAGTTAGGCCTTGTTTCCCCTATTTAGATCTTCCATTCTAGGTAAGAAATTACCTTAGAAGTGTTCAGAAGACTTCTAGAAGAGACTAGGGTGCCGGGAGCTTAAATCTAACTTTTGGAATTTTTCTTTCTCCAAATGGGGGGCCCACAAGGGGTATTTATAGGCTGCTGAAGACCTTGGGTGAAAATCATATAGGGTGCACAGTTCACCTGCATGCCCAATATGTGGTGCGCAGATACCCTGCGCGACCGTCTTGGAACTTGTGCGACCCATGATGAAGCAAGTCTTTGTTCATGCCTTTGTCAATTTTTGATGTTTCTTCAAAGGATGAATCACTTTGTGTTAAGGTATTTCCCTTTTCATTCATTAGACTCTGTGATGGAAAGGAGTGTCAACAAAAGTCCCCCCTCAGAGTTGGATCCGAAAGGAAATAGGATTTGACTCTGAGGTAAAGGAGAAAACCAAGGAAGAACGACGCACAGGTTTTGAGCGCGCAGGTATCGGCATGCAGGTGCGGGCCACGAAGGCTTCGGCGTGTAGGGGTGCGACCTGGCCTATATATATGTGGTCATTCTTTCAAAAATCACCAGGATTTGAACAGTTCGAGCTCTCACCGCATAGGTTTCTCTTGTCGCGTAGGTGGATGATTTTCTGCGGTTTATTGCTTTTTTTTGTGTCGCGCTACTGTAGAGGTATTTTGACCTGCGCGGTGATACCTACACGCTAAAAATCTACGCGACACAGTTACACTTGCGCGCCAAAATTGGACTTGCGCGCCTTAATGACTTAGCCATTTTTTCACTTTTCTTCACAAATTTTATGAAAAAATCAACTCACTTAGGAGTTAATTATTCGACCTTTTTGCAGATTCAATGGCTCCTAGAAGAATCAGAATGACTGATGAACTAGCTATCAAGTGGATTGATGACATGATGAATGTTGTTGGCCATGATTACTATACTTTTTACAACAAAACTCTCCCAGATTTGGCCAAGTACTTGAAGAAGTATCATCTTAAATTTCCAGAGAGCATCTACTTGCCTCTGTATGGGCATGGTCATTTGCAAGATGTCAACATTCCAGAGGCAAAGAACTATCTCCCACATTCTTGGTTTCAGAATTACACCAATTTTTCTTCAGAAAATATCTAAAGTGGAGGAGCATTTGTAAATACTAGAACAGTGGAGAAGGCCTATATGATGCATCACAACCCTTGTGCGCCAGATCTGAAACCTCACAAGCCCAAGCTGCAACCACATTGTTATCCTTCAATCTTCTAAAATTCTCAGATGGATCAATCCAAAGGCTGGAAGAAGAGTTGGGACTTCTGTCCTGGAGGAGGTGTGAAGCCAACTTGGATGTGAGCATACTGGGTGCGACAAACCTGTGCAGAGTTTGTCAAGGATTTTAAAGGAGCTGCGATATATGAATCCGTCTGGGCTGGGTAGACACGTGTCTATAGAAATGATGACTTTGTACCAGAGCTAATCAGCCACTGGAGCCTAGAAACCAATTCTTTCCATCTGAATCATGGAGAAGTAGGAATTAGTTTGTGGGATGTCTACAAGATCTCAGGGGTTCCAATTCTGGGCGACATGTATGATGAATTAATCCCTCTCAAGGTGAATTGGAATAATTCTGAGAAGACTCCGGCTTTGTCTCGGGAATTATTGAAAATATTATACAAGCTCAAGAATTCCAAGACCTCCAAAACTCATTCTAGAAAGGATATTCATCCATAGGAGTGGATGGATATGTTTCTTACCAGGAAGGAGGGGGAGTGGCCCACTTATACTCATCCTACTATTTGCCCCAAAATAGAGAAGAGGGGTGCTCCTGACACATTTTGGCCGACTCTAGAAGTAGGAGAATTTGGTAAGTGGGGATACGAAGTGGATCAGAGAATCCCAAAAAAGACCCATCTGGCAGAATTCTTAGCCTTGTGGATAAGTGTTTATCTTTTTCCAGTCAGGGATTCGAAGGGAGGCGTCAGGCCAGGGACCTTCGTTGTGGAAGCCAAGTTGGATGAGAAGAAAATGGTTGGGTTGGCCACCCCCATTTTGGTGAAGATTCACAGGATCTTACTCCATGTCTTTATGGCTAAGTCTCCTTTGAGAATAGTTGGACCATTCTAAGTTTTATGGGGATGGATCGCCACTCATTTCAGGAAATATAATGTACAGAACGGAGTACAGGTTCCTGGAAGCTCTTTTAGACCATCATTGCAGGCATTTTCTGGAGTTTCTCTGTTAGCTCTCAATATCTATGATATGAAGGTGAGGCTGAGCATGTACAAGGAATTCAATTTATTTCCTTATGGAAACCCGCCAACCGGGCGGTTTGTTGATGATGGAAAAGCCAGACTGGAATTAGGTCATACATGCTGTCTTGTAGAGATGGTGTACTGGACACCAGGATTGATGGAGAGATTATATGCGAGGCCTATGCTTCATATAGATTTTCATGCCAATTCAAGTGTCTGCAGTCGACTGTTGTATCCCCTCCTGTGCATGTCAGGTCAGAGTAGCATCTGATGGTTGCCCGACAACTATGGTTACTGACATCTATGGAGAAGACCGAGGCAGTTTTTGATCTACCAGTTGATAAAGCAGTGAGTAACTTGACTACATGGTATGCCGAGAACTGGATAACATCATACCCTGAAGGGGTGTTGAATCGTCCAGTTTATTAGGTGGGGAAAAAGAAAATAACTGTAGAGAAAGAAACCCTTCATTGGGAAGGTGGCGCTTCCCCACCTGGAGCTGATTCACTAGGTTCCTCACCTAGGGCTGACTCGCCGGATTCCCAAGATGGGGATGATGAGGCACAACATGTGGCAAAGCGGCCTCGTGCTAGATATAATCCTCCAGTTAGAATCAAGAGACCAACTCCATCAACTCCTAGTGAGTTACTTCATTGGGGAAATTTAATCATCATTACTTTATAGAGCAACAAGTCTTATTTTCTTATCCTTTATCTGTAGTTTCAGGATCTAAGAAGAAGATGAAGTCTAATATTGTAGGACCCTCCTCGCAACCTTCTGCTACACATGATGAATATTTAAGACCAGAGGCTTTCCAGAAATGGAAGAGTTTATATTACAATACTAAAACTTCCTGGTTGGATTTATGTGAAGGGCTACACATCCCTGGAATAGGGAATATTCAGGCTTCTACTGATATCTATTTCGAGGATAATTCCTATGAAGTGAGGGCTTACATCAGAGAGCTAGAGATGCTCATATATTCCATCGACGATTCCATTCCTGTCACCAAGCGAGTGAAGGAAATGATAGATCATGGCACCACTAAGGGGACTGGTGGTTCCAGAGATGAGGAGTGACACAATTACGTAGCTCCTGAAGATGTAAGTTTCTTTCCTTATTTGCTTTGCAACTTGATTTCAGTCAAAGCTTTGTTACTCAAGAAAATTATTTTCTTCATCCTAAAACTTAAAAATAAAGGAACTGTTGAGGTTCCTTCACCACAGTATAGCCCTGGTGGTACTACCATCAGGGCTAATGAATCTCCTCGTGATCCAGGCGAGGTATCTCTAGTCCAACAAGACATGGATGAGGAATTAGAAAGGTCTTTTCACTCTCCAATACCTGTATTTGGAGAGGATAATGTCAACACTCCCAATAAGGAAAAGAAGCAAAATCATCGAAGGAGGAAGTCCACATCTAAACGTTTCATCAGTAGTGGTAAGTAATTTGAATAGTCACGAGTCTTAACCCATGAAAAGGTTTCTCATAATTCTTGGGATTGCAGGGGATTCTTCAGTTTCCCCTTTGAGGGAGAGGAATGACCCTCCTCTAAGAACAACAGAGGGTGCTGGTGAACAATCACAAGTTCATACTGGCTTGGCTGCTCCTGAAGAGGAACTAACGTCTGTTCCCAGTACCACTCCTACTACTACTGCAAGAAGAGAAGAACCTGCTTCTGGTAAATTAACAATGCTTCATAAAATGTTGAATGAAACATCAAATGACTTCCATTCTTTGATACTTTAGGTTAAACCCCTGCACTAGAGCATTTGGAGTCCACTATAACTGATGATGCAATTTTAACTGAAGAAGCTGTCCAGGGTCAGAGGCTGCAGGATATGGGTCACCAAGTAGATACATTGAATGCTCTCACTGGTGAGACTAACCATGAATCTGAGATATCATTAGATGAAATGATGAAACTTGGCACATATTTTGAAGATATTTTAGATCAAGTTAAATTACCATGTAATTTAGATGATTTTGGACATGAGTGTTATCCTTCATCCTATTAAAATAACTTCTTATTACATCTCTGACCATGATTGGTTAAAAAATGTAGTTCCATCTGAGCAAGCTGCTGAACTGCCAATGAATGAAGGGGGTATGGACAACCCTACTATTGTAGAGACACTAGCTCAAGTGGAGCTGAACCCAATAGAGCTTCCTGAAATTCATCATGAAAATCCTGTTGAAGCTAGGAAAGACGGAGAGGAGCCTTCTCATATTGCTGATCTACCATTGGGTAAGGGATAACAATATTTGCGACTGTACTTAATTTGCAAGACATCCAATCAACTTTTGTTATCCTTTGAAAATAACCAAAGCTTTCAATTGATTATGCAGGGCCATCAATTTCAGTGGCTAGATCTGGAGGTGAAGCCTCATCCTCTACCCCAATGGGAATAGAAAGTGAAGTAACAAGGTTTAGGGGGGAAGGAGCAGAACATGGCACTTCTTTAAGTGAATTAATTCCAGATTATATTCCCCCCCATGACAGTGATGCTGAGTCAGATCCGGAGGTACAAAAGGCGCTCCAATTTTCACGACGCAAGGCATGGTAGAACATATGAAAGATCATATTTGAAGTGTCTCTTGAAGAGATATCATTGAAGATACCCCGACTGTCATCCCTGTTTGTCATGTTGGGACTTGGAAGTTTTAGATATCAAGAGATCTATGCCGCGGTGAAACAAGTCATTTTAAGAAGGGAGCAGGAGTAGAAGTACCATCAAGATTTGACCAGAGTAAGGCTTTTAGGAAATATCAGCAAATTTGAGGCTGCGGTGTCTCGAGCTGAGACTGATCATGCTACCAAGTTGAAGGAGATGAAGCATAAGATCAAAGAGAAATTCGTCCAGTAGATGAACCTTCAGCAATAGTTAGATGCTATTACTGGGGAACTTGACCAGCTTAACAATTCATTAGAAGGAGTTCATACAAATGGTATGAAAGCCATCACTGAATCCAAGAAAGCACTCCATCAAGCTAAAAAGAGTGAAGCTGGTCGAGTGCATGAGCTTCAAGTGGCTGCTGATGAGGCTCGGGATTCCATAAATCAAATGAAGATTTATGTTGATAGCCTTTTTTAGTTCTTGGAAAAGAGAAGAGACTCCAATATGTGGATGGCCTTCTAAATCTTGTGCATCAATGAATAATACTTTCATCTTCAATCATTTGTGCATGCCTTCTTTTTCTACCTACTTTAAATTTTTACCTAAGCCAATGGGCCTAGTAAGAATAGTTTGATTTTTTCTAGGATTATTATAAATAACCCTACAAACTTTGAATATTTTTACTGCTCAATATTACCTAAATCATAAAAAATGTATGTTTAGTGAGTTGGGACTTGACTTTTGTTCAGAGTTCCCTTGTCTTTTGTGGACAGTTTAAAGTCATGCACGTCGTACATAAAAAGAAAGGCTAATGTTTAAGGTTGAATAGCTTTGACCGAATGTATTAAAGTTGACTCAATTCCTTGATAATTTATCTGAAAACATATTACCACACTCAAGTATAGGGGAAAACATGTAAACTATGACTTAAGAAATTTTGAATCCGAGGAATGATAAGAAAAAAGGCTAAAAGGAATTAGAAGAAGTATTTCCCAAGAATAAAGTTACCACTATTTAACAAACTCGTTAGGGGGTTGAATTATACAGGGCCACTTAAGGGCATTGGCTGCATAGTCAAATAATAGCATCTTTTGGCTGACAGGTTTGTTATGTAGACTACTTATGCAAGGCCGCCTAAGAGCACGTGCTGCATAGTCAGGCAAAAGAACTCTTAGAAATTTACTTTTCTACTGCTAAAAAGCCAGTGGAAGTTTATGGAGATTCAAATTTTCCAAAGCATAGAGTTTGCTATATGGAGAGAGGTACTTGAATATGGAGAATATATTTCCAATCAAGATTGTCTAAGAACTTGATGAATGTCACTCCTACAAAGGTTTGAACCAAACGTAGGGAAGGGAAATATAAACCATAGACTTGAATACTTTCAGATCATGAAAAAGAGTATGGGACAAATATGTTAAGGATGTCTATTTTTTGCGGATCCTTACATATTGTCGATAAGTCCAATAAGGAAAAAAAGAGGTTTTTATCCCAAGAATGAAATTACAATTATTTGAAAAACCCGTTAGGGGGTTGAATTATGCAGGGCCACCTAAGGGAATTGGCTGCATAGTCAAATAATAGCATATTTTGGATGATAGGTCTGTTATGTGGACTGTTTATGAAAGGCCACCTAAGGGCACGTGCTGCATAGTCAGGAAAAATAACTCTCAGGTATCAGACATTTTGTGTCCAGAAGTCAAGAAAAGGGTTATGGAGATCTATAAGTATTTAAGGTTAGGATTATGACACATAAAAATGGGCATTTTTCAATGCATGTAGAGAAACACAGACCAATGCTAACCATAATCATGTTGTGGCTGGGTCCTGAATTGAGATGTTGGAATTCACTACATATCTCATTAGAATGAGAATCAAGCCAAATGTAGTTCTTGAAATACAGTTTAATGTCATGTGGGACAAGAGTATGGGAGATCTTAGTTTAGGGTCATAGAGCTCAGACCATAATAATGAATACACAGTGTGTGTTTTATAAACCCGATGTGAATGAAAATCAGGGTTTTCATACCACATTCATGTTTTCACAGGGGGAATTTTCAGCCAAGGGACTGAAAGTGGAATTTGGGGTTTGGCCCAAAGACTTGGGGCTGGATTCGAGGGATGCCTGAATGTTCCTATGTATCCCATAAGGATGGGAATCAAGCCACATGTAGTTCTTGAAAAACCCTTTGTATAGATTTGGTTCGTACAAGTGAAGGGTGAAAGGGGACTTTAGTGCAATGATGGTTTGACCCAAGATAAAAGGTTTGGGAATTTCCATGTATGCACGTAGTCTTTATAATATAACATGATTTGAGATCAATGTAAATAATGATTCCCTCTCAGGTGAGGGTGTCAAAGAATGTTGTAGTTTATTATCGTACAGGACAAAAGTGTTGTACAGATTAACGTTATATAGCAAGGATAATAGTGAACCAATGTAAAAAATATTGGTTCTGGGGGCGGTTTCACGAATCAACATCGTATGAGACGGAGGTGAATCAATGTGAAGAGATTGGTTTTGGGCTTGAACCTCTAGAGGTTTCCTACGTACCCAGCCTAGAAGGCAAGGATCAAAGTCTGCGTAGTTCAATTGAAGAATGAATTGGTGATCAAGTTGTTTTTGAGGACAACAATCTAAAAATAAAGTGTTGGGACTTACACATGGTTAGCGGCCCAAAGAAGGTGTTATGGTTGAAGTTTACTCTAAGATCACGTGAGTCATACTCGGTGTGAGAAACAAGAGGTAGAAACAACCCTAACGATGCACAGTTTAATGTCATGCTGGATGAAGAAGGGACTGTGAAGTTTAATGTCATGAAGTAAGGACAAAAGAGGGGCTGTATAGTTTAATGTCATATAGCAAGGATGGGTCCTGTACAATTTAGAATCATCTAGCTAGGACGTAAGGCTATGAAGTTTAATGTATTGCAGTGAGGACAATGGGGACACAGTTTAACGTCATGTTGGACATATTAGAGACTTTTTCATAGTTTAACGTCATGTTGGACGTTGGGGTGCTATACAGTTTAGCATCATGTAGCTAGGACGTATGGGGACAATACAGTTTAACGTCATGTTGGACGATGGTGCACATAGTTTAAGGTTGTATGCATAGAACGGAATGATGTATTTGTGTTATACAAAATATTTCTTTAGAAATTTGGCATTGGTTGGAGTCGTGATGAGTTCTCCATCCATTGAGATTAAAGAATAATCTCCATTGGAGTAGACCTTATATATTGAGTAAGGTCCTTCCCACTTTGGCTCAAGCTTGGGAGGTTTCTTTCCTGGTATCATTGGAGTTCTGAGAACCAATACCAATTCTCCTTGAATGAATGATCGAAGATGAACTTTTTTGTTGAAATCTCATGCTATTTGATTCTGATAGAATTCCAAGTGATACAGGGTACACAATCTTTTCTCATCTAATCGTTCCAATTCATCCAATCGCTTTTGAGATTGTTCATCTATAGATGACTGATCACAAATGGATACTCTGAGCGAAGGTAATTGAACTTCAATGGGAAAGACTTCTTCTGTCTGGCCATTGAGCGCTGCATGATACTGAGATGAATGGTTTGATTTGATATTTTATTCTTGATATAACTTCCTTACCTCGTATGAACAGAAATTGGTGCCATTGTCCGTCAATATGGTATGAGGGGCACCAAATCTGGTAATGATGTTAGACTTGATGAAGCTAACAATGCTTTTAGAACTATCTTCTTTGAGAGTTATTTCCTCTTCCCATTTGGAAAAGAAGTCAGTAGAAGTAAGAATATACTTAAACTAATTGGCTATAGCTGAAGGATAAGGTCCTACTACATCCATTCCCCATGTGGCAAATGGCCATGAGTATTTAGCTGTATGAAGCAACTCTGGGGGTTGATGAATGAAGTTGGAACATACTTATCATGAATGAATCTTCTTTGAGAAATCAACACAATATTGTATCATTTAAGGCCAAAATTATCCAAGCCTTCAAATTTGATTAGATAGTCTATGTCCAGACTGATGGGTACCACAGACTCCTACATGTACTTCTTTCATGACAACCATTGTCTCTTCACCATCAATGAATCTGAAGAGAACTCCATCAAAACCTATTTTGTATAGAATTTTTTCTAGGCGATCAGGGCTGTCATAAAGAGTAAAATTGACCACACGTCACCAGATTTGTTCTTTCCTGGCTCTATCAGGTGGAAGTGTTCCATTTTGAAGGTATTCCCTGATAGGTGTCATCCATCCTATAGTATGACCATATGGTTCATACATGGGACTAATTTCATTGATTTCCTCTCTTCTGGTTTGAACATAAGGTGAAATTGTATGATAGTGGGAAATACTGATGATTTTATCATCCCGATTTGGATCTACCAGGGCTGTGGCTATATTAGCCAGTGCATCAGCTTGGGCATTTTGTGATCGCGGGACATAAGAAAATGTCTGTTCCGAAGGAAATTCTGCCATTAAATCTCTGACGTAATCATAAAAAGGGATTAACTATTCTTTTCTAATGGCATAATCCCCATTGACTTGTTTGATTACCAGGACTGAATCACCTTTCACCTTTAAGTGATTCACTTGTGCCTGAAGTGACAACTCCAATCCTGCGATGAGATCTTGATATTCTGCTTCATTATTTGTACCACCTTCCCACAATAAGAAGGAATAAGGTAGCACTGCCTTTTCTGGGAAAATAAGTACAATTCCTAACCCAACTTTTTTGAATTTAGGATCTTCCATTTTTTCCCTGTTGGACTTCTAAAAGCACCATAAAAGTACATTTACCATGTTTTAAGATTATCTTGAATAGAGAAGACTTCTTCATCAGGAAGTTCAGTATCTAAAGATGTATATTATACTGAAGGATGTTCATCAAAGAAATCATCCAGATATTGGACCTTTATTGCCTTTTGAGACACATACTGGATATCAAATTACTACAAAATAACTGCCTACCTTCTTAGACATCCTGTAAGCATTAGATGATTAAGGATGAATTTGAGCGGGTTATTAAGAGATACCAATTGGACCTCATGATGTTGTAGGTAGTGTCTCAATTTCTGAACTATAAATATTAATGCTAGGTAGCACTTTTCAATACTTGAATATCGGGTTTCTGCTTCAAGCATAGTTTGACTGAGATAGTAAAGGTTGTTTTTATTCCCAGCATCATTCTTCTGAGCAAGAAAGGCACCCAATGATTTCTCTAAAGCTGTCACATAGAGGATAAGTGGTCCTCCTTCAACAAGTGGCATTAATACCGGCGAACTCAAGAGATATTTCTTGAGAATATTTAATGCTTCTTGACATTATTCAGTCCACTGGTAAGTGACTCCCTTCTTCATCAATTTGGTGAAGGGTAAACTTTTTTCTGCCAAATTGGCGATGAAACGCCGAATATAGGCGAAGTGTCCTTGAAGTCCTCTCAATTATTTCAAATTTCGAAGAGGTGACATACCAAGGATTGAATTTGTCTTCTCAGGATCGACTTCAATACCACAATGGCGTACCACAATGCCGAGAAATTTTCCTAAGGTTACCCCAAAAGCACATTTTAAGGGGTTCATCTTCAAATTGTGTTGTCGAAGTTTGGGGAATATGATTTCTAAATCAGCCAAGTGATTAGAATATTGTATAGATTTAACCACCAAATTGTACACATAAAATTCAACAAACTTCCCTAAAAAGGGTTTGAATATACGATGCATGACATGCTGATATGTTGCGCCTGCATTCTTCAGGCCAAAGGGCATTACCCGATAGCAAAACACACCCTGAGGGGATCTGAAGGCTATAGATTCTTCATCTTCTGGATCCATTCGGATTTGATTATACCCAGAATATCCATCCATGAAGGAAAGTGCTTCATAACTAGATATTGAATCAATTAAAAGTTCTATGATAGGAATTGAAAAATCATCCTTGGGACAATGCCGATTAAGATATCTGCAATCAATACAAACTCTAATTTTTCCTTTCTTCTTTTTCACAGGGACAATATTAGCTAGCCACTTGGGATATTGAACTTCTCTGACAAAGTTAGATTTGATAAGATTATCCACTTCAGCTTCAATTTTGGAAGCATAAGTTGGGTGTGTTCTTCTTGTGGCTTGATTAAATCCTCAATGTTCTTCTGGAAAACCCAAACGACGAGTAGCAACATCAGGATCAAGCCTTTGAATTTCTGTATAGTTCCAAGAAAATATATCTCGATTTTGCTTCAAAAATGAAATATACATTTTTTGCTCTTCAAGAGTCATGTCCGCACTAATTAAAGTGGGGCGTGGATCTTCTTTTGTACCCCGATTTATTTCTCTAAGTTCATCCACAGTGGTAGAGATACCCTCTTTAAAAGCTGGAGGAGCATCTTTGAGATCTTCCTCTTCTTCTTCAACATGTGTTATTTCTTATGTTTCTACTTGCATAGTAGATGAAGAAGCATAAATTCCATGATCAAGAGAGATGTTAAAATTTGAACAACTTGAAGAAGAAGCTTCCATTTCTGACCCTATTGACGATGAAGGGTCTTCCTTGGATAATAAAGAGGAGATGATGGATTGAGAATCGACATCATCGTTCACCTCTGACATTGCCATAACTTCTTCTGGCCTGGTTGGCGAAGTATAGAATTTCTGAATTTCAGTGGATGAAATGAAGACATCTCCATTTGGGCTTTCATCATTACTTAGTGAATCACCAATTTCTCTTATGCTGTCTGGATTGGTTGCCGTAATTGACATTATGGAAGTTTCCATAATAGTATTTGGATTTGGGTCTATCCTGTCAATTCGACTGATAGGAAACACATAATCTGTACTCACATGTATGAATGGGTTTACTGAAATCTTTTCCAAACCATATGGAGCATTAACTTTGGTAACCTACCTTGTTGTGGATACCTCCTTTCCCTTCATGTGATAGAATTCCGCCTCAATGTATTGAGATTTACATGTTTTGAATGGGGATTTATCACCATACAATGTCCCAATTTGACCATTGAAATAATATTTGAGACATTGATGGTATGATGAAGGAATGGCTGCATGTTGATGTAGCCAAGGTCTTCCAAGCAAAATGTTGAAAGCTGTGTCATGACGAACAACCATGAAATATGAATTGGATACAAGATCTCCAAACTGAGTTCTGAGTGTAATCTCACCCAAAGGTTCTTGTTAATTTTTATCATATCCTTGAAACATCAGAGTAAAAGGAGATAAATCAGATTTAGTGAGGCCCAATCGACGGAGTTTATGAATGGGGATGAGGTTGACTCTTGAACCATTATCAATGAAAGCTCTTCGGATGTATACATCATTGACCTTGACAGATAAGTACAAAGGTCTAATATGTCCATGCATGACATCATCTTTATCATCATCTGTAAAAGATATCACTGCATGTCATTCTGTAGGATTATTCTCTACATGGTAAACTTCAACTGCAACAATTTCAGTTTCGAATTCTTGAGGACTTGAAAAAGCATCAATGAGTGCCTCCCGAAGATTCTTTGATAGATTCAAGGAATCTAGATTTGATAACTTGGCCAATACTTGGGAAAAATGTTTCAAGACATCATACTTTTGATCCAAAGGTCTGCATTTTCCAATAGGAACATGTGGTTTTGCAGGTTCCTTAAAAGTTGATGCTTTGGAAGTAGATGCATCTTGTATCGGGGTAGGAATTGGAAATAATCATGGATTTGGAAGATTAGACGGACTAGGTCTATTTACTTACTAAGAGGAAGAAGGTGTAACCTCCAACCGATCCTTTAGAATAATTGTTCTAGGACTGAATTTTCCATGCATGGAAGAACTTTCTTGTTCTTGTTGAGCCCGCTGAAGGGCTCTACCACGAGTTTCTGCTGCATATACAGTTCTAGTAGGGGTAGAATTAGAATAGTGGATTTTGGGATATCCACGTATTTCTCTGTATCCCAGACCTCTAGAACTCCCTCTAATTCCTCTGTTTGATACAAGGAACTCAGGCTCATCGAGATTGAAATTGTGACTGGCATAAGGATCTATTAAGTGAATCATGTTAACAGAATCAAAGATCAACTCTTCATCTGATGAAGACTCTGCCTGATTATCCAATTTAGGTTGTGCCGTTTGGTGGGGCGGTGCCCATGATTTTGAAGTAGATGATATAAAATCTACCAGAGTCAAAGACAACTTGGGATTTGACACGATCTCATCTTCTTCTGACTGCTCTTCTTTCTTTGAATTATGCCGTTTCTTTGAGGATTTTCCCTATGATGAAGGGGATGTGGCATTCATAGCAGAAGACACAATTGGATTCTTCAATTGCGTTCGGAAAATGGAATGATTTCAGTTGATCGTTTTTCTGACCATCCAATCATCATATTTCTGCGTATTTTTGCTTTTTACTTCTTGCAACTCGCCTTCTTCCTCTGGATCTGAAGCAGTAATACATGCTACCTGAGCTGAAGAACCTTTCAATTTTGACTTGTCCCAACTCCACCATTTTTTACAGGAGGTCTTTAAAGACAAAACACTCTTGAATGGGATGCCCCAACATCTGATGAAATGGGAAATATTTGGGATGGTCTTCATCTCCTTCCTTGTTCGGCCTTTTGGGCCTTGTAAATTGTACCAAATTATTTTCCAGACCTGAAATGAAGTAACCAGAAACTTCTTCATTTCAGAAAGAATAAACTTTTCTCTTCAAATCCTCAAATTGTTTCTGTCTTTGATCTCTTTGATCATCTTGATGAAATGACCTCTTTTGTTGATGCTCAGGAGGTGGATCCCTTCGATAAGATGAAGTTTTTAAAGTATATGCAGGTACAGGTGCTTTTTTAAGTGTAACTGTAGCAGTCTCTGCTTTACCCATTATCCTTCCTGGAGTTGATGGAATTACACAAGTTTTATCCTTAGTCTTTTTAAGAGAGTCTTCGATCTGCTAAGCGATCGAAGTAAGGTCTCAAAACCCTTCTATGTATTTCATAGGTATCAACGGTGTGTGTAATTCATCCGGAAAATTTTCCACATAGATTGACAACAACTCTTCTTGAGGGAGTGCTAAGATTAGGAAATATGTTAATCCATTCCAGTGAGCAATGAAATATGAAACTCTTTCATTCTCCCTTTGCTTACAATTTGTAAGATCAAAAACTGTTGTATTTGGCAAAGTTGAGCTAAATTGAAGAAGGAATCCTTGAAGGAGATCCTCCCACCTGGTAATTAACTGGTATTGCAAGCTTGTATACTTGACAAAAATAGGCCCTTGTAATGACTGTACAAAAAAAAACTGAGCTTAACTGCTTTCTGTTGCTGCGGGGTTCCCATCATAGGATCACAATGTGAAACAAAATGTGTTAAGTGTTGCTCTGGGTCTTCCGAACCATTAAATATTGGGAATTTGGTACTTGAAAAATTTTATGGGGGAGGAATTGCATCAACCCATTCAGGGTAAGCTCTCTTTTCTGGTTGAATTTGAGAATTTTTTCCCTCCATAGCTTCCAACTGAGCTGTTAATGACTCAATGGTAGTTATTAACTTTTGAGAAACATCCAGTTGAGCTTGGACCTGAGCCGGTGCAATAACTGGAGCTTGAACAGGTGTGGTAACTGGTACTGTAACTGATGATAACACCACTGGTTGTTGTTTCACCTGACCCATAGGATTAGACCTATGAGGGTGTACTGGTAAAGGAGGATATTCTTGATCCATCCCAGTAGCTGCAAGAAATTCCCTTGGCTGACTGACTCCAGCACATTTAGGAGGAAGAGTACCTTGAAGTAGTTCTACATTAAACCTTCTCAATTCCTTCATTTCTTCCTCCTGTTGTAAAAACCTTTTCTCTAGTGAGAGCGATTGTACTTCTCTATAGGAAGGGTGGGATGTAACCTGATTCTTTCATTTCCCCTTGTTGGATTCCTTTTGGAGAGGGGGAAGTTGATTATTTGAAGAAATACCTAGATTCTGGGTAAGCCTTTGATTTCATGTATGCACTCCTTCTTCATTTGTGTCTATGTGTAAAACTTCTTGAGCAAGAACCTCTTCATATGATCCCTCTGAATGAGCCTCATCTGGGGGATTAGCAACAATGTCATTGATGACATTTATTGATGCATAACGCATTGCATCACTTCTATCAGAATTTCTGCGATACTGTATTTTTCCATGTCCTTGATGAGATGTTGCCTTTTGTTGATTTGATCACTCAGGAACTTCTTGATAAACCGTAATTTAAAGGTAATCTCTTGATAATTCGGCTCTTCTTTATTCTTGTGGATTCTTCCCTAATCGAGAGAAGACTGACTTTCTCTGAGGAAGAGATTGAGGATTTGAAAAAGTCCCCGGTCTGGTGGACTGGGGTTGTTCCTGCTGTTTCTGCTCAACTCCTCAAATCCTATTTGTTGATTCCGAGGGTTGGGTTAAAAGAGTCCCCAGTCTGGAAAGATGGGGTGGTTCTTGAGCTGCTACATCTGAGAATTTCTTGAAATCTCTCCTGATCTTGCAGACTTTAGTCCGGAAATTGGATGGATGCATCAACCGACATCCATTCAAATCACCCAGCTCAAATGACCATTGGATGATTTCTGACACTTCTGTCACTTGATGATGTGCTCGCTCTAAACGAGAATCCTGTTCAATATTCTCATTTTCCTGATGCAAAAGTAATTTGACAACTTGTTCTTTGTATTCCTGACTTTGGGAAGAACTAGTTGCAGCATGTTCCTGAGAAAGACTTTGATTACAAACAAAGAAAATTGGCTATGTCCAGCAATGGGAAATAACATTGCATGAGACCATTTTTGACGGGCTTTGTTGACTAGAGAGTATAGTGAAATGTAGTGCTCCATGAACACCCCATCCCCTAATATGAATACCAGATGGGGCATTGGAAATTAACTGACACGATCTTCTTAGTGCTCCAAGGCATTAATGCTGAAGGGATCTCTGCTGCTTTTCAGCCTTCGGATATCGAGAAACTGAGAGAGATACCAAGTCAATTTGGAATTTTAACCCTTATATTATCTTAACATGATTTTCATATTCATCATAAGACAATATTTTCTTTTTCAATTGACAAAGAGTTTTCCATATGTTGAGACAAATATCGTGAATACAATCTTCCATCAACATCTCTGGAATATCATACTGAGAGTCAGCCAGAGGCCAAAACATGACTGGCACTTCACCTCTCGCCAGCTATTTTCTCATATTCAGTATTTCCTCTATCATTTGATGAAGATTCTTCTACCTGATTAGACTAGAGTTGGTGCTTCCTTGTTGCTTCATCAGATTAAACAAGATTGGTAGAGAATTTATTGATCAAACTAGAATATGAACGACCCAGGGGTGGTTCGGAGAATGACCTACACCCCGGTCTATATTCTGATTGATAAAGTATTTTACCTGCTAGTGGTAAAGCATCAGACATGAATTTATTTACATTTGCAAGTGCCTCAAGATAAGAGGGATTTCTCGTTACTACATTGTCCTTTGAAGAATTTTCTAGGCAATGCGCATTACTACTGTGGAGAGTACTTTTGCAGATAAATTAATCATCATGGGGAGGACCACTATGGTGGGTTACAATAAAAGATGAAACATTTTTCTCCTTGATCTTCTGGCCACACAGAGGGTTCTTGTAGCTCTCATATGAAGTTGATACTTCGAGATCGACTGAATTGTCATGAAGAAAGCCTTCATGAGGAAGTGTCTAATGAAGACATTTGGAATTAATATTCCCACTATTAAGAGATGGGATAGTAGAATCTTGAGTTGTAACAGATAATTGTCTGAGTGCATCAAGAACTCCAGCATAGAGCAAGTCCTTATTACAAATTGGCTCTTGATTTCTTGACTGTGATGGATGAGTATTCTTCTTAGACACCTTCTTACTCACTTTAGGAACCACTTATTGATGAAAGTGGTCATTATGGGTAGGTGTACGTGCCTACTCAGGAGAAATGATCAGGTTATGATGATTATCTCCACTCAAATTAGGTGTATGTGACTGACTTGGTTGTCTGTATGATATGGGGGAGTATGCCCCACAACCCTCTTGGACTGGAACAGAGGTGTGTGTCTGTTCCAGAGTGATATGTTGATGTGTCACTCCACTGGTAGGGACAAATTTTCATTTCTTTCCCTGTGATGCTGCTGAAACTGTTATAATATTATGACAGGCATCTAGAATATGAGCAAGGATTTGCTTCTGCCTTTTCACCATTGTCAAAATGTGCTTGGTGAATTCAGCTGCCGAAACGGGAATATACATCCATTCTGTGCTTGGAGTAGGTGTGTGTTCTTGCTCCTATCCTCCTTTTTCTGTCAGTAAATTCTGACAGTACTCATGTGTGGGGCCAGAGATTTGAGTCTGCTCCAAATTTTTTGTCAGATCTTTCTGACCGACTTCTCTGAATGCTACCAAACGAGACTGTTTTTAGGATTTATGATTATTGGTAGGTGTATGTGCCTGCTGTGTATTCCTCTTCAAGTATGGTTGATGATTTTCCTTCAATACTGGCAGACGATACTGCTGACAGAATTGTTGATTGTAAACAGGTGTATGTTCCTGTTTATCAGTTGCCACTATATTAGATTGGCGACCTTCTTTGGTTATAGTCAGATGAGCCTGCTGTCTAGCTGATGAGTTATAAATAGGTGTATATTCCTACCTATAATACTCCACCGGAATTTCCTGGTGGGATTGGCGTGTTGCTTCCAGACGAGTCTGCTGGCCAGTAAGATTAGGACGGATGAGTGTATGTGCCCGATCGTTGCTTACCATCAAGTTGACTTGATGGACTTCTCCGGTGGGGAAAAAAAATAAGAAACTGCACCCTATTGACCAGATTTTTCCTCTGGCTGTTTGTCTTGCAGACTCAGGTCTGAGGAACCTGAGCCAAACCCCTGAAGGAGATACCCTCATCATGTTGAGGGCGCACTGCCGCACGAGTCTAACATCGATTGTTGATGGGAGCCCTTGGGAAGGACTCCTGTCTCCTTGAATTAAGTCCTTGAGTGACCTTCTCATTCACCTCCTCATAATATGGGAGGGACTGGTGATTACGTTACGGGGATAATGACCCAAAACGGTTGGAGACGGTGGTTGGTACCACCTGTTTCTTGATTGCTGGTCGTCACTATCTGGAGAACCAGGGTGAATTTTTGACTTGGAGGGCTTATCGAGTGGCCTCCAGAGTCAGAATGGTACCATGTTGACGATATTCCTTAACTAGTGCATTTGATACCTAGCGTTGAATACACTGAGTAGGTGATGTCGTCCTTAGAGCAGATGACGATTCAGCAGGAGTAGCAGTAAAAGCATTCACAAGAGTAAGCTTTAGAGAAGCCATTTCTGTAACGCAGAAGATCTTGGGAAAGAGTGCCTATTTGATATAGTAGACACAATCAAGATAAGTTTGGCCACTACATCTTTTGGATGAGCACATATGTTATTGATTTCTTTGTTGGCCCTCTCATTGAATTTAAATAGGGTCCTAACAAATAAGTAAAACATCATTTTAACTTAGTTAAGGATTCACGTCGGGTTAACCATTTTTTATTTCTTCTGGAAATGGGGATGACATCATTTTTTTAAGGTTCAAACATTCCAATTGGTTTCTAACGGGTTTATTCATAGAATCGGAATCATCCAATGATTCTATATCCATTTGGACCTACTTTCCAAAGGTAGGTGCTCATTAGTTGTGAACCAATGAGGCTTAAGAATTTGCATTGGTCGAGAGGATGGGAGGTCGGACTCATCACACCTTTTTGGGGGGAATTATTGTCTACTCCGGGAATCTCTTTATAGATTTGAGTTATGTTCGTGAATCCTTATTAAATTACCAAGTATGACAAATGAGATTTCCTTTAGATCTGACAATCAATGATTCATATGTAGGAGATTTAGAGAATCTTTTATATGTATTTGAGGTTATTCATCGATAGAGAATCATCTGTATTTTTTAGAGATTCTTAGTCAATGGCATCCTTCAACACATTATATAGATATATCTTGGTCATTATGATGACTATACTAGTTCTAAATCCACTAAGTGGGGCACTTGAAGTTTATTGTCGTTCATAAGGACATGGATTATTTCATAATTGAGATCGTACCCACAGATGGGCTACCTATGTATCCTTACTTAGAAAAATAATCAGAACCCACGTAATTTGAGTAAAGAAGTATGAGTTTTATGCATGGTTAATGGCTCAAAGAAAGATGTCATAATTACTTTTAAACTTTAAGATCACATGAATCATGCTCGGTGTGAGAAACAAGAGGTATCAGTAAAACCTGACGATTGTGCAATGAAATATGCAATCATAAGAAATTATGTGGGGGATTATGTATGTATGAATTCCTAGATAGATGAAGATTAGGATTTACTTCAGGGAAGAAACCTGGGAACAAGGTACATATAGGTATATGTGATTTATGGATATTTGGATACTTAACTTAGGGCTTACTCCTGAGAAGGATGCCCAAATTAGAGGGGACTTATGATTGGGTTTTACTCCTGAGAAGGAATCCCAAATCAAAAGTAAATTAAGATTGGTTAAGGGAAATTATGACTGGGACTTATTCTTGAGAAGGAGGCCAAGGTTAAAGAGACTTGAGAACTGGGGATTATTCCTGAGAAGGAATCCCAGGTTAAGGGGAATTATGAATGGGGCTTACTCCTAAGGGGGATGTCTAGGTTAAGGGAATTTTGAACTTTGGGATTACTCCTAAAGAGGATACCCAAAAATTAAGGGAATTTGAAGACTGAGGCTTACTCCTGAAAAGGAGGCCCAAGTTAGGGGACTTGGAGCTTACTCCTAAGGAGGATGCCCAGGTTAAGAGAACTTGGACTGGGGCTTACTCCTGAAAAGGAGGCCCAGGTTAAGGGGAATTATGACTGGGGATTACTCCTAAGGAGGATGCCCAGGTTAAGGGAATTTGGAACTTGGGGATTACTACTAAAGAGGATGCCAAAAAATTGATAGAATTTGAAGACTGGGGCTTACTCCTGAAAAGGAGTCCCAGGTTAGGGGACTTGGGGCTTACTCCTAAGGAGGATTCCTAGGTTAAAGATCATCTCATCTTAAAGGATGAGGTTGAATGAATGAAATCTCTAACCTTAGTGACATAAAGATTTGTAAATCACTAGGTTTTAAGATAGGTTCTACAAAATTCCTTTCAGATAAGGAAGCCAACAAAGGAACCATGCCAAAAAATGGATTTGAAGAGGGTTTTGAAGGCTAAGTCTTGAAGAGGAGAGGTGGATTTGAAGAAAAGAGCTGAATAAGCAGGAGGGGCACCCAAAAAGAGGTATGCGCGCAGTTCCTGTTGGGGTGCACAGTTACTGGTCGCCCGGGTATACCTGCGCGACACATGTGTACCCACGGGATGGTTAACCCATATGGTAATACTTGGGCGAGACTTGGCTCAAGCCCTTAGTATTATCCCTAGAGGCTTCCAAAAGAGTGGCACACAGGTTCTGTTGAAGGGATAAGGCGATGCACAATTGTTTTCATTTCCCGTAAGGGTTAGACACTTAGGCACGTAGGTGTTGATGAATTTCAACATTTGGGCCTTGTTTTCCCTGTTTAGATCTTCTATTCTATGTAAGAAATTACCTTAGAAGTGTTCGGAAGACTTCCAGAAGAGACTAGGGCGCCGAGAGCTTAAATCTGACTTTTGTAATTTTTCGTCCTCCAAATGGGGGGCCCACAAGGGGTATTTATAGGCTGCTGAAGACCTTGGGAGAAAATCATATAGGGTGCGCAGGTCACCTGTGCACCCAATATGTGGCGCGCAGGTACCCTGCACGACCATTTTGGAACTTGCGTGACCCATGCTGAAGTAAGTCTTTGTTCATGCCTTTGTCAATTTTTGATGTTTTTTCAATGGATGAATCACTTTGTATTAAGGTATTTCCCTTTTCATTCATTAGACTCTGTGATGGAAAGGAGCATCAATAGATTTAAATATATAAATAATATTTTTTTGGTGATGGTAGGTTTATATTGACATTTAACTCATTAATTAAGAAAACACCTTTCGTTCGTTAAGAATCACCAAAATATAATCATCATCGATTCCATATTCACGGTCATGAAAAAAGTTCCATGAAATGAAATTATATATTTTTAAACTAACTTGGAAAAACTATTATAATACCTTAAATGATATAATAGTTATGTAATTTTAAAAAAATAATAGATACCAACATAACTTTTATGAAATTTGTTCCAAGCAATAAAAGATTACTTACACCCAGTGTTGAAAATAGGTATAATATATCTAATATATCTATATAGTATGATTATAAATGAGGATAATAAATGGCTATAGTTATGAATATGGTTTTTGGGTATGTGTTTAATGAAATTAATTTAATTATTCAGTATTTTTTTGTGAAAGTGCAAAATGGATCAGGAAAAGGTAAGGGTTTTTATCTCAAATTCTTCTCTTTGAGACATGTTTGGTATTATGCACATAATTTCATTTATATGGTGTATGTAATATCTATTTGAGATATCATATCATGAATTATATTTTAATAATGGAATTTTAAGTTCAATTATAATACCTCTCTTTAAAGAGGTTTTGATTTGAAATTTTCTAAAGTCGTAAGTATTTTATTGGTCTCAATTTTGATTCTTTGAGACATAATACATTTTGTGCACCATGTTTTCTTTGTATGAAATATTCACCACACATGGATATATTTTATCACACTCTTTTTATTTCATAATATTTACTATCCAAATCATTTTACCTTATTCAATTGTCTATTGATTCATTTGTTTCCCCAAAAGTAAGGATTTTTGGTCACTCAAATTTCATTCATTGGGTTATGATCCTTCTCTTGAAATTATTTTATATAAGTTGAGTAAATTATTCCATTTTATTTTATTATGTTTTATTCTTTCATTTTTTAAATTTTTACCACATAAAACAATTTTCAAATGATTCATTCTTCATGGATTATGTTTCCCATTAGAGATATTGATAACTCTAATCTCTTTTCTTTGAGTTATAATGTTTCATCTTGAATTTTGATTTTACATTCTTGGATTATCCCACTATAATATTTTAATATATGGTATTTTATACTCCAATTTTTTGAAAATGAAGTTTTAATACAAATGAACGTTTTTTTACTCTTCTAACTATGTGAGTTATGGACAAAGGTATTTTGAAAATAATAAAAAGGGTATTTCCTTTCACTTTCATATGTTTTATCTTCCTCTATAAATTTATCTAAGATAAAACTTTTTTTATTTTAAAGGACCTATTATTAGATATTTTTTTAAAAAAAATTAATGGGTTTAAAAGAGTTTTCACTTCACCTTTTGAAAAATACTTTTGGAAGTGATCTGTAACATCATCTTTTACACCAATATTAAAAATGTTTTCTAAAATATCTTTTAAGTTTTCACTCCCATTTCCCTTTTAATTTTCAAAATTTTTACCCTAATTGATTTTATGTTTCAATATTTATACTCTAATACATATTTATATTTTGGGGTAATGAACTCATGACACCAAACAATCCAATTCATGATCACTTATTGGGTCGCATCGTTCAAGCATTCTTTTGAAAGAATGTTTTTTATCTATGTCAACATCCTTCTATAATTCCCTTGTTACCCTGGATTTATGTTCCATTGAAACCTTCCATATTATTTCTACAGATTATTTATAATTATTTTATCCCTTTTATTTACATGGGGAAAAGTATTGGTATACTATATATTGTTATTCCAATAAAGATGATTATTGGAAATTTGACTATGTATTGTTTGACCATACAACTTCATTATTAGGATGGGTTATGATTATTCTTTCCATTTTATTGACATGGGGAAAATTATTAAAATTATTGATGATTATTGATTAGTAAAATAGGCTGACCATGTATTTATATTTTTTATTCTTCATTATATGAATACCATATTTTTATTCATCCATAAATTCCTTAGGGAATGATATGAAAGGTCTTGTTGAATCATATGATGAATGTAATGGAATTAATCAGGTGATGGGTGGGTCCCAGAATTATAGAGCTCCTCGATGTATCGATGGGCCTCATGAGAGAAAATAATCTTAGTTTTGGTGCATTCCTCTGCCCATAACAGGTTAATGTCTTGAAACATTACCTTAAAAATAGGATTTTGATGTTCGATATTATGAATTCCACTAGCATGAGACCACTATTATTAATATCCATGTTTTAATTTATTATCATGGATATATCGTGCTACTAGATTCAATTTTATTATGGTTTTATGTTGTTTATCTATTATTTCTATAATATTTATGCCATGTTTATTCCATGATTGCTTCAATTATATTTTTCCCTTACCGAGTGTTTGAGATCACCTATTTATTATATTTCCATTCCCTAGGTTATGAAGAAAAATAGTAAACATGGAATGTTTATAAGGATAACATGTGTGAAAGAATTTATTGGATATGTTTAAGACTTATCATGAATTAAGTGGTTTTATTATATATAATGAATTAAAAAAATATCCATTAGTTGGGAAATACATGGGCCTTATTAGTTTATGATGTATACTAATCCTCAAAATCTATAAACCTAAAAATATCCTCTGGATATAAGAGAATAAATAATATTTATTGATTTTTTAATTAAGAATAGTTATATCCAAGATTTTATAGCTGGTATCAAAGAAATTATGTAAAGATTGTGTCTATGAGCACCAGATATGGAAGTGAGAGTTCATGGCATCATAGTTAGTATTAAAGTAAATTTTTAGATAACTTTATAGATTATGATGTTTTTTGAGGATAATTTATGGTTTGATAAGTTAATATTTATTATAATATATAACCCTTTTGAATAATATATGATTTAATTATAAGGAAATAATGTACATTTTATTTTGGGATCAGGATGAGAAAACTTTAGTGAAAATCCTTGGAATAAGTCTAAGTTTAAAAAGAAATCATAAAATTTTGGTAATGTATTGAGTATGTGTTTTTCCTATAAATTTCATCCCTATAGATATAATATAAGTGGATGCAGGCTTTGAAACAAATGTACCTAGGGGTAAAAACCCCAAAAGTGTGGATTAAGTATTAACTCAATCATCACTCGGTGCATGAAAAATAGGCCTAACAACACACCTGGTTTTACACTCCTAGGGGACATGCTATGGTTAATCACATTATCTTTATAAACCATGACAAAGGATTTAATAATGACGTTAAATAATTTGGTTTGAGAACCAAATAGAAAAATAACCATGGATAACCAAGGATTGAACAAAGTGATTCATAGGTTGATCTGGAAGCGTCATATGTTAAAAATACAAGTGTCATAAAGGAAGAAATATTCAGATTGATGTTTTTGTATTAATATTTTGGATATTTTCATAACTATTTTTTGTGTTAATACTTGGTTGAAATAGGATCATAAAGATGAAGCTTATAAAGGTATGTATCTAGAAAATACATGTCTTATAACTGAATAAGGGTGCATATGTAAATGGTTAATAATTTTAGTATATGCCTATTATGATAATTTTTTTTATTTTTATAGTCTTACCTAAGGTAATGTGGTTGATATCATAATAGGAATTAATTCATGATAATATTATCTATTTTCATTAGAGATTTATATTTATCAATGAAATTCCAGTATTTTCTAAAAGTTATGAGGATTATGTGAAACATATAAGAATTTATCTTCTATAATATTATTTTAAAGGTATGAGAACATATATTAAATAGAATTAATAACCTTGAAAAGTGATTTTATTACAATGTTATATTTTTTGGATAACTACCAAAGAACACATGATTGAGTTATTGATAACTCTTAGGATTAATATACACTTGAAGTTGAGATAATAAAGGGTGGTTTGATTTTTAAGAAGTAAGATAGTATTATTTACCTTAATATTTATAATTGATTCATTATACTGTTGGAGAATTTCATCACATTTTTTATATTATGATATAAATTGACTAGTGCATGAACTTATGAACTAGTGGTTAATACCATTTGAGGGTTAAAGATAGAGTTAATTTTTTGATGAATCTATAACTTCATTGTGGTTTATTTACTTATAGATTCAAATGGTTTTGGGAATGTTATGTTATATATAATATATGATTTTGGTATATACACACTTGGGTATATGATTGTATGTATGGATAATGTTGTTTGGAGAAAGATAAGTAACTTGCTATAGCCTAAGAGAGTATGGTATATGTCATATTAAAGGTTATAACCTGAATGATGAATATGTTAATAATACACTCACCTACTTTTTTCAATGATTAATAATTAAAATTTCAAGTATGTAATTTATTTAGGAGGGGGGAGAATGTAACACCCTAAGGTATTAATACATGATTACCTTTAAATAATTCAATGTCTTCGATAGATTCCTCTACATGAAATAAAGAACTAAAATGAAACTAAAATATGTTTACACTTTAAAAACTAGACATTGAATTAATGAAAATTAATAGGATTAACTTTTCTATGAAATATTTATAGAAAGACAATAAATTCTACATTTAATATAAATGAAATTCAATTACTACAGCTAAAATAACTAATAAAACCATTTAATGCTTAAAAATATAATTTTATAAAATTGAAGTTTTATTTCAAGAAAATAATTATATTATAGTTAGATAATAATAAAATATATTAATAATATTTATAATATATTATCAATAAATTTATTAACAATTTATAAGAAATAAGAATAAGGAATATATAACATTTTTAAAAGCAATTCTCCAACCACTATGTTTTGGGATTTTATTAAAATATTGAATTATAAAATTTTATAAATTTATTTTAAAAAATTGAAAATGGTTTCTCTATTAATAAATAAAATAAAATATTAATATGAATTTATGGAATTTTTTCTAAAAAAATTGATTTTTCAATAAATAGTGAAAATAATGTTTTTACAAATAATATGAATTTTATGACATTATTCGTATATAAATATAAATTGGAAATTTATGAAACATTTTTATAAGATAAAATTTGTATTTTATATTTGAATTAATAATTTTAAAAATGTTTATTTTAATTTAAAAATACATATTTTATATTTTAAAATATAAGAAATATTTTTTTAATTTTTTAATACATTATAAATTATTTACTTTAAAATTAATTTTTTTCACTTTTATAAATTGAATCAAATTAAATGGTTTTAAAATTTTAAATAACTCGGTCAAAATTATCTAATAAGGACCACATTACTTTTAGGAAAAAAGATTAATTTACCTTAGGTAAAAACTAGTTACCGTAGTAAAAGAAAAAAGGGTAAGATCAATAATTCAAGAGGTATAGGGCTTAAAACATGATAAAAACATGTGTATAATTGTTTTTATGAGGTGTGTATCGATTTTATCTATTCAAAAATCAATTATTTCTCATTTCTGATCCACTTTACATGCTTAACACATGATCCCTTTATATTAAGTTGAAATATTTATAAAAATGTCATTCTCACTAGTTATAAAAGGGGCCTCTCACCAATAATTCAAGGAACTAAAAAAAATTAGGTTTACTCTTGAAACACTACCATTTTTATTTAATATCGGACACTCTTTCACCCTCTTAATCTTCTGGTCACAATATATTACCACATTCTATCCATTTCTAAGGGATCTTCTAAGGAAATCTCAAAGTACTCAACGTGAGTAGTTATTTTTACTTAACTTATTCCATTTATATTTCTATTTTAAAATTATAATTTTCAAATACCTATGTAATAAAATAATTATTGGTTATATATTTAATTTTATTATGTTATGTAAATAATCATTCATCACCTTTTCCCTTTTATATTAAGAAAAATGAAACCGTAATCCGTGTGTTGTGTGGACTGCCAACTCCATGATGTAACATGTTTAGATTTAATTAAACACCTTAAAAGGATGATATAAAAGTGTAATTTCATAAATAATTATGATATTTACATAATTTTTATTATTTTTAATCATTAAACCATATTACTCCTTTATCCCGTTCTATGGAAAATGAAATCATCAACCATGCATATGTGTGGACTACCGCCTCCATGGAACAATTGATTTTCATTTTTCTTTTCAACAATGACTTACAAGGATGGTAATGAGGATGATATTAAAGGATAAATATGATATTTATGATATAATTAAGGTTATTATATTATAAATTGTATAACCTATTAATGATATGATCAACAAATGATTATCATTAATTCAATCGTTTAAAATGAGCAAACTAAGTGGAAAATGATCTATTGTTTCTAAGTAATGACTTTATATAAATTATCTTGTCTTAATTATTTAATATAATTATAATATATCACACTAATTAGAACCAAATAGGATCCTTATTCTTCTATCATTATTATATTATGACCAAACCACCTCATAATCATCAATTAATCATGGTAGGTTTATGTTTGGGTTGGTTTAACCACCTACTTGAACAATACCATGCATTTATATCATGCATGACTATGAGAACCTATTTACTGGTATAATATGATATAAATAGGTAATTTTTTTTGTTATTTTAAGGTTATATCAATATTTAACTCATTAATTAAGAAAACACCTTTCGTTTGTTAAGAACCACCCAAATATGACCATTGCCGATTTTATCTTCATGTTTCATGACCAAAAGTAAAATGAAATGAAATTATATATTTATAAACTATCCTATAATATATATTAAATTACCTTATATGATATAATAGTTATTTAATTTGGAAAAATAATATAAACCAACATGACTTTTATGAAAGTAGTTCAGAGCAATAAAATTTACTTACACCCAATGTTGAAAATAGGTAAAAAATGGATAATATATATATAGGATGATTATAAATGAGGAGTATAAATGGTTATAGTTACGAATAAGGTTCTTGGGTATTTATTTAATGAAATTAATTTAATTATTCATGATGTTTGGTGCATGTGTATAATAGATTAGTTCATGGTAAGGGGTTTCCTCTTAAATTCCTCTATTTGAGACATATTTGGTATTATGCACCCAATTTAATTTATGTGGTGTATATAATACCTATTTAAGATATAATTTCCTGAATAATATTTTAATAATGATATTTTAGGTTCAATTATAATACCTCTCTTTCAAGGGGTTTTTACTCAAAAGTTTCTAAAGTTGTAAGGGTTTTCCTGGTCTCAATTCTAGTTCTTTAATACATAATTCATTTTGTGCACCATGTTTTATTTGTATGGTTTATTAAACTATGGATAAATTTTGTCAAAATCTTTTTATTTAATGGTATTTAATAATCAAATCATCTTACCTTATTCAAGTGGGTATTGATTCAGTTATTTTCCTAAAATTAAGGATTATTGGTAACTCAACATTCTTTCATTGAGTTTTAATTATTCTCTTGAACTTATTTCATATAAGTTGGGTAAATTTTTCACTTTGATTGTATTATGTGGTATTATCTCATAATTTAATTTTTTACACATAAAAACTTTTTCAAATGTTTTATTCTTCACAGACTATGTTTCTTGTTGGGTATATTGATAAATCAAATCACCTTATTTGACTTATAATGTTTCATCTTGAACTTTGATTTTATATGCTTGGGTTCTCCCACCCTAATATTTTAACTTATGGTATTTTATAATTATATTTTATAAAATTAATTTTTAATAAAAATGAATATTTTCTTACTCTTCTTACAATGTGAGTTTTGAACGAAGGTATTTTGAAAATAATAAAAAGGGGTTTTTACTTTCATTTTCATATGTTTTATCTTCCTCTCCAAATTTATCCAAGATAAACCTTATTTCTTTTCAAGGACCTATTATTAAAGATTATTTTTTTTAAAAGTAATGGTTTTCAAATATTTTTCACTTAAATTTTTTAAAAATACTTTTATAAGTGGCCAATAACATTGTATTTTAGGTCAATATTAAAAATATTTTATAAAAGATATTTTAGGTTTTCACTTCCATTTAACATTTAATTTTAAAATGGATTTACCCTAAGAAGTTATATGTTTCAATATTTATAATCTAATACATATTTATCATTTGAGGGAATAAACTCAAAGTACCAAAAAATCTAATTCCTAACCTCTTATTGGATGGTATCGTTAAAGTATTATTTTTCATGGATGTTTTTCATCAATGGATACATCCTTCTATGATTCCTTTATTACATTGGGGTAATATTATATTACAACCATACAACTTCTTTCTATAGATGGGTTATAATCATGTTGTTTATTTTATTTACTCGGGGAAAAATATTGACATTCCGTATATTGTTATTCCAATACAGATGATTATTTTTAATTTGATTATGTATTGTTTGTCCATACACCTTATTTCTCGAGATGAGTTATGATTATGTTATCCCTTTTATTGACATGAGGAAAAGTAATAAAATTATTGATGATTATTGACTGTTAACATAGGTTGATCATGTATCAATATTTTTTATTATTCATTATATATATAACCATGTTTTTATTAAGACAAAGATTCCTTAGGTAATGCTATAAAAGGTCATGTTGACTATTATAGTGAATGCACTAGACTTAATCAGGTGACAACTGGGGCCCAAAATTATACAGCCCCTCAATATATTGAAAAGTCTCATGAGACAAAATGTGTTGGGATTTGGTGTATCCCTCTTCCTATAATAGGATAGATTCTTAGAACAAGGCCTTTAAAACAAGTTTTTGATGTCCAACATTATTCATTCCATACATATGAGATCAGTATTAATGATATCCATGTTTTAATTTATTATTATGGATATATAATGATATTAGTTTCAAGTTGATTATGGATTCATGTTTTTTACCTATTCCTACCATAATATTTATTCCATGTTTATTCCATGATTTATTTAGTTATATGTTTCCATTACTAAGCATTTGATCTCACCCATTTCTTATGTATCCATTCCTTAGGTTATGAAGAAAAGTAGTAAATGTGACATGTTTATAAGGATAGAACATTTTTAATATTTTATGGGTGATTTTTAAGACTTATCATGATTCAAGTAGTTTCTTATATATAATTACAAAAAATTTCAATTAGTTGGAAAATATATGATATTTATTAGTTTATAAAATTTTCCAATTCTATAAAGATATAAACCTTAAAAAACAATTTATATGTAAGAGAATATGAAATTTTTATTGATTTTTTAGTCAAGGATATAGTCAGTATCAATGCAAGTATGTAAATTATTAGTCTATGAGCATCTGATCTGGGAGTGTGGGTTTGGGGAGTCGTAATGAATTCCTTAAAGTAATCATGATGTTTGGTACTTTGAAGAATATCAAAATATCACCTGATTTACTTTGTGTTAATATATCTAAATGATGAAAATATGAATATAATTAGAAAAAAATTGGATCCATCCTCTATCCAATCACCTTAGTCCATTAGAATCCATTTGATTACCTCTTTCCATTAGACCCATACTACTCTGTCTGAAATATTCCATACAGAAACCTTATAAATAATTCTCAACACTGTCAAGTGATTTATATAATGAAAAAAATAAAATACATGAAAATAATTATTTATGTTAATATATTAATAAACACCACTTGGTATCAACACATAAAACTTATTTATATAGTGGAGGGGCCCTAAGGTTACAAATGTTATAAAAAATAAATCTATAAAATGAGTAAACCCAAATCTCTATTTTTGTGCCACATGTTTGACCATCATAAAGATCAAACTAAATGTTTCTATAGTTTAATTAAATATCTGTATTTGTTTCCCTTAACTTATTTCCAAATTTCATCCCAATATGAGAATGTATGAAAAGTTATGAGACAAACATTAAAGTGATGTTCGAATTGTTGAATCTAGTCTAGCATTGACTTAAGGGATCATGATTTTCTAGAAAATTGTGATCCAACTTGTGATATTCAAATGAAATATATATCCCAACATATTCAAAATCCTTTAAAAAAATTTCAAATAATAGTTAGAAACTTATAAAATTTTAGGATAAAAATACCAAAGTGTAGTTGGAAGTGAAAAACTGGAATTTCCATGCAATTTATAAATTCATGCTCAAATTAAAAATTCCTATTAAATCATCACTTAAAAAATATGAATTATATATGAATATAAAAAATGAATAAAAAAACTTATAAATGGATTATTATTTCATCTTCACAATTCAATCTAAATTATTTCTTTAATCAAAATTGGTGACAATTTCCCTTTAATTAACATTTTGGTGGGATTTAAAACATTAAAATTCAAAGTAAAATATATGAAAATATTATATTTGTCAGTATTTAAAATATTTTTATCCAAATATAATAACCAATTATGTTTATAAATACTAAAACAAGTAAGGTGAAATTTCTAAGTAACTGAAGGAGGGTGGTTCCTAAGTCAGATAAGAGAAGATCACAACTTCACATTTCCATGTGGATTGATTCTCATAAAACTATTTTTTATATTGAGTGCTATCAAAACATTTATCCTAGTTTATAGTTATAGATACAATGATACATTATTTCATATATGAAACTGATATTGTTATATTATATCATACTTAATTAATATTTTAATAATACTATAATCACATATGTCTAATATTGGAAACTGATGATGATTATGAAATAGAAAACTCAAGTAATAAATAGTTATGGAAAGATAATTCTTGGTGAAGTAAAACTAAATTAAATTTAAAGTATATACCCAAACGATCATTTAGACTCTCAGGAGATAAAACTCTTAGTTATTTTTATGTACTTACTTATTAAGTTTTAAGATAAAGAAACATTTAATAATAGTATAAGATTATAACCTTTTTTAGAGATGTATCAGGCTTGTTTTAAGGTACTATTTTGTCTAGTTTTGAGTAATCTTATTTTTGGTTATACCTTGGGGTGGGTTTATGTGAAAAATTGAGAATTTTGGAAGGAAGAGGGAAAGTTCATGATTGGTGCATGGTTTTCCCAAACCGTGCACCCCAACCCATCAAATCATGTGAACCCAAGATGATTTTTAGAGGCTCCTAGATGATTTACTAGGGCTCCCAACCTCTGTTATAGGAAAATAAAAGGTTGGATTGAAGATCTTCACCTTCTCAGGTATGTGTTTTCTTCTCATTTATATACATATATATATATATACTACTCCTCTTACCAGATAAAAGAGGGATGTTTATCCATCATTGGTTCTATATCTAGATCCTGGTTTGCTATATATTGATTCATTTGATCTTGGATTTAGGATTCAGATCTAAATCCTATTCTTTGTCATGATTGTGGTTGCTCCGCTTCAAATTATGGATTTTCATTGGTGATATTTTCTCAATGAATTAAAGTAGGCGGTCTATAATTCAAATCCCAAAGTCTTGATTTCAATTACATATAAAAAATTATAGAATTTATATTTGATGATTAACAATTAATTTTTCCTAAATTGAATTAATTAATTTAGTTAATTAATTAATTAAGGGATTGTGAAATTGGGGACATTGAGATTGTTGAATTGAAATGATTAATTTTTGAATTAATTATGGGGATATCAGGATTATTGAGTTGGGATGATTAATTATTGAATTAATTATGGGGATATTGGGATTTTGGATTTTGATTAATTAATTTGTGAATTAAGTAATGGGATTTAATTGGATTAATTAATTGTTGAATTAATTAATGGGATTGATGTGATTAGTTAATTTTTGAATTAATGATTAGTTAATTGTTGAATTAATTAATGAGATTGATGTGATAAACTAATTTTTGAATTAGTAATGAAATTTATATGGTTAATTAATTGTTGAATTAATTAATAGAATGATGTAAAAATGCAATTGTTGAATTTGATTAATTAATTAATGAATTAACTAATGTGATATTGTGACATATGTGAATTGAAATGATGAATGGTAATAATGACATTAAAATGTGAATTGAAATAATGAATGGTAATATTGACATTCACATGTGAATTTAAATTATGAATGGTAACAATGAAATTCATATGTGAATTGAAATGATGAATGGTAACAATGGAATTAATATGTGAATTGAAATGATGAATGGTAACAATGGAATTCATATGTGAATTGAAAGGATGAATGGTAATAACGAAATTCATATGTGAATTGAAATTATGAATGGTAACAATTAAATTCATGTGTGAATTGAAATGATGAATGACAACAATATCATTCATGTGTGAATTGAAATGATGAATGTTAATAATGTAATTTATACGTGAATTGAAACAATGATTGGTAACAATGAAATTCATATGTGAATTGAAATAATGAATGGTAATAATGGCATTCATATGTGAATCAAAATGATAAATGGTAATAATTACATTCATATGTGAGTTGAAATGATAAATGGAATAAATGGAATTCATATGTGAATTGATATGATGAATAGTAATAATGGAATTCATATATATGATATCCCTTGGGGATAGTTCAGACTCCGGCATGGGCTGAAGTAGGTATTGAGAGTTTGGGTGTCCTCAGGAACCTGGGGGTTATGTAGTTAAATAAATAGTAATTTAATAAATGTAAACTATTTATTTATTGTTTTTATTTATTCTTTATACAACTGCTTACATTATTTTGACCAGATATTGTATTAGATTCCATTTGTGGTGGTCTACTGAGTTGTACTCACACCCTACTCGGGCTTCCTAATTGGTACCTGAATAAACTTCATGTTTGTAGGACAAGATAAGGGAAAAAGACTTGTATTAAATGGTTTATTTGGAATAGAAAAAGGATGGGCGAACTAGACATGGTTCAGGACCCCCTTGGGAGTGTCTTTAATTTTGAGTTTTCATTTTGACACTTGATACATACTTTAGAAAGGAATATCTACTATTCAAATTTGATATTGTATTTCCATTTTGGTCATCTTGTGGTAATGTTTGTTTTTTATTAGTTATATATTAAGTTATTGCTTATTTGTTTTATACTAGAGGTTTAAAATGATAAAGAGGGTATAGTTTCCCCATGATCAATATTAGAATCTTTCTACTAGTCGAAAACCTCTAACATACAGGGAGACTCACCTGAGGTCATGTGGCCGATTTTCTTAGGGCACAGGTGTGTGACACCTTGGTTGGGACATTACAAAGTGGTACTAGAGGGAAATTTTATTTTATTTTATTTTGTCTTACTATTTGGGAAAGGTTGACAGGAGAATAGGAAGATTTAGGCCTTGGTTATGAGCTCATTCATGGGAGTAGCAAACCCATGTATGGGGGAAACCTAAGTACTGTGGATCGATGATTATTATTGGTATTTGTAGTTACATTTGGATGTTATTTTACCTTGGTTGATGCATTTTTTGTGTGATGTGATTATTGTTTCTGAGATTTTATGAGATTTTACTTATGGCCTAATATAGCATGATAGATGAGTATACATGTATCATTCTAGGTACTTAGAATTATTTTGTGACATACATCATTTTAGTCATGCATGGAAAAGAAAATTGTGGATAGGTTTTTGAACTTGAACTATTTTTCTTTGTTTGTGAAATTGAAATGAAAATGTGTCTAATATGAAATTGAGAATTTTAAAAAGATTCAAGATGATAATAAATGGGTGTCTAATGATAAATTTGAATAATGAGAATGATTTTACCCATTTTTAACCATGAACTAGATATAGGGTGGTTAAGGGTAGTGATAGCTCCTCAGTTTTGATCATGTGATTGGGTTTGGGAGGACAAATTCTTATGACCTTTTGTGAATCCCTCTTGTTAAATGCGTTAATGTTGTGTTATGTGTCGTGAGACGTGTGTTCAGAATTTTATAGCTATGCCTCCACGATGATGCTTCTTGAGAGGAAAATAGGGGGAAATGGATAGATATGCTCCACCAGTAGTGGAACCTAAGGCACTGATAGTGCCAAGTGAGGAAGCAGGAGATCATTTCTAGATGAACTTCACTCGATTCATGCAATACATAGAAAGATATATAGGGCAGGCTGTGAGAAGCATGTATGATATGACGTGGGAGTTTCAGTTGCACCACCCTCTAAATTTTATCGGAGAGGGTGGACCTAAGGAATCCGAGTTAAGGATTGAATCTATCCAGATGATACTTGACTATTTATATAATCCTATTAAGAATAGGTTCAAGTTGGATGCTTATATTCTATGAGGATCAGCGAAGCACTGGTGGGACATTCAGGCTTGGAATGGACAGGCTGATGTTATGTTATGGGAGGACTTCTTAGAGAAGTTCCTAGAGCACTTCTATCTAGATATGATGAGGTAGGAGAGAGAAGTTAAGTTCATGAGACTGAATTAAGTGAGCATGTCTATGATGGACTATGCTTGATGCTTTACAGACTTGTAGTGCTTTGCTCCAGCAATAGAAGGGGATGTGACAAATATGATGAGGAATTTTTAGAATGGACTTAAATGTGAGATTAAGTCATAGGTTAACCTCTTTCGGTTAAAGAAGTTTGATGATGTGGTGGATTAGGCTCTCATAGATGAGGGAAATATGAAAGAGGATTATAGTACAAGAAAAATGGTTTCTAATGGAAAATCAAGAGGTATGTCTTCTGAGACTAGGAATAATTTCTAGGAGAGTGTTATCCAGGGGATAACAAGAAGAGTGGCCAGGGGGAAGGATCAATTACTCATGATATTTCCTACATTATCTATCACCAGTGTGGTAGGTCGGGCCACTAAAATAGGTTTTTTACCCAACCACAAATAGATTTACAATCTTAAGTAAGGATATGACATATACATAAGTTATGTAGGAACCCATGATAGACAAGTAGTTATGGAGGAGCTAGAAAGAACTAGAGTGTGGTAAGAGGATATTCTGCACCATAAAAGTCTGGTAGCTAGAGTTTTACTAGACGTGGTGGTAAAGGTAGTAGACGAGGTACTTCTAGGCAAGAGTAATAATATTAGAATAGCGGTGTAGCTCAGGGATCTCAAAATTCATTATAGGGAATAGTGGCTAGACAGTTACATGCAATTCATCCTACACTGGTGGATAGGGAGGCTAGACCATCAACAACGAGAGATACTATTCTTATAACTTCTACTTTATATAGTTCCTTATTTGATACTGGTTCCTATCATTATTTTATATCTACACAACTTTTGAATGGTTTGAGACTGGTAGTGGAGTTCGTGAGTGGAGTGTTGACAATAGACACACCTTTGGGAATATGGTTGAGATAAATCTATTTGTGAAAGGGGTGTTATCTTGAGGTTGGGGAGTATCGTTTCATTTGGGATATTTACATCCTTGACATGTCATGTTTTGAAAATAAATATGGGTATGAATTGGTTAGTATCATACCAAGACCATATTTATTGTTACCATAGGATAGTGACTTTTACGTCTCCTGAGGGTGAAAAATATATTCACCATGGAGAATGGGATCTCTAGGAAGGTCATGAAGGGATGGTTCATTAGAAACTGGGGGAACCTACCACCCAGGTTTCTAGTCTATTTCTAGATGATGGAGAAGTCAAACATGATGTCTTTCCACCTATAGTGGACCAGTTTCAAGATGTGTTTCTAGAAGACTTATCAGGGATACCACCTGAGTGGGATGTGGAATTTACCATTGATATCATGACAGGGACTGATCCAGTTTCTATTCCACCATAAAAAATGGAACTATAATATCTTCAAGATCTTAAGACTTAATTGGATTAGTTGGAATATAATGGATTTATCCATCCAAGTACATTGACTTGGGGTTCTCCAGCCTTTTTTTTCTAAGAAGGCTAATGGGAATCTACACTTGTGTATTGATTACTAGAAGTTGAACCAGATGAATGTAAAGAAACAATACCCTATTTTGTATATCGATGATCTATTTGACCATTTGATAGGATCTTGTGTCTTCTTAAAGATTTATTTGAGATCAGGGTATCATCAATTGAGAGTTCAAACTTCTGATACACCTCATGCTACTTTCAGAAGAAGGTATGGACTATATAAGTTTGTCATAATGCCATTTGGGTTGACAAAAAAACCTAAAATGTTTATGTCCATGATGAACTGAATCTTCCATCTATACCTAGATTGGTTTTTGGTAGTTATTTTGGATGATATCTTGGTGTACTCCAAGACTCAAGATGATCATTACCAACACCTTGACATCATCCTGAGTACACCGAGATAACATCATATATACACCAAGCTATCTAAGTGTTAGTTTTGGATTGATTTGGAACACTTATTAGGTTACATAATCATAGAGGAAGGCGTGTCAATGGATCCAGGGAAGGTTAAGGTAGTTATTTATTGGGAGAATACCAAGAACTTTTTTGATATCCATATCTTTATAGGATTAGCTGGATATCATCAAAGGTTCATCTAGGAATTTCCCCTCTTGGAAACACCACTTTTGGGATTGATCAAGAAGGGGATAAAGGTTGAATGGTCTAGATCATGTGATAATTATTTCTAGAAGTTTAATAAGTTCTTGAAAATGACACCAATATTGATCCTACCCATGAATGATGAGAATTATATGGTGTTTTATGATGCTTATAGGGTATGGATTAAAGTAGTGTTGATGTAGGGAGACCATGTTGTGGTGTATAGGTCTCAACAATTGATAAATCATGAATGTAATTACCTTAAACATTACCTTGAATTAGCTACAATAATTTTTTCTTTGAATTTTTGGTGGAATTATATGTTAGGTGAGAAGTTTACTGTATATACAAAACATAAAAGCTTGACGTATATATTTTCATAGTGAGAATTGAATCTTTATTAGTGGATATGGTTGGAGTATATGTAGTCATTATATTTTGATATAGAATATATGCCCCCAAAAGGAAATTGTATTACTGATGCTTTGAGTAGGAATATTCAAACTTAGGTGGTTCAAGAGTCTAGTTCTGAGTAGAATATGATGAATCTGTGGGATGAGATGCATTTTGTGGTTTTGAAGAGTCAAGAGAATATGAATCTTATTTTAGTTTCAGTGTAGTTTACCCTCTTGAGGTATATTAGGAATAAGAAATATCAAGATCTGTAATTTTTGACTTTTAGGTAAATCCTTGAAGGTGGGGATTCACCTTCATATTGGATCATAGATTAGGATGAGATCATCTATGTAAAGAACCGGGGTGTTGTGCCTAAAAGTATTCAGGAGGAACTGATGTGATAATTTTATGCCTATAAGTGGGTAGTGAATCTAGGTGTTACCAAAATGTATCATGACCTACATTGATAGTTTTGGTAGACGAGCATGAAAAATGCGATAGAAGGGTTCATGACATCATGCTACACTTGTTAATAGGAAAAGGCTAAGCATCAATGACTTGGAGGTTTATTGCAATCATTTCCCATTCCAAAATAGAAGTGGGATGATGTGAATTTGGAATTTATGGTGGGTATTCCAAGGGTGATTCAAAGGAATGATGTTATATGGGTATTTTGGACCATTTTACAAAGGTATTATATAAGGTTATTGGAACACATGTTTTGTTGAGTACGACATTCCACCCACAGACAAATGGGCAGTCATAATGTACTATACAGGTGCTTGAGGATAGGCTATGAGCATGTGTTCTAGAAATTAGTGGGTCTTGGAAGAATCAACTAGAAATTATGGAGTTCTCCTATAATAACTGTTATCAAGATATGATTCATACGGAACTATACAAGGATTTTTATGGTAGGCCATGCAGATTGCCTCTATGATGGTCATAGGTAGGTGAGTTAGAGCTGTTAGGATCAAGTCTCATGCAGGAGATATCGAACTAGGTACAACTAATTCAAAATCATATATCTATGGATTAGAGTATACAAAATTCATATACTGATAGACATAGAAAACCCATAGAGTTTATATAGGGTGATCGTGTATTCTTTCGGGTGCCACCTAGGTAGGTTCATCATAGGATATGAAGATATAGAAAGTTAACTCCTAGGGTAGTTGGACCATTTGAGCTTGTGGGGAGAATCAGGCTGATGGCATCAATTGGCTCTTCCACATAGATACAGTGCTATGCATGATGTTTTTCATATGTCACAACTTTAGAAGTATCACCTCAACCCTTCTCATGTGATTTATGTGGATGATGTTGAGCTTGATATGGATGCGTCCTTTGAGGAGAATCTGATACATGTGGTTGATCACAGGGATAAAGTGTTTTTGGGAAATACCATGCCGATAGTTCATGTATTATGGAAACATGGACATGTGTAGGAGGAAACTTGGAAGATATAAACGGATATTTGGGCTCAGTGACCTGATATTTTTTACTCAAAATCTTAGAGATGCTTGGGAGTACAACTCATGGAAGAGTTGTTATAAGGTGGGGATATTTTAAGATCTTGAACTTTTCTAGAGACGAATTAGGATTTTTTTCAAGTAATATTTGTCTAGTTTTGAGTAATCATATTTTGGGCTATACCTTGGGGTGTGTTTGGGTGAAAAATTAAGAATTTTGGAAGGAATATGGAAAGTGCACGGTTGGCACATGGTTTTCCTAAATAGTGAACCTCATCCAAGAAAACCATGAAAATCCAAGAAAATGGTATTCACATGATTGGCGCACAATTTTTCAAACCATACACTCTAATAGGAGAAACTATGCACCCCCTATAAGAGGTGCATGTTTAAGGCACACAGTTTTGAAAACTGTGTGCCCCTACCAAACAAACCATGCAACAATTTTAATTAACCTAAAAATTGGTTTTAAATTTTTATAAACCCCTATATTAACCCTAAATTGAGCCCAAATCATCCACAACCTTTTTCCATTGATTTTAGAGGCTCCCAAATTACTTCCTAGGGCTCTTGACTTTTATTATTGGAGAATCAAAGGGTGAATTGAAGATTTTCACCTCCCTAGGCGTGTGCTTTATTCCTTTTCATATATATATATATATATATATATTTTCTCATTTTCCTATATAAAATAGAGATGTTTATCCTTTTTTGGTTATAGATATAGATATTTGTTTGCTTGATCGTCATTTTTTTGATCTTGGATTTAGGATTCAGATCTAAATCCTGTTCTTTGTCACGATTATGGTTGTCCTGCTTCAAATTAGGAATTTTTTTTGGCAAGCGTTTTCAATGAATTGAGGTAGGTGGTCTATAATTCAAATACCAAAGTCTTGATTTCAATTACATGTATATAATTGTAGAATTTATAGTGGATGATTAGCAATTTATTTTTAATAAATTGAAGTAATTATTTTTTTGAATTAATTAATTAAGGGATTGTGAAATTGGGGATATTGAGATTAATGAATTGAAATAATTAATTATTGAATTAATTATGGGGATATCAAGATCATTGAATTGAAATGATTAATTGTTGAATTAATTATGGGCATATTGGGATTATGGATTTTGATTAATTAATTGGTGAATTAATTATTGGGGTTGAATTGTATTAATTAATTATTGAACTAATTAATGGGATAGAAGTGATTAATTAATCATTGAATTAATTAATGGGATTGATGTGATAAAATAATTGTTGAATTAGTAATGAAATTTATGTGGTTAATTAATTATTGAATTAATTAATGGAATGATGTCAATATAAAATTATCAAATTTGATTAATTCATTAGTGAATTAATTAATGTGATATTATGACATATGTGAATTGAAATGATGAATGGTAACAATGGAATTCATATGTGAATTGAAATGATGAATGGTAAAAATGTAATTCATATGTGAATTGAAATGATTAATGGTAAAAATGTCATTCATGTGTGAATTGAAACGATGAATGGTAACAATGAAATTTAGATGTGAATAGAAATAATGAATGATAACAATTCAATTCATATGTGAATTGAAATTATGAATGGTAACAATGGAATTCATGTGTGAATTGAAATTATGAATGGTAACAATGACATTCATGTGTGAATTGAAATGATGAATGGTAATAATGGAATTCATATGTGAATTGAAATGATGAATGGTAACAATATCATTCATATATGAATTGAAATGATGAATTATAACAATGGAATTCATATGTGAATCGAAATGATAAATGGTAAAAAGTGAATTCATATGTGAATTTAAATGATGAATGGTAGAAATGAAATTTATATGTGAAATTATATGATGAGTGGTAGCAATGGAATTTAGATATATGATATCCCTTGGGGATAGTTCAGACTTCAGCATGGGCCGAATCAGATATTGAGAGCTCAGGTGTCCTTGAAAACCTAGGGGTTATGTGGTTAGATAAAGAGTAATTGAATAAATATAAATTGTTTAATTTATTGATTTTATTTATTATTTATACAACCACATACAATTTTTGACTGGATATTGTATTATATTTCATCGGTGGTGGCCTACTGAGTTGTACTCACACCCTACTCAGGCTGCCTGATTGGTACTTGAATAGACTTTCTGTTTGTAGTATAGAATAATAGAAAATGCCCTGTGTTAGATGGTTTATTTGGGATGAATAATGGATGAGGGAAATAGACGTGGGTTGGTACCTACTTTTGAGTTTTTAGTGTCTTTACTTTTGAGTTTTCATTTTGACACTTGACACATACTTTAGCATGGCATATCCACTATTCAGTTTTGATAGTGTATTTTTGTTTTAGTTATATTGTCACACTATTTTGTTTTTTTGGTTATATATTTGGTTATTTATTATTTATTTTTTATGTTATTTTACTCTGATAAAGAGAGTATAGTCTCCCCAAGATCAATATTAGACCCTCACTGCTAGTCCGTAGCCTCTAGCGTATATGGAGGTGCGCCTAACATCATGTGACCAACTGACTTGAGGCACCGATTTGTGGAACCGAGGTTTGGATGTTAAAAATGGTCATAAAGCCTCAAATATTCTAGAATTAGTTCATAAATATACGTGTGAACTATTATAAGGATAAGATAAAGGTAAATTCATATACTTAGACTCCTTTAATAAATTTTAGGGATGAAAAGTGGAGTGGTGAATACACTTGGTAAAAGATATATGCTCCTCTTAGAAGGTTAGTTGGAGAATATCTTAACCCAACATTGATTTATCATTTAAATATAGAGTGAATAATTTTCACATACTGACATTACCTTACATGCATCAGAGTGATAATTCTATCAAAAGGAGGATTGAAGGCGAATCTTATAATTATTTCAAATATTTCTTAATTTAATTTGATACATGTTTCAAAAATAATGACATTAACACCTAACCATATTATAATTATATTAGTTAATTGATATCATATAAGTTATAATATGAAAGAAATACATTTTATCACATATTTATGTGTTTTGATGAGGATCATTTTCAAAGATAATTTTAGCAACATACTAAAATTAGTCAAACACTAAGTGTATCATAGTTAATTGTCCTAAAGTATACTTGGGATATAATTATCCCTAGGATAAAAAGGTATTAGTCAAGTGATCATATATATTTTTACAAGTGGGAATCACTAAGTTGGATTTCAATGAAGTAAAATATCCAAATTCACATGGATTGTTATAGTTACACTAAACTCTATAAGACTTAGAGGGAGGAGTTGTTCAAGATACACTTACTATGTAGGAATGTTAAAACCAAATAAGTGGTTTTATATTCACCAAGTTAGGTGATATATTATTCAACATGAATAATAAATCCTATAAGGAAGTATAAAATAAAAATAATATAAGATTTTAATGTTCATATGAATTTAGAATTGGATTTCATGTACTAAAATTCAATTTTTAATTTGATTGGTTTCTCAAGTTGACGTAAATCCATCAGTGGGTATTCAAGAATAAATTAGACATGGGTGGTAAAGTTGGTACTAATAACTCATGATTTATTACTAAATGTTTCAATCGATGTGTAGAAATAGTTTATGATGGAAACGTTTCACCATTTATCATTCTAAAATCTATTAGAGTTCTACTTTTCATAGAAACCTTCCATGATCATGAAATTTGGAAATGGGATATTAATACCTCCTTCTTCAATGGAATCCTTATGGAATATTTCTATATGAAAAAACCATAAGGGTTGGTGACACAATTGAATTCCATTAAGGTATGAAAATTACAAAAATATATTTATAGATTATAAAAAGCATCATGATCATGGAATATTATTATACTCTAGCCCCACTTTACACCCCAAGGGAAGGGGGTGAATTTGGGTGATGAAATTTCTTCTTATCTCAATATTGAATTGGATATTGTCTTCTCATTTTCATATACCACTTGAATCTAATTTTTAATCACAACCATATATATATATAAAGATAATGGAAACAGTGATTTTACTTATTTAACCTATAAAAGGTTACTCTAAGGAGTACATATCAATGACGTGTTAATATGGTGATTAATCACTACTTTTCAAGTATGTGATTATAACTTTAAGAAGTGATAATTACTCCATAAAGGTCCAAGACATCTTCCTCTCTTCCACACACCAATTTCAAGAGGAAAGAAGATATAATAAATACATATGTGATGCCATATGGGCCACAGTTATGCTTTAGTTTGGTCTTGGTTTATCCTTTGGGGTGTTCTAGAGGTTTTTGGGGTTTTAGGGTTGAAATTGTTTTTTGGAGAAAATAGTCCAGACATGCTATTTTGGCACACAATTAGTACTAACCATGTGGTCACCCAGTGGTATGGAATTCTGAGGATCTAGTGGTGTTTTGTACAGTTTGATCATAGTTAGACAAATTGTGTGGCTTTCAAAGGAAACCATGCAAGTGTATGGGTGGTCATCTAGAGGTGTCACACAACTTGAGCATTATTTTTCAAACCATGCGACTCATCCCTAGGTAATCATGTGCCTCGTTTTTAAAAGGGAAAAAGTCTAAACATGATTAGAACACAACTTATTAAACAACACAACCTAACTGTGTTCCACAATATGATCCTTTAAAAATTTATAATCTAACTCTTTTACCTTGGTTATTTTTATATATAATAAACCCCTAATCCTCATTATTCTCAAACTAAAATTCCACCAGTGCTCTAGAGGATTCTACTCCCATTTAGTGATTTTATTTCATTATTGATAGATATATTCATGGTATATTCCATTTTGATCTTGTTTTATCTTGTCTTATTAGATACTGACTCAATATCTTCTCCCCTTATCTCGTTATAACTCTATTGGGATGTGGTTACTAGATATAAGGGGTTTTATAGAGGGTTTTTCACAAAATAACCTAGGTAAAACCTGAACTTGTCACCCGATCCGGCCTGTGACAAGTCCTAAGAGGCATTACCAATCCTCTAGAGCGGGCGACAAGTGCCAAGGGTATCAACAAGAACCAATGGGAATGATTTATCCCAGTACAAATAAATAGATAAAACCAAAAGTAAATATTCAAAATAACCAAACAACATCCATAAAAATCAGGGGGTATAACCAAATAGAAAGGGGAAAAAAAGCTATACTAGAAGACCACTAGTTCTCCATGGGACCCTACAGGTCACTCTCCGATCCCAAAACCATCCATCACTCATGATGATCAAAATAAAGCCGAAACTTACACCTGAGACTAAAAATAATAAAGAAATATAGGCATGAGTATTAAAACTTAGTAGGCATGTATAAACAATATATTCCCTCTAAAAAAATAATCATCAATTTCAGGTTTTAAGTACAATATATATATATATATATATAAACATAGGTTTTCACACATTTTCTCTATAAAAAAAATCATGGTCCATTGAACTTTTTATTTAAAACGAGTTTCTTTTTCTAAGAAGAAAGATTTAACATTTTAAATAGAGAGGGATAGAGAATTAGGAATGATGTTTTTGTTTAAAAATAGAAAAGAAATTGTAAAAAAATTTCAAAAACATTTCTAAAAACATTTGAAAACAATTTCATCACCTTTATCAAAGAGATACCCTATACAAGGAAGTATGAGAAATGATCACACAATAAGGGAAATGGAAAATATCACACAAGAGTAACTAACCAAATAAGGTTCTTCAATAATCCACCATAGAAAAATAAGTTCCAAAGAACATGGGAGAACCTAGGAGCTTAGTGGATAATCTAGAACATATTGATACATGACTCATCCCGTAGGCATTCCTCACCTGATGAAATCAATCACCCACACACTCAGTCTTACCCTACATGGGCTAACCAAGGGGAACAGTCCCAAAGCTGATCAAGGTCCATACTAAGGCCCACTAACTAGTGCATAACCTCAACTAGTGCAATAAGCATCCCTGTAAAATCTTCTAGCTATGCTAGGTTCCCATTTAAAGACTAAAGTTAGGGTGATCCAACCAAGGATAAGAAAGAAACCGATCACATATATATACATCACACAAAATAAAAACACACAAGAGTCACTCCTAAATCACTCTAAGGGGTTTCCACCTATTTACTTCAACTATAAACACATGAGGGTGGTCCCATTACAAGGAACTCTCATTCCCATTAACATCCAACAAGGTAATAGGTGCATCCCCAAGGAGAGTTTTCGAATTAAATCATTTTATAAAAGTTCTAAGAAGGCCTCAAGAAACCATTTAACACCAAAAAATTTCCAAAAGGGATTCAACACAACATTTGTAAGTTCAAAACCATTTATAAATACATTTTATCAACCAAAAAACACTTACAAAGACAAATCCATCCTTTAAAAACCACTAATCACTTATAAGAGTTAATCAGGAATTTTGACAAACACTTGGAATGTACATTTAATAAAAAAAATTCACGCAATTCAAATAAAAAGAGGAAACCACTCTATTTCATGTAAAATAATTATTCTAAAAACCATACATCACTATTTATCATTAAATACAAGTGAAGAAGGCAAGAAACAAATGTATTATCAAATTTAAAGGCCAAATGAAAATGGATCATACCTCAAACCATAAGGGCTTTGACAAAGACCACCTACAACAACACCACGAGGGTTACAAGAAGTAAGAACATCCACAAGGAACCTTAAAAACATAAAACCCCCAATTTAAAATCAAAGGAACATGAACCATAGACCCACAAGACCGATGGAGAAGAGGAACTCAAAAGAAAATGATAGGAAAAAGGAAGATAAGGAAGATAAGGTGAGAATACCTTAAATATTTGATCTAAAACATGAAAAAACCCATTGATTTCACCTTTGGAAGAGGAGAGGAGGCTTGTAGGAGAAGGGAGGACCCCCCATACGTGTCACACGAACCAAATGAGGAGAAAGGGAGGCTTTCATAGGTAAAATTTAAAGAGGGTATAAGAGGAATTTCAAAATTTTAAGACACTTGGGAATTGCACACAGTTAGGCCACGTGATTTCCCAAATTTCTTTCAAACTTTGTGCCTCTTACTGAACACGTTAGGAATCTTCACGGCTAGGTCAAACAGTTTGGGAAATCGTGTGCCAACTGTGCAACATGGTTCTATAAAAAATTGTAGAATCATGTGCATGCCTTCTGTATAGTTTGGATAACCATTATTAGGTCATGTTCCCTCAACTAGAGACACCCAAGGACTTACATGAGTTCTCCTTGGAGCTATAAATTTTGGGTCAAACTATACGTAGCCCATGAAAGTCAAACTGTGTGAGTTCAAAATAAACCAGAAAGGAGATTAGCCTCTAGAGGTCGCACAATTACCCCTTAACCATGAACCTAAAGTGTGAAACATAGGAAAAATATCCCTAAAATAAAAATTTAAATTCAGAACACCCAAAAATCAAGAGAGAAACTAAGAAAAAAAATATAAACCAAAATAAAAGAAGAAAATAAAAACTAGGGTGTGTCAATTCTCTCTACCATAACTCTTTATTTCCCCATAAATCCTTAAATATTCCAGCTAATCGAGTTAAATAAAAATACTCTCTCACTTGCATGATCCAATTCCTTAAACTGAAAAGCACCTTAACCATCACCAAAATGAAAATACACACTTCTACCCAAAACAAAAAAACAAACCCAACCCATATCTCAAAAAATGACAAAAAACTCATACCAAAAACCCCACAACCTTTCCACTATCAAAACTATTGGGCATACTCCAAAATCCCAATGTTCACCCAAAAGGAAAAGACTTATAATTAGAAAAATACAAAGGAAACCACCCATTTAAAATCCAAACACAAGATACCAAACCAGATTACCAATATAGGAGGCCAAAATGGACTCCCCACCATTTTAGAGTTCTAACTAGGTTCCCAATCAACATCACCTGCCCAACACTGACTCACTAAAACAGAATGACCACAAAAAAACCCTAGAAAGAACCAAATGAACATGGAACACCATGAGAATCACTTCACTCAAACAAGGAACTTCCACCAGAATAGGGATTTAGAAGATACACACTCATCATGAGAGGACCCGTTTGGAATAAACCTAACACTGAGAGGGGTGGTGAATCCATGTTGAAGACTTTTAATCCAATTTCATCTTTTTTTATCCCCATACCTCTTAGACATATTAGTATATTTATTCTCTTATTCGATTTTATCTGTCACATGAAAGTATATGAAAGAAATAAAGATAGCACACAATATTTTTTTTAAGGTTCACTACTCAAAAAGATAAGCTACATCCTTGGTATGGTTTGAAATAATCCTGACCACACTACCACTAGAAAATAATCCCTTTGTGTGGTTACAATGAGGAGGATATACCCTTACACTTGTGAAACACTTTGAAAACAATCCAATAGTGCATGTTTTACATCTCTTGGATGGATCTTTATAATTCCTCTAAAGAAAATATTCTCCTTGTTGATAAGGGTTTGCAACACCAAGAATGAAATCCACCTATTGATTCTCATCTGATGTCACAGTTCTACTTTTTTCTTCCATAACCTTCTTCTTCACTTTGTTAATTGCACAACAACATACAAAAAACTCTTCTTACTTATTTTTATCATCAAAATTGATAGTTTCACCTTCTTCTACTATCAGTCACAATAATATGAATGTGTCGTGGACTGATGAATATTTAATTCTTTCTAACTAAAATTACAATAAATGGATATAAATTTGGTTAGTAACTTTCTATTACCCATTCGATCTATGAAACACAAAGATATGAAAGGTTTATAGGAGTGTCTTGATCTCTATTTCTTCTTCAGCGAAAAACCATATACACTAAATCAACTTCTTCCAATAGTTATAGAATAAAAAAACTCCTTTTTTATTATTAAAACAATGAATATCAACTCAACACAACATCATCACAATTTATATGGCCTGAATAACTGTATATATATTAGCCACTCTCTTTATTCTTCTTTAAAACATAATAATATAGAATAGTGCAGTAGTTTATTGATCTCCCTTTATTATTCACTTTCTTACCAAGAATCTAGTAAGAAATTCTGGCGTAACTCACAATATGTGTGCCACTTCGTGCTTGTGTTCCACTTAGTACTTGCATGCCACTTCCAGATTGCGTGCAACTCACTATTTTCAAATATCTACTTGAGCACAACTATCTGCTTGCGTGCCACTTATATCTTGCACTGAACTCACTACTTGTTCACCACTCACTATTTTCATGCCAATATCTTCTTGTGAACCTCCCTACTTGCGTGCCTCCATTCTTGCACACCACTCACTACTTGTGCGCCACTCTTGTGTGTAAATCAAAACTTGTGCGCCACTTATGATTGCATGCCACTCCCTACTACTTGTGTGATCCAGAGATAGAGTTTTCTATTAAGTTTTGAGAATTAAAAATGAGGAGGGTAGCCAAATATTTATAGGCATTTCACCCTGCATGAAATTTCCTACTTGCACACAACTTACTACTTGCGTGCCACTTCCTACTTGCATGCCACTACTTGCACGCCAATTCCTACTTGCGTGCCACTACCTTAACTTGCGCACACTTCTTTCATTTTTTATATTTTGACATGATGATCTTGAAATACGACTTTCATGAAACTTTCTAAACCTTCTTAATGCTTGTGCACAACTTCCTTTTCCAAAAAAACTTCTTTCCATTCCCAAATTTTTGGACCAAAAAATTTGGAAAACACTGGAAAATAACACCACCTGAAAATCTGCTTCGACAACACCACTCAAATTGATTTGTGGTCATATAAAAAACCTATATCTTGTGATATTTATCCTTTGATCAATCACCTTTAGAATCATAATATTTTCAAAGGAAATTACTGTAACTTATATATCCTCCAACAATATATTTATTTCCAATAAAATTTGAATATGATTGGAACCACCTGTACTCCCCCATTCATTCATAAGGATTGCATCACAAGTTCTCCAAAAAACTTATGATATTTTTGAAATAAAAATCAGTAAATCATCGCCATATTCACTAGGAAAATTATTCTATAATGACATCAAATATCATCAAATGAATCCGTAACAATTCTCCAGGAATCACCATGAAACTAAAAGTCTTAAAACAAGTTACATTTTTTCTTAGAATATCAAGACTTGAGGACTTCATTAAATATCCATTAAATTTGGAACTACTTAATCATATTGACAGTAATGAGATCTTCATATCTCATTGAACACCTTTGAAAACCAATGACAATCAGTTGACAACAAATACAATCCATACACAAAGTGGGCACAACACATCATCCTCTTTCACCCCAAATGAGAATTGGTTGGAATAAAACACAAAATAGGACACACTTCCACTCAAAATAAAAAAAAAAAAATTTCCAAAAGACATGCTTTTATTGAAATAGAGGTTATCAAGAGATTCACAACACCACTTTTACATTTAAAAAAAATAGAACACCTAAAGACACAACAATTACAATAGAGAAATGATTAAATAAAAAAGGGACTTTAAATCGAGCCCGAATCAGCACCATACTTTTACAAATAGGATGAGGTGTCTTATAAAGGGTTGGATATGGCTCCATGTTTCTTCCTATAAACACCCTGAAAGAACTGTTACAAGTGAACTAGGTTTTCACAAGTACAAATTTTTTTTAGAGAATTTAGAAATGATGACTTCTTATGAACTATCTCACCGCATTGATGACACACTAGAGTCCCATGCCTATAAGAATCTGATGAAAGATCTAAAAGCCACTTAACTATGCCACTAGCACCACTGTATTTAGTCCTATTTCTGATCTCCTTATTTTAATTTCATTAAACACTTCCAGATACTAGAGGAAGTTTGTCTACCACAAGAACTCCTACTAGAATAGCTTAAACCTAAATGGCTTGCCTCACCACATCAACAAAGGAAGTTCGACTAAATTATGAAACCTTTGACTAAAGATTATGATGAATCCCATTCTAAAAATTTCAAGCTTTCGGAGAATCATCTTCATCCCACTCCAAAATATAAGGAACTAAATTCTCAAAATGATGAATGAACATCAACATAGATCCATCAACTTTCTACAAGAAACACATCTCCATCGCCTTCCTCACATTCACAGTCTCCGAGAAGTACTATCAAATGAATGAAGCCTTGAAGAATTGACAAGAATGTTTTTCTAGAGGATTGGTCCAAATGACCGACTTCCACCTATTCTAACTCGAACCTTCAAGCATAAAGGTTTTGAAATTAACCTTTAAAGACTTATAAAACTCAAGGAAACCAAATATCCTTTCAATTTTCAGCATCTAATCTTCTACTTTAAAAGGAATCGATTGACCATAAAAGAGAGGTGGGTTCAACTTTCAAAAATAAAGAATGAAATCATAAGGTTGATCAAAAATAGGGTCTACTAACGGTGAACCACCCAAAGATACACCTCAAATATCCATAAAATATTTGGTGGTGGAACACACTAAATGACAAGAAAACCAAGAACCCAATCAAAACTAATTCACCAAAAAGAACTCAAGATCAAAACACCACTTAAACAACATTACCAAATCACAAGAAAACATGCTAAACAACCACCAGTTATCAAAACATAATAATTTTTCCTCATAAACCACTTTTGAAAAGTAAAATGGTCTTGATAAGTTAGAAATCACTAATGGTATTCCATAGAGCCTCATAAATGTATATTCCCATGCCAATTAGGGAACCCATTCAATAATTCAATCAATCATACTCTTCTTCACACACATCCTTATGTTGGAACCAAGGATATTTGTTGATAATAATGGTGTTTGGTTTGTGTTTGTTGTCAATTTGCACATGGATGACTAGGGAGTATCCAAGAAATGAGGTCATATGATTGAGGCTGAAAGCAGTATTGAAGGTGGCATAGTTTCCAAGTGTTTTACATATTTTTGGGCCTAAAAAATTGAGAGTTTGGAAATGGTACTTGGTAAAGGAACACGATACGCAGTGAAGGCGTGCAGTACACGGTGAAGGCACATGGTACAAAGTGGAGGCATCGGGAATGGTACGTGGAGTGGTGCACGGAATCTAAAACAGTTCACAAAAACAGTATGTAGTGAAGGAATTCGATACGTGAAATGGTGAAGGTTGAAATGAAAAATGGTTCTCAGCGATGGTACGCGGTGAAGGCATGCGGTACACAGAATGATGAAGGTTGGTGGGATTTCTGCAGTTCGTGAAATAGGAGTAGTACGTAGTGGAGGCTAACCATACACAAATAGAGTGAAGATTGTCCCACATTGAAATTTTGGGTAAATTAGTTTAGAAAAATTTTCGGAGTTATGTGCCTATTTAAGGAACAATAATAATCTTTGTTAAGAGATGATATTGGAGATTAAAATTTTTGGGAATAAATCCGGAGAAGTCCAAAGTGGTTTGTGGAGGAGAAGAAAGTACGCAAAGAGACTCATCTGCATAAGGAAAATAGTCCATGAAAGAGTGTGTGGTTCATGTAGAAAGCTCTCATAGTACATGGAGGAGCAAGGAAGTATGCAGAGAAGGAAAATACATAGAGGTGTGGAGAAGTATGCAGAGTATGGTGGAATGTGGAGCAGCGCAGTTCACGGAGGAGTTGGATGGTACATGGAGGAGCTAGACAGTACATGAAAATAGCTGTGGTACGCAGAAACAACAGTAGTATACAAAACACCCAAGGAATCCTAAAATTGGCCAAATTAGTTTTAAAAATTAATCTTCATAACATATCAGTGTACATGAAAATAAATTACATCTGTGCATGATTATGGGACTTTAACAGAGAATCTATTTATAGTTGAGGATGCATGATTGGATGCTAAACCATTGAAGCGACCTTCATGTTGTTAAACCGAGTGAATATTCTTTCAACACAGTGAGGGAGGGGGAGTCAACGGAAGTGATCTGAGGGACGTGGTGTGCTATCCCTAAAACCTTGTAAAGGCAGTGCGCCTGGAACAAAGTGACCGTGCTAAACTCTTGTAACCCAAAAATTGTGAATATTAGTGATTTTTGGTATGATCAAAACACTGTCAGCCTATGATCCTAGGATACAGTCCTTAGTGGTGAACCAAGTAAAATTGTTATGTCCTTTCTTTTCATGTGATTGTTTTTATTCTACACTTTCTCTTCAGTCAGGTTTAACATGTTCCTACCAATGAGGGAACATGATCCATTAGTTTAAAAGAAAAAGTTGACACCCTGATTCACCGCTACCCTCTCAAGGTGATCTGGGGTCCTTCAAGTGGTATCAGAGGTTAAAGGATGATGGTGTTGAATCTGTCTGTCATGTAGAATATATTCAATGTTAGGGGAGTTTCCCTCCTCGATGGAAGTAATTTTAAAATATGGAAAAATATTATGTGATCTCACCTATGATCTCTTGTAATTAAATTCTTATTTTCTACTGCCCAGGGAATACAAGTCACTGATCCTATAGGACTATCGATGAAAAATATAGACAGAAAATTGCTTGATGCTGATGCAAAAGCACAAAATGATCTCACTATAGCTCTTTAGGATTATATTTATCTAAAGGTAATGAGTTGAAAATCTTCCAATTCAATGAGGGATAAACTGGATAATATTTATGAAGGTGATAGAAAAGTGAAGGAGGAAAATCTCTAAGTTCTACACAACAGGTTTGATGATCTGAAGATGCACCCTATTGAAAATGCATATTCTTTCTTCAATCAAATTACTGAAGTTGTAGGAGAAATTCGAGGACTTGGCGAAGAGATCAAATACATTGATATTTTAAAGAAACTTTTTACAATACTTCTTCCTATTTATAATGAAAATGTTTCATCTCTTGAAGAAAGGGATATTTCCAAACTTTCTCTTGATAATCTGCTAAGAATCCTAGTGACATATGAGATGAGAATCAACCTAGAAGATGTAATGAATTTGGTAATCAAGGAAATGGAATTCAAAGCCACAGACAAACTGTAAATTTTAGGATATTGTATTGATGTATATGATGAGGAAAAATCATTTCTTTCTCTCATTTCCAAGAAAATCAAGAAGGGAATAGGGAAATTTTAAGGAAATATATCTTTGGCTTGTTTTTTCTGTAAAAGAGTTGGGAACATTGCCTCTCGTTTCCCAAGAAATTTCAATGATGAAGAAAGAAAAGATGGAGACATTCAAAAGAATCAGAAAAGGTTCATAAAAAATAGTGACTTCAAATCTCGAAAGAAATTTCAACAAAATATTTTTGTTTGTTAATAAGAAGATGATAACAATGAACTCTTTGAGGAAGAGGAAACAAAATTCAAATATGAGAACCATGATTCCATGATGGCTACCATTAAAATGTCAGAACCATTGATAGATAAATCTAAAGATAATTGGTTGACTAATGATGTTGATCTCAAGTTTCAACTTAAGGATTATTTTAGTAAGATTGAGAATAAATTTAAGATATTCAATAAGTGGAATGAAATGGTGCAGGAATCTTCAGAATATATTGATTAGCTAGAAGAAGAAATTGATCCACTGGAAGATCTTGTGAAAGTTATATCATTAATCCTTTAAATCACTGATGATGTTATGGAACTAAAACTTAGAAGTTAATAACAAGAAAATTTCATTAATGACCTTACCTTGAGACTGGAGGAGAAGTCCAAGATTGTTGAGGGACTCTAATAAGAAGTTATTACTCCGAGAAGTAAACTCGAAAGTGAATCAATTTCAAAATAATCAAAGAAGAAAATACAATTTGGAAGGTCCTCAGATGCTGAGCTTCTAAAGAGAGAAAAAAATGGTTCTAATGGAGTTGAAAAGATATCGAGTAATCAAAGACCCACATGCATGGGAAATAGTGGAATTGGTTGTGATGCCAAAACATCAAATGATATAACTAAAGTGATATAGACTAAAGACAAGATTAAAGTTGATCATGTTGAAAAGACACAAGAAGTTTTGAAAATGAAACCATCAAATCAAACTGAAAGGAGAAGTGAAGATTATCCTCGAGTTTCCAGAAATTATTGAGAGTCAAACTATTTTCCTGAGGAAGAAGTCGTGAGGAGAAATAGAAGTGAGAAGACATTTTATTTCATGAAGTGTCAGTTTTTTGGCTATCTGGGCTATACCATGTCGTACTACAAAGAGGCGAGGAGCTATATGAATGGGGAATATTTAGGAGTTAAAAAAAGGAGAACCTATTTATATCGTACTTTTTATAGAAGAAATAATTTCTATGTATATTGTTTTCATTGTTCTAACTTTGTCCATAAAGATGTGTATTGAAGGCATAGGTATGATAGGAGAAATTCTTAAAGTGTTTAGATATGATTCAATACAAGTCAAAAAGACAGTGTTTTTATTTCAAACAGGTTTGATCCTCTAAAATAATAATTTGAATATGAATAACCCATGTAGATAAAAGAGAAAATTGAAAGGCCATCAGTGCCCTACACTCAATACAATATCTCATGGAAAGAAAAGATGAAAATTGAAAATTCCAATTTTGCAGAAGTAGACCTCAAAGCTACAAAGAACAATAACACCTAGATTCTTGATAGCAGATGTTCACCCCACATGACGGGTAATACATACCTATTAATGAATGTCAATAAAAAGGTCGATGGAAAAGTGAGGTTCGGTAACGATGGTGCTTTGAAGATAAAAGGCAGTGGAATTACTAAGCTAGATAATGGAGAGCTAAAGAAAACTGAAGTCCTTTATGTGGATGGTTTGCGTCACAATATTCTTAGTGTGAGTCATCTCCGTGACTCTGGTCTTATTATGACATTCAATCGGAATGGAAGTACTATAAGAGGAAAGTCGAGGAATTCACTCATGAAAGGCTCTAGAATAGATGACAACTTATATCAAGTTGACAACAAAGATAACATTTTATACTTAACATTTGAAGAGGAAAACAACTTATAGCATCAAAGATTGGGGAACATCAATCAGAAAAACATGGAAAATATATCTAAGTTAAATATAGTCATAGACATCCCTAATCTAAAGCGTGAATGAGAAAATACCTATGATGCATGCATGTGAGAGAAACTGGTCTGTAGTTCCTACCGAACAAAGAGGAAAAGAGCATCAAATCTTCTTAACCTCATCTATACATATGTATGTGGCTCGATAAATGTTGCTAAAACACATGGAGAAAGGTAATTTTTTCTTTTCATAGATTATTATAGTATAATGGCATGTGTGATCATTATACACAGGAAGTGACAAGTGATTGATTGTATAAAAATCTATCATCGAATTTCTGAGAATGATACTGGATAGAAGATTAAAGTCCTACGATCTAATAATGGAAGGTAATACACATCCATTGAATTTTAAAATTACCTAGAGAAGCATGGGATGCAACAAGAAGTGGATACTATGAGAACTCCACAAAAAAATGGAGTTTTTGAGTGTAGGAATTGATAGGTAAACAACATGTTCATAACTATACTGATCAAGAGTCGTATTCCTAGACATTACTGGAAATAGGAGGTACAAGAAGCAGTGTATATTCAAAATTGAACATGGATATATATGGGTGAGACAAAGATACCCTATGAATTGTGGCATGGAAGGAATCCCTCTTTGAAATATTTTATTTTTTTGGAAGAAAATGTTTAATCTGAAATAAAGAAGAAAATCAAGGGAAGTATGGAGACAATATAGACAAAAGAATATTTATTTGATACTCAATGAACAGAAAAGCCTACAAATGTTTTAATAATCACTTGGGAATAATTGTGGAAAGTAGTGATGTAAAGATTAGTGAAAAGAAAAACATGAATGCTTCAAGGAATTCTTATACTGATGTGATAGAAGATGAGGAAGGATGTGAACATGGAAAAATGTTAATATAGAGGAAGATGAAGGTGTGAAAAACTCTCAGGAGTCACATCATGATGTTAAACTTGAAGAAGAATCAGATGAGGAAGCCATAGCTGGGGAGAATTTAGTTGAACCACAAAGAAGAAATCAAAAATCTGAGATTGATTAGTCTAACACTATCGGGGATCAGAATGCACCTACACAGACAAGGATAATGAGAAATAATGCACATTATTCATTTCTATTAGTTGTGAGACCATCCTCATTTGAAGAGGTTGAAAAGGATGAGTCATGGGTAAAAGTAATGAATGAAGAATTAGATTAGATTGACAAAAATCAGACTTGGGATCTTGTCAAAATACCTGAATGTCACAATGTGATTGGTACAAAGTGGATTTTCAAGAACAAATTTGATGAGCATGGAAATGTGATTAGAAATAAGACACGCTTGGTCTATAAAGGATATTCACAAATCAAAGGCATTGATGTTGAGGATAAATTTTATCTTGTATCAAGACTGGAGTTAATCAGGCTATTTCTTGCCATGGAAATCCAAAGAGGTTATAAAGTTTATGAAATAGATGTCAAGACAACATTTTTAAATGGAGTATTGGAAGAATAAGTCTACCTTGAACAAACTGTTGGGTTCTTGCTTGGCAATGATGAACAGAAGGTTTTCAAATTAAAGAAATATTTTTATGTCCTGAAACAGGAACCACGGGCATGGTACACTCGATTGGACTCTTATTTGAGAAATCAAGAGTTTAAAAGAGGAGGAGTGGATCACAATATCTATGTGAAGAACTCTCAATAGGATCAGTTCGTGGTATTGGTATATGTGGATGATATTATTTTTGTTAGAAGCAGACATGGATTAGTGAATGAATTTTCCAATCAAATGAAATTAGAATTTGAAATGTCCATGATTGGTGAACTCACATACTTTTTATAGTTGTAGGTACTTCAGAAGAATAATTACACCTTCATTTCTCAAGAAGATTATGCAAGAGAGCTTTTTTAAGAAATTTAATATGCATGATTCAAAACCAATGTTGACTCTGATTTCAGTTGGATCAAAGCTTGGAAATCATGAGGAAGGGAACTCTGTAGATTCCACCATGTATAGAAGAATTATTAGAAGCCTACTATACCTGACAGAGACACATATCGATATTATCTTTGCAACTTTCCTTTCAGACTGCTTTCAGAGTAATTCGAAAGAAGAACATATGGAAACAGTGAAAAGAATCATGAGATGCATTCAAGGTACACATAATTATGGGATATAATTTGCCTCAGAAAGATATAGTGAACTATTAGCATTTTCTGATGCTGAATGGGATGGAGGTGTAGTGTATAGAAAGTCTACCAGTGGTGGATCATTCTATATTGGGAAGAAATGTGTGGGATAGTTAAGAAAGAAACAAGAAAGTACTTCACTTAGTAATGATGAAGATGAATATATATCTGCTACCAAGGCATGCACTCAGTTACTTTGGATGAAGCAAAAACTGAGTGACATAGTTGATGAGGTGAAACAGCCAATGGTGATTTACTGTGATAAAAAGAGCACAATTGATCTTACGAAGAATCCAGATTAATATTCTTCTACAAAAAATATTGAGATCATACATCACTTCATCAAAGAAAAATTTGAACAAGGAATGATCAAAATGGACCATGTGGGAACTGATGAGAAAGTGGCTGACATTATGACCAAGCCAGTGTCAACATATGTGTTTGAGAAATATCGGTTGAACCTTAGTGTTTATCCACATCACATTGAATAAGGAGGTTACAAGATTCTTCTCTCCCTAGTTTTTTAACTGTTCTAATCTATTTGTGGAAGTGTTGTAGGTTTATGGGGGAGATACGATCCAAGGGGAGTATGTTCTGAGCTCTACAATGTTAAAATACCGATCTTTGGGTTTATTTACAATGGGGGAGAATGGATAAATTCAATGGAAGAGTGATATTTTTTTTCTAAATACAAGAAAAAGATAGAACTACAACAATGAAGGTGGAGAAAAGAAAAGAATGAGAACTCAATTCATGTCCTCTATCTTGTTTTCTACACTAAGCATTTCTCATGTAGACTTAGAGTGGTGGATGAGTTGTTTCTTGAAGATTCAGGTTTTGATAATGGTTGGTGCATCAGTGAATTTATCTGGATATTTCCAAGAATTCCAAAGGGGGATATTGTTGGAACCAAGGCTGTTTGTTGATAATAATGGAGTTTGGGTTTTGTTTATTGTCAATATGCACAGGGATGACTAGGGAGTCTGCATGGAATGAGGTCATACGATTGAGTCTGAAATCAGTATTGAAGGTGGTGTAGTTTCCCAGTGTTTTCCATATTTTTGGGCATCAAAAATCAGAAGTTGGGCAACAGTACACAGTAAAGAAACATGGTACGCAGTGAAGGTGCATGGAACGTGGTGAAGGCGCATGGTACATGGTGGAGGAAGTGGGAATGGTACGCAGAGCAGTGTGAAAAACCAAAAATAGTTTGCTGAAATGGCACGCAGTGAAGGAATTCGATAAGTGGAATGCTGAAGGTTGAAATGAAAAATGATTCACAGTGACGGTACGTGGTTAAGGAATACGGTACTCAGAATGATGAAGGTTAGCGAGATTTCTATGGTTCGTGAAACAGGAGCGGTATGCGGTGGAGGATAACCATACAAATATATAGTGAAGATTGTCCCACATTGAAATGTTGGGAAAATCAGTTTAGAAAAATTTATGAAGATACGTGCCTACTTAAGGAACAATAATCCCCTTTGTTAAGATATGATATTAGAGATTAAAATTTTGGGGAGAAATCCATAGATGTAACACCCTGAGATTTTATGAAAAATATTATTTTAATTTCATTGATGTCTTGTGTTGTACGCTAAACCAAAATTAGCTTGCTCTATATGCAACACCGTATTAGCTTATATTATAAGCAAACACTATTCTTGACTTATGTTGCATGCAAGAGAAACATTCCTCAATAGCGTGTGTTGTATGCAATACCGAGTTTCACTAAATAATGATATATTGTTATAATATTATTATGAAATAGCCATTATGAATAGTATTAACTATATTTTGAATTTTATAACATTATTATTCATCTTACAAATTTTCTAGAACATGGTATGAGAACAAAATACAATTTTCAGGTAAAATAAGTACTTTTGAAAAAATGCATTTTTGCCGCCTTTTGATGGCGCACCCACTTTAAATATAGTTTTTACATGTTTATAAGTTCAATTTGAAAAAATAAAATTCTTCTTTGGAATCAGGATATAAAAATTTACTTTGGATAAATTTTTCATATTATTCTGATAACTTTCATATTTTAATGAATAGTAAAAACACGCTATATTTTAATTAAAAACAACTTTTTTCATCGTAATAATTTATATGGTTAAATTATAATATTGAATGGATTTAAAGTATAAATAGAATATATTTTTACCATTTAATATAATGTATGTCATTATCATTGATTTTACATTGAATTCATTGGTAAAATCATTTCAATCTTTTGCAATGTTTTAACTTTTAAAAATCATTTTCTTAACAACGGGATTAATTTTAAATTAATTTCTGCAACTTATGTGATTTGAATTTGGAAAAATGGATTCCATATTTCGAATCAGTAGGTCCAAATTATGTTAATAGGCTAACTTTTATTTTTGGGCACTATAAATAGTAACTTCAGTAAATTTTAATTACCATAGTTAAAGGTAAATTTAGTAATTAAGGGTAAATATAATATTATAAAATTACCATAACACTTGTCTTAATATAATTGGATGATTATATTTAATTATAAGGCATATTTGGGTCGAAATGGAATCCATTGGAACCCACTTGGATGTGATTAAAACCTTTAATTTATTTTATTTTAAGTAAAGTGAAATATGTCTCACTCAAACTTTAATAATTAAAGTATTTTTAATATAAGGTTATACAGAATATAATTTGGATTATAAATACTCATTTAAAAGATAAAATGTTTTTCTTTGTTATGGTAATTTATTTTTAAATTTTAAGTGATATTTAATTACCTTAATATCTTATACATTAATGATGCAAAAATTATCTACTTAGTGAAAAATCAATAGTATCATTTTTATTAAAGTAATAATACCTATCCAAAGGACCAAACACGTGACAAAAACCTATTTTAAGAGTATATATTTACCATAATCATCCAAGGGTAGACTTTGGGTCCATTTGGAGCCGTATAAAAGAGATTATGACATTTATATTATATTATTTTTAATAATGTCAAAGTTGTCACCTTCATAACTTAATAAATATAACAATTTAAATGTTGTGATTTTAAGATGATAAATTCAAGTAAAAGTATTATTATGAAATTTAATAGATTTATATTCATCATAATATTTTATTTTTAATTTTTATGCAACAAATAAGTATATTAAATAATTATAAAAAATGTTATAGTAATTATTTTATTAAGAGGAATATCAAATAAATGGTTTTAAAAATATTAAAATAAATATTATATGAACTATTTAATGTGCTCCAATAATTTTATAGATGAATATGACATGTTAAGAATATATTAAATATTTTGGATCGAATATATATTCTCTTTGAATTTTATTTAAATTCAAATAATTTAATAGTTTCAAAATTGACACTATTGATATTTTATAAAAATAACATATTATTAAATTGTTTAAAAATCACCAAAATATTTAAAAATTACAAATTGAAAATTATATGGTCTAAAATGTAATAATTTATCTACTTATAGAAAATTCACAACACATAAGTAAGTATTTATTACAATTTAAAATTTTGAATTTTATTACCACAAATAAATTTAAATATATTAAATAAGGATAAATCAAATTGATAAGGTTTAAAATAAATTCCAAACATGTATAAAATTTATTGGTTAATGATATTACAACAATATATCATCTAATCTCATAATTTTAGTCATTTTGGATGTTTTTAAGTGGGTTTGGAATTTATTATAAATTAATATTTCTTATGTTTCCAAAGGTGCCCCTCTCCTCCCTTATAAAAGGGAACCTGCTCCCTCTCCTCCTCACACCACATTGAGCTTTAAAAATTTTCCAAACCCTACCAATTTCTCTTATCCACTTCCCTAGTAATATACTAGAGGTCCTGGTCTTCTTTAAAGACTAGATTTAGTGCCTTAAGAGGAGGTTAAGAAGAGGCTCGTCAAAGAAGAGGTAATATCCTTTATCGATCCTTTCCAATTTATTTCTTCTTTAAATTCTTCTTCTTTATTTTTTTCATGATAAATTAATAACATAAGTATCACTCATATAATTATATGTTATTATAAATATGAAACAACCCTCTTTCACCTTCTATCCATTCTACGGAAAATGAAATCACCGCGCGTGCGTACGTTCGGAATACTGTCTCTACGCCGTGGTGTAATTTGTTTTCCACCACCACCTCATTTGGATGGGTATAATAATGAGTATAAATGATATAAATAATAAATATTAAATTATTATGATTCTTTATATATGATATACCATCCAGTTATATACGATTTTAATATCAAAAGAATGATATTGTTGCTTGTGCGTACGTATGGACTACCGTCTCTACGAACGCGATAAGTTTCATTATCCAAGTTAACCATTAAAAAATGATTATAAAATATATATATTTAATAATAATGAAATATATGACATATTAATGATACTTTATTTATGTATATGTTATCTACTTACTTCCATTCAATTTAATAAGGAAATGAAAACAACGTTCATGCGTACGTACGACCTACCGTCTCCATGAACGGTGTATTTCATTCAACTTATCGATCTATTATATATTTATATGATGAATATATATTATATATAAATCATGTTTTACATTTTGGAAATATTTAATCATGATCTAAGTAATAATATGAAGAATTACAAGTCAAAATACGTACGATAAATGAAACAATTTTACCCAAAACGCTGCTTTAACATGGAATTGACAAAAGAACGGGTAATATAAAGTCAAAAGTGAATCATGTATGATATCGTAAATATTGTTATGGTTCTGTTAAAAGTTAATAATATGTTTAAACCCACTATAGAGGAGTCTCAGACACATACAGAAGAAATTGTACCTAAGGTAAGGGATAATTATTCCAATCTCATTCTTATCTGAGATTATTTATTCGTAAGTATTTACTGGGGTTATATTTATCATCCATGTCTGTGTTTTATAAAAATGTTTTCATAAAGTGTTTACTATTCCTACATGTATTATTAAAGTCATTTTTACCCCTTTTTGACTTTTACTATGTAGTATGGAAGGAATCTTTCTTTTGTTTACCATACGAGGTACTTTTGGACTTTTCCGGAAAAAGTACAAGAAGAATGTTTTTTTTAACTTATACGACATGAATGGATTTTTACGGTTTCATAACACCTAATTTTCATGAATCTTACTCTACAATATTTCATGATTATTTTCAAAAAAATCATTTTCTTTTAAAATTTAATGTCATTTTGAAAAAATAAAATGATTTTGAAGAAGAAAGGATATTTTCCTCAAGAATTCATTTCAAGTGTTTTGTCAAAACTATTTTCCATCTAAGATGACATTATTTTGTATGATTATGTTTCAAGTATAATGTCTCTATTATTTACATGGTTTGATTCTTCTTATGAGGAAATGATATCCTTTTGTTTTATATAGATTACGTTATGATGGGATGGTGTTTTTGAAACCCATTTTATTCATTGGGTTATGATGAGTGATTTATGTTTATTTTGTGGCACAAGTAAGAATGATTTTATTATGAGATGTGTGGGACCTATATCTCCCTCCAATTCATTGGGTAAATATTTATATCTCATGAGATAGACATGACTGGAATGACAAGTTAATCCGGTTAAGTGATACAGGATTGGAACGAGGAGTGAACTCGATTCTGTAAGGGACTTTGTCCACTATGATGGTCTTGGAAGCAATGTCTTGGCTACTATGGAAATCATATAATGTGGTTAGTGGTTTCCACAATTACATGTTTTATTCCCATGTTATTTTATCATGATTAATGTTTCTTTATGATCTATGCCTTATGTACTCCAAGATTTATTTCACAACTCAAGATCTTGATGTTTAAACTTTATGTTCATGTTTTTTTATGTTAAAATGTATATGGTTTGTTTTATTTTCTCCATTCTTACCCTTACTGAGAATTTGAGCTCACCCTTTATATGTTTTCTTTTTCCCAGGATATAAAGAAAGATTTTAGGTAAGAAAAAAAAGTTGAAGATCTTTATGGGAGATGTCGAAGATATTTCACCATGTTTAGAAGATTATGTTCCTAGTTTCCAAAGACACTAAACTATTATGGTCCTTGGGTGTAATTTTTTGTTATGTATTAAGTATTCCGCAAAAGTAATGTAATTTCCATGTACGTCAAGCTTGGGTATCTACAGCTGGTATCAGTTGAAAGGTTTAGTAAACCTTTGGAAACTTGGATGCGGAAACTTTAGTAAGATCCCTAGAGATATTTCTAAGGTATGTCTAGGGATGTCCCTAAGGTTAAGTATAAGTATAGGTTATAGTCCTAGAATTATGGTAACGATCTTAGAATTTAACCTAAGATGTTAGATATTGAAAGTACTCCCCCTTGATTTTTATTTTTGCCTCTCACACTATTCTTTTTGGGTTTTAGAAAATGGATGGAAATAGGAAGATTCACTATAATGGAGGATATAATGGACAATGTAATGATATTATTCATGGAAACCAAATGAAATTGGATCTGGAAGTCCACATATCATTATTATTCTTAATCAAAAATATCATAATATGATCAATAATCTCAACTTTGGTAAGTTTCCTGACTCAGCTAATAAGAGAAAGATGGAGTTTCATGATGATCATAGAGGAAAGAAAGTTCAATTTCCCTCATGTAAATCATGTGGTAAGAGGAATCAGGGAGAATGTTTCAAAGGAACTGTAATATGCTTTGGGTGTTGAAAAGAAGGACACAAAGCCAGTAATTGTAAAGGAAAAGGTTCAGTTAACACCATGAACATGGATAATGGTATTTCTAAGACATCAACAACGGTTAAATGGTTTAAATGTGGAACGTACATGCATTATGAAAACCAATTCCCTAAGGGAAAATCTCATGAAGAGAATCAGCATGGTCATATGGGTAGTATTTATGTTGATGATGATAACGAGACTACAAATGGTATATGAGATGAAAGAAGTGTTGATGAACACAATGATGAAACTCGATCAATGGTTTAAGAAGGTAGTGGAATGATTGCATGTTTTTCAAGAGTAATGTTGTATAAGTAATTTCATGGTACTCTAGAATAAAGAAACATCTAAGGATTGTTACACTATTGTTTTTACTTAAGTTTTTTGAAAATATATGTTGAATGGTACTGGTAACCATGAAAGGTTATTCAGATATTTTTGGAAAGTAGATGATATGTTCATAATGAAGGGATAAGGAGATAATGAAATGTTTTATAATATTAAGGAGGTCATGACTGATATAAGGAAAAAGTGATATCATGGTTTGAGTATATAGAAATTCTGGGATCATTCATGTTTTCACAAAGATTATATGGTTATACATGTTTCAAGAGAATATATGATTAAAGTATTCACATGTTTGAAATGTGATCAAGAAGATATATATTATGATATATGGGGGATAAATGATGGTATTCACGTGCTTGTTATGCGACCTTTCAAGTAATCGTTTTATTTATACTATGAGATTGGACAGATATATTTTGGATAAGCCTAAAGATTGGAATGGATTATGTTGGACATCAGATAGTATTATTTAAGGATATAACTTGTTTTTCGATATTATTTCTGGAATGTTATAATAGTATAGTTTTAGAAAAAGAAAAACCCATAGGACGAGCGACAACCCGTCGCGTTGGACAAGCCTGTGGGAATCGAACCCACAACCAAAGTGCGACATGCCTTTATCGCATACCATTGGCCTACAAAAATTCCCTGGTTAGTATAAATTAGTTTTAATTTATTAAGTGGTATTATATATGAAGTATAAGTCCATTTTAGGAACTATATATGATTAATCTCACTATAGATGGACTTAAGTATATATAATAACTTTTGCTAACCTTTTGTTTGAGACAGATGGAATGACCTATCATTCTATCACATGATCTGCTAACACTTCACAAATGAAAAATTCAACTTCATTTCATTAAGAGATGAAGTGTAAATTGTTCAAGGAATGACCAATGGTGATATTGTACCAAAATCAAGAAAGTATTTTTTCTAATTCCAATTTTTTCAACTTTAGGGAAATGATCTTGAAAAACAAAAATGTTGTCCTATTGCCCTCATATCTGATGAATAAGATGGTACCTTAGATCATCACAAATTTAGGGCTTTGTGATTATTGCCTTTTTCATATCCATGTTCTCTACCACTCTCCATCAGAACTTGATGGTTATATTTCTCTTCCATATCCATATTTTCACATATGTTCTCCTATGTGGATACCCAGTGATTAGTTAATTTGGGTAACCGTTACATTTCATAATTTAGTTTTTAAAGTAAAGTTTTGGTATTCCTTTTTATGATGTGGGTTTCTATTAAAGAAACTTTCAAATAGTAAACCATTTATAACCCTGATGAATTTCGAGGGCGAAATTCATTTTAAGGGGGGTAGAATGTAACAACCCGAGATTTTATGAAAAATATTCTTTTAATTTCATTTATGTCTTGTGTTGTATGCTACAAAAAATTAGCTTGTGCTATATGCAACACCGTATTAGATTATATTATACGCAAACACTATTCTTGACTTGTGTTGTATGCAAGAGCAACCTTCCTCAATAGTGTGTGTTGTATGCAATACTGAGTTCCACTAAAAATGATATATTGTTATAATATTATTATGAAATAGCCGTTATGAATAGTATTAACTAAATTTTGAATTTTATAACATTATTATTCATCTTACACATTTTCTAGAATATGGTGTGAGAATAAAATAAAATTTTCAGGTAAAATAAGTATTTTTCAAAAAATACAGTTTTGCCACCTTTTGATGGCTCACCCACTTTAAATATAGTTTTTGAAATGTTTATAAGTTCAATTGGACAAAATAAAATTCTTATTTGGAATCAGGATATAAAAATTTACTTTGGACAAATTTTTCATATTATTCTGATAACTTTCATATTTTAATGAATAGTAAAAACACGCTATATTTTAAATAAAAACAACTTTTTTCATCGTAATAATTTATATGGTAAAATTATAATATTGAATGGTTTTAAATTATAAATAGAATATATTTTTAACATTTAATATAATGTATGTCATTAGCATTGATTTTACATTGAATTCATAGGTAAAATCATTTCAATCTTTTGCAATGTTTTAACTTTTAAAACTCGTTTTCTTAAAAACATGATTAATTTTAAATTAATTTCTGAAACTTATTTGATTTGAATTTGAAAAAATGGATTCCATATTTGGAATTATTAGGTCCAAATTGTGTTAATAGGCAAATTTTTATTTTTGGGCACTATAAATAGCAACTTTAGTAAATTTTATTTACCATAGTTAAAGGTAAATCGGGTAATTAAGGGTAAATATAATATTATAAAATTACCCTAAAACTTTTCTTAATATAATTGGCTGATTATATTTCATTATAAGTAATATTTGGGTAGAAATTAAATCCATTGGAACCCACTTGGATGTGATTAAGACCTTTAATTTATTTTATTTTAAAGAAAGTGAAATATGTCTCACTCAAACTTTAATAATTAAAGTATTTTTAATATAAGGTTATACAGAATATAAATTCGATTATAAATACTCATTTGAAATATAAAATGTTTTCTTTGTTATGGTAATTTATTTTTAATTTTTAAGTGATATTTAATTACCTTAATATCTTATACATTAATGATGCAGAAATTATTTACCTAGTAAAAAATCAATAATATCATTTTTATTAAAGTAATAATACCTATCCAAAAGACCAAAAACGTGACCAAAACCTATTGGTCGAGTATATATATACCATAAGTATATAAGAGTCGACTTTGGGAACATTTGGAGCCGTATATAAGATATTATGACATTTATATTATTTTATTTTTAATAATGTCAAAGTTGTCACCTTCATAACTTAATAAATATAACAATTTAAATTTTGTGATTTTAAGATTATAAATTCAAGTAAAAGTACTATTATGAAAGTTAATAGATTTATATTCATCATATGATTTTATTTTTAAATTTTATGCAACAAATAAGTATATTAAATAATTATAAAAAAATGTTATAGTAATTATTTTATTAAGATAAATATAAAATAAATGGTTTTAAAAATATTAAAATAAGTATTATATGAACTATTTAATGTTCTAAACTAATTTTCTAGATGAATATGACATTTTAGGAATCTATTAAATATTTTTTATTGAATATATCTTCTCTTTGGATTTTATTTAAATTCAAATAATTTAATAGTGTCAAAATTGACACTATTGATATTTTATAAAAATAACATATTATTAAATTGTTTAAAAATCACAAAAATATTTAAAAATTACAAATTGAAAATTATATGGTCTCAAATTTAATAATTTATCTAATTATGGAAAATTCACAACACATAAGTAATTATTTATTACAATTTAAAAATTTGAATTTTATTACCACAAATAAATTTAAATAGATTAAATAAGGATAAATCAAATTGATAAGGTTTAAAATAAATTCCAAACATGTCTAAATTTTATTGGTTGATGATATTAAAACCCTATCTCATATCATATTCTAATTTGGGTCATTTTGAATTTTTTTAAGTGGGCTTGGAATTTATTATAAATTAATATTTCTTATGTTTCCAAAGGTGCCCCTCTCCTCCCTTATAAAAGGGCACCTCCTCCCTCTCCTCCTCACACCACTTTGAACCTTCAAAATCGGCCAAAACCTGACAATTTCTCTTATCCACTTCCCTAGTAACATATTAGAGGTCCTGGTATTCTTCAAAGACCAACTTTAGTGCCCTAAGAGGAGGTTAAGAAGAGGCGTGTCAAAGAAGAGGTAATATCCTTTACCGATCCTTTCCAATTTATTTCTTCTTCTAATTATTATTCTTTATTTGTTTAATCATAAATTAATAACATAAGTATCAATAATATACTGATATGTTATTATAAATACGAAACAACCCTCTTTCACCTTCTATCCATCCTATGGAAAATGAAATCACCGCGCGTGCGTACGTACGGATTACCGTCTCCACGCCGTGGTGTAATCTATTTTCCACCACCACCTCATTTAGATGGGTATAATAATGAGTATAAATGATATAAATAATAAATATTACATTATTATGATTCTGTATATATGATATATCATCCAATTATATACTATTTTAATATCAAAAGAATGATATTGTCGCTCGTGCGTACGTACGAACTACCATCTCCACGAACATGATAAGATTCCTTCTCCAAATTAACCATTCAAGAATGATTATAAAATATATATATTAAATAATAATGAAATATATGACATATTAATGATACTTTATTTATGTATATGTTATTTACTTACTTCCATTCAATTTAATAAGGAAATGAAAACAACGTTCATGCGTACGTACGACCTACTGTCTCCATGAACGGTGTATTTCATTCCATTTATTGATCTATTATATATTTATATGATGAATATATATTATATATAAATAATGTTTTACATTCTTTAAATATTTAATCATGATCTAAGTAATCATATGAAGAATTACAAGTCAAAACATGTACGATAAATGAAACAATTTTACCCAAAACACTGCTTTAACATGAAATTGACAAAAGAATGGGTAATATAAAGTCATAAGTGAATCATGTATGATATCGTAAATATTGTTGTGATTCTATTACAAGTTAATAATATTTTTAAACCCACTATACAGGATTCTCTGACACATATGGAAGAAATTTTACCTAAGGTAAGGGATAATTATTCCAATCTCGTTCTTATCCGAGATTGTTTATTCGTAAGTATTTACTAGGGTTATATTTATCATCCATGTCCATGTTTTATAAAAATGTTTTCATAAAGTGTTTACTATTCCTACAGGTTTTTTTAAAGTCATTTTTACCCATTTTTTACTTTTACTATGTAGTATGGAAGGAATCTTTCTTTTTGTTTACCATACGAGGTACTTTTTGACTTTTCCAGCAAAAGTACAAGAAGAATGTTTTTTTAACTTATACAGCATGAATGGATTTTTATGTTTTTATAATGCCTAATTTTCATGAAGCTTCCTCTACAATATTTCATGATTATTTTCAACAAAATCCTTTTCTTTTAAAATTGAATTTCATTTAAAAAAAATGATTTTGAAGAAGAAATGATATTTTCCTCAAGAATTCATTTCAAGTGTTTTGTCAAAACTATTTTCCATATAAGATGACATTATTTAGTATGATTATGTTTCAAGTATATTGTCTCTATTATTTACATGGTTTGATTATTCTTATGAGGAAATGATATCCATTTGTTTTATATGGATTACGTTATGATGGGATGATGTTTATGAAACCCCTTTTATTCATTGGGTTATGATGAGTTATTTATATTTATTTTGTGGAACAAGTAAGAATTATTTTATTATGAGATGGGTGAGACCTATATCTCCCTCCAATGAATTGGGTAAATATTTATATCTCATGAAATAGACATGGCTGTAATGACAATTTAATCCATTTCAGTGATACAGGACTGGAATGAGGAGTGAACTCGATTCAGTAAGGGACTTTGTCCACTATGATGGTCTTGGAAGCAATGTCTTGGCTACTATGGAAATAATATCATGTGCTTAATGGTTTCAAAAATTACATGTTTTATTCCCATGTTATTTTATCATGATTAATTTTTCTTTATGATCTATTCCTTACGTACTCCAAGATTTATTTCACAACTCAATATCTTGATGTTTAAACTTTATGTTCATGTTTTTTATGTTCAAATGTATATGGTTTGTTTTATTTTCTCCATGCTTACCCTTACTGAGCATTTGAGCTCACCCTTTATAAGTTTTCTTTTCCCCAGGATATAAAGAAAGGTTTTAGGTAAGAAAAAAAAAGTGGAAGATCTTTATGGGAGATGTTGAAGATCTTTCACCATAATTAGAAGATTATGTTCTGAGTTTCCAAAGAAACTAAAATATTACGGTCCTTGGGTGTAATTTTTTGTTATGTATTAAGTATTCCGCAAAAGTAATGTAATGTCCATGCACGTCAAGTGTGGGTATCTACAATAGAAGTATGAAGTGGTTTGCAGAGGAGAAGACGATATGCGGAGAGACTCATCCGCGTAAGGAAAATAGTCTGTAGAAGAGTGTGTGGTTCATGTAGGAAGATCTCGTAGTACGTGGTGGATCAAGGCAGTATGCGAGGTAGGACGGTATGTAGAGGTGTGGAGCAGTATGCGGAGTATGGTGGAACGCAGAGTAGTGCAGTTCGCAGAGGAGTTGGACGGTACATGGAGGAGTTGGACAGTATGTGAAAATAGCTGTGGTATACGGAAACAACAATAGTACACAAAACACACAAGGAAGCCTAAAATTTTCCAAATTAGTTTGCAAAATTAATCTTCATAACATATCAGTGTAAAAAAAATTACATCTGTGCATGATTATGGGACTTCAACAGAGAATCCATTTATAGTTTAGGATGCATGATTTGATGCTAAACCATTGAATCGACTTTAAAGTTGTTAAACTGAGTGAAGATTCTTCCAACTAAGTGAGCAAGGGGGAGTTAGCGGAAGTGATCCAAGGGACGCAGTGTGCTATCCCTAAAACCTTCTAAAGGCAGTTCACCTAGCATAAAGTGACTGTGATAAAATCTTATAACCCACAACTTGTGAAGATTAGTGATTTTTGGTATGATCGACACACTGTCAGCATATGATCCTTGGATGTAGTCCTTAGTGGTGAACCAAGTAAAATTGCTGCTTCCTTTCTTTGTGTGTGATTGTTTTTATTCTGCAATTTCTCTTCAGTTAGGTTTAATAGGTTCCTACCAATTTGGGAACAAGATCCATTAGTTTAAAAGAAAAAGTTGACACCTTGATTCACCCTCCCCTCTCATGGTGCTCTGAGGTCTTTCAAGTGGTATCAGAGGGTAAATGTTGCTGGTGTTGAATCTGTCTGTCATGGAGAATCTAGTCAATGTTAGGGGAGTTTACCTCTTTGATGAAATTAATTTTAAAATATGAAAAAATAGGATGATATATCACCTAATATCTCTTGTAATGTAATTATTATTTGCTACTACATAGGGAATACAAGTCACTGATCCTACAGGACTGTCGATGATAGATACAAATAGGAAATTGATTGATGCTGATGCAAAAGCAAAGAATTATCTCACTACAGCCCTTTATGATTAGATTTATCTAAAGGTAATGAGTTTCACATCTTTCAATTAAATGTGGGATAAACTAGATAATATTTATGAAATTGATAGAAAAGTGAAGGAGGCAAATCTTCAAGTTTTACACAATAGGATTGATGATATAAAGATGCACCCTAATGAAAATATAGATTCTTTCTTCAATAGAATTTCTAAAGTTGTAGGAGTAATTCGAGGACTTGGAGAAGATATCAAAGAAATTGATATTGTAAAGAAAATTTTGAGAATACTTCCATCCATTTATAATTCAAATGTTTCAGCTCTTGAAGAAATGGATCTTTCCAAACTTTCTCTTGATAATCTACCGAGTATCCTGGTGGCATATGAGATGAGACTCAACCCAGAAGATGTGATGACTCGGGTAATCAAGGAAATGGAATTCAAAGCCATAGAAAAATTGGAAATTTTAGGAGATTGTGTTGATGTAAATGATGAGGAAAAATAATTTCTTTCTCTCATTTCCAAGAAACTCAAGAAGGGAACATGGAAATTTTAAGGAAAGCTAGCTCTGGATTTTTTTCATTGTGGAAGAGTTGGAAACATTTCCTCTCATTTCCCAAGAAAGTTCAATGATGAAGAAAGTGAATATAGAGACATTAAAAATACTTATAAATGGTTCATCAAAAAGAGAGAATTAAAATCTTGAAAGAAATTTCAACAAAAGAGTTTTGTTTGTGAATAAGAAGATAATGACAATGAACTCTTTGAGGAAGAGGAAGCATAATTCAAATTTGGGAACCATGCTTCCATGATGGATATCATTGAAAAGTCAGAACCATTGATAGATAAAGCTAGATATAATCAGTTGACTAATGATTCCTATCCCAAGTTGCAACTTAAGAATGATTTTAGTAAGCTTAAGAATAAATATAAGAGATGCAATAAGTGGAAAGAAATAGTGCTAGAATATTTAGAATATATTGATTAGTTGGAAGTGGAAATTGATCAACTAGAAGATCATGTGAAAGTTCTATCGTCAATACTTGAAAGCACTGACGATTTTATGGAAATAAAAATCATAATTGAATAACAATAAAAGGTCATTAATGAACTTACCTTGAGACTGGAGGAGAAGTCCAAGACTATTGATGGAATCGAATAAGATTTTGTTACTCTGAGAAGTAAACTTGAAAGTGAATCAATTTCAAAAGAATAAAATAATAAAATAAAATTTGGAAGGATCTCAGATGCTGAGTTGCTAGAGAGAAAAAAAGAGGGTTTGATGGAGTTGAAAAGATATTGAGTAATCAAATACCCACATGCATGGGAAATAATGGAATTGGTTGTGATTCCAAAACATCAAATGATATAAAGTGATCCAGAATAAAGGCAAGATAAAAGTTGATCATATTGAAAAGCCACCAGAAGTGCTGAAAATGAAACCCTCAAATCAAAATGAAAGGAGAAGTGAATATTATCCTTGATTTTCTAGAAATTATACATAGTCAAACTATTTTCCTGAGGAAGAATACATGAGGAGAAATAGAGGTGAGAAGACATTTTCTTTCATGAAGTGTCATTTTTGTGGCTATTTGGTCCATACCATGTCACACTGTAAAGAGGTGAAAAACTATATGAATGGGGAAGAGTTAGGAGTTCAAAAAAGGAGAAAATATTAATATCCTACTTTTTATAGAAGAAATAATTTATATGGATATTGTTTTCATTGTTATAACTTTGGACATAAAGCTATGTATTATAGGCAGGGGTATGATAAGAGAAATTCTTTCAATGTTTAGAGATGAGTCAATACACATCAAACAAACAATGTTGCTATTTCAAATAGGTTTGATCCTCTGGAAGAAAAATTCGAATATAAATAACCCATGTACACAAAATAGAGAATTGAAAGTACATCAGTGCCCTACACTCAATCTAATACCTCATGAAAATAAAATAGGAAAATCGAAAAGTCCAATTTTGCAGAAGTTGACCTCAAAGCTACAAAGAACAACAGAAATTGGATTCTTGATAGTGGATGTTCATCCCACATGATGGGTAATACATACCTATTAACAAATTTCAAGAAAAATGTCAATGGAACAGTGAGGTTCGGTAACGATGGTGCTTTGAAGATAAAACGTAGTGGAAGTACTGAGCTAGATAATGGAGAGATGAAGAAAACTGAAGTCCTTTATGTGGATGTTCTGCATCACAATCTTCTTAGTGGGAGTCAACTTTGTGACTCATGTCTTATTGTAAAATTCAATAAAAATGGATGTACTATAAGAAGAAAGTTCGAGAATTCACTCATGAAAGGCTGTAGAATAGATGGCAACTTATTTAAAGTTGGCATTAAAGATAACATTTAATACTTAATAGTTGAAGAGGGAAACAACTTATGGAATCGAGTATTGGGGAACATCAATCAAAAATACATGGAAAATATATCTAAGCTAAATATAGTCATGGATATTCCTAATCTAAATAATGAATGAGAAAAGACCTATGATGCGTGTATGTGAGGGAAATTGGTCTGTAGTTTCTACTTTCCAAAGAAAAAAAGAGCATCAAATCTTCTTGATATCATCTATATCGATGTCTGAGGCCTGATAAATATTTCTAGAACACATAGAGAAAGTTACTTTGTTCTTTTCATAGATTATTATAGTATAATGGAATGTGTGATTAGTATACACAGGAAGAAACAAGTGATTGATTGTATAAAAAACTATCATTGAATCACTAAGAATGATACTGAACGAAATATCAAAGTCCCACGGTCTAAAAATGGAGGGGAATACACATCCATTAAATTTGAAAATTACCTATAGAAGCATGGGATACAACATGAGGTGGCTGCTATGAGAACTCCACAATAAAATGGAAAATTTGAGCATAGGAATTAACTATTAAACAACATGTCCAGAACTATGCTGACCAAGAGTTGTATTCCTCAACATTACTGGAAAGAGGAAATACAAGCAACAATGTATATTCAAAATCAGACAGGGCTATATATGTGTGAGATAATGACACCCTATGAATTGTGGCATGGAAGGAATCCCTCTTTGAAATATTTTTGTGTTTTTGGAAGAAAATATTTTATCCGAAACAAATAATAAAATCAAGGGAAGTATGGAGACAATGTAGATAAAGGAATATTTCTTTGATACTCAATGAACAACAAAGCCTACAAATGTTTTAATAAGAACATTGGTAGAATTGTGGAAAGTAGTGATGTAAAGATCATTGAAAATAAAAACATGAATGATTCAAGGAATTATTATGCTGATGTGATAGAAGATGAGGAAGGATGTGAACATGGAACAAATGTTAATACAGATGAAGATGAAGGTGTGAAAAACTCTTAAAAGTCACATCATGATGTTGAATCTAAAGAAGAATAAAAAAAGGAAGCCATAGCTGGAGATAATTCAGTTGAACCGCAAAGACGAAATCAAAGAGCAGAGATTAATCAGTCCAACATTATCGAGGATCAGAATGCACTTACACAGACAAGGAGAATAAGTAATAATGAACATTATGCATTTCTATCAGTTGTGAAACCATCCTCATTTGAAGAGGCTGCAAAGGATGAGTCATGGGTAAAAGCAACAAATAAAGAATTAGATCAGATTAACAAAAACCAGACTTGTGATCTTGTCAAAATACCTGAAGGTCAGAATGTGATTGGTACAAAGTGGATTTTCAAGAAAAAATTTGATGAGCATGGAAATGTGATTAGAAATAAGTCATGCTTGGTCTTTAAAGGATATTCACAAATCGAAGGCATTGATGTTGAGGATACATTTGCTCCTGTAGCGAGACTGGAGTCAATTAGGCTTTTTCTTGCCATGGAAATCCAAAGAGGTTATAAAGTGTATCAAATGGATGTCAAGACAACATTTTTAAATGGAGTATTGGAAGAAGAAGTCTACATTGAACAACCCGTAGTGTCCTTTCTTGGAAATGATGAACTGAAGGTTTGAAAATTAAAGAAAGATCTTTATGTCCTGAAACAGGAACCACAAGCGTGGTACTCTCGATTGGACTCTTATTTGAGAAATCTAGAGTTTTAAAGAGGAGGAGTGGATCACAATCTCTATGGGAAGAACTCTCAACAGGACTAGTTCATGGTATTGGTATATGTGGATGATATTATTTTTGGTGTAAGCAGACATGGATCAGTGGGTGAATTTTCCAATCACATTAAATGATAATTTGAAATTTTCATGATTGGTGAACTCACATACCTTTTAGGGCTGAAGGTACTTCAGAAGAAGGATTACAGTTTCATTTCTCAAGAAAATTATGCAAGAGAGCTACTAAGGAAATTCAATATGCATGATTCCAAACCAATGTTGACTTCGATTTCAGTTGGATCAAAGCTCAGAAAACATGAGGAAGGGACCTCTGTGGATCCCACCATGTAAAAAAGAATTATTGGAAGCCTACTGTACCTAACAGAGACATGACTATATACTGTCTTTGTAACTTGGATTGTGGACCACTTTCAGAGTAATCTGAAGGAAGAACATATGGTGATAGTGAAAAGAATCATGAGATACATTCAAGGTATACATAATTATTGGATATAATTTACTTCGGAAATATATAGTAAAGTATCATAATTTTTTGATGCTGAATGGGTTGGGGATGCAGTGTATAGAAAGTCTACCAGTGGTGGAGAATTCTATATTGAAAAGAAATGTGTGGGATGGTTAAGAAAGAAATATGAAAGTACTTCAATTAGTACTGCTGAATATGAATATATATCTTCTACCAAGGCATGAACTCAGTTACTTTGGATGAAGCAACAACTGAGTGACATAGGTGATGAGGTGAAATAGCCAATGGTGATTTGCTGTGATAAAAAGAGTGAAAGTGATATTATAATGAATCTAGTTCATCATTCTCATACAAAACATATTGAGATCATATATCACTTCAACAAAGAAAAAGTTGAACAAGGCATGATCAAAATGGACCATGTGGGAACTGATGAGCAAGTAGCTGGCAATATGACCAATCCATAGTTAGAGGATGTGTTTGGGAAATATCAGTTGAACGTTAGTGTTTAGCCACCTCCCAATGAATAAGGAGGTTACATGATTCCTCTCTCCCCAGTTATTTTAACTGTGCTAATCTATTTTTGGAAGTGTTTCATGTTTATGGGGGAGATAAAATCCAAGGGGAGTATGTTCTAAGCTCTATAATGTTAAAATAATGGTCTTTGGGTTTATTGACAATGGGGGAGAATGGATAAATTCAATGGAAGAGTGATATATATTTTTTGAATACAATAAAAAGCCAGAACTACAACAATGAAGGTGGTGAAAATAAAATAATGAGAACTCAAATCCTGTCCTATCTCTTGTTTTCTACACTGAGCATTGCTCTTATTGAATTAGAGTGGTGGATGAATTGTTTTTTGAAGATCCAGGTTTTGATCGTGGTTGGCGCATCAGTGAATTTATCTGGATATTTCCAACAAACCCAAAAGGGGAGATTGTTGGAACCAAGGTTGTTTATTGATAATAATGGAGTTTGTTTTGTGTTTGTTGTCAATATGCACATGAATGACTAGGGAGTCTACAAGGAATGAGGTCATATGATTGAGGCTGAAAGTAGTATTTAAGGTGGCACAGTTTCCCAATGCTTTCCATATTTTTGGGTCTCAAAAATAGAGAGTTTAGAAACAGTACGTAGTGAAGGCACACGGTATGCGGTGAAGGCATGTGGTATGCGGTGAAGGAACAAGATGCACGGTGGAGGTAGTGGGAAAGGTACTCAGGGCTATGCATCAAACCTATAACAGTTCACAGCAATGGTACACAGTGAAGGAATTCTATACGCAGAATACTGAAGGTTGAAATGAAAAATGGTTCGTAGTGATGGTATGTGGTGAAGGCATGCATTACACGGAATGATGAAGGTTGGATAGATTTTTGTGGTTCAAGAAACATGAGTGGTACACGGTGGAGGCTAACCGTATGAAGATGGAGTGAAGATTGTCCCACATTGAAATTTTGGGTCAATCGGTTTAGAGTAATTTTCCGAGTTATGTGCCTTTTAAGGAATAGTAATACCCTTTGTTAAGATATAAGATTGGAGATTAAAATTTTAGGAAGAAATATGGATATGTCTAAAGTGGTTCACGGAGGAGAAGATGATACGTGTGTAGAATCATTCAAGTGAGGAAAATAGTCCTTGGAAGAGTGTGTGGTTCATGCAGGAAGCTCTCGTAGTACGCAGTAGAGCAAGGAAATACAGAGAGTAGGACAATACACAGACATGTGGAGAAGTACACAGAGTAGGTCAGAATACAGAGTAGCACAATTTGTGAAGGAGCTGGAAGGTATGCAGAGGAGCTGGACGTTATGTAAAAACATTTGTGGTACATGGAAACAGTAACAGTACACGGAACACCCAAGGAAGCTTAAATTGGACAAATCAGTTTGCGAAATTAATCTTTATAACATATCAACGTACAGGAAAACAAATTACATCTATGCATGATTATGGTACTTCAATAGAGCATCCATTTATAGTTGAGGATGCATGATTTGATGCTAAACTATTGAAGAGACCTTTAGGTCGTTAAACTGAGTGAAGATTCTTCCAAGATAGTGAGCAAGGGGGATTCAAAAAAAGTGATCCTAGGGATGTAGTGTGCTATCCCTAAAACCTTTTAAAGGTAGTGATCATAGCACAAAGTGACTATGCTAAACTCTTGTAACCCACAACTTTTTAAGATTAGTGGTTTTTGGTATGACCAACACACTATCGACGTATGCTCCTTGGAAGTATCCCTTAGTGGTGAACCAAGTAAAATTACTGTTTCCTTTCCTTGTGTGTGATTATTTTTATTCTACAATTTCTCTTCAGATAGGTTTAACAGGTTCCTACCAAAGTGGGAATAAGATCCTTCAGTTTAAAAGAAAATTTTGACACCCTGATTCACCCCTCCCCTCTCATGGTGCTTTGGGTTCCTTCACCTTACATGTGAGCACCCATTAGAATACTAATGGTCAAAACAATACTTTTCCATTTCAAAACAGAATGTTCAACCTGAGTTTTAAATTCTCAATCTACTTCACATTTAAAGTTTCAAAAAACTTCCCAAAAATACCCCAAAATATTTTCCCAAAACCGTTTCATTTCAAAATTAATTTCCATTTCCAAAACAACCAAATTAAACCACATGTTTTGATTATAAAAATCCAATTTCGATCAACCAATTCCCATTTTACCAAAAGTAAAATTATTAAAGATCCATTTTCTAAGGATCTATTTAAAACAAACATGAAAAATCATTTTACATATTCTAGAAACCAAACCACCACCACTTGAAATAATTTTTTCAAAATTTCAAAACAAGGGTTTTCAAAACAAACTTCAAAATTAGGGTGATCCATAATAAACTCACAAGGGGGGAAACTAGTGTTGAGGGGTGACTTTTACATATGGTTGGAGACCATATGAAAATCATTCCATCATCATAGAGAGTCTCTTAAAACACTTTTCCTAGTATCCACATGACTTTCTAGGCCCTTTGAGCTCCCTAAGACTAGTGGAGTAACTCTCAATTTACCTCCCCAAACACCAATCAACCATAAGAACCAAAAAATCCAGAAAAAAACCCAAATTCCCACGGAAAACCAAGGTTATACATATAAAGTGTTGTCTAAACACTTCCTCATAAATACACCCCAAGCTCCAAAAATCCTAATCTTTCTACCTTGAAAACCCAAATAACAATGGGTGGTATGAAATCTAGATCCTCTAAAAAACCTACCTCTAACACAATTTTTTCACAAACCATCTTGGTTTAATCCCAAAACGGTCACCCAATCTAGCCCACAAAAAGTCTTGAGAGGAATTCCTAATCCTCCAGATATGGTGAAGAGTTCCAAGGGAATCAGTGAGAACCAATGGAAATGATTTCACCCAATATGAATAAATAGATAAGTTTAAGTAAACAGAGCAACCCAAAAATAAATAATCAAAATAACTAAAAAAAATCCATATAAACCAGGGGGTATGACTAAATAGAAAGGAAAAAAACAAACCAAAATATATGACCACTAGATCTCCATGTGACCCTACAGGTCACTCTCTGATCCCAAAACCAACCATTGTCCATGGAGATCAAAACCAAGTTGGAACCTACACATGATACTAAAAAAAGAAGGAACTATAGGCACAAGTATTAAAAATCATTAGGTATTACCAAACAATATATTTCCAATGTATTTCCTCTAAATAAATAATCATCAATTTCAGGTTTGAAATAATATATATATATATATATATATATATAAACATAGTCTTTCACACATTTTATCTCTAAAAATATCATATCCCATTTCCCTTTTTATTTAAAAGGAGTTTGTTTTTCCAAGAAAGAATATTTAACATTTTCAAGAGAGAGGGATATATAAGAATAAATGGCATTTTTATTTAAAAAGATAAAATAAGTTGTAAATAATTCTCAAAAAACATTTCCAAAAATATTTAAAAACCAATTTATCACCTTTATAAAAGAGATACCCCATACAAGGAAATAAGATAAATGATCACACAAGGGAAATTGAAAATAGCATACAATATTAACTAACCAAACAAGGTGCCTCAATCATCCACTGTAGGAAACTAAGTGCCTAATAACATGGGAGAACCTAGGATCTTAGTGGATAATCTAGAACACACTAACACCCAACTCATCCCATAGGCATTCCTCACCCAATGAAATCAATCCTCCCACACGCTCGGTCTTACCCTACCTAGCCTAACTGAGGGGTACAATCCTAAAGTAGAGAAAGTTCCACACCAAGGGACACTAGCCAGTGCATAACCTCAACTAGTGCAACAACTATTCATGAAAAATCTAATATCTATGCTTGGTTCTCTTGTCAAGACTAAAGTGGGGGTGAGCCAACCAATACCAAGAAAGAAATTAGTCACATATACATACATCATAAAAAAGAAAAAAACATAAGAGTTACCCTGAATCACTCCAAGGGGGTTTCCCCATATTTCTTTTAACCATCAATACATGAGGGTGGTCCCATTCCAAGGAACTCCCCTTTCCATTAACATCCAACATGGAAAGAGGTGCATCCCTAAGGAGAGTTTTAAAAGCAACTTATTTTATAAAAGTTTCAAGCAGGCCTCAAGCAACCACTGAACAAAAAAAAAATCCCAAAAGGTATCCAACACACCATTTTTAAATCCAAAACCACTTAGAAATTCATTTGAGAAACCAAAACACATTTAAAAATCCAAATACATACTTTAAAAACCACTAATAACTTATAAGGTCCAATCATACATTTTTATAAACACTTGATAAGCAAATTTAATAAAACAAATTCATTCAATTCAAATAAAAAGAGGAAACAACTCTATTTATTTTCAAAAAATTATTATAAAAATAATACATAACTATTTATCATTAAAGAGAGGTTAAAAAGGTAATAAATAAATGTATTCTCAAAGTTAAAGGCCAAATTCAAAGGTATCCTACCTCAAACCACAAGCGCTTAAACAATGACCACCCAAAAAAACACATGAGGGTTCCAAAAAAAAAAATCCACAAGGAATATTAAAAATAAAAAACCCAGAATTTAAATTAAAAGGAACATGAAATCTAGACCCACTAGACCAAGGGATAAGAGGATCTAAAAAGAAAATGAGAGGAAACAGAATAAGAAGAAGAGAGAGGTAGAATACCTTAAAGGTTTGACCCAAAAGATGAAAAACCCCTTTATTTAAACCTTATAAGATTAAATGAGGCTTGGAAGATAACAAAGGAGCCCCCTATGAGTCTCATAAAACAAATGAATATAAAGGGAGGATTTTTTGGGTTAAAATTAAAAGAGGGTAGAATAGTAATTTTATATTTTTAAGAATCCTGGGCATTGAGAACGGTTAGGCTACACAATTTTCCAAACTATACAAAAACTGTGTGCCCCTTACTAGAAACACCAGACACCCACACAGTTTTAATTCATGGTTTGGGAAATGATACACCAACTATGTGATATGGTTCTATCAAAAATTTTAGAACCATGTGCATTCCTTTTGCACAGTTTAGATAACTGTGCTCAGGCTGTGCACCTTCAACCAGAGACACACAAGGAACCACATGGGTTTTCCTTGGAGTTTCATGGTTTGGGTCAAACCATGTTCAACCCATGAAACTCAAACCATGTGAGTTTAAAATGAGCTGGAAAGGAGCTCAGCCTTAAGAGGTCACTTGGTTACCCCTTAACCATGCACCTAAACCATGAAACAATGAAAAAAAGCCTGAAATTAAAAATTTAAATATGAGACACTTGAAAATCGAGATAGAAAACAAGAACAAAAATATAAACCAAAATAAAATAAGAAAATAAAAACTAGGGTGTGAAAAGTTTTTTAATGTTTCTATAGATCTAGGTATGTGAGGACTTTAACTACTCATTTCTAATCTTATTTCTCAAAGGAGACTAGTTTTCCTCTATTTTTTTGGTAGGTGTATCTTTATAAATGCTATAACTCATGAGTCACTTAATGTTATTTTAAATTCATTTAGTTTAATTTACTTTTTTATTTGACATCAAAATGTAATTGTTTCATAAAATTCATATTTTTAAATGGGGGTTTCTTTAAAAATATATTTGTTCACACTATATGTTCGATGAAATGCTTCAATGGTGATTTTGAATCTAAAATGGATTTTCAAGGGTGGGAGTGGTGATGATTCACTGTAAAAATATTTTATAAATTATGAGAATGGTTTTCAAATGGGGTTTTCAAAACTTATCACATTGGGAACCTTAGTTTCATTAATAAATGGACACATGAGACTTTATTGTGTGACACAAATACAAGTTATTTTATTGATATAAAAAAACCGTGGAATGACTTAATATTGATAAGATTCAAATTATGCTTGGTTTAGTGATTAGTATTCCTTCATGTATCCAAGTACATATTTTCATAGGCTAGAACCCATTTGTGATTTGTTTTATACAATATAGAATATTCCATGTTGGGGTTCTCACTTGTTTATCTTATGGTGTATCCATGGATGGTTTTTCTTATTCCTTCAAGATATCTTACATGTATTTGTCATATTATTGGTTTATATTAATATGATTTTTTATGAAAACCAGAGGATGCTTTAAAAAATTATTTCTATTTTTCAATGGATTTATAAATTAATTTTGTTTTAAAGCTAGAAATAATGGTTTCATGGTATTATAATTTGTATATATTCTTTGGTGAAATCCTATTGGGCTTTGTGATCACAACCTAATTTTTCCTTTGAGCATTTGTTGATGTGGTTTTGTAGTACTCAGGTAAAGGGAAGGGTGTCATATATTTTTATGTATTCTCTTAGTTTTTATCTCCTTCTTAGTGTGATATATTGGTGGTGAAAGATGATCACATGGAGACTTAGATTTATGTTATCATGTTTTACTTTTAATTTTATCCTTTGGTCTTATCATTTTATGTCTCATGGATATACATGATTCTTCCACATTGTACTCTATTGGTTTATTCCCTTTTCATTATTCATGAGGTTTGTTTGGTTGTTTTGTTGATCTCCCTTGTGGTGGGACTCCTTGGGTGACATGTCATGTTGAACTGGGTTGGTTCATTACAATATGATATGAGAGCTATTACCCAATTGTAAGTGTTTTGAAACTGATTGGGTTTAGTTTGGGGTTTATGTTAGATATGGGTTAGTGTTGGAGTTGGTGACCTAGAACCAACTTATATGTACTTTATGATAAACTATATTCATATTTTTTAATATTAATAAACTTCTTATCACATCACAATTGTTATTGTGTGTAACATAATATGTGATAATATCTTAAGAGTATCTGTCACACTAAAAGGTCATAACAGTTCACCGCTTTGATGAGAACCCGAAAGTGCTTGAAATTATTCTTAAATATATTTTCTATATCCAAACTATATCATTTGAGGTACAAAAATGATACATTATATCAAGGGTGTATACTCATAGTACTTTTATGAACATCCTCATAATGCACACCCTTGGTAATATCCAGTGTAGGATATTATGAGAACGAGACATGTCAGTAGAGAATCCACATTCATATGTGTCATTAGATTTTTCTATCTGTGGATGTGTGTATTGATCCTTAAAATTAAATATTATTATTAATGAATATTATAAGTCACATACTTTGATATATTAATGAAAACCATGATGACATATGTTCGCGATGGAGTATGATACGTTGGGTACATCACAAGCAATGTTGCATTAATGAATAATGATAGAAAGTATTTTCCCTTATATTATTTAACAAAAGTTGATTGCTTAGGTCCTTTAATGGAAATGATCTATCCTAAATAAATCTATGTACATGGTGTTCTATATGGAAATTTGATTTCTTGAAAGTTAAATAAAGAGACATCAAGCACATAGGTTGATGGCACCAACGCACAACCTGCTTGATTAGAGATATCATGATAAATGGATTATATTACATAATAAGAATCCATATGATGTATTATGTTGTTGTGACATTAAATTATTTCTCTATGGGTGCCTTGGTATGATTCTAGATTCTAAACTTTTAATTTAGAGTGCTTTGACTAATTCCACTGAGAAAGAGGACAAGAGGGTCACACACTAAGTGTATCCAGAATCTTAGTTAAATAATATATATTATTATTTATTATTTAACAAGTTGAATAAATATTATCCCCACATGTGATTTAATAATTATCCATATTTCTTGATCACATGTATCTTTTCACCAGTTATTCATGAGAATATAATGTGAGAAGACTATTTAATAAATATTTATTTTCTATTTAGTGAATATAATATTTATTTATTTATTAGTGAATAATTTAGTGATATTTATTTATTAAATAAATAGTCATTATTAAAGGCCTGATAAATATTGTGGACGAATGCCAGACCACATTTCTAAGACTGATGAGAAATAATATATATTGAATATAATTTAATTAAATAATATTTAATTTAGTTTTCAAGTTAAGCACATTTCAATTAAATAATAACAATATTATTATTTTGGACATGGGGTTCTATAAAGAATTAAATAAATATTAAAGGGGACTTGTGAAAATATTTATTTCTAAACCCTAGCGGTAATTAAACCCAATTATATTATTTTTTTCAAGTAATCCAATTCATTTTGGGTTGTGCACAATGACAGTCGAAGAGAATTTTATCAAGCTATAGAGAGATCCTTCTCCAAAAAATCTCCTCACAACAAAGAGCGATCTTCCTCCACCTCCCACTCATGAGTCTAGAGAGATCAAGGAGAATTATTTGAAAGAAGTTCTTGAGGTGATCAAAGTTGAATGGCGTAAGTGATAGGATTTTCCGTGCTAGTACCTAAAGATTCCTACATCGTTGTTTAGATATCTGTGGAACATATGTGGATTACTGTTGGAGGTAATGTGATTTTGATTCCTACAATGAAATGACCATAAAATGTATATCTATTTTCAGATCCATCCATGAAGAAATAATTCACCCAAGGTAATTATTTAATTGATTAAATTTATTATAAATGATATGCGATGATCTTGTTCTTGGTTCCAACATTCTATCCCTTGTCTATTTTATTTGATTCAATTTCGTTGATCATGAAATTCATCGCCATGTAAATCTCAGATTTATCATCGATCATGCCAAAAATAAAAGTTGGGCACGAACCATCTCACACTTCTGCTATTCCTAAAACCTTCAAGTGGTATCATAATAATAACATAATTATTTATAATCATTTAAAATATTATTGATTGATTTATTCATTTTTCCTTTAGTTTTCAATTTAAGTTTAATAGTTATTTAATCTAAATTGTGAGATGTGATTCTTCCACTTTTTTTTTCTTGTAGATATAATCAAATAAATTAATTTTATGAAAAAAATAGAATAGAATATCTCATCTAGAGGCACCAAGGATTTTGGATAGATAACACAAGACTAAATACCAAATAAATTGAGCTACACACTGTGTACTAGTGTTCAATTCACCAGGAATTAATTCATAATTAATTCAAACCATGTGCATTGAATACATGTGGTGACTTTAATTTCTTACACCACGTGTTGATCAGGACATCTTGGCACACATTCATCTAGATTACACAATATGTATCCCACATACATGGCATGCAGTCCTTTAAGTCACAAACATGCCATGCATTTTCATACCCAACCTACTTGATTGGTGATCGTGTAACTCAAAGACCACACACCATGTAGCCCTTGTACATGGTGTGTACTCCAATTTTTCTAAGTAATGGTTTACATTATGAGTCCCTAGGCATGTTCCTTGGATAAATTATGAGATATGTACATTTTGGGTAGCTCTCTTGTACACGCCTTGTACTTATATCAAACATATGCATAATTAAAGTTAATTTATTATACTTTATAAACCTTATTGATATGTTCTTTCATGTGGTCATTAAGTTGATAATACATTCCATGAGATGGGTTTTAATATATATATATATATAAATTTTTAATTAATTTCTACATAATTTTTAGATATGCATATCATGTATGAGTTATATTACAATTATTACTCTACATGCATTGAAGCATAACATGTTATAGAAAAATCATGTAATTTATGTAATCATTAATTTGATAGCACACGTCATGAAAGTATGTGATAATTCAAATATTCCATATGTCAAAAGAGTAAATAGTATATGAGTATAATTCTTTTTGGGAAGATTCAGATGGGTATTCACCATGTTTACTCTAAGGTACAATTATGTACAAAGTTAGTTTTAAATAAACTTATTTAACCTGTTTAAAATTATGATGGATGAGAATCTCAAGGAAATCTAGGTGATAATTAAGATAAAATAATTGATTAATTAAAGAAGATACTTAATTTATTTGAGCATGATTTATCTTAAATAATAATGATTAATAATTGAATGATTGTTTTATTAAATATGTGATTCGTTTCATGCCTGTGGATGATCATGAGCCTAAAACAGACCTTTGTATGTGATTGGTTTCAATTAATTTATTATTAAATTAAATTGGTGGCTTGTGTGTTATATCTCATCTCATTATGTATGGGCCTATGTGCCTATGGTTTCTTTTATGTAAACCATTTTATCCTCACCTACATGTGAGTAAAAGCATATATAATGGATGGAGCTTCCAATATAGTGGAGGTTGTTTAAGTTTGGAGCCGAGTTGAAACCAATTCAAGAGAGATACATAGGTGGATAGGTGGAAACCTATAACACAAACCTTAATTGGTTCAAAGCATTTTACCCCTAGGTAAACAGTTAGTTTATCAACCACTAAATAAACTAACCATTTGTAAAATATCATGATCATACCACTTTATTATTTTATTTCTATCAAGTTTCATGGTTATTTCATTATGTATTTTTTGTCAAGATCACATGAATTAATGAATTAACAAACACGAAAGATAAAACTAAAATAAATTGGTTTATGTGTAAATATTATCTAAGACATGGTTAATCACTTAAGTAAATCCAATTGATATTAATAATCCTGTGATAAATATAATAATTGAAAATTTATGCATAAAAGATAAAATATCTCAATCAGATATTAAGTCAGTATATCATTCCACCACTTCAGTTAAAATCGAACCATAGTTCAAAGTGTTTGACCAACCGAATTTGGGGTGCTTTCAATTATCATGGAATTCTAACATGAAGTTTTGGGTTGACTTAACGTAGTTCCTATCAAGGGTTGACTTCTAAAGTAGGACTTGGTGTGACTAAAAGGAAAGTGTTGAGGTAGTCCATTTTAAGGATTTTAGGATTGAGGAGCCCACTCAATAGATTGAAGAACTGTGAGTTAGTGAAATTGTAATTTTGAATGACTACCTAAAACCATTCAAGTTACTTGACGAAACAAAGATGGGGTAATGAAAAGGGGAATATGGATCCTTTCCACTATAATGTCCAAGACACATGATATTCTGAAGCCAATGGTGAGGGATATTGAGTTTTGATAAAATAGTGGGAGATTAATAAATATAATATTTATTTATTTTTCTAAATTTTATCAGATAAAGTTTTAAAATTATGCTCATATTATTTGTAGAAAAAACAATAAAATTACTTCAAACATATCATTGTAATCCATACTTGATAAGGAAATCCTTATCACTCGGACAAATTTTCAAGAGTGGAAAAGGTTCTTACGCATTATCCTTCAACATTAAAGGAAATTGTTTGTGATGGAAGAAACAATTCCTAAAGTGCTTAGAAATGATGCTAGTGATAAAGAGTTGTATCTATATGAGAAAAATTTGGATGATGCTACAAATGTTTAGTGTTTCATGCTATCATCCATGGCTAATGAACTTTTGAAGCAACATGAGGACATGGATGCATATAACATTATGTCTCACATTTGGGATCTCTATCAAGAGAAGGTAAGGCAAGAGAGATACAATATCTGCAATGATTTTTTACAACTAAGATTGCAAAGCCTATGACAACTAGGTCTCATATAGTTAATATTATTGGATACATTGAATTATTACACATATTAGGGATTAAATTCTTAGATGAGTTGTGAACATATCTCATACTTTCATCACCACCCAAGAACTTCTCCAGTTTTATTGTAAATTAAAATATGAGAAATAATGAGAAGATTATTTTCAAAAACATTAATTTTATTAACCAAGTGGATAAGGACATGGGGTATGACAAACCTTTGGTCTTTATGGTGAATAATAAAAGGAAGAAAAAGGAAAAGGGGAACAAGAATCAAAACAAGTCTAAAAATCCCAAGCACTATCATTCCAATAAGAGGATGATCTAAAGGAAGGGAAAGTAAAAGGAGGAAATATGTTTTGCATGTGGAAATAAAGGACACTAGAAGAATAACTACACCCAAAAGTGAGGGGAAGCTAAAGGTGTGTTCATTATTGAGTGTAATATTTCAATATCTACACATTGGGTATTGGATATAGCTTGTGGTGATCACATATGTATCCAAATGTAGGAACCAAATAGATTCTAAAAATTACTAGAGGAGAGGTGGACCTGTGAGATACCAATGGTGTGGGGATAACTTCTCTATCTATTGGTGACTACCACCTTTCACTACCAACATGAATGATTTTGGTTTTAAATAATTGTTATTATGTACCAATGGTTACCAAGAACATTATTTATATATCATTCCTAGATACAAATGATTTTATTTTCAATTTTGGAAATAAAAGTTATTTATTATCAGGACTAATCCTAATGGGGACCATGTCGTGACTCCCCAAGCCCACCTCTAATAGGCTAGGGGATGATGACTAGAATTGAGTAGGCATATCAATAACATGGGAGGCATGTCCTATTCACCTACACACACACACACACATCTAGGCCCACAAAATGATGAAATGTAAAAATCACTAAGTAAAAAATACATGCATACCACTATATCCCACAACCATAGTATGAAGAAAAGTAAAGTAAAGTAAATAGGGATAGAATACAAGACCACCAAAAAGAGTCTATAACCAAAATTCCGACATGTAAGAAAAGGGTAATGGGACTATTTTTTATAGCTGTAGGAACACACCTCAGTCTGTCTAGTCTCACAAAGCACTATCTGGTCCTGGTCCACCTAGGAATCTGTCAAAAGGTTGATCATCTACATAAGACATGACATGTGTGGAAAAATCCCATTCAGGGATGAATATAACAATACTTAGTTGGAAACCATGAATCCAAAAATCAATAAATCAAATAAAATATATAGTCAGATCTATACATGTATATGTCTTAAACACATATAACAAGAATATGCAGATATACTCAACAAAGACACATCGTATAGAGGTAAGTCACAACCATTTCATACCAACCCTAAGAATTTAGCTTGAAGATTCCACAAAGCACTCATCTAGGAGAACACAATCCTAAGTCCAATAACACTAATGATGTCTATCTGAGAGTTACTGCTCGTTGGGTATCACCATGATAAATATTCACTAATAGATCTGAAGAGAGATATGATACAATAGATGAGGATTACAGCTAGGGCCATGGGGTGATACTGATAAATCAATATGGATTAACCCACCAAGTAGAGGATCAATGCCCATGTAGTGTTGGTCACATGGGTACCAAGATATCTACCTAGGGAATGAATAATTAATAGAGGATTCTACTCTAGGCCTCTCAGGGGATTCTAACAACTCTACCCAGGAAGTCATGCTGAAGGGATCACTGTCCTTTGAGTAGGAAATGATTTGTAACTACCTTCAGGGAAATGATAAAGGGAATGAACCGTAATGAATCTTGTCCAAGATAAAGAGGACAAGAGAATAGATCCATGTAGAAAAGGGGTACACAACATGTAGTAGGGTCACACACTATGTCCCTTGGCCCTGGTTACTGCCCGTGTACAACGACCCGTGTCATTCCAAACTGTGTTATGTTGAATATGGGTACATGATGCATAGAAGGATTCACACACCATGTTTTTCCATTTGGGGTCTGCCCATGTGCTATGGATATGTGCTAGTACATGGTGTCATCTTGTGTATGCCTTCCCATGTACAAGTACATGTAGTAGTCCGTGTAACCAGTTCCAACCTTGTCATATGGGGTAGTACACACTGTGTAGGAAACCCGTATACTCCACCCCATGTCTATGTACTTACCATATACATGTCAAGTTACCCAAGAGAGGTCACATTCCATGTGACGAGGTCACATGCCTTGTGATCCTTAAATTTCTACCAAAACCCTAGCCGCCATAGTGGGGGGGGGGAGCCTACACTGTGTAATCCCGGATTACATGTCATGTGGTTTGTGATTTCCCAGAATCACTAGAGATTCTATTATGCACCTACTCCACCACCAGACTTAGATCCGTTGATCGATCCACCACAAAACTAGATATCCAAGCTCATCAAGTCATGAAGTCGCCCAAAAAACACATTTCCTCTTATCATCTGGTCAAAAAATGGATTAAAATGGGTCATTCTTCATTCCACTGAAGAACATTGAAGAATAAGGAGATGGGGATCAACCGTCATCTAAATCACTCCATTTATATAATTTCACCTCTGTCATGTTGTGATAATCCCAGATATATGACATCATATTGTTTCACCAATAATCAGGTGTGCAATGATCGATTGATTGGGATGTGTCAAGTCATTGGACATGTGAAGAATTCCTGCAACAAATGATGAATATGAGAGAAAATCATAAGAATAAAAAAGAGGAACGAACCTCAATTGATGTTCATGTCGATCTCAATCCTTCACTATTAGAATGAAAATAAAATAAATAAAATAATCACAAGATCAATCTCCCATCAAATCCCAAAAATAATTATCCCATCCAACAAGTACGATCGATCTGCAGGATAATATATTTGTGGATTAGTTCACGTTCATCATAGGAATCAATAAAGGGAAAAAAGAATCAAAATAACACATCCTACTTGGATTTTGGATTTCTCACTGATGAATATTGGTTGCCACATTATCTCCATTGGTGAGATCTACCAAGAATATCATTTGTCGATCTTTGATCAGAATTTATGTCATTTCCTACTCGGTAGAATTCTCCAGAGGTTACTCCCAGCATATCCAGAGAATTAAAGGGTTATGAGACTAACACTAGATCTCTTCCAGAAGGATTATTTAAATTCAACCATGTTGTTGCGTCGCTACATCAATGAAATAAATTAAAATAATTTTTTAATTTATTTTATTCATTTAAAATTCCCATGACGATTTTACCCAATCGACTTGCACCGACCAATGTTAGGTCGATCCTAGGGTAAAGTTACTATTCTAAACACAAAAATTTCCTCAGATTTTTGATATAGAAACCTGTTTAGAAGTTATACCACTTTTCAAGAGAACTTTTCACACATTCTATTTAATATTTTAATATTTTTCAAACAATTGTTTTGCACACATCGGATCTTGGAATCGCACACTATCTCATTTCCTAGTCTCAAAATAAATCGATATATTATTTAAAAATAATATATAGAAAAATATAGGACATTAAATTCTCCCCACCTTGAGTCTTTACATACCCAAAAATCCAAAAAAAGGCTACTAAAAAAGATGTGGGTACTGAGCACACATCTGAGCCTCCCGCTCCTAAGTTCTCTCCTAGAGATTCCTGTACTGCCATCAGACATGAACTAATGGAATAGATATCCCATGAAGGATCCTCTCTTGATGATCATTGATATCCATTGGGTAATCATTAAAAGTCACTCCATCCTTGATGCCTAGATCACCCCAGTCGATGACGTGCAATGGGTCATGCACGTACCTCCTTAGTTGTGACACGTGGAATACATTGTGCACCTAGTATGACTATGAAGGTAGAGCTAAGTAGTATTCCACCTTACCAACTCTATGCAGTATCTGAAAAGGGATGATAAAACTTGGAGATAACTTTCCACCCCATCCAAATCTCCATAATCCACATCGAGGTGAAACCTAAAGGAACATATGGTCTCCTTTCTCAAAATCTAATGGCCTCAGTCACCTATCAACATAAGACTTATGACAGATCTGTGTAGTCCTCATCCACTCTTTTACGATCTGCACCTTCTCGGTAGTATCTCACACCAACTCTAGGCCCACTAGTGCTGACTCTCATGGGTTAGTGTAGAAAAATGGTGACCTATAGGGTTTCCCATAAAAAGCCTCAAATGGTTCCATACCAATGGTGGAATGGTAGATTTTATTGTACACAAACTCTACCAGTGGTAGGTGATCCTCCCAACTTTGACCAAAGTCTAACACAAATCTCATAGCATTTCCTCTAGAACCTGAATGGTTTTCTTCATCTGGAAATCTGTTTGTGGGTGAAATACTATTCTCAAGGGTAATTGGGCCCCAAACACCTCCTATAATCCCTTCCACAACAGGGGTGTAAAGAGAGAATCACGATCTGAAACAATCATTGATGGAACTCTATGGGGTCAAATTATCTCATGCACATAGAGGTGTCCCGAGATCTCTTCTTAACTCTTCTATCGAATAGCTAGGAAGTGTGATGACTTAGTGACCCAGTAAATGATCACCTAGATGAAATCGTGTCCCCTGGATGTACATGGTAAACCTATCACAAAGTTCATCAATATCCCATCCCACTTCCATTTTGGAACATCAAGGGGTTGAGCTAAATCCATTGGAACCTGGTGCTCAACCTTCAATTTCTGACAAGGAATCAAGAAACAAAATCTACGACTCTTTTCTTCATACTTGGACACCAAAACTGATGTCAAAGGTCCTGGTAAATTTTCCCTACACCTGGATGTAGCAAAAAGGGAATGCATGAAACTCTATCAGAAAATCTTCCCACAACATCATTGGTACTACTGTACGTTATCTGAAAAGAATGATGTGCTCCCCACCTTTTGAATATCCATCAGGAGCATGCCCTATGGATATCTGAGCATGTAGGGTCTCACAGTTGGTATCCCCAAGCTATGCCTCCCTAAATTTATATAAGAGTAGAGGGGTAACAACCATCGAATGGAGGTAAGCTACTCCATCTCCATCCAAAAAGGATAACTACAATGAGGACAACTACTCTGAAACCTCATTCAACCACTGTGAACTAGATATCCTATTGAGATAATCTACCACCATGTTTCTATTCCAAGGAGTATAGAAAATCTAAAAGTCATAATCCTAGAGGAATTCTAGCCATCACCTCTGTCACAAGTTCAGATCCTTCTGAGATAAGATATACTCAAGAATCTTGTGATCGGAGTAGATGATAAACCAATCGCCCATCAGGTAGTGTTTCCACATATTAAACATGAAGACTACCACTACTAACTAAATATCATGGGTCACATAGTTCTTCTCATGTAGTCTCAATTGGAACAAACCATAGGCAATTACCACTTGACTATGCATTAGGACACATCCAATCCCAGTTCATGATGCATCGTAGAACACTACATACTCAACACCCTCCTCTAGAAATATCAAGATCATAGTACTCTCTAAACTCTGCCTCATCTACTAAAAATACTACTGGAACTTCTCTATCCACACAATAGGATTACCCTTTTGAGTCAAAGATATCATAGGTTCTGATATCCTAGAGAAAATAGGTATTAATCTTTGATAATAGCCTATTAGCCTAAGTAATATCTACACCTCTATCACATTATTAGGTGTCTCCTATGCTAACACATCCTTAAACTTGACCAGGGATACTTCCAATTCATCCGTTGAGATAACATGTCCCAGAAAGTGGAATCCTTGAATCTAAAACCAGAACTTTAGAGTCTCCCATAAATCTGGTGCTCTTGGAGTACGTCGAGAACTATCCTTAAGTGTCTCATGTGATCCTCCTTATATTTTGAGTACAGAAGGATATAATCTATGAAGACTACAACAAACCGGTCTAAGTAAGGATTAAAGATACAGTTCATGAGTCCCATGAAAACTGCTGGGGTATTCTTCACACCAAAGGGAATCATCAAGTACTCATAATGATTGTAACGACATATGAAGACCTTCTTTAGTATATCCTCATCCCTTACTCATAGCTGGTGATAACCTGATTTGAGGTCAACCTTTGAGAACCATCATGACCCTTTCAACTGATTAAAGAGGTAATCAATTCTCATTAGTGGATACTTGTTCTTCACAATTATCTGGTTCAAGTGCTAGTAGTCCACACACAACCTCAAGATCTGGTCTACCTTTTTGAAAAAAACTGGGGCTGCCTAGGGTGAAACACCAGTTCTTATGAATCCCTTCCTCTGTAAGTGCTTCAACTACACCATCATATTGTCAAGCTCTATGGGAGACATACGATATACTGGTGTAGATATCGGTGCCATCCTAGGCTGTAAATCAATAAATAAGTCTATCTCCTGGAAGGGAGGTAATCCTGAAAAAATATTTAGGAAATACATCCTCATACTCAACCACCACTACTGGAAACTAGAAGCTCATAAAATCCACTACACCAAGGTTCAGGCTAACCAAACGATGAGTAATTGGATTCACCATCCTATGAATGAGTCCATCATGTGATACCTGGGTTTCCTTTTCACGAAAAAAGCTAAACCTCATTCCATCACTGTAGACACACTGCACCCTTATCAAAAAATAGTCAATCTAGGCATGGAATGTAGATAACCAATCTATACCAAGAATGACGTCTTAAGGACTCAATGCTACCACCAAGAGGTTCCAACCAAAACTCTCACCTCCAAGGGTTAGACCACACTATCGGCATAAGTGCGTGATCACAAAGTCTTCACCAGTAGGTGTATCTCAGTGTAAGGTTCGAGTCAATGGTTCAACCGTAATCTCTAGGTCTTGAACAAGATATGTGATGATAAAGGAATGACTAGAACCTATGTCTATCAGTATTAAAACTAAAGTAGAAAAGATATAGATCATACCTTGAATCATTCTTGGATCCCATAGGTTATATGCCTCAACCGCATACAACTATCCCCTCCCTTATCCTCCAGCTCTCTAAGCCTAGCATGGACCACCTGGGGATGGTGGTGGTAGTAAGTTGAAACGTCGACCACCTCCTACTTCTCTCCCATCTCTTCTTAGACGTCCACTACTGTGAGTATATTTCTAATCCTATTATTGTATCTACCTAGGTGGTCCATCCATAGTCTCCCTATTAGCAGTTCGGTGGTTTGGACAATATCAAGTGAGATGTACCCTACCATCACATGAATAGAATCACCTCTATCTAGGCTAACTGAACCCACCTTGTGAGCCCTGAACTAGAGATCCTCTATCCTGGGGCCTCATCTTGAAACATCTCCCACATCTAGGTCCCTGGGACTGACATTGGATCCCTACTTCCAAGGTCTCTACTCCTTATCATCCATTGATGAATATCATAGACTGTATTTACTCAACCAAGAAGATTTCAACCACCAAATCCCACTCAAGAACCCTAGCATATGTTAGAATTCTCAGAGGGATAACGCTAGCTCAAATGTCTCTATAAGACCTTGCTGGAAGGTCTGATCCCTGGACTAATGATCTCTAACAATATCCATCTATTTGAGAAGTAGGTTATCAGAGTCCTGGTGTATGGATATGTTGGCTGCCACACAAACACTAGAGTACCTTGAATAAAATCTGAACTCAAAGCACTTAACACTATCGCCCCAAACCAATATCACAGACTCTCGATCCTAAAGTAGAACCATCCACCTATGATACCACTCTGTCATGATCCATTCCAATGGGGCCCATTCCATGAATCCCCAAGCCCCCCCTCCAATAGTCTAGGGGCTGGTGACTAGCACCGAGTAGAAATATCACTAACTTGGTAGGAATTGACTATATACTTGTATGCACACACACATATCTAGGCCCAAAAAAATATGAAACGTAAAAACCACTAAGTAAAAAATGAATGCATACCACTATATCCCACAACCAAAGTGCGACAGAAAGTAAAGTAAAGTAAATAAGGATAGAATACAATCCCACCAAAAATATTCTGCAACCAAAAGTCCAACCTGTAAGAAAACAGTACTGGGACTGCTGTCAGTAGCTGTAGGAACACACCTCATTCTATCTGGTCTAAAAAAGCACTATCTATTCCTAGTCCTCCATGGAATCCATCAAAATGTTGATCTTCTGCATAAGACATGACACGTATAGGAAAATACCATGTAGGGGTGAGTTTAACAATACTCAGTAGGACACCCCAAAACCACAAATAAATAAAACAAAGGAAAATAAAGTCATATCTATATAGGTATATGTTTATAGCACATATAATAAGAATATATAGATATATTCAACCAAGACACACAATATAGAGGTAAGTCAAAACCACTGTATACTAACCCTAGGAATTTAGCTCGAATATTCCACAAAGTACTCATCCAAGAGAACAAAATCCTGAGTCTGATAACACTGATGAAGTCTGTTCGAGAGGTATTGCTCATCGGGTCTCACCATGATAAAGATACAACGATATATCTAAATAGAGATACAATACAATAGATGAGGACCATAGCTTGGTCCATGGGGTGATACCAACAACTCAATCTGGATTAACCCACCAAGTAGAGGATCAATGCCCACGTAGTGTTGGTCATATTGATACTGAGAACTCCACCTAGGCATGAAGAATGAATAGAGAATCATACTTTAGGCCTCTTTGGGGATTCCAAAAACTCTATCTAGGAAGTCCTGTTGAAGGGTTCACAATAATATGTGTAGGAAATGATCCACACCTACCTTCAGGAAAAAAATAAAGGGAATTAACCCTAATGAAACTTTTCCAAGATATTGAGGACAAGAGAATCAAGTCATGTAGAAAAGGGGTACACGACATATAGTAGGGTCACAAACCATGTCCCTTGACCCCAGGTACTACCTGTGTACAATGACCGATGTCATTCCAAACTGTGTTGTGTAGAAGATGGGTATACGATGTATAGATGGATTCACATGCCATGTTTATCCATCCGGGGTCCACCCGTGTGCTCTGGCCATGTTCTAGTACATGGTTTCATCCTTTGTATGCCTTCCCATGTACAAATATATTGAGTAGTCCATGAAACCGGCTCAGGACATGCCGTGTGGGGTAGTACATGCCATGTAGGCAACCAGTGTAATTCACCCCTTGTCTGTGTACTTCCCATGTACATTTTGAGTTACTAGGAGAGGTCACATATCATGTGATGGGGTCACATTTTGGGTAAATGGGTCACATTATTTTTGATCCTTAGCTTTCTTATGAAACCCTAGCCACTGCAGGGGGGGCACACAACGTGTGGTTCATGATTTTTCAGAATTCCTAGAGATTCTCCTGCATGCCTCTTACGCTGATGGACTTCGATCGATTGATCGATCTGCCAAAAAATTTGATATCCAATATCATTGAGTCATGCCATCTCTCAAAAAATGTGTTTCATCTTCCAATGCGGTCAAAAAATGGATTAAAAAGGGTCGTTCTTTATTTCACCAAAGAACATCAAAGAATGCAGATTTGGGGATCCAATGTCATCCAAATCGCTCCATGTATGTCATCACACCTCCATCATTCTATTAGAATCCCATATATGTTATATCAATCATTGCATGAAGAATCGGGTGTGCAAAGATTGATTGATCGGGATGTGTAGAATCACAGGCCAAACAGATAATTCCCACGATGAATAATGAATGGGGGAGAAAAGAATAAGAATCAAAAAGAGGAATGAAACTCAATCAATGTTCTTGTCGATATCAATACATCGTCGTTTGAATTACAATCTAATAAATAAAATAATCACAAGATCAATCTCTCATAAAAACCTTTAAATAATTATCCCATCCCTTAAGTTCAAGTGATCCGTGATCTAATATGTTTGTGGATTAGTATTCATTATTCATAGGAATCAAGAATGGGAAAGAAGAATAAAAATAACACATCCTACCTGGATTTTGGAATGCTCACTGACAAAGATCGGTCACCGCATTGTCACTGTTGGTGAGATATACTAAGAACGGCATTCATCAATCTTTGATCTGAATTTCAGTTATCATTTTCTCAATAGGATTCTCTAGAGTTTCCTCCCAGTGTCTTTAGAGAATTCCAAGGTTATGAGACTAACCCTAGATCTCTTCCAGAGGGATTATTTAAAATCAACCCTATAGCTGCATCACTGCATTGATGAAATAAATTAAATTAAAATTTTCTAATTTATTTTATTTATTTAAAATGCCTGCGATGAATTTCCATAATCAAACTATGAAGACCAATGTTAGGTTGTGTCTAGGGTAAAGCCACTATTATAAACATAACAATATCAGAAGATTTCTAATTCTGGAACCCATTTAGAATTTATACCATTTTTTTAGGAAAATTGTGTGTGCATGCTATTTAATATTTTAATATTTTTTAAACAATTATTCCGAGCACACCGGGTCTCAGAATCGCACACCACCTCCATGCCTGGTATCAAAATTAGTTAATATAATATTTAAAAATAATACACATAAAAATCTAGAACATTACATTTATTTTATAAAGACAATATATGTTATGGTATGACACATTTAAATAATGATCTTTAGGCATTAAATTATGAAAAACAAGTATTAGAAATTGATAATGAATCATGATCACAAGACTCATATAATACCCAACTATGGAATCACTATATTAGTCATGTAAATGAGAAGAATTTGAAAAATATCTGTCAAGATGATTATTTAGACTCTTTTAAGATAAAACAACTTGAAAAATGTCATGATTTTTTACAAGTAAAAATGATCAAACCACCATTTAGAAGAAAAGGTGAAAGGGACATAGAGCTTGTAAGATTGGTACACACTAATGTGTGTGGACCCTTTCTAGTAGAATCTAGAGGTGGGTATTCTTACTTCATAACTTTTATTGATGACTTGAGTTGATATGGTTATTTCTAATAGATGTGGTATAGGTATGATAACTTTTATAAATTAAAGGAATTCAATATTGAAGTAGAGAATCAACTTAGAAATAAGATAAATAAGCTTCGATTGGATCAAGGTGGTGAATATATTAACCAAGCTTTTATCAACTTTCTATGGGAGTTTGGGATTCTATCTCAACTCACTCAACCTTATAATCCATAGTGGAATGGTGTTAGTGAAATGAGGAATCATACCTTGTTAGATATGTTAAGGTTGGTGATGATTCATGTAGATCTCCCATTATACTTTTGGGGATATACATTACAAGATGAAACATACACACTAAACCAAGTACCAACTAAATCGTAGAAAGGAATTCTCTTTAAGTTATGGAGTGGAAAGAAACTTGTTTTGTCATGTACACATGTATGGGGTCGTGGGGCATTTGTTAAGGACTTCTTGAGCAATAAACTAGCACTCCAAGGCACAAAGTTTATCTTTATAGGGTATCACAAGGAAACAAATGGATACTACTTATAAAAACCCTCATATAAGAAAGTGACTATCACCAGACATACCATCTTTCTTGAGTGGGATCACATCCTAAAAAATAATAGTTGGAGAAAGATTGATTTTGATGATTTTTATGATAAATATACACAATAGTTGGTACAATAATAGATTATATAGGTCCCCATAGATGAAGTAGTTCTGAAACACAAGTACTACATAGAATCATAAGATCGGTAAGAGAACCAAAGAGATATGGTTTTATAGTCACTGAATATGGTGACTCATTATTGGTTGATAGTGATGAATATGTCTCCTAAAAAGAGGTAGTAAAGAACTTATAAGCTGTAAGATATAAATAAGACATTAATTATGAAATATATTCTATGTATCAGAAGTAATTTTGGGTTTTAGTCAATGTTCCAATTGATGTAAAGCCTGTAGGGTGAAAATGGACATTCAAGAGAAAACTGGAGATGAAATGTAAGGTAAATTCCTATAAACAAGGACAGTGGTCAAAGGTTTTAAACAACATCAAGAAATTTACTATGATGAAACATTCTCACCAGTTTCTATGTTTAAATCCATTAGAATTATATTTTCTCTAACAACTTACCATGACTATGAAATTTTGAAGATGGATGTAAAAATAGAATTCCATAATGGTAACCTTTAGAAAGATGTCTACATGACACAACTAGAAGGGTTTGTGACTCCAGGTGATCCCAAAAGGATTTTAAAGTTATATAGATCTATTTATCGATAGAATAAAGCATATTGTTCACGGAGAATTCAATTCGATGAAGTTATAAAATAATTTAGTTTCATTAAGAATGAATGTGAACCATGTATTTAAAATAGGTTTAGTGATATTGTAGTCATTATCCTAGTAGTGTATATTGATGACATATTACTTATTAGAAATTATATACTAGTCTTACAGTCTATTAAGGATTAGTTAAACAAGTGTTTCTCTATAAAGGACTTAGGTGAAGTGTCCTATATTCTAGGGATTAATATCATTTTTGATAGATTCAAGAGGTTACTTAGACTAATTCAAAGTACATATGTTGACCAAATACTAAAGAGATTTTGTATGGAAAAAATCCAAGAGGGGATTGGTTCTAGTGTCACATGGTTTATATATTTATAAGAAAATGTGTCCTTAGACAAAACAGGATAAAGAGAGAATGATTATGATCCCATACACTTTAAAAATAAGATCAGTCATGTATTCCATATTGTGTACTAGACTAGATGTTGCCTATGCATTGAGCATGGTAGGTAGATATCAATAATATCCAGGAGAACATCATTAGCATAAAATTAAGGCTATAATAAAGTATCTTAGAAGAACTAAGGATATGTTATTGGTGTATGGAGGATATGAGGATCTGGTTATCAAGGGTTATACTGATTCTAGTTTCAAATATATCAGAATGATCTAAAGTCACAGTCAAGATATGTTTTCTGTCACAACAGAGGAGATGTGAGATGGAAGAGTTTAAATAATCCAGTTTTCACTGATTCTATAATAGAGTTTAAGTATATATAGGCTTCTTATGGATCCAAGTAAGACATTATGATACAAAAATTTATCTTGGATATTGATGAGGCACCTAGTAGTAAGAACCTATCACATTGTATTTTGATAATACTACAAAATTGGCTTTTTAAAAGGAGAAAAGTTTACACCAAAATACAAATAATATACTCCATAAGTATCACCTATTAAAGTATTTTTATCAAAGGGGTGAATTTTAATTAAGAAGAGTACCCAAAAAAGAGAGTGTGGTGGAACCCTTGACTAAAGACTTATCTCAGAAGCATCATGGGTATCATGTGAGATCTATCATACTTAAGGTTGTTAGCAGTTGGGTCTAGTGCAAGTGAGAGTCTGTTGGAGGTTTTTACCTTGAAAAAACTTCTATTTATTTTATGATAACCTATATTCATAGTTTTAAATATTAATAAACTTCTTATCACATTATAATTTTTCTTATATGTAACATAGTATGCGATAATATCATAAGAGTATCTTTTGTACTAAAAGTTCATAGCAGTTCCTTGCTATGATGAGAAACCAAAAGTGCTATGACACTATTCTTAAATATATGTTCTATATCTAGATGAAATCATTTGAGATACACAAATGATACTGGCTATAAGGGGTGGATAGTCATAGGAATTTTAGGTATCTTCTCATAGTGCATGCCCCTGGTAATATCTAGTGTAGGATATTATGAGAACAAGACTCGTTAGTAGGAAATCTAAATTCATATGTGTCATTGGATGTTCCTATCCATGGATGTGTTTATTGATCCTTATAATTTAATATTTTTTTAATGAATATTGTAAGTCACATACTTTGATGTACTGATGAAAACCATGATGACATATGTTCATGATGAGGTAGGATACGTTGAGTGCATCATGAGTAATATTGAATTAATGAATAAATTGAGAAGGTATTTGTCCCTTCAATTATTTAACAAAAGTTGATATCTTAGGCCCTTTAATGGAAATGATATATCTTAAATTAACCCATGTCCATGGTGTTCTATATGCTATTTTGATTTCTAGAAAGTCAAAGAAAGATACATCAAGCACATATGTTGATGGAACCAGCATGAAACCTACTTGATCAGAGATATTATGTTAAAGGGATTATATTACATAGTAATAATTTGTATCAGGTATTACATTTTTGTGACATTAAATTCTTTCTCTAGGGGTTACTTGATGTGTTTCTAGATGCTAACTGTAAAGACCTGTAAAATTCAAGGATTTTTTTTAATTTTCTTGGGAATTTTACAAGAACACAGTTTCTGATGGAACTTGATTCTGAGGCCCGGTGTGCCTGGAATCATTTTCTGAAGTTTAGCTCGGGTACGTTTAGTGAACGAATGAGCGGGTTTTTCTAACTTTTGAACCGGTGCTCGGAATCAAAATCCGAGGACACCGATGGAATCACAGCGCTAGTAATTGCTTAGAAACACCTTTACCGGACTTGCGTTTTCTCGGGTGTGGTTTTTAAATTTTGGGGTTAAGTAAAGAAATAAAATAAAGGTGGTGCAACCAATTTATTTTATTTTAAGTTGTTTAACATAAGTTAAGAGGTTAAAGTGGGACCCACCATATCCTACACCTCTAGGTAGGATATTTGTGAGGTGGGGCCCACACGATCCCACCGTTTCTTTTCTTCCTAAACCCCCTCCTTTAATAAGGTAACGCACCCTCACCCCTTTTTAATGAAGTCAACCCTTGCATTTAATCTGGTTAATAAACGCCTCATTAATTGGGCGGTTTAAACTCTTCAAATAATTCAATTAATTGGTTGTTTATTTTTTGAAATTCAAACGTTGTCTTGTGTTAATAAAATAAGACAATTCTTATTTTATTAGGGGTTGGTTGTGAGAGAGGAATTGGGAGAAATCACTCAAGACGTGAAGCACTCCTTCCTCGACGAAGAACACGAAGAACGCGAAGAACGCCGACCTCCGACGAAGGTTGACAAGAACGCCGGATCCTCGTAGATCAACGACGCGACGCCGACGAATCCTTTCTCCGCGACGTGACGATCCTCCTTCTGCAATGCTTCTTCTGTGACGCTTCTTCCGCGACCCTTCTTCCGTGACATTCCTTCTCCCGCGACAATCTTCGAATCATCAACCGCTTGAGGTAGGGGTTTCAGTTCAATTAAATCTATGTGATTTATATCATCGGCATGCATTTAAAATTTGTCGAAAGCCATTTAAACTGCTAACGCGGTGGGTGCGGACCAACGAACAAGTCCGAACCCACCGTTTCTTCGTTCTTGGTGTGCGGATCGGTGGGCGATGATGAAGCAGGCCGCAAGGGAATTTTGAGGTCTTCGTAGTGAAGAGCCGGTCCCGGGAGGACCGTGGGTGGAAACGGCAGGAAAAACGGACCACTGGAGCGCGTTCGGTGGTCTGCAGAAAACAGCGCCGACGGCTGGAGGCGGCGGCCGGCCGCCAGGAGGCGGCGACGCCCGGCGCGCCGCCGGGGAGGGCCGCTGGTCCCGCAACCACGCCGGACCGAGGGAGGCAGGACGTAGTGCTCAGCCACGTCCGTTAGCAAGGGGTGGCCCCATGAGGGGCCGCAGTTTCATTCAAGGGGGCGGCGGCCCCCTTTGCACATCCGCTTGGCCGAACGGCCGAGCCACCTGGCAGCCGGGCCGCACCCAGGCCGGGCCGGGCCACACCCAGGCCTGGCCGGGCCACGCCCAGGCCGAGATGGGCCGCACCAGCTAGGTCGGGCTGCGCTAGCCGGGCCGTGTCGCGCCCAAGCATGTCGGACCCGGACCCGGGTCGGTCCGGGCCCGAAACCCCCATTTTCGGACAGTTTTGGTCTGTTGACCATAACTTGGGATATGGACCTCCGATAGACGCGCCGTCAGTTGCGTAGTGATCCTTGGATCGAGATGGTCGTTTCGGTATATTACACTCAAGGTTTTTGAGTACTTTGTGTTCGGCCAGGTTGGTTCGTACACGAAACAAAACGGGCCCTCGGAGCGAAAACGCTTATAACTTGAGCTCCGGATGTCCGATTGATGTGCCATCGACTTTGCTTGATTCATTTTATTGAGATAGACCTTTTGGATTACACCACTCGAGGTTTGGATGTAGTTGGAGTACGGTTGGGTTGGTTTTGACTTAAAAACCAACCGAGCCCCTGGGACGAAAAAACCAATAACTCTCAGACCGAGCGTCCGATTGACGCGCCGTCTGTGACGTTGAGTTCCTGTTGTCGATACAGAACTTTTGGATACATCAAATCCAGACTTTGTGTCAGTTGATGTATCAGCCCCTCGGCTCGTGGAGCAGACCCTCCCGAACGAACTTGCTGTGTGCGGGAACCCTAGAGCTGGCTGCGACTGCGACGACGATGACGACTGTGGAGAAATGCTCCGTGGATTCGACGACGATGACTACAACACTCAGCAATCCTACGTGGGTCAGTGCTACCGATCCTGCATGGGTCAGATCCTGTGTGGGTCAGCGCTCAGTGGTCTTGTGTGGGCCAACGCCTACAGATCCTGTGTGGGTCCGATCCTGTGTGGGTCATTGCGGGGGTTAGTTACCTACCGATCCTATGTGGGTCAGATCCTTTGTGGGTCATTGCGGGGGTTAGTACCTTTTGATCCTATGTGGGTCCGATGGCTTAGATGAATCAGTGGCTACATCTGATCATCTCTATCGTCATACGAAGAAGTATACTTGTGTGAGCTGAATCTTGATTTGCTTTCCTATGTGGATTGTGTTGTGCTATCCTGTGTGGATGTGATCGAACTTGGGCTCGGATGTTGGAGCCGAACGAGAATTGATGACTTAGGTATATGTATGGGAATATAACTAAGTGGTGTCAGATGTTACTTCGTGATTGTATCTCCCTTTGTGGATTCTGGGAGACCTTCGGGGGTCTCGGGGTCCCAACTGAGTAGCTTATAATCACTCCTACACGGGCTATGCCCGCACTACGTTGTGTTGGTTGCAGACGACGGACAACGCTGATCGTGGTTGAGGCTTGCGGAGCAGGTCAGTACCTGGAGGTGGACCACTGGGCAGGACGTACTCGGAGCGGACGACTGGACCTGAGGAGCTGTGGAGGCTATCTGTACCCACCCTTCAGGTGGGATTTCCAGCGGACAGCTCGAGGCTGCAGATTTACTTTTCAGTTGCTGTACTGCCTTTTTCAGTTGTACTTTACTTTCAGTTTGGGTTTGTATTCTGACCCACTTACTTTTCCACACTTACTATTGTACCCAATTTTTACTTAGTGTTTACTTCTACTTTCTTTCTTTGTGGTGTTTGTTTACTTTACAAAGGCAATGCCTTCCCTTTTTACTGGGAATTACACCTTGGTACTAGTCGCCAGCCCCTGACCTATGTAAGGCGGGCTTGGGGTAGCCACGGCATGGGCCCTGAGGACGGGTCGTGAAAAATTGGTATTAGAGGAGTTTGGTTCTACCGTAGAACTCAGGACTCTGATATTTTTCTATGTGAAGCAGTAGTGTTAAGAGTATTGAGTATGGTTATCAGTCCAGGGAGTCCAGTATTGGTGCAGTGGCCGACGTATTCGTACACCAGGACCCTGACTTCTGTTTTCCGACTTAATGCACGGAAACATTGATTTCATGTGTGTTTCAAGTTTTCTTTGTGATTACTTTTTGTCAGCTCACCAGGTATACTGTTCTGACCATGGCACACCTGTCTCTTTTCAGGATGGCCCCACGACGGCAGCCAGCTAGGGTTCCGAGCGTTGTGCGTGACGACAGCCCACCGAGCGACGAGGCCTCGGTACAGGGCCCTTTGACAGCAGAGGCACCGGTAGTACCTCTACCCGTCGAGCCACCAATGCTACCAGCCCCAGCCGCTGATGATTCACGTCACCTTAGTGCACTGCACGAGTTTTAGCACCAGCGACCGCCCAGGTTCCATGGGGTGACGGACACTCAGGCAGCCGTGGATTGACTGGAGGCAGTTGTACGAGTTTTCAGGTTAGTGAGGACACCAGCAGACCTCATGGTGATCCTCGCAGCGAGCCTCCTGCATACGGCATCAGGAAGATGGTGGAGCTTGATGCTCCAGGTACACGATGAGGCATCTCTTATCTGGACAGACTTTGAGAGCCTCTTCCGCTCGGAGTTCATCCCAGCCACCCTCCGTTCGGTGCTCATACAGGAGCTTCTATAGCTGCGGCAGGGCAGCTTGACAGTTGCCCAGTACTCGGCGAGATTTACAGATCTCTCGCGCTATTCGATGGACATGGTACGAGACCCATTCTTCCGGTCCCGGACCTTTGAGCAGGGATTGAGGCATGAGATCAGGGCGTCACTGATCTCCCTCAGCATTTCGACATAGGCAAGGGTACTGGAGCAAGACCTTCTTATCGAGAGCTTCCTTGCTGAGCCTACATCAGCAGCGAGACCTACCGCAGGGCGGCACGTAGCAGAGTCTTCTACAGTAGGTAGTCGACGGATGACTCATGGGTCCAGGAAGACCAGACCCTCAGGCAGATGACCTCAGGACACTGGCTCAAAGGTGCGGGGCACTCATCACAAAGCCAGTATTTCGAGAGGCAGACAGTGCTACGCATGCGGCAGGCAGGGCCACATGGCTTGTGACTGCCCGAACCGCCGTGCCGAGGAGCAGTAGACGGTTGAGGGACCACCTAGGCAGAGGCAGAGGGTCGACCGTGGCGGTCCGTAGGGAGCAGGCGGACGAGGCCGAGTAGCAGGTGGTGGGCGACGCTTTGAGGATCTACCACCACCACCCCCAAGAGGTCTACCCCGACCACAGGGAGTTGGCGGACAGAGATAGGCATAACTCCAGGCAGCGGAGGCCTACGACCACGGCGTGCCCAAGATGATTCGATGTACTATCTATGTATATTCCACCCTTACTGCAGTTCTTATAGGCACAGGAGCGAGTCATTATTTCATAGCCACTTCCCTTGTTCGGAGCTCAGAGATTCCGACAGAGCCGTTCGCTTGATCCTTACGGCTAGAGACTCCTACGGGAGCAGACTTGATGATTACGCACTGGTGCTAGCAGTGTGAGCTTACTCTAGGAGGCAAGATCTTCGGCTGGGATCTTCTTGTAGCGGCGCCGAGGCCTTACGAAGTCATCTTGGGAATGGATTGGTTATCTATAGTCCATGCTCAGATTGACTGTATTAGGTGCAAGGTGTGGTGTGTACGCACCGACGAGAGTAGGTTCACCTTCACTGGCGAGAAGGGAGCCTTCGCAGCACAGGATGGACTCTCGCAGAGGAGAGGATAGCCCATCACTCATCAGTTGGATAGCATCATCCTAGGAGTAGTTGACGTGCAGAGTCCTGGTTTCCCTACAGTGGTGGATCAGTATGCAGTCGTTTTTCCCGACGACGTTCCAGGACTACCTCCTCGCAGAGAGGTAGACTTTTTTATTGACCTGTACCCCGGGACAGCCCCGATATCCACTCCAGCATATCGGATGGCCCCCACTGAGTTTTGAGAGCTACGGGTATAGTTGGAGGACTTACAGGGCAAGAGATTCATCCGACCCAGTGTTTCACCCTGGGCTTCCCTGATATTGTTCGCCAAGAAGGCGGACGGGAGCTTGCGACTTTGTGTCGACTATCGTCGCCTGAACCAGGTGACAGTGAGGAACAAGTATCCACTACCGAGTATTGATGACCTCTTTGATCATCTCAAGAGAGCACGGTGGTTCTCGAAGATAGACCTTAGGTCACGCTATCATCAACTCAGATTTCGAGACGAGGACGTGCAGAAGACGACCTTTAGATGTCGGTATGGACACTATGAGTTCTTGGTTATGCCATTCAGCGTAACCAATGATCCAGTAGTGTTCATGGGCCTCATAAACAGGATCTTTCAGCCATACCTCGATCGATTTGTCGTGGTCTTCATTGATGACATTTTGATATACTCGACGACTGAGGAGGAGCATGCCTACCACTTGCGGGTTGTACTGGACACACTCTGAGAGCACCAGCTTTATGGAAAGCTCTTGAAGTTTCAATTCTTGATACATGAGGTCCACTTATTGGGACATGTCATCTCTGAGGTGGGATTTGCGGTGGATCCTGCGAAGATCGAGGCAGTTCTAGCTTGGGAGCCACCCAAGAGCGTGACGGAGTTGCAGAGTTTCTTGGGTCTAGCTGGGTACTACCAGAGATTTGTGCCAGACTTCTCAAGAGTTGCGGCACCACTCTCAGCTTTGACGAAGAAGGGGAAACCCTTTGTGTGGTTAGACAGATGTCAGCAGAGCTTCCATGAGCTGAGACAGAGATTGACCAGCGTGCCTATCTTGAGGCTACTAGAGGAGGGAGTTGGGTACGTAGTTTACTGCGATGCATCAGGGACCGGACTCGGATGTGTCCTGATGTAGGAGCGGGCCATGATCGCCTACATATCACGTCAGTTGAGGCAGAATGAGCAGAACTACGCTACCCATGACCTAGAGTTAGCAGCAGTGGTCTTCGCTCTGAAGATGTGACGACACTATCTGATGGGAGAGCGCTTTACAGTCTACTCTGACCATCAGAGTCTTAGGTACATATTCTCGCAGAAGGACCTGAACTTGAGACAGTGGTGATGGCTCGAGTTACTCTAGGATTACGACTTTGAGATAGTATATACTTCTGGAAAGGGGAATGTGGTAGCCGATGCTCTCAGCAGGAGGACGGGCATTCAACTTCTTGGGGAGGCGATAGAGCAGCTAGCCATTTTGCAGATATCCTTCATGGATAGAGATGGAGAAGCCTTCCTTCAGTCACTCACAGTCACTCCTCCACTACTGCAGCGGGTCAGAGAGGCACAGCGTGGGGACACCGACTGTGAGACGCGACGTGCGCATATATCCTCAGGACATTCACCTGATGGTTTCTCTTTAGGAAGAGAGCACGTCGTCCTTTTCAGAGGACGTACCTTGGTACTAGTTGATTTACGGGAGGATGTACTGAGAGAGTTTCACACTTCCCCTTTGGTGGTACATCCTGGAGTGGTGAAGATGTACCAGGATCTCAGACGACAGCACTGGTGGCCGGGCATGAAGAAGGTTGTGGCAGAGTTCATTTCTCGATGCCTCACCTGCCAGCAGGTGAAGGCAGAGCACCAGGTACTAGCAGGCTTGGTACAACCCTTAAAGGTCCCAGAGTGGAAGTGGGACAGGATATCTATGGACTTCGTGACTGGACTTCCACACACTTCCAGAGGTCACAACTCCATTTGGGTGATTGTCGACAGACTCACCAAGTCGGCCCACTTCTTACCCATCAGAGAGCAGGGCTCAGTAGAGAGCTTGGGACGTCTCTACGTTCAGGAGACTGTACGGCTTCATGGTGTGCCATCATCTATCGTCTCCGATCGAGATGCTCGCTTTACTTCCCGGCTTTGGAAGGGGTTGTAGGAGGCATTCAGAATGTAGCTACGTTTGAGCACCGCCTTTCACCCTCAGACAGATGGTCAAACGGAGAGGACCATTCAGACTCTCGAGGACATGCTCTGCGCATGTATCCTCAACTTTGGTCGTAGCTGGGAGGACCACCTACCCTTAGTGGAGTTCGCGTACAACAACAGCTACCACTCCACCATCGGGATGGCACCATACGAGGCGTTGTATGGCCAAACTTGCAGATCACCGCTGTGCTGGATAGACCCTGGGGAGTCAGCACTTGTGGGACCGGAGATGGTCCAGGCCAAGATAGAGAAGGTCCAGGTCATCCAGGAGCGGATGAGGATAGCTTAGAGCCGACAGAAGTCTTATGCTGACAGGAGGTAGAGGCCACTAGAGTTCGAGGATGGCGGCCACGTCTTCTTGCGGGTCTCATCTTGACGTGGATTATGGAGATTTGGACGAGGCAGCAAGTTGTCACCACGCTTCATCAGACCATTCCAGGTCCTCAGCAGGATTGGCGAGGTGTCTTATCGCCTGGCTCTGCCACCTCAGTTGCACCAGGTGCACGATGTCTTCCACGTATCCCAGATGAGGAGATATGTGCACGACCCGACGCATATCATTGACCATGGAGAGCTGGACATTGATGATGGGGCGACATTTGCGAAGGTCCCGGCGGAGATTGAGGATCGACAGGAGTGGGTCCTACGTGGATGGTCTATTCCTCTAGTGTGCATCAAATGGCAGCACGAGAACATCCAGGAGAGAACTTGGGAGCGGGAGGCTCAGATGCATGCTCAGTACCCACATCTGTTTCCCTAGTTTATGATCTATCTTTACGGGGACGTAAATCCCTGAGGTAGGAGTGATTTAAAGACCCGTAAAATTCAAGGATTTTTTTTAATTTTCTTGGGAATTTTACAAGAACGCAGTTTCTGACGGCACCTAATTCCGAGGCCCGGTGTGCCCGAAATTATTTTCCGAAGTTTAGCTCGGGTACGTTCAGTGTTCGAACGAGCGGGTTTTTCTAACTTTTGAACCGGTGCTCGGAATCGAAATCCAAGGACACCGATGGAATCGCAGCACCGGTAATTGCTTAGAAACACCTTTCCCAGACTTGCGTTTTCTCGGGTGTGGTTTTAAAATTTTGGGATTAAATAAAGAAATAAAATAAAGGTGGTGCAACCAATTTATTTTATTTTAAGTTGTTTAACCTAAGTTAAAAGGATAAAGTGGGACCCACCATATCCTACACCACTAGGTAGGATATTTGTGAGGTGGGTCCCACACGATCCCACTGTTTCTTTTCTTCCTAAACCCCCTCCATTAATAAGGTAACACACACGCACCCCTTTTTAATGAAGTCAACCCTTGCATTTAATCTGGTTAATAAATGCCTCATTAATTGGGCGGTTTAAACTCCTCAATTAATTCAATTAATTGGTTGTTTCTTTTTTGAAATTCAAATGTTGGATTGTGTTAATAAAATAAGACAATTCTTATTTTATTAGGGGTTGGTTATGCGAGATGAATTGGGAGAAATCACTCAAGCCGTGAAGCACTCCTTCCTCGACGAAGAACACAAAGAACGAGAAGAACACGAAAAATGCGAAGAACGACGACCTCCGGCGAAGTTCGACAAGAACGCCGGATCCTCGGAGATCGATGACGCGATGCCGACGAATCCTTTCTCCGTGACGCGAAAATCCTCCTTCCGCGACGCTTTTTCTGCGACGCTTCTTCCGTGACATTCCTTCTCCCCCGACAATCTTCGAATCATCAACCGCTTGAGGTAGGGGTTTTGGTTCAATTAAATCTATGTGATTTATATCCTCAAAATGTATTTAAAATTTGTCGGAAGCCGTTTAAACTGCTAACGCGGTGGGTGCGGACCAACGAACAAGTCCGAACCCACCGTTTCTTCATTCTTGTTGTGCAGATCGGCGGGCGACGATGAAGCAGGCCGCAAGGACATTTTGAGGTCTTCGAAGTGGAGAGCCGATCCCAGGAGGATCGCGGGTAGAAACGGAAGACAAAATGGACAACCGGAGCACGTTCGGTGGTCCGCGGAAAACACCGCCGGCGCGCCGCTGGGGAGGGCCGTCGCGACTGAAGCCGCGGCGGCAGGCCGCTGGTCCTGTAACCATGCGGGATCGAGGGAGGCGGGACGCGGCACTTAGCCGCGTCCTTTGGAAAGGGGCGGCCCCCACACGGGGCCGCGACTTCATTTAAGGGGGCGGCGCCACCCCTTTGCGCATCCGCTCGGCCGAACGACCGAGACACCTGGAAGCCGGGCCGCGCCAGCGCGCCGAGCCGGGCCCCACCCAGGCCGGGCCGCGCCATGCCCAGGCCGGGCCGGGCCGCGCCAGCCAGGCCGGACCCAGACCCGGGTCGGGTCGACCCAGTTTGGGTTGACCCAGGGGGTCTCGGGTCGGGTCGGTCCGGGCCCGAAACCCCCATTTTCGGACTGTTTCGGTCAGTTGCCCATAACTTAGGATACGAACCTCCAATCTACGCGCCTTCAGCTGTGTAGCAATCCTTGGATCGAGCCGGTCATTTCGATATATTACACTCAAGGTTTTGAAGTACTTTGGGTTCGGCCGGGTTGGTTCGTACACGAAACCAACCGGGTCCTCGAAGCAGAAACACTTATAACTTGAGCTCCGGACGTCCGATTGACGTGCCGCTGACTTTTATGGATTCCTCTTAGTGAGATGGACCTTTTGGATTACTCCGCTCGAGGTTTGGATGTAGTTGGAATACGGTCGGGTTGGTTTTGACTTAAAAACCAACCGGGCCCCTGGGACAAAAAAGCCAATAACTCTCAGACCGGGCGTCCGATTGACACGCCGTCTATGACGTTGAGTTCCTGTTGTCGATACAAAACTTTTGGATACATCAACTCCGGAATTTGTGTCCGTTGATGTATCAGACCCTCAACTCGTGGAGCGGACCCTCCCGAATGAGCTTGCTGTGTGCGGGAACCCTAGAGCTGGCTGCGACTGCGAGGACGATGACGACTCTGCAGAAATCCTCCGTGGATTCGACGACGACGACTACAACACTCAGCGATCCTACATGGGTCAGTGATACTGATCCTGTGTGGGTCAGATCCTGTGTGGGTCAGCGCTCAGTGGTCCTGTGTGGGCCAGTGCCTACAGATCCTGTGTGAGTTCGATCCTGTGTGGGTCATTGCGGGGGTTAGTTACCTACCGATCCTGTGTGGGTCAGATCCTTTGTGGGTCATTGCGGGGGTTAGTACCTTTTGATCCTGTGTGGGTCTGACGACTTAGATGAATCAGTGGCTACATCTAATCATCTCTATCGTCATACGAAGAAGTATACCTGTGTGAGCTGAATCTTGATTTGCTTTCCAATGTGGATTGTGTTGTCCTATCCTGTGTGGATGTGATCGAACTTGGGCTCGGATGTTGGAGCCGAACGAGAATTGATGACTTAGGTATATGTATGGGCATATACCTAAGTGGTGTCGGATGTTACTTCGTGATTGTATCTTCCTTGGATTATTCTTTGTGGATTCTGGGAGACCTTCGGGGGTCTCGGGGTCCCTACTGAGTAGCTTATACTCACCCCTGCACGGTCTATGCCCGCACTACGTTGTGTTGGTTGCAGACGACGGACAATGCTGATCGTGGTTGAGGCTTGTAGAGCAGGTTGGCACCTGGAGGTGGACCACTGAGCGGGACGTACTCGGAGAGGACGGCTGGACCCGAGGAGCTGTGGAGTCTATCTGTACCCACCCTTCAAGTGGGATTTCCAGCGGACGACTCGAGGCTGCGACTTTACTTTTCAGTTCCTGTACTCCCTTTTTTAGTTGTACTTTACTTTTAGTTTGGGTTTGTATTCTGGCCCACTTACTTTTCCGCACTTACTATTGTACCCAGTTTTTACTTAGTGTTTAATTCTTCTTGCTTTCTCTGTGGTGTTTGTTTACTTTACAAAGGCAATGCCTTCCCTTTTTACCAGGAATTGCACCTTGGTGCTAGTCGCCAGCCCCTGGCCTATGGAAGGAAGGCTTGGGGTAGTCACGACACGGGCCCCGAGGATGGGTCGTGACACTAACCTTTGAATTTAGGCTGCTTCGCCTAATTCCATTAAGAAAGAGGAATATAGGGTCACACACTAAGTGTATCCAGAATCTTAGTTAAATAATATATATTATTATTTATTATTTAAAAATTTGAATTCATATTATTCCAGCACATGATATAATAATTATTCATGCTTATTGGATCACATGTATTTTTTAACCAGTTATTTGAGAGAATATAATGCGAGAAGAATATTTAATAAATATTTATTTTCTATTTAGTGAATATAATATTTATTTATTTATTGTAGAATAATGGAGTGATGTTTATTTATTAAATAAATTTTCATTATTCAAGGCCTAATAAATATTGTATAGGAATGGAGGACTGAGTCTTTAGGTCCAGTGATAAATTAAAAATATTGAATATTATTTTATTAAATAATATTTAATTTAATTCACATGTTAAGTGCATGCCGAGGAAATAATAATAATAATATTATTTTATACATGGGGTTCCATAATTGATTAAATAAATATTAAAGGGAACCTGTGAAAATATTTATTTTTAAACCCTACTGGTATTTGAACCCAATTATATTATTTTCTCAAGTGAGCCAATTCATTTTGGGTTATGCACAATGATAGTTGGAGAGAATCCTCTCAAGCCCCATAGAGACCCCTCTCCAAGAATTATCCCAATAATGGAGAGTTCTCTTCTTCCACCTCCCCCTATTGATTCTAAAGAGATCAAGGAGAACACTTTGTAAGTGATTCTTCAGGATATCAAAGGTGAATGACACAAGCGATAAGATCTAACGTGATAACACTCAGAGATTCCTACGATAACATTTAGAAATTTATGGAACGCATGTGGATCACAATTATATTGAATATTCTCTTGATTCCTACAAAAAAATGACCATAAATCATAGATATATTATCATACACAATAATAAATAAACAATTCAAAAAAGGTAATTATTTAATTGATTAAATTAATTATAAATAATCTGTAATGATCATGTGCTTGGTTTTAGAGTTGTATCCCTTGTATGTTTTCTTTGATACAATTTCATTGATCACAACATTCACCATCTTGTAAATCTCGGATTGATCATCGATCATGAAAAAAATAAAAGTTGGTCATGACCCATTTCATGATTCTGTTGCACCAAGAAACTTTAGTTAGGACTATCATAATTCAAGTAGTAAGTGTGGAAGGGTGTTTGGACAGCTCACTTATGTTACTGAACTCTAGTTACCATGGGTGATCGAGGATTTTTTTATAAGATTAAGACTTTGTGTTTGAGGTTATTGAAATAAAAATTATTTGGGGTTTATTAAAATAAACATGTTTGTTTTTAATGTTTTACCTTTTGTTCATATAATCCATGATTGATTTAAATTCTTATCATTTAAGGCATTAATATGGATTTTTGAAGTTGGTATTTGATTTTAGAATTTTTCTTAAGGTAATTGGTTATTGTATTTTATGTTGATTAGAAAATTCGTACTAAAATATCTATTCTAAATATAGGAAAGGAATCTATGAGACAAGTTCCAGAGGTGAATACTCTAGTGGACCCATATTTGGTAGAAGTTATTATCTTCACTATAAAAACTATGGGTTATGTAGGTGTTGGTAACTAGGGATGAATGTTGGATCATGGATAAGAATTTACCAAGAAAAATACACCCATATTCCATGGTGATAAAGGAACCCAATTATCCAAAGAGTGTGTTGAGTATATTTAAGGGAAATTTTATTTTCTAAAAAATCTATAGGACTATAAGGTGGATTTTTCCACATACATACTTGAAGGAACAAAAAGGAAATAATGGGACTCTATCATGCAAGCTACATTACACGAGGATCTTACCTAGACTTCTTTCAATGAGATATTTAACCAAAAGTTCTACCCTAAACATTATGAGTGTAAAAGACCTAAAAGTTTATGACCTTATAGAAAATGGATAATTTAGAGTATGCCATTTGTTTCACCAATTTGGTTTACCTAACACCCATTCTTATTACAAATGATTATCATAAAGCTTAGATGTTTGAGATGGGTTTGAGGGATGATATTTTGTCAATGTTGATTGTCTTGTGCTTCCCAATACTTGTAGATATAGTCAATAAATCATCTATGGATAAGACAATCATAGCTAGGAAAACATGTTTAGGTGGAGTTTCAGTTGCTGTAGGTGGTAGCTAGTGTGTGTATTTTGGATAGAAAAGAAAGAAAAAGGGTGTTCACTTTACATTGGGACTAGTTTTAGGGTCTTCATTAGGATAACAACATGTGGTTTTCTATCAGTGTTGAAGGCTTGTACATTCCAAGCCTAACTATATTGAAGAACCTAATACTTGTAATAAATTTGGAAAATATTTTCATCTTATATGTTTTTATGGAAAGATTCCCCAAGGAAGTAGAACTAGATATACACTCACCAAGGCCTCTTAGGTTCATTTAGATGCATTCAAGGGTAATGGATCTCATTTTAAATCCATATGGGATACTCAATAAGTGAAGTAAGATCAAAGAGGGGTTGAGGCCAGACATATTTATACAGCAGAGTATGTGATAAAGGAATCTAAAGTAGGGACAACTACTGTTATAGATATGGTGTTTATTTCATCCTCTAAAATTCTGGGATTATTTGATACAAGTGAAACTCAATATTTTATATCATCTAAGTTAATTGACTTGTTGAGATTATTTTTTTAGATTATTCCATTTGTGTCAGACCTTTACATGCCTTTTGGAAAGAGGTAAGAACAAGTTTTCAAAAGTCACTCTCTTCATGTGATGATAGTCGACTTTGAAGTGGTGTGGTATTTCTTGGTTCTTGATATTGATACCTTATAAAATTTTATTGTAATGGATTGTGTGATCAATTTTAGGGCCCAGATCAAATGTTATCATCATTGAGTTCAGATTTTATCTTCTAATGGAGTCTCTCATGTCTTTTAGGGTGAGTAGGATTCTATATCAGGGAGAGTGGGTCCTGTTATTCCTTATTCTAGATTGATATCATGTCAGTTTTTGGGGATATTCCTTGATGTTGTTGATTCTTTCTTGAGTATCCCACTTCCTACAATAGTGTGCGTATAACCCAAGGTCTTTCTTTATTATTTTTCTTGGTTACCACCATAGAGATAGGTCGAGTTCACTATTGACCTACTCCTTGTCATGTGGCCCATTTCTCTTCCATCATATCACATAAAACCTACTAAGTTAGAGGAACTTAATGTTTAGCTTGTGAATCTTGAGGCCAAGGGATTTATTCATCTAATGTTGTCACCCTAGGATTTACTAATTCTATTTTCTAAGAAGGTATATAGAATTATCATACTTTTTTTGATTATTGAAAGGTTAATCAGGTGACTATTAAGAACAAGTATCCTTTACTAAGAATTTATAATCTCTTTGATCAACTCATACGGGTTTTCTGGATTTTTAAAAGTTACCTATGGGTGGGGTACTATCATTTTATATCCTGAGAAGATGATATACCTAAATCAAAATTTAGGATCTGGTATAGAAATTTTGAGTTCCTAGTTATGACATTCGTTCTCAACAATGATCCTATGGTATTTATGAAATTGATGAACCATATTTTTTAGCAATTCTTGGAATCCTCCATCATCATGTTTGTGGATTATTTTTTGGTGTACTCTAAGTTAGAAGAGTAATGCATGGATTATTTTAGATATCATCCTTATAATCTTGAAAGAACATATTTTATATGGTAAAATTTCAAAATGTTACTTTTAGATATAATATGTGAAGTTTTTGGGGTATGTTATATCTGAGAGGGGAATCTTTGTGGATCCTAAAAAGATTTAGGAAGTAATATCATGAGAGAAACATAGAAATGTGTTTGATATTTAGATATTTTGGGGATTACTTGGTTATTATAGGAATTTTTTAGGACTTCTATAAGCTTGAATCTTAGATGATTACTCTAAACCACGAGGGTATTAAGTTTGAGCAGATCAAAAAATTTCAGAGGTATTTCAAAGAACTAAAGAAGAGTTTTAATTCTTCTCCAATTCTAATTCTTTTGGAACCAAGTTTAGGTTATGATGTTTTCTATGATGCTTTAGTAATGGGTTTGAGGTGTGTCTTGATACAGGGAAAATAAGTGGTGGCCTATGTATCTCACTAATTGTTTACTCATGAGAAGAGCTACCCTACCCATGAACTTGAGTGGGTAGCTATGATGCACAATCAAAAAACTTGGTTCTACTATCTCTTTAGGGAGAGGTTTACAATATATTCTGATCATAAAATCCTAGAGTATATTTTTTACTTAGAGTGTCTAAACTTTTGGAAGAGATGATGGTTTGAGTATATTTAAACTTTCTATTTTTATATTTCTTATACTCCCAGTAAAGGGAATGTGGTGTCCAATTCTCTGAGCAAGAAATTATTGACTCAAAACTTAAAGGAATCAATAGAAGAATGGTCTCTGATGAGTTTGTTCCCTGATATGAGATTGGGAGTGGAAGATTATAGTGAGAAGGTGTTCCTATATTTGGTGAAGGTTGACTCATCATCTGATGAGTGAATTTAGCCTGAGAAGGTATTAGACACTGATTTCTAGTATTTTAGTAAAATCCTTTATTTTGGGGAGACCTCGGGTGATTGGTCTTGTTATCCCATGGATGATTTGTGTTTTTATGGATAGTTGGTCATTACTATATCTCTAAGGTAAGAATTGATAGACAGTTGAAACTAGTATTTTTGTCTTTTAAAAACTAAGAATACCATGATTTATCATGATCTTAAACATTGATATATGTAGTCTAAGATGAGGTGATCATTTTCAAATTTCATGTCACAATGCCTAACTTTTTAGAGAATTAAGGAGGAGCCACAGAAACCTACTGGTCTATTGAAACCTTTTCCCATTTTGGTATGAAAGTGGGATAATATTTATATATACTTTATCATTGGTTTTCCATGTAATATTAGTGGTAAGTATGTGATTTGAATGATTATTTAATGACTTATGAAATTTTCTCATTTTCTCCCCATCAAGAAGATGATAAAGGTGGAGCAACTCAAGAACTTGTATATTCGAGAGGTTGTAAGGCTTCATGGAGTTACCTCTAGAATTTTTTCTAATAGGAAACCATGGTTTGAATCTAGGTTTTGGAAAGGTTTTCAAGAGTAAGTGGGTTCCTAGTTGAAATTAATATCCTCGTATCATACACAAATAGATGGGTAGACTGATTGATCTATTCATATCCTTGAGTATATGATTTAGGTGTGCGTTCTTGATTTTTGTGGTTCATGGAAAAATTATATACCTATAGTAAAATTTGGATATAACAAAAATTATTAGTATTCGATTAAAATGGAACCCTTTTAAGAATTTTATGGGTGGCCATGTACATGTCCCTTATGGTGGGGAGAGTTTTGAGAGTGGTCCTTGATTGGACCAAGATTTGTTCAAGAGAATATGGAGAAATTAAAACTGATCTGTAATAGCTTAGTAATTGATCAAAATCATCAAAAATTTTATGAATACCATTATCATTTTCTAATAGAGTTTGAGGTTGTTGATCAGGTATTTCTAGAATTTTCTCCTCTCTTGGGAAACTATTAATTGGGTAAGCAGGGTAAGTTGTCACCAAGTTTTATTGTATTTTTTGATTATTGAATGACTTGAAAATGAATCTTATTATTTGGATTTTATATCATGATTATTATTTATTCATTACATGTTCCCCCAATAAGAAGGTATCAACTAGAACCTTCCCATGTAATCAAATGGGAATATTTTGATCTCGAGCCTGACACCCATGTGGTTGAGAAACAGGTTTAGATTATAGATTACCAAGATAAGGTAATGCATATTAAAAACATTCCCCTAGTCTGTGTACCATGGAAGTGTATATGGGATATCCATGAGACATGGGAGCAGAAATTATTTATGAGAAAGTAGTGGCCTTCTTTTTTTTGCGTGTTTAGAATCTTGATCACTTTATGGGGATATAAATCCTTTATATTGAGGATAATTATATTGCCCTCAAATTCATAGGTATTATTTAGTTTGATCTTAGTTTTTACTTTAGATATTTATAGAGGTTTATAGGATTATGGGTTTGAAAATTTGTATTTTTGGAAGAAACATGCAAGATTCATAATTAGTACTAACGATTCAGTATGACACTGTGAGTATCTAGTGGAATTTTACATGGTTATCCAAATAGTGTAGCTCATAAAAAAAACCATGCGGGTGTCTGGGTGATTTTCAATAGGTGCTACACTACTTCAACATGATTTTTCAAATCATGTGGATCATACCTAGGTAACTATATTCCTTGTTTTTCAAAGGGACAGAGGCCACACATAATTGGTGGATGACTTTTTAAAACGTACGACCTAACCTTGTGCCCCGATCTAAAACTTTAAAAATTTGAAATTTACCTCTTTTCCCTTGGTCATTTTTATATCTAATTATATTCTAATATTCATTATTCTTAAAATAAAATTCCCCTAACACTCCATGGGATTATCCCCTTGCTTTTTTGGTGATTTTCCTTTGTTCTTAATGGATCTTTTCAAGGTATGTTCTATTTTTGATCTAGTTTTCTCTCCTATTCTTAGATCCTAACTTGATATCTTCTCCCTATGTCTCTTTGGAACCTTATTGGGATATGGTTTCTACATCTAAGGGGTTTGATAGAGGTTTTTTAATTTTTATTATGGATATAGGATTATGAGTACCCAATCTACTTGTTTATAATATTCATTCTCAAAGTTGATTAGTTTTCCTCAGAACCTGAGGTAGGTTTCTCTATAAAAAGGTTCTAACCCATGAATTAATTAATGTTATATTATTTCTCAAATAATATGTTTTTTATTATAGATAAAATTTTTAGAGTACAATATAATGTAGAGAAAAAAATATAAAAAGACATCACCATCAAGTAGGTCTGAAGTAATTCAGACCTAGGGAATCCACTTTGAGAAGGTTGGCTCCCTCATTAGGAATGGACCCAAGACTAGGGAAGTAAATAATGTGGTCAATTTGAGAGCTCGGATAAGAAATGAAATAATCAACTACATTCCTTTATCACAATGTATTAAGGATCCCCATGTGTGAGTTCACCATCCCATTACACCTTCAAATCATATATTCAATGGTCCAAGGAATAATACCAATTCCATGAAGTTCCTTTAAAAGAATCTATTGTTTTGATTTATGAAATTGTTTTATTTTATATCAAAGTGTAATTATTTCATGAAATTCATGTTTTAAATGTATTTTTGTTTAAAAAAATATTTTTGAACACTATGTGTTCAATTAAATTCATCAATGGTGATTTTTAATCTAAAATGGATTTTCAAGCATGAGAAAAATGATTCTTCATCGTGATTTTTTTTATAAATTATGACCATGGTTTTAAAAGGATTTTTTAAAACATACCACATTGGTAAAGTTGGGTGTATTGGGAAATAAATATATGAAACCTTAGTGTGTGTCACCACTTGGGGTTATTTTATTGATATCGATTGACTATAGAAGGACACGATATCAGTAGGATTCATGTTATTCTTGGATTAGTGCTTAGTGTCCCTTTTCATGTATGAGTATGTATTCCCATAGTCTAGAGCCTATTTTTTCTTAGTTTTATAAAAGATGGTATATTTCATGTTTGGTTTCTTACTTATTTATATTATGGAGTATCCATGAAGTGTTTTTCTTATGATTTCATGATATCTTACTTGTACTTGTCATATTCCTAGTTTATGTGAATATAAAAAATTTATATGAAAACCAGAGGATGTTTTACCAAATTATTTCTATTTTGAAATATCTTTATAAACTAGTTTTTTTTAAATCTATAAATAATGGTTTCATGGTATTAGACTTTGTATAAATTATTTGGTGAAATACTTTTGGGATTTATGATCACACCTTACTTTTTTACTTTTGGAGTTTGTAGATGTGGTTTTCTAGGACTCAGGTAAAGGGAAGGGAATCATATAGTTCAATGATTTCTCTTGGTTGTTAATGCCTTATTAGTGATATATATTAGTGGTGACAGATGGTCACATGGAGACTCAGATTTATCTTTTCTTGTTTTACTTTTAGGTTTAGCCTTTAAGTTTGGTGTTGTATGTATCATGGATGTATACTATTTTTCCACATTATAATATAATGGTTTATCCACTTTTGGTTACTCGTGAGTTTTTTTGGTTGTTTGGTTGATCTCTCTTATGGTGGGGCCTCCTTAGGTGATGTGTCATGTCTACCTGAGTTGGTTCGTTACAAATAGGTCGATATTGTAAGATTTCAAACAAAAGATCAACACCAAATAAAAATGGTTTTATATATAATTCATTGTTCTTATACTATTTATCTTCAATAGTATGATCATAAAAACCTTTTTCATGACCCAACCCAATAGGGACCCACCCGGAGAAGTGGTAACCTGAGTGTGACACCCTAAGCCCACCTCTAATAGGCCACGGGTTTTCCAATAGCATTGTGTAGAAATATTACCTAAATGGGGGGCATTATCATAATGAACCTATATATACACATATATCAAAGCACATCACAACTATAATAACCTGAGATATTTTAGAGAATATTATGTTTTATAGCACATATGACACACAACACCGATCTTAAACAAACCCTAAAATATGAATTTTTAATTATGAAAATTATAACCTTGCCGTTAAATTGGTGGGTATGAATAAAAGTAACCAAATTAAGAAATATATAAAAAGGACCTAATAAATTAAAATTTATTGATAAATTCTTAGTAAAAAATCACTCAATTTTTAGTAAATTCATTTTATGCTTAAAAATTATGCTTTTATCAAAAATGATTTTATTAATTTTTGTGAGATAATATTATAATTAATTTATAGAAATTTTTGAAATTTTATTTCATAAATTGGATATAATTTTTTAAATCATAATTTCAAAAATATTTTAGGATGAATTGTTGAGATTTTTTTTGAAAATTTTAAATTTTCAATGAATATTGAAAAATATTAATTTTTATTGAAAACTATCTTTTGTTTTCAAGTAATTTAATTTTAAAATTATATTTTGGTTTAGTTTTAAAATTTAATTATTTTATTTTGATTAAAAATAATTCAATAAATTTTATTTTAATCAACATTATACTTTAATTTTATATAAAAACAATTTTATACTTAAACAAGCATTTTTCTGAAAAACAAATTTTCATCATGTTTTGCATATTTAATTTAAGTTAAATTATTCCACCTATATGAATTGAATTTGATAAAATATATTAAATATTTATAATAATAATAATTAATATTATTTGATAATTTTAACTCAAATTTTGGTAATAACTAATAGTAAAAATAGTAAAAACATGTTACCACATTTAAGGTTAAAACAGTTTTATCGGGGGTAAAACTAAAGTGATAAAGGTTAAAATAACATAAATACTTGTATAAAAACTTTTTTATGGCCATATTTTGACACTATATCATATAATATTCAGAAATGGTCAATTTTGGTTCCATTTGGAGTGATTAAGGCATTAATATATTTTAATCTTTTTAAAAATTTCAAGTGTGTCTTCTCCCCAACTTATAAAAGGACACACCCTTTCCTCTCCTATACAAATTTCAAGAGCTATTTGGTTAACCAAATACATACCCAAATACCTTAATTAAATCACTACACATTTCCTATATTCTATTTTTTTTCATAAAACCAACCAATAAAGGATTTATGTATAAACCTAAAGAGGTTGTCCGAAGAAGACGTATAACTATTAACCGAGCATTTTAATTTTATTTCTTCTTATACCTCATTAAAATATTATTAAACCAATATTAAATAATAAAATTATTATATTACATATAATGATATTTTATTATGTTTATTTCACAACCTATATCCATATCCTCTTCTATCAAATGGGAAATGAAACCATCGTTCGTGTGTATGGTGAACTGCCACCTTGTGAACTGATGTAATTTGTTTTCCATCACCGCCTCTCATGGATAAATATAATTATGGATTTAATATATATATATATATATAATATTAATGACATAATTATAATTATATAAAGATAATATACTATATATTTTCTTACTTTTACATCCATTAAAAAATGATAACGTCGTTTGTACGTACGTGTGGATTATCTCCTCCACAAAGTAATGTGATTCATTTTTCATCACCACATCACATGGATTTTATATGTAAGTTTATTTAATTATATAATATTATATTTATTATATAATATTTATTCCTTAAATATAAAATTAAACTTTCCTTCTTTCCCTCATGTTCTTTGAAAAATGAAAACGTTACTCATACGTATGTACGACTTACCATCTCCATGATTGTAATGTAATTCAGTTTTCATAACCATATTTCATGGTGATTTTAAAAGTATAATTAATATTTAAAAATTATAATTATTTAATGATTATTATTTTTATATGATTTAATAGTTACCTTTTTTACTATGGTCAACATACCAAATCCGTTTTGAAATTACGAACCAAACATCCTCAAAATATCTGAAGTAAACTTAACCGATTAAGTAATTAAAAATATCATTAAAATAAATGAAATAAATGGTTTAATTATAATTTATTAAAACCATTCAAGGTTATTAATAAATTAAATAATTTATATATTTTTATTATATATGTGTTAAAGGACCTACATAGAAACTCTAGACTCGAGGTAAGAGATTTCATCTCAAATTTCCTTCATAGAGCCATGTTTTAATGTTATATACCTAATTTATTTTATATAGTGTATAAAATTACATTTTACATAATATATCATGATTCCTTAACAATTAATGGTATTTTAATTTAAAATTCATGTTACTTCATCCAATGGGTTTTGATTTTAAAGTTACAATATATTAAGGTATTTTGTCTCAATTTCCTTTCATTGAGGCATATTTTAATGTTATGCACCTAATTTATTTTATATAGTGTATATAATTTCTCTTATAAATTATATATCATGAATACTTATTAATTCATTATATTTTATGTTTTAATTCAAATTTATTCATTTAAATGGATTTTAATTGAAATTTACCAATTGATAAGGGGGTTCTTAACTCACTTTACATTCACTGGGTTATACTTATAATTCATTGAATTTTTTATGACATTATTATGTGTGAATTGATATCTAAATTTTTTTAATTTAAATTTAAAATTGTTTTATGTGGTTTTGAGTATTTTCACATAATCACTTTATGGATTAATTATTACTTCAAAGGTTATGATATTTAGAAGGATTTTCTTTGTCTCAATCTCATTTTCTTGAGACATGTTTCATGTCTTGTACCATGATTTCCTTATATGGTGTACTTAATACCTCATGAATTGATTTTGAGATATTAATTAATGAAATTAATGGTATTTATAGACCCATATCATACACTTTTTTTTCAGTGAATTTTTATTTTAAAGTTACCAAAGTAGTAAAGGATTTATGATACAATCTTCTTTCATTTAAAGATTGTTTATGTTCAAGGTTCCTTTAGGGGAAATAATATGATCTTATTTTATTGAACCACATATATTTTATTTTACTATAGTATTTAATATGATTTAAATGTTTAGTTTCAATTTCCTCCCTTATTTATTAAATAAACATCAAGAAATTTATTTATTAGTGATACTGATCTTGTATCTTCTTTTAGATCGGGAATATTTCTCTTCTATATCCATGTTTTATAAAATGTTTTAAATAATTATCTTTTATAAATATAAATTATTTAATAAATTTATTTTACATAATATTTTACCTTCTTATAAAATTTTTTAAAATTAAATTTATTTACTTTTTCCACATGGGTCACTTTTGACTCTCTTTAAAAAAGTTTGAAAAGAATGTTTATTTTTAACATTTACGTGATGAAATGTTTTTCCCACCATAATGAAAAATTATTTTATTTGAAGATTTATTTATAAGTTTCGAAGGTTATTTTCAAGGAAAATTATTTTCACAATATTTTTTTAGTTTTTATTTTTTAAAATTGATTTTCAAAGTTAAAAGGTTATTTTCCTCAAGAATGTTTTTGATGATATTTTTATGGATTTTCTATTCATAAATGAGAATAAACCTTGATTTTATTTATTCCATACTAGGGATATATTTTAACAATACCACACTTATTCTTTATTAATATGGATTATGATTGTTACAAATAGATTTTCATGGAATTATTTTTTTTCATGAGTAAATCAATCTATGAAAAAAATAAGGTTATTATTATATTATAAAATAAAATATTTCATGTGTTATGTTTATGTTATGATTACTGAAAACTATTTATAATGATGGGTGAGGAAAATATAGCTCATAATGATGGGTTATCCCAATATAGATCTCTTATGCATTGAATAATTGAACACAATTTACCAATTATAGGTTTTTCCTAATAGATTATTGGAATTTACCAGGAAAGTTATTCCATTTTTAAGAGTGATTGTAAGAGTCATATGAAAATGATGTTACAAGTTACCAAAATGTTTTATTTATGCTTACATAAAGTTTTAATGTATCATTTTCTCAAGTATCAGTTTTACACGGGTCATGATTGTTGAATTATATGACTCTTGTATTATGTTAAAGCTTTGTTACATGTTTCATAATTTATTTTCCATGTTTTTATGGGTATGAATTATCTTATGTTATGCTCATGAAATTTGATTATGTTATCATATCTTTATGATCATTTTATTCTCACTAATGACAAATAATTAAAAGTGATTATGTTTAGCCTTATTTAGCATTTGATCTCACCCTTCTTATTTTATATTTTACCCAGGTTGTGAAGAATGTTTTAAGTATGTTAAGCCTAAGAAGGTTACTAGATGTTAAGAACTTATTTAGAGATGATATAGATTTTTATAAACAATTTTTTATGTATCCAAGTTGTTATGTAATAGTTTTTCCTAATTATTTAAAACTATAAACCTAAAAGGCCCTTGAGTCTATGAGTAATCCAATATTTTAGTTTTCTATTATATGTTTTGAAGGGTTAAATTCAGGTCATGTTTATCATTATTAAAATAAAAAATTAAAACTTTATGTTTCATCACTGGATCTGGGTGTGCAGGTTTGGGGTTGTTATAGTTGGTATCCAAGGAAATATTTATATAACTTTGAAGATTATGATGTTTTCATGAAACATTAAATTAAGATTTATAGATACTATTATGGGTTTATAATATTAATTTTGATCATATGTTCAAAGGAACAAACACCCCTTTTGTGGTTTTAAGTTATGAAATTTAAAGTGATTAATGATATCTTGTGAGATGTTTTATTGGGTTGCAGTATATATAATCATTAGGTTTAACATGAAGGATTTTTTTGGAAGAATACTATTAAATTTTTGGAGATTCAATCTGAAAGGTATAATGTAACCTTTGAGGTTAAAACTTTCTTTAATATTTAGGTTATTGAAGTTATTTGGGATATTTTGTTATTTATTTATGGAATTATCTAAGATAAACTTTTGGTGTTATTGTCAAAATTTTGAAGTTAAATGTATTATTTATTCATATTAAGGTTTATATATTTTGGATATTATCTTACCTTGTGCAAAGAATTTCAATTTTTGGTCAATATAAAGAGATAATAGGAATATATTTTTATCCTTTTGTGGATTATGTGATCTGTTAGAAGTTGATTTTATTGATTTAGGCATGAAAAAATCATCTTGAATACTCATTGTTTTGAGAAAAAGATTATATTGTGTTGGAAATTGATTAAAGTATGAAATTATACCTGTAAAGTAAGTATATTTCCTAATTTTATTAGTTTATATAGTAAAGTAATTAATAAAATATAGAGAAATGATCTTGAAATAAAAATTCGATCCTATTAATTGATGGTATTTTTAACACCTCATTGATTTATGGTTTTTTAGTCATTGAATTTCTCATGATCATTCAATTTCTTGTGATAAATGTTCTCTATCACTCTCCATCATTATTTGGACATTAATTTATTTATACATGTCAATATTTTTACTTCCCAATATTTTTATCCTATTTGTAAATGTATTTATGTGTTATTCTAGATGACCTCTATATTTCCCTTTACCACTTTTCAAATGGAAGTTTTATCAACCCTTTTTATGATGTGAGTTTTCAAAAAAGGTATTTTAAAATTTTAAAACATTTATTGTCAAGATCAAGATAAAACTTAAAGTATGTAATTTTTTAAAGTATTATAGAATTTAACAACCTGATATTTTTATAAGAAAATTATGTTTGATAACATATACAACACATAACACCGAGCTTAAATAAACCATGAAATATTATTACTTAAATATAACCATTATAACCTAGCCATTAAATTGGTGGGTATTAATAGAAGTAACTAAATTATGAAATATATATAAAGGTCTTAATAAATAAAAATGTATTGGTAAATTCTTAGTAAATAATCACCCAATTTTCAGTAAAGTATTATTTTTCTTTAAAAATATATTTTCTTCAAAAATGATTTTTGTTGATTTTTGTGAGAGAATATAATAATTAATTTTTTAAAATTTTTGAAATTTTATTTGATCAAAAGGATATAATTTTTTAAATTATCTATAAAAATTATCTTAGGATGAACTTTTGATTATTTTATGAATTTTTTTTAATGAATTGTGAAAAATATGATTTTTTAGTTAAAAATGTATTTTATTTTCAAGTATTCAAAGTAAAATTATATTTTTTATTAGTTTTAAAATTTAGTTAGTTTATTTGTATTAAAAAAATCCAATTAATTTTATTTTAATCAACATTATACTTTAGTTTTATATAAAAACATTTTTTTATACTTAAAAGGCATTTTTTCGAAAAACTGTTTTTAATCGCATTTTACGGGTTTAATTTTAAATTAAATTTTGAAACTTCTATGAATTGAATTTGATAAAATAGATCATATATTTTTAATATTAATAATTAATATTATTTAATAATTTCAACTTAATTTTGGGTCATAATAAATAGTAAAAATAATAAAAATCTGTTACCACAATTATGGTTAAAACACATTTATCGGGGGTTAAACTATGGTGATAGTGTTAAAATGACAGAAAATTTTATTTTAAATATTTTTTATACAAATATTTAGACCCTATATCATCTCATATTCGTAAATGGTCCATTTTTGATCAAATTTTCATGAGTTAGACATTAATATATTGTAATATTTTTAAAAATTCCAAGTGTGTCATCTCCCCCACTTATAAAAGGGCACCCCTATACTATCATATAAACACTTAAATATAATTTTATTTCAAAAAATATCTACCCAAATACCTTATTAGAATCAATTACCATGTCTTATAGGCCCTATTTTTATAAAAAAACTAACCCAGGAAGGTTTTAGGTTTAAACCTAAAGAGGTTGTCCGAAGAAGAGGAATAGTTCTTCACCAAGTGTTTTCATTTTATTTCTTATTATACAGCCTTAAAATATTTTTAAACCATTATGGAATAATAATATTAGTATTTTAAATATATTCATAGGTTATTATACTAATGTAATAACCTATATCAATATCCTCTTCCATCAAATGGGAAATGAAACCATCATTTGTATGTACAGAGGACTACTGTCTTGTGAACTGATATAATTCATTTTCCATCATCGCTTCTCATGTAAGGTTATAATAAGAGATTTAATATATATTTATATATATATGATATTAATGAAATAATTATGATTTTTTAAATTTAATATTTGATTTATTTTCTTACCTTTCTATCCTTTGAAAAATGATAACGTCGTTCGTGCATACATGTAGATTACCACCTCCAAGAAGCGATATGATTCATTTTTCATCACCAAATCACATGGATGGTATATATAAGTTTATTTAAATATATAATATTATATTTATGATATAATAATAATTATATAAATATAAATTACACTTACCATCATTCCCTCATGCTCTTTGAAAAATGATAACATTTCTCATGCGCACTTACGACTTACTCTCTCCATGATTGTAACATAATTCATTTTTCATTACAATATTTCAGGGTTGGTTTTAAAATTATAATTAATTTATAAAAAAAATAGTTTTTCCATGATTATTATTCTTTATATGATGAAATAATTACAATTTTGACCATGGTCAACATGCCAATGTTTTTTTGAGATTATGAAACGAACATCCTCAAAACACCTAAAATAGACTTAACAAATTAAGTAATAAAATAGGTCATCAAAATAAATGAAATAAATAGTTTAATGATATATGATTAAATCTAGAAAAGTTTCTTAATAAATAAAATAATTGATATAAGTTTATTACATAGGTGTAAAAGGGCATACTTAGCAAGTCTGTACTTGAGGTAAGAGATTTCATCTCAATTTCCCTTCATTTAGGCATGCTTTAATGTTATACAACTAATTTGTTTTATATGGAATATATGACACAATTTTTCATAATATATAATGAATATGTAGGATCAAAGAGTATCTTATATGGATATAATCACAATAGGGGGTGGGGGTGAATTTTAGCTTACAAAGTTTAAAATAAACAAAACACAATACCTATTAAAGTAAATTTATCAGACTTAAACTTAGTCTTATTATCAGAGTGAAGAATCATAATTAAAGTGGATAAAATTAATATCAAAGTATTGTTTATATCATATTCAAAATCACACCTATAAAAAATTGTATATAAATTTAAGTATAATAACTAACTTTCTATTACATGCACAACAGAATAAGAACTTGTAAAAACAAGCAATACAATAGCTAGTAAAAGTGAGAGTGACTTATAAGATATATTAAAAGATTTAAATCTTTTAAACTTAAGAGTAATGTATTGAATAAACTTTACTAAATTTATTCATAGTTTTATACTTACTATAAATTCTGTCTTTCCTTACTAAGAAATCCCTCAATACGATGATCAGAATAAGCTCTATCTTCCTATCACCAGAATCCCTCAATATGATGATTGAAATCTATCTTTCTATCCCAAGAATCCCTCAATATAATAGACCAGATTCACCATATTCCTATACCAGAATCCCTTGATCCTAACAATGATCAAATGTAGAATAAAAATGCAGAAGTTCTAAAGGAAACAACCTGACAAATATTCCTTAAAATGACAACTCTCTAAATAATTACAAAGACTAAGAATGAGAAGTTCACGATAATAAATCTTTAGAAGACTTTATTTTTGAAACTTATTAGCTCCAAAATCTTAAAATTACTATATATTTATAGGTTAATCTCCAATGGTCATATTTCTAAATTTTTTGTAACAACCTCAGACAACTAGAGCTTGAAATCTCACAATGTTCTGGCATAAATGAATGTCTGATGTTGTGTTTTGTTTTAGAAACATTACAATTTTAATGGTATTTCATAAGATAGAAATAAGTCTTATATATTATAATTATAAACATAGAATAATCCAATGGAATTCCTTACAATTTTTCAATAAGATAATATTTATGAGGATCAATCCATTTTTTTGGTACTAGAATTAGTTTGATGGCCATGAATTTTGTCAGTAAATAGACAAGACAAAAGTATAAATCCTGGTCTAATTCAAGGTAAGTCCAATATATAAAACACATACTAAATCCAATTATTTTAATGAAGAATTATAGGTTTATATTCATAATAAATTATAACTTTTTCTACATATGATTAAAGATAATGTTTTTTCACAACCTGACCCGCTATGGTCTGACCCATGACTACCCCAAGCACACCTTCCTTAGGCTAGGGCCTAGCGACCAATGCCATGTAGGAATATCCCATAAATGGGAGGCATTAGCCTAAATAACTTATACACACACACAAATATCCAAGCCTAAAAAATGAAAAAATGTAAAACAAATGAAATAATGCATACATACATCTACGATCCCACAATAGAGTATGACAATAAAAGTACTGAAAGCTGAAAAAAGGGTCCAAATACAATCCCAACCAAAAAAATGAAAAAGTAAAAAATGATCTAAGGGTGAGGAATAATTCAAATTAAATCTCCTTGTAAACAAATCAGACTATTAAGATACATCTATACTCCAACCACTCCCTATCCTCCTAGGACACCGTCAGAAAGGTCGTCATCTACATAAGACATGACACGTGTAGGCAAATCCCATGTAGAGGTGAGTATAACAATAATCAGCAGGACAACCTAAAAACACTAAAAAAATAACCAAGTACAATTATATCAATACATGATATAATAATCAATGTATAATAGAAACACCCAGATATAATCAAGAAATGTACCATGACACCAGGCAGTCATAACCAAATTCTAGTCACAAGATTCTGCTTGAAGAAATGATCATTCTGGGAGAAATCCCTCCAAAAGCCATTCTATCATAATAGACTCTCGATTAAGAGGTATATATCATTGGTACCCCAACTAATGGAATATCACTATTCTAATAAGACTTTGATACACAAATAGGGTGTCCCACCCAAAACTGCTGGGGGACACCATGAACCCTAATCTGGATCAAACCACTACATAGAGGATTTTATGTCAATGATTCCACAAACCCTAATGATATTTACTACTATATAGAGGATTAACATCCTACTCAAGGAGTTCATGATGATTCCACAAACTCTAACTAGGTAATAAAAGATGATATATGATTTCACTCTAGTCTCATGGAGGGACACCGCAACTCTATCTAAGACTTGACCTCTATAGGGAATCACAATCCAGTGATATGAATGTAATTCCACACTATACCCTTTAGGGAAATGAAAAATGGAACATAATCAAACTATACTAGTCAAAAGTAGGAAAATAAAGATCCAAAATCAATCTTAAAGGGGGTACATGGCCTGTACTAGGGGGTACATGGTGTGTCTAGCTATCTAATTGCCTTCCCAAGTAGAAGATCCTCATATGTCATGTAGTCTCCATATAAACTACATGTATAATGAGTACATGGAATTTAAAGAACGATGGTTTCTTGACCATGTTGTATGGATGTGTCCATGTACTAAGGTAGTGTCTGTGTACCAGCTCGTTTATGCCAAGCCGTGTCTGTGTATAAGTACACGATGTTCCATATAGATGTGTACTTTAACCCATGTCTATGTACTCTCTAAAGTACAAAATGAGTCAATTGAGGAAGTACCACATGCTGTGTGATGGGGTCACATGTCATGTGATACTTAAGTTTCTCCCAAAACCCAATCCACCACATCAGGGGGCCCACATGATGTGTAATCCCAAAGTACACGCCGTGTTGCGTTGGATTTTTCTAATCTATCAGGATCTCTTCCACGTCATCCTGTGCATCAACGAAGCCACCAAACTTGATAGAACTTTTAGATTTAGGTTCTTTTGGTCCTTTCTAATGATGATCTATAGATACTGGAGTCGAATCAACTCAGAAAATGGATATACATATTGTTCTTCATTGAATTCCAATGAACACCAAAGAACGTAAAATTGGGTATCCAAAACTGTCTAATTTTCCACTATTTTCATTATCGCATGACCATCATGTTGTAGAAATCCAAGATCTATGATTTTGAATCATTTCAAAAAGTAATGGTTGTCCAACAATCCATTTATTGGGATATGTAAAACCCTAGGACAAATAAAGGATGCCTGTGGTGAAAAAAGAACTAGGAGAGAAAAGAATAGAAACAAATGAGATGAAAGAATCTTGATCAATGTTAATATTGTTCTAGATATATTTCCATGAGAATAAAAATGAATAAATAAACAATTACAAAATAATTCTCCCCGAACCCGATTAATCTAACCCATATTGCAATATGATCAAACCATAGATAAATCTATTCATTTATTGATTCTTATTCATTATAGAAATCAATAACAGGGAAAAAATCCAAAAAAAATTCCCTACTTGAAGTTTGGATCGACCTTTGATGAAGAACAGATGTGTTACCATCTTTTTCAAGATCCATGAACTCCATCGGCATGAAGATCCATGATCTGATCCTGATCCATCATCATCTGCTAATAAAGCTCCCATCTAATAGATTCTTGGTCTCTAGGGTTTAGTGACCAACCTTGAGACAAAAATTGTGGACTTATATTTAAAGAGGAATTAGGTCGATGCACCACAAAATAAAATAATTCCTTTAGTTAATTTATTTTATTAATTTCTCACTCTTGATGATTTTTTCACTAATAGACCAAGCTGACCAAGGTTAGTTTCTCCTATGGGAAAACCCACATTCTGAACTTAACAGTTCCCTTAGATTTATGATTTGGTCATCTGTTTAGGAGTTATTCCACTTTTTTTTAGGAAAATTGTGTGCACATGCTATTTAATATATTTAGTATATTTCAAACATTTATTTTGAGTACACCGAGCCTCATAATCGAATACCGTCTTAGTTCCAGGTCTCAAAAAATAATCCATATAATATAAAAAAATAATACACATAAAATCCAAGATGTTACATGTTTTCTATAATAACAAACTAAAAAACTTGGGACATAAAAATATAGTAAATATAGTTTTAAGAAAGTGTTTGTGATTTCTAAAACTAAAGGAATTGAAAGGTAATAATTAAAAATTATGACTCAATATAATCCTTTATAATTAATTCTATTTTAATTTGAAATAACTTTTACTTCATCCAAGTGGTTTTGATTTTAAATTTACAAATCAATAAGGGATTTTTTCTCAATTTCATTTCATTGAGGCAATTTTTAATGTTATGAACCTAATTTTTTTGTATAGCGTATATAAAACCCCTTATAAATTTTATATCATGAATCATTCATAATTCATGGTATTTTATATTACAATTTATATTTATTAATTTAAAGGTATTTGAATTGAAAATTTCTAAGTGGTAAGGGGTTTCTTAACCCACTTTACATTCATTGGGTTATACTTCTACATCATTGACTTTGTTAGCCCATGATTATGTGTGAATTGATATTTAAACTATTTTATTATATATTTAAACTTGTTTTGTGTATATTTACATATTTTCACATAATCACTTCATGAATTAATTATCACTTCAAAGGTTATGATATTTGGAAAGGTTTTATTTATCTAAATATCATTTTCTAGAGACATGTTTCATGTCATGCACCATGATTTCATTTTATGGTGTAATTAATTCCCCAAGAATTAATTTTTACATATTAATTAATGAAATAAAATGTATTTAGAGAGCCATATCACACTACTTTTTTCAATGACATTTGATTCAAAATTTATCCAAGAGGTAAATATTTTATGTTACAATCTTCTTTCATTTTGAGATTGTTTATGTTCAGGGTTTCTTTTGGGGAAATCATATGATCTTATTTTCTTGAACCACATATCTTTTATTATCCTCTAGTAATGTTTTTTTTATTTTTTTGTTTCTATATCCTCCCTTATTGATTAAAGAAACATCAAGAAAGATATTTGTAAGTGATACCAATATTGTATCTTCTTTTAGATCATGAATCTTTATCTTCCATATCCATATTTTCTAATTTTTTTAAAAATGTTATTTTAAAAATAGAAATGATTTCCTAAAGTTATTTTACTTAATATTTTACATACTTTTAAAAGTTTTTAAAATGAAATTTCTTAACATTTTCAGTATGGGTCACTTTTTACTCTTTTTACAAAATTTTGAAAAGAATGTTTATTTTTAATGTTTATTTCATGAAATAATTTTACCGCCATCATGAAAGTTATTTTATTTGAAGTTTAATTTAAAATTTTCTAAATTTATTTTCAAGGAAAATAAAATTCACAATATTTTTTGATTTTTTAGTTTTTTAAAACCAATTTTCAAAGTTGAAAGGGTATTTTCCTTAATAATGTTTAAATAATAATTTTATAGTATCTATATTAATCAAAGACAAAAAACCTTGATTTTAATTATGATACAAAGGGGATATATTGTAATGATACCATCATTATTATTTCTCTGGATGTATTATGATTTTTTCAAAGATATTTTCAAGGAACCCATTTCTTTTCCATGGTTAAATCAAGGTATGAAAGAAAAATGGTTATTGATATGTTGAAAAAAAAGATATCACGTGTCATGTTTATGTTATGATTCTTGGAAATTATTTATAATGGTGGGTGATCTCAATATAGATCATGATGATAGGTGAATTCAATATAGCTCTCTAATTCACTGGGTAAATGGACAAAGTTAACTTGTTATAGGTTTGTCCTAATAGATTATTGGAATTTTTATAGGTAGGTTATTCAATTGGTAAGAGTGACTATAAGAGTGATATGAAAATGATGTTCCATGTTACCAAAATACTTTATTTATGCTTCCATCAAGTTATAATGTATCCTTTTCTTAATGATTATTTTCACAAGGCACATGATTATTGAATTATATGACTCTTGTATTATATTAAATCTTTATGCCATGTTTTATGATTTATGATCCATGTTTTTAAGGGTATTAATTCTATTATGTTATGACAATAAAATTTGATTATTTAATCATAAACTTGCATTCATATTATTATCATATATGACATCCAATTATTAATGCTTATTTTTATCCTTACCAAGTATTTGAGCTCACCCTTATTACGTTTTCTTATTCCCAGGTTGTGAAGAAAAGTTTTAAGTATGTTATTTTGAAGCAGGTTACTATATGTGAAGAACTTAGTTGGAGATGATATAGATTTTTATAAACCTGTTGTTTATGTTTCCAAGTTGGTATGTAATAGTTTTCCCTAATACTCTAAATCTCTAAACTAAAAATAACCTTAGGTATATAAGTGATCCAAAAATTTTGGTTTGATGTTATATGTTTTGAAGTGTTAAATTTGGGTCACATTTATTAGTATCAAAGATAAAAATTTAAAGATTATGTTTTTGAATTAGATCTAGGCATGTGGGTTTAGAGATATTATAAAAACCATGTAGGATAAAAGATTATACTAACCAAAGAGAAAAAAAATGCATGTTATAACCTCTAAAACAACCAAAGTGAAACAATATAAATTTAAAAGGTATAAAAGGGTAAAAATACATGGATAAATAGAAATAAAGGAAGCCCAAACATACAAACCGATTAGGATTAAGGTCCTTCTCATGAACTTTGATACCAACCACTAACTTTCAATTCTAATCAGTGAGAACTACTAAGACCCAATAACATCGATATCAGAAAATTCACCTTCTAACTTCATATCATCTTCATAAGACATGAAACAAGTTGGAAAATCCCATAAAAGGGCTATTATATAAAAAACCAATAGGATTACCTAAAAACCGAAAGGGAAAACAATATAAACAAACTATCAAATCATTCTAAGAGACAAATAGGAGATAAAAATCCCAGAAAACATATATTATCATAGATAAAACAAAATAGAGAGAGAGAAAGGGGAAACTCTCAATATTTATAAATAACTAAGTATGATGATTATATTCATGCATTGAAAATATGGTGCTATATAGGTGCTAGTATCCCAATATAACCTCGCCAGATCTGTAGTAGGGGACCCATGCCTTACTAAAGGCATTCCACAACTAAGGGTGCACTGAACTTAGTAGATGATGGAAACCTCTTCAGAGATCTGATTATGGGGTACTGAATCCATAGATAAGATACCTATGACCTGAATGGGTATGGGGTGCATCAATCCTATCTATACCAATAATTCAAGGGGCCCACACCCTGACATATACATGCCACAATAGGGGCTTCCAACACCAATGTCACTCTAGAGATTACACTCGAGTATCAGCATCTTCTAACCTTGATAGAAGTATAAATATGATTACTCCACCTTGTAATGTTTCTATGATTCCAAAATGAAGATCAATATTACATTCTATATGAAATTATACTCCAGAAGGACTACTCACAGGTATAATTATAAGTCCTGAAGAAAGATATACACAAGGAAAAACCTTATAAGAAAAGTACATGACTTGTCCTGTGGTATACATGGGGTGTACTATCAATTCCCATGAATAACCATTCCCTTATTCTCTATTAATAATGTGTAGATTCATATACATGATGTGTGACCCAAGGCACATGATGTGTGGGACCACCCAAGGTCTTGGAATGTATTTATTGTACATGGATCAACTGGCCTGGTAGGGTCACATGGAATATAGGCCTACCATATGTATATGTGATATTTAATTTTTATCAAAACATAAATCTCCATATAAATATGACAACATGATGTGTGTTACTTCAGATTACATGGTTTGTAGTTAGGAATTTCAAACTAGCCTATCTAATTCCCTAGATCTTCCTGATTCCATCGATTTAGATGCCATTCTCACCTAATGTTCTATACAAGTCCCTGATATCAAAGTAAAATCCTTATAACCACCAATTTATAACCTCAAGTGGTCAAAAATCAGATTTTCTATCAAACCACATGAATCTCATTGTGCTTCCATCGCCATATGAGGGTTTTATCCTCCATCTTTTATCCATAAATCCATAATGGATAATTACCACTTCTGAAAATCATTGTATCCATCATTAAATGATTAAAACAACATGAATCACGTGTCTTGAAGTATATTGGACATCAAATCATTGAGTTACCACATGCCGATGAAGGGAACACAATGAAATGAGGGGGAAAGGCACAATAAAAAAAGTGAAATCATTATTGGATGTTGAAAACCAAAAATTTGATCACAATCATGGAAAATCAAGAAAAATATATTAAATTAGGTGAAAAAATATGACCAGGGTCACAAAAATAATAATTAAATTGATAGGGTTATACTATCAAAGGGGTAGAGGACAAATATAAAGGATAATAATAATTCATGCTCAAAAACTCAAATAATGGGAAAAAATATGAAAATAAAAAAGTCCTACCTCATCATTAGATAAATTGCTGATGAAGAACGATTTTGTATGTTCTACATTGATGTTAGTGATGAGTTCCAGTGAATTCAACTGTCAATATTTGATCCTCCCAAAAATATTCATTAAAGATCATATCAATGTTGGACCTCTAAATATCATAGTTTATGTGGATAACCCTAGGGAAATTTCATAATAGGGATTAAATAGAGAATCTCTAGGTTAAGGCATTAATTTATAAAAATAAATTAATAAATTAATTTATTTCATCTAACGTTCACCCGCAACTACGCATCGACCAAAGGCCCGATGTGAATGAACTTATATCACATATTGGGTAAACCCCATATTATGATACCAATGATTTCCATACAATACTTAGATCAATGATAAAACATTTATATACAAAAATATGTATGTCCATGGTTTAATATATTTAATATATTGATTCTGGGATCCTAAGACACTCATAAAACCATACCAAATATGAATAAAAACACACACATATATATATATATAAAAATATACTAAGGGTATAATAATCAAAACTAGAGTCATTATATTCTCCCTATGGTAAATTATTTTCACTGAAAAATGTAAAACCTACTCAAAAAGTTGAGGGTACTATGCCTATTTATGGATCTCATGATCTCATGAGATCTCCTAAAGGTTTTTATGGTGCTAAAGAACTCATACTAGTTATATATATCACCCATAAAGGATCCACTCCTTCAAATCTTCGATAGCCATAAGGTACTCTAAAAATGTGTTTCCATCCTCAATGTCCAGATCACCCCAGTCAATAACGTAAGATGAGTTGTGAACATATCTTATCAGCCACAACACATGGAAGATTTCCTGAACCTGGTCCAACTATAAGGGCAAGACTAGGTGGTAAGTGACATTTCCAACCCTACACAAGACCTGGAACAACTTGATAAACCTTAGGGATAGATTAATATTCCAACCAAAATTCCATGAACCCTTTTTTAGAGATACCTTCCAAAACACATGGTCTCCATGATCAAACTCCAAGGGTCTACGACACCAGTCCACAAAATATTTTTCCTAAAATAAAGCAGTTTTCATTTTCTTGAGTATCACTTAAACTTTCTTAATCATCACCTGAAATATCTTTGGTCCCATAAGTGATGACTCACCTATCTACATTTAGCACAAGTGTGACCTACATATGTACCATATAGAGCTTCAAATGGTTCCATATTGACAATGGAGTGATAAATTATATTATAAGTGAACTCCACTAATGAAAAGTGATCTTACCAACTTCGACTGAAGCCTAACATGTAAGATCCTTTTATATCCTCAAAAACATGGATGGTTCATTCAATCTAGTCATTTTTTAGGTGGAATTATATTCTCATCCATAACTGGGTCCCAAACCATCCTAAAAAACAATATACAACTATGATGTGAATTGAGCATAATAATAAGATACAATCATTGAGGGTACCTCATGAGGTTGGATAACCTCCCACATGTACACGCGCCTCATACTATCTATTGAACTCTACTATCGAATAAATATAAAGTGAGAAGACTTGGTAAGCCAATAAAAAATCACCCAAATAGTATTGCAGCCTTTTTTTATCTGTGGAAACCCAATAAAAAATCTATTGATATTTCATCCCATTTTCACTTGATGATCTCAAGAGGTTAAGTCAAAACTGCCAAAACACAATGCTCCACCTTTACCTGTTTATTGGTGAGACATTGAGAAACAAACTCAGAAAAAATCCACCTCATATCTTCCCACAATAACTTCCATAAAAGGAATTGGTAAATATTAATTACTCTATGATATAATAATAAGGGATAGGTATTAAAATTACTTAGCACCTACTCGCACAATGATACCAGAACCACTATCCATCCTTGGAAAATGATTTCATGTTCCACACCTTTAGAAAATCCACTTAGGTAATATCCTAAGGATATATGGTCATGTAAAACTTCACAATTAATGTATCTCAATTGATGCAGTTTCATATATTGGAGAAGAAGTGGAGTCACTACCATCGAATTGATATAAACTATCTCTTTATCCTCTCATAGGGTCATCTATAAAGTGGCCAACTATTTTGATGACTCCTTTACCAAGTGAGATTGATATTTAGTACTAATGGAATATTCCACCATGATACCCTTCCCTAGAGTATATATTATATCAAATTATTAGTCCCATAGAAACCTAAGATAACTTCTATGTATTAGGTTGATGTATCATTAGGAAAATATACACCTGAGACTCTAGTGGTCTAAGTAAACCAAAAACTAATCACCCCGAAGATAATACCTCCACATCATTAGGGTGAAGACCATTATTTCCATCTCTAAGTTGTGAGTCATATAGTTTGGATCATGGGTTCTCAACTACCCAAACCCATAAGTTATTACCACCTACCTATGCATTAACACACACTTAAGCCCAGTTCTAGAAGCATCCTAGAACAAAATATACCCAAAAAAACTCTTCTAGAAGCCTCAAAGTAGAAGCAAAGGTAAACCTATACCTTATATCTTTAAAGAACTTATAACATCTCTCATTCTAGGAGAACAACTACCCTTTGTGTTTCAAAGTAGTCAAAGGGGCCGCAATCCTAAAAAATTCTTCCAAAAACCAATGATAGTACCCTACCAACTTGAGGAAATTCTGCACCTCTAATATGCTCTTAGGTGGTTCCCAAGATACAACAACCTCTATAATTATTGGTTGTATAGTTACACCATGTTTATAGATGACATTACCTAAAAAATGAACCTGTCTATTAGAGAATAGACAATTTGATAGCTCATCATATCACTAGTTCTCCCAGAGTAAGTCCAAGACCGTCCACAAATGATATATGTAAGATCCCATATTTTTATAGGTACAGATCTCTCTGAGTTTTTCATTAAAATTTATTTGGATTAGTTTTTCCTCATCTTTAAGACTTAGTGGTTGTGTTTTTCCATGGATATATGTTTGTTTTAGTAAAAATAGAATTGGGTTGTGAGGAAACTGGAGAAAATCGGATATGATCCACACAAATAGCATTTGTTGGGGAAAATGACCTCGAGTCCAGAGATGTAGGTATATTTAAATTAATGGAGTCTAAGAATACATGTTGTGAAGTTGTTAAATGTTATAAACCAATTACATTCCATGAAATGTTCGGTAGAATTAAATATTTAGTGGAGGTGATGGGGTTTTTAGTGTATCCATCTAAAAATAAATACATGATATGTAACTATACTACACATGGTGTAATTTCCCAGGATGAATTTTAAAGGGTTACATGTGGTTTATTTCTCACTCAACTTAGATGTAGCTTTCTTCTCTCAACCCTAGGAAATCTTACAACTGGTGTTAGAGAAACTCTCTTGATTTTGTACATCCTGATCACACATTTAATCCCTAGTAAGTTGTTTTGGTTTAGTCTCTTCCCTCCATTTATTATCTGGTCATTGTGGTGTAATTATTTAGACTATAGTAATTATTGATTTTGACATTGATTAGTTTTTATCTATGATATTTATTGAGATCATCTAAACATTTTTCCTCATGGGATTTTTCTATAGGAAGTATTGTTTAATTGTCTGTTAAAGGCGGGGTTCTAAAACTTAACCCTATAGTTTGATAATTGTCAAGTATGTGAAATATTACAATTGTGCCAACATATTATGCACCAAATGAATTAAATGATGAATTTAAATATTCCTTGGAGTCCCTCTAGATACAATTGGTCATTGACCTGTCTTGTGGCTACTATTCGGGTGGGAGAACCCTTGATTATAAATGAAATTTTAATGTATTAAAGTGAATTTAACATGACATGTAATTTAGACATTTTCTTTATATAGATTCACCAAGGCTTGGACTGATTATTGAAGAGACTCACATGTTATTGGTTTAAGACCAAATGATTAAATTAAATATAAAATCAAAAGATAAATGGTAATTTTCCTAATTAACCATTGATGATGTGATATTGTGATATCTTTATTGTTATGACATGTGTTGTGATAAATAATGTAATGCTTATATGGGGTGTTGGCCCAGTTGTCTTGCTAAAATACTTATATAGTGGGCTATGCCCAATGAAACATGCTGAAATGATTATATACTAGTCTATGCCATTAGAGATACTGAAATGATTATATATCATGATATACCTAGTGAAACATGTTGAAATTATTATATACTGGGCTTAGACTTGATAAATTTTGATATTCTTATATACCAGGCTCGAATATGATTAAATGTTGAAATGATTATATAGAAGGTTTTGACCCAGAATTATGAGATTTATACATTGTTTATAAAGTTATGTTTTACCATGGTTATATGGTTATGGTTGGCATAACTATGATACATGATCAAAGACATTCCGATATGGAACTGAGGTAGGTTATGTTTTACCATGGTTATATGGTTATGGTTGGCATGGTTGTGAGACATGCTCCGAGATATTTCAACATGATGCCAAATCAGGTTGATGTGGTTTTAATTTAATTACTTAATGAATTAATAAACTTGTTTATTTAATTATTTCATACACTTATTATTTGATCGGTTATGTTTAGACATGGTGGTGTCAACCTACTGAGTTATACTCACACCCAATTCGGGTCACCGTTTGGCTATGTGAGAGAGTACTAGATCAGGGGATGTTACAAAGTGGTATCAGAGCACAACATGTTTCTTTTCCATTTATTTATTATTTGGGAAAGGTATAAAGAAGACTAGTATGTTTTGAGACTTGGAAATGAGCTTTTGCATAGGAGTAGCTAACTCATGTATGGGGGAAAATCTAAGTGCCTAGTTATGGGATTATTGTTCCTGATGTTCACTTGTTGTAGTTGATGTAATTTCACATTGGTTGATTCACATGTTGTGTGAGGTTATTATTTAATGTTGTTATTGGTTCTTGATATTTATACCCATAGACTAGTATAGAGTTAGATGAGTATGCATGCATCATGATAAGAACACAAAGATATATATTTATCTGCATTGTTCATGATAGGGACATATTTATTAAATATGATATATACTTTCCTATTAAACTGCGATATGAGATACCTATTATATTTGATAAATGAAATAAATGAATTGATATGTTATGATAAAAGACCTCTAATCCATGTTTAGAGAGACTATAATTCAGTGGTTCTATATTTTTTTTTCACCTGTTGTGGTTGAACCTGTTGTTATTGCTTATGTTCTAAGGAACATGTTTTCCTTGTAGTGAAAATTCATCCTCATCATCTTTGAGTTGAGCATAAGAGAGTATAAATTAACATTCTTCTAACACATCTGAACCAGATATTACTATAGTGCCTAAATATTTTATGGATGTTTAGATTCCTAAATTTTTTTAGGGTCATGCGATTTATGGAAAGAGAGACTGTTTGCACAATACCTTTGATGTCTGAGTTGAAGAGAGAGTTTCATCTATAACATCCACCTACATTCACAAGGTAGGGAGTCCCCTAGGAAGCCAAGTTCTGGATCAAGTTAGCTCATAAAATATTTAATTATCTTGAGACACCCACATATAGGAGGGTAAATCTTTATATATATATTCTTCATGGACTACACAATTAGAAAATTTGGCTATATCCATGGTCCAAAACTGTGGATATAAGCTCAAATGGCCTGAAAGACTTCTTTTTTATTTTTATTATGGATAATCCCCCTTTTAAGGGTTGAAGGGGAACCCGTACATGACCCGTAGGCCGAAGGCACAAGGCCTGACAAACCCACAATACATGACCTGAAGGCCTAGAGGCATACCATGCCCAATACATGAATCATAGGCCCATCCCACTTGAACTGCCCCTCCCCAGATTTCTGCGTCATTGATCACCTAGCTCCCCACCTTGCATTTTTGATCAGCTAGCATTGCCCCGTACAAAGCTGCACGGTGCCTAGTCCCGATGGCGGCTACCATACCCCCTAATTCTTCCAATCCGGTTAGCTCTACATCTGCTGGATGCTATTCGTATTGCTCTGATCCTCTTCTGGGGCATGTTCTGTGTGAAATGGGCTACTCCATGGTCTACGTGACCCAAAGTCCCTATGGCCCAAAGGCCTTTGATGACCCGAAGTCCCTAGAGACCTGTAGGCCCAAACCGGTGGCCCGAAGACCCAAATTGGGTGAATAGTTCTGGCTGCTACAGTACCGAACATTACCGAACAGTAACTGCTACAGTGACTGCTGCAATACTGATACAATACCAGAAATTCACCGCCACCCGGTTTTGAACCCAGGTCTCTTGGATTTCAAGAAGGAGCCCTTACCACTCAGGTACGAGCTCATTGGCACTGTGGATATAAGCTATATCCACAATTTTAGTTGTTTTTGGCTCATATTTCCATGGATATAGAAAAAAATATATATCCATAGTTGCAATGAGATGTAACCATGGTTTCCACCATGGCAATAACACCTATAGCCACGATTTTGGCAACTGTAGCAATAGCCAACCCAATTTTCCACCGTGGATATATGAATATATCCATGGTGGAAAATAGTGGATATAGGGCCTATAAACCATGGCTATAGGTGGAAAATAAATTGTCTCCAATGGGTTTCGATCTCCATACCTCCACCACGGGTAGCTAGTCATGTTACCAACATCGAAAGAAACTTAGGGTATATAAATATATATATTTTTATATGTATCATGAAATACCATGTAAATAGGAAGAAAAATATGGAAATAGATCCTCCCATAAGATTCCCCCATAATTTTTTCCCGCATTTATGTGGGAGACCTATAGTATCAGTTTACACAAACCATGACTACATACTTTGAAAAAATTATCTATGGCCACAATATAAGCAAACTGTGGATATATAATGCCCCTATAGCCATTACATTATCAAAAACATGTCTATATCCTTAAAATAAATACCTATATCCATATTTTTACAAAATCATGGATATAGGTCCATGGATATAGCTCAATTTTCTAGTAGTGCCAACCAAGAAGTGGTGGGAAATTTTAGAGTTGGGAAGGTAGTAAGATGAGTTATCTTGGAAAGAATTTGAGACAAAGTTCCTAATCCATTTCTATCTCGAGATGTTAAGGGATGAGAAGGTTCACGAGTTCATTCACTTGACACAAGAGGGCTTGTCAGTGCTAAAATACATTGAATGTTTCACCAACCTCAAACACTTTGCACCATATTTGGTTGCTAATGAGATATCTAGGGCGATACATTTTTAGGATGAGATTCACTATGATATCATGCCACATGTGAATGTGTTCTATCTGAGTAGTTTTCAAAATGTGATGAATTAGGCACTAATCATAGAATGGAATCTAAGAGAGGCCCTGAGCAGCGACCAAGCTGTTTCAGTTGGGAAAACTATAAACTCTTCTTCTAGTGGAAAAATCATTGTTATGAATTTTTTCACCAAGGTATTAGTGTTAAGATCATCCAGGGCTATGTACATCCATCTTAGGATTGTGTTCCATGGTAGTGCTATCACTATGGAAAGATGGGCCACAAATGTAACATCCCAGGTAAATAAAGAATATAAAATTTTCATATTTATTAATATTAGTGACTTAAAAATTAATTTTACTTTAAAGGGGATGTTATTTTTTATGGAATATTTGACATGCAACAATGGGTTTCTCCAAAATCTCATGTTGTATAAAAGGCTGAGTCACACTGAAAAATAATAATATAATATTATTTTAAATGGTATTTAACGCCTAACCATTCTATTGGTAGAAATGAATAGAACTAACTGAAATATGATCACACATGTTTGTTAAATGTTTATACATTTATAAAATAAAATTTAGAGTATTAAAATGAGAATGAATCCAATTTTAAGCATAAATACTCTAATATTTTTAAAAGGTCGTTTTACCGCCTTTTGATGGAGAACCCCTTTTATATTTAGTTTTTCTTACTTTTATATGTTCCGTATTACAAAATTAACTTATTATTTATAATTGGGACATCAAAATTTACTTTGGGTAAATTTTATGGTATTTTTCTGTTAAAGTTCATTTTTTATGAATAGTGAAAAATACTCCATTTTAATTCAGAACTGCCTTTTAATATAATTTATTTAAATAGTTGGATTATTATTTTTATTTGTTTTAAATTTTAATTGGATTATATTTTTACTATTTAATACAATGTTGGTAATTGGAAGTATTTTTTTTAAATTGAACATAAACAAGTGTCAATATTTTGATAGTTATTATTTCTTAAAAACACTTTTTATTTGTTTTAACAACAGGAATTAATTTTAAATTAATTTCTGAAACTTCTATGTTTTGAATTTAGAATAATGGATTAAATATTTGGAATTATAAGGTCCAAATTGTGTAAATAGGAAACTTTTATTTTTAGACATTATGAATATTTACCTCAGTAAATATTTTATTTTCCAAGGTTAAAGAGAAAATATGGTAAATAAGGGTGAAAAATAATATTATAACAATATTAAATTACACTTAAACTTGTCCTAACCCTATTTTATGAGATATTTCAGACCAAGGGAATCCTTGGATCGATTTTGGGACCCCATGGAGCCAACTGGGAGTGATAATGACACTTTATATTAATTAATTTAATGTATAGACAAAAATAACATAAACATATATCTTTTAGTAAAACAATTTTTATATGGGGTTATATAAGTGATATCTTAGAATATAAATATTAAATTAAAATATAAAATATTTAATACATCATGGTATTTTATTTTTAATTTTTAGACATTAAATAAATAAACTTAATTATGACACAACCGTGATAGAGTATTGCTTCATTAATAAAGGATTCATATAAATGATATTATAAATATTAAAATAAATTTATTTTGAAACTTTTTATGCCATAAAATAATTTTAGGGATAATAATGACTTATTATATTTGAATTAATGAATGTTTTTTTAAAGAATAAAGTTTTTATATATTTTTTGAAATTATTGATATGAATAATTTATAAATTGACATACATGAGTTTTTTAAAAAATTAATATTTTATTAAATGATAAAATAATACTAAAAATCTAATATTCGAAAAAAATGACTTAAATAATGTCATAAATGATATATTTTGGGTCTCTTGTCATTTTTAGTAAATATATTAACCATATATTATGAATATATAAAAGGACATGGTAAAAGTTAAATAAGTTAAAAAAGGGTTAAACCAAAAAGATAAGGATTAAAAAATATCCAAAACCTATCAAATTATTATTTGATGATTTTATTTAGACTTATATGAACCTTATCTTCTAATTAAAAAAGTTTTGGACCTTTTTAAACCGAAAATAATTTTATAATAAAATAATAATTTTAAACTTTTCTAAAGAGCCCCTCATCCCTCTTATAAAAGACCACCACCTCTAACCCATTACTAACACCTCTCAATCCCCTTGGCTCATCCAAAATCTGCTCCAAGAAGATACCAACATCCCTATATTCCTCTTAGATTCCTTACCCTATGGAGAAGGTAATTAAAGGAATCCTTTTTGTTCAAACTAAATGGAGTTACCTGATTTAAAGGAGATTAAAGAACGAATGAGTCAAGTCAGACATGAGGTAAGGGGACTTTTTAACCCAATATCAATTCTTTGGGTTAAACATATAATTCTTTATTATGTCGTGATATGAATATTTGTGAATGAACAATAATTTTTTTACACATAATATCCACTTATATTGGGTGTATTTATATTTGTTACACATAATTATGTCCTTGATTTATCCTTAAACTAATCATACAATCTTTGTAAGGGAACCTTTCACCATCCACTTTTTGTAAAAGACTTATTTTATGTTAATTATTAAAATTTCAATTTTCAAATGTTAGGATATGTTCTTATATATCCTTATTTATGTACATTTTATGTCCATGTGATGAGAGACCCTTTTTCTCTCTCATCAACTCATTTTTTGAATTTTTATGTGACGCCATTAGGCTGCCGAATTTTTTTAAGGGAACTTCTTAACCCAATTTCCATTCTTTAGGTTAAACTTATAATTCTTTATTATGTGGTGATATGAATATGTGTGAATGACTAATGTTTCTTTACACTTAATATCCACTTATATTGGGTGTATTTATGTTTTTCACACATAATTATGTCATTAATTTATCCTTAATGTAATGTTATGATCTTTATAAGGGACTTCATCTCAATCTCCTTTCATTGAGGAATATCTGGATATTATGAAAATTTATTATTCTATAAGGTGTATATACAACCATTTTGACATTTTATATCATTAATTTCTATATTCTCATGATATTTATACTTTTCTTTGATGTTATTATTTAATGATTTTTATTCAAGAGTTTCTTAAGTGGTAAAGGATTCTTTAACTAAAACACCATTTTAAATGATTTAAAGATTTAATCTTCTAAATACATCTATTTCATGTCCTTGATTTAGAAATGATTTATGGATTTATTTATATGTACATGAGTGTTTTAAAGTGTAAATTCCTTTTAAAAGTTTGATAGTGGTATGAGACACTTTGATTGAAAACTCTTCTTTTTGAATTTTTTAAATGAATTGATTATATCGATATCTTGATTTGATATCTTGTGAATGCAATGTGTAAATGTTATATTTCCTTTATGCTTTCTTTATGTGTTATTAATATGTTATGGTTCTTGGGAATTGGTTACGTATATGGGTGGTTCTGTGATAAACCTATGGCGGGTGAGCCCAAGATAGCTCTCCAATGCATTGGGTAATGTGATAGAGGTAAACGTTAATGTTTATCAAAAGAGATTTAGGGAATATACATTTATGGGTATTCCAAACATAACTCCCTACATATTTGTGAAATATATAATGTAATTATGACATCAATTCCATAATTTACCTTTATGTTTTATGATTTCCATGTGTTATTCATAAATATTATGATTTTGTGTGGTATGTTAAAGATTGAAAATTATGATTTCATTGATTTGTATGTATTGATGGAATAATGTTTTCTTTCCTTAATTTATAAACCTTACTGAGATTTTTATTCTCATCCCAAGTTTTTTAGATGATTTTCACAGGGTATAAGGAAGGGTAAGAGAAAGAAATAATTCAAGAAGATTTATATCAAGAAAATAACTCTTGTTTTATTTAAGGAGTTTTATTTTTGTGAAAAAATTGGATAGAATATAAGTGTCTACTTTGTTTTTTTGAGATGTAATGTAATAGTTACTGCCAAATTATCTAATAATCTAAACCTGAAAAGATCCTCAATGGGAATTATTAACTTATTTCAAGATTATGTAATGTTTAAGGCTGTGGTCTTATAGTTGGTATCAGAGGTCAGTTTATATAACTTTAGAGGTTAGTGTGTTATTAAGCATAAGTGACATAACCATAATGGTTAGAATATTAGAAAGAGTAATAGTTATTTTAGATAAATTTAATGGGTTTAATATAACATGAATAAGTATATCTTAGTGTTTACACTCATCATAAGATATTATATGATGATTTTACTAATATACTCACACTGAACGTTTTCATTTTAGTAAATGACTGGATCTAGCAGGCACCAAATTAATAATGGATGTGAAGAAAACTATGATGGTTTTTTGAATAAGAAACCGAAGGAAATGGGAGCTTTAATGAAAACATTTGTGGTTATTCTCAACCAACTATCTAGAGTCATTATTTACCACCTAAACCTTGGTGATTTTTATAAGGCATCGTATATATATGAAATGAATCCCAATATGAGTTCAAGTAATAACCATAAAGGTAAGTATATTAAAAAACATACGTGTCAAGGATGTGGAAATAAAAACCTATTAAAATGCTTCAAAGGGATGTGAAGATGATATAGATGTGGTAATGAAGGTCATGAAGCAAGAATATTCCATGGAAAAAGGAAGCGTCCAGTTGACTCCAAGAAAGGGAAATAAGTTCTTTATAAAGGATCAATTGAATGTTTTAAATGTGGTTTACATGGTCATTATACAAATAAATATCCTAAAAAGAAGGTTCAGGAATGGGATCAGCAGAATCATAAAAATATATGTCTACCAATTCCTAATTCCATTCCAATTGAAGAAAAGGAAATTGAAAATGACCTATGAAAGGTATGGATTATTTCTTAGTTCTTGTTTTGACATTACTGAAATCTTAGGAAATTATGCATGATTTTTTTGTAGGAAAGAAGTATAAAAGAATAATATGTAAAACATGGATAAAGGATCAGGAAGAATGCTTTATGATTAAGATGTCTACATTTTAGTAATTTAAGAGTTATATTGAATCTATGGATGATGATATGTTTTAATGTATTAATGATAGAATTACTTTGGAAGACTATTTATAGTATGTGTAAACCTAAATTTTGATATGTGAAAATGTTATTCATTGAAGAAATATCTTTTATTTTGTGGATATAGTTATAAATAACCATTTGGGTTATATGATCCTTGAATTTGAGGCAATTAAAAGTTATTACTTTTTGGGATGAAAATGCGAGGTATGAGATAAAATTTGTGGTTAAAATATGTTATGTTTATTTTTGAGGAATTTATCTAATTTTTGGTAATGTTATACTTTTTTTTGAAAAAGGACAAAACGAAGACCGTGTGATAACCTCTCGCATCGGAAAAGACGTGGGAATCGAACCTACAACCAAAGTGTGATTGTGATTTATCGCCTACCACTAGACTACGTGAAGTCTCTGGTTAGTATGACTAATTATTTTTGGTTAAATGATTTTATGGATCAAGAATAAGTTGATTTTGGAAACTTATTTTTTTTCAAATGGATATCCTTAGTGTAGGAAAATGATTTGGTGATTAAGTGATAAAGGTTAGTTTAGAATACGCTCTCTCTTTTGGGAACACTATATGTTTAAGGAAAATAAAACACTATGGGATCTCATTTGTGGAGTAATGGTTGAAATTTTATTTTGGAAGAATCAATGTTTTTAGTTTGGACATATATCAATTTGAGTTATTTATGGAAATGATTAACCTATCATAGAGAATATGTGATCAGGTTAATTATTTTTTAGTATAAAACTTTAAGATTAAACGATGTTATTTGGAGATAAATGTTAAGATTTTTGTGGAAGACTATGTGATTAAATTCTTATGAGTTTTGGGTTTCAATATTAGTTTGGATTATATTGGATTATTTAAAGGACAATTGTTTATTGAATGGTTTTTTTGAACTTTGGATATTGTTTTTTCAATTTTGGAGATTAAGAGTAGTATTTATTTTTATAAAAGAATATCCTTTTGGAGATTATCTGATCTTGTACTAACCATTTTTGTTTTGGTTAATGTATAAAGATATGGGAAATATATTGTTTATCTTTTGTGGATTATTTTATTCTATAGAAGTTGATTCTAGCTCTTTAGGTGTGACCAAGTCATCTTGAATACTCACCGTTTGGAGAAAATACGATTTTTTTGGTAGAAACTTATTAATGGATGAAACTCTACATGAAAAGTAAGTATTTTCCTTATATATTTAGTAAATATCATAAATAAATTCCTTAAAATTATGAAAATGAACTTAAAATAAAAACTTTGTTCATTTACCTTTCCTATTGGGGAATCAAAGACCATTTCACCCATCACAAGTTTGTGATTTTCTAGTGGTCAACTTTCTCCTAATCATATTTTATATCACTCTCCATCAGAACTTAACACTTAGTTTCTCATCCATATCTAGATTTTCCTACATGGAATACTAGTATGGTTTATCTATGGTGACCTTTTTAATTCTCTTTATTTCTTTTAAAGTGATATTTTTATTGACTCATTTTCTGATGTAGGACTTTTAATGATGTTTCTGAGCCTAATTTTAGAATTGCAAGGACACAATTCCCAAAAGGGGGAAGGATGCAATATCTCAGGTAAATAAAGAAAATGAAATTTTCATATTTATTAATATTTGTGAATTTAATATCAATTTTACTTTAAAGGATATTCTATGTTTTATGGAATACCTGACACGCAACAATGAGTTTCTCTGAAATCTCATGTTGCACACAAGGCTGAGTCACACTGAAAAATAATAATATGATATTATTTTAAATTGTAGTTAATTACTAGCCATTTTATTGACATGAATGAACATACCTAACTACAATATGATTACAAAGGTTTATAAAATATTTTTATATTTATCCAATAAAATTTAGTGTCTTAAAATGAGAATGAATCCAATTTTAAGCATAAATACTCTACTATTTTTAAAAGGTTGTTTTACCACCTTTTGATGGTGAACCCATTTTAAATATAGTTTTAGTTAATTTTATATGTTCCATTTGAAAAAATAAACTTATTATTTATAAGCGGGACAACAATATTTACTTTGGCTAAATTTTTGGTATTTTCCCAATAAAGTTCATTTTTTATGAATTGTGAAAAATACTGCATTTTAATTCAAAAACGCCTTTTAATCTAATTTATTTAAATATTTATATTGTTATTTTTATTTTTTTTAAATTTTAATTGGATTATATTTTTACCATTTAATCTAATGTTGGTAATTGGAAGAAATTTCACTTTGAAATTGAACATAAACAAGTGTCATTCTTTTGATAGTTATTATTTCTTAAAAACATGTTTTTTTTGTTTTGACAATGAGAATTAATTTTAAATTAATTTTTGTAACTTCTTTGTTTTGAATTTGAAAAAATGGATTCCATATTTTTAATCAGAAGGTCCAAATTGTCTAAATAGGTAACTTTTATTTTTAGACATTATGAATATTTCATTAAATATTTTATTTACCATGGTTAAAGGGTAAATCTGGTAAATAAGAGTAAAAAATAATATTATAATAATATTAAATTACCCTTACACTTTTCCTAACCCTATTTTAAGAGATATTTCTAACCAAGGGAATCCTTGGGTCGATTTTGGGACCCCATGTAGCCACTTGGGAGTGATAATGACACTTTATATTAATTAATTTAATGTGAAGACAAAAGTAACATACACATATATCTTGTAGTAATTTTTTTATATGGAGTTATATAAGTTATATATTCAACTATAAATATTTATTTGTAAGATAAAAAAATTTAATATATCATTGTATTTTATTTATAATTTTTCAACATTAAATAAATAAACTTAATTATGATACAATTGTGATAGAGTAATCACTTCATTAATAAAGGATTCAAATAAATGATATTATAAATATTAAAATAAATATATTTTGAAACCTTTTATGCCATCCAAGAATTTCAGGGATAATAATGACTTGTTATATTTTAATTAATGAAGGTTTTTTAAAATAATAAAGTTGTTATAGATTTTTTAAAAGTCTTGATATGAATAATTTATAAATTGACATACATGCGTTTTTAGAACAATTAATATTTTATTAAATTATAAAATAATACTAAAAACCTAATATTCATCCAAATGATTTAAAATAATGTCATAAATGATCCATTTTGGGTCACTTGAAATTTTATTGTAAATATATTAACCATATAGTATGAATATATAAGGGGACATGGTAAAATTTAAATAAGTTAACAAAGGGTTAAACAAAAACGATAAGGATCAAAAAAATATCCAAAACCTTTACCATTCTTATTTTATGATTTTATTTCGACTTATTTGTACCTTATCTTATAATTAAATAAGTTTTGGACCTTTTTAAACAAAAAATAATTTTATAATAAAATAATAATTTCAAACATTCCTAAAGAGCCCCTCCTCCCTCTTATAAAAGGCCACAACCTCTAACCCATTACTGACACCTCTCAAGACCCTTGTCTCATCCAAAATCTTCTCCAAGAAGCTCCAAACAACCCTCTATTCCTATTAGAAGCCTTCCTTTAGGAATAAGGCAATTCTAGAAATCCTTTTGGTTCAAACCAAAGGGAATTACCTAATTTAAAGAAGATTAAAGAACAAATGAGTCAAGTCGGATACGAGGTAAGGGGACTTCTTAACCCAATTTAAATTCTTTGGGTTAAACTTCTAGTTCTTGATTATGTCATACAATGAATATGTGTGAATTAACTTTGATTTTTTTACACATAATATATACTTATATTGGGTTTATATATATTTGTCACACATAATAATGTCATTGATTTATCTTTAATCTAATCATACAATCTTTGTAAGGAAACCTTTCACCATCCTCTTTTTATCGAAGAATTCTTTAACATTAAGTATTTAAATTTAAATTTTCAAATGTTGGGATATGTTCTTATATATCCTTATTTATGTACATTTTATTTCCATATGATGAGAGACCTTTTTTCTCTCTCATCAACTCATTTTCTGAATTTTTAAGTGATGCCGTTGGGCTGCCGAATTTTTGTAAAGAAACTTCTTAACCCAATTTCCATTCTTTGGGTTAAACTTATACTTCTTGATTATGTGGTGATATAAATATGTGTGAATGAACTATGATTGTTTTACACTTAATATCAACTTATATTTGGTGTATTATGTTTGTCATACATAATTATGTAATTAATTTATCCTTAATGTAATGATATGATCTTTGTAAGGGACTTTGACTCAATATCCTTTAATTGAGGAATATCTTGGTATTGTGCACCTTTATTATCCTATAAGGTGTATATACAACCTTTATAATATTTTATGTCATGAATTTATATATTATCATGATATTTATAGTTTTCTTTTCAGTTATTATTTAATGATTTTTATTCAAGAGTTTCTCAAGTGGTAAAGGATTCTTTAACTAAAAGATAATTTTAAATGTTTTAAAGATTTAACATTATAAATATATCTCTTTCATGTCCTTATTTTAGAAATTATTTTAAGGATTTATTTATATGGACATGAGCGTTTTAAAGTGTAAATTCCTTTCAAAAGTTTCAGAGTGGCATGGGACACTTATTCTAAACTATTCTTTTTGAATGTTTTAAATGAATTGATCATATCAATATCTTGAACTAATATCTTGTGAATGAAATGTGGAAATGTAATCTTTCCTTTATTATTGCTTCATGTGTTACTAATATGTTATGGTTCTTTGGCATTGGTTACGTATACAGGTGGTTCCATGATAAACCTAGGGAGGGTGATCCTGATATAGCTCTTTAATAAATTGGATAATGTGATAGAGGTAAATGTTAATGTTTCTCCCAAGAGGTTTATGGAATATATTGTGATGGGTATTCCAAAAATAACTCCTTACATTGCTGTGAAATCTACAATTTAAGTATGATATGGATTCCATAAGTTACCTTTATGATTTATGATTTCCATGTTTTATTCATAAATCTTATGATTTTATGTGGTATGTTAATGATTGAAAAGTACGATTTAATTGATTTGTATGTATTGATGGACTAATATTTTCTTTCCTTGTCTTATAACCCTTACTGATCTTTTTATTCTCATCCCAAGTTTTTGATATGTTTTTCACAGGGTATAAGTAAAGGTAAGAGAAATGAAGAATTCAATAAGATTTATATCAGGAAAATAACTCTTTTTTTATTTAAGGAGTTTTATTTTTGTGAAAAATTTGGATAGAGTAGAAGTGTCTACTTTTTTTTGAGATGTAATGTAATATTTACGGCCTAATTCTCTAATACTCTAAACGTGAAAAGATCCTCAATGTAAATTATTAACTTATTTCATGATTATTTAATGTTTAAGGCTAGGGTCTTATAACAAACAACCTCATTTTACATATCCCTCTCTAGAGAGTCATTATTGAAAAATATTGGGTCACCTATAGAGGTTTTATAGGTACATAAAGTAGAAGAGTAATGGAATGGGATTAAGATAGGTATAGAATACTAGGAAGGGATCAAATAATCCTCATCAGACAGGTAGATGGAGTTCCACAAGACATTCTAATCAAGGCAGGGGACATGGTATCCTAGTGTAGGAACAAATGTACCAGGTAGATGGTATAACTTAGGGGATCTAGGATCGAGCATAGATTAGATGGGATTGCCAGATGCACATTATAAATACTACTCTGACTATTGAGAATGTAGAACCATCTAATATTATAGGTACAATTCTTATATTATCAACCATTTTTTGTGTTTAATTTGATACAATAACATCACATTCCTTTTTATCCACTCTTTTTGTAAATGGTTTGGTCTTGTATATAGAATTATTAGATGATTTTTTTTCCATTGACACATTTTTGGGAGTATGGTTAGAGAATATCAAACATTACAAGGCATATTCTCTAGAGATTAGTGGTTACCATTTCTTGTGGGAATCATTTGTGTTTGAAATGGTAGGATTTGATTTGATTCTTGGTATATATTGGTTTGTTCAATACTATGATCATAATTAATTTTATTATAGGATAGATACATTTCTATCTCTATAAGGAGGCAGCTATTCTCACCAGGGTGAGTGTGATCTTTAGGCTACCCATGCAAAACTAATTTAGTACATATTGGATTATTTCATGAATCAGGTCACTGTTATTTCTATAGATAATATTGGAATGTAGTAGGATTATTTTCCTCTAGTGGTAGACCTTTTTCAGGATGTCTTTCCTGATGATTTCTATGGCTTACCGCCTATGTGATAGATCAATTTTATGTTCGAGTTAGTGCCGATATCATATATAGTTTCTATCCCACCTTATATAATAGAACTATCAGAGCTTTGAGAGTTGAAATTTCAGTTTTAATATTTGAAATATAAAGGTCTCATATGGTCTATTACAACTCCTTGTGGTTATCTAATTCTATATTTCAATAATATTTATGGGAATTTGTGTTCGTGTGTGGATTATCGAAGATTGAACCAGATGACTATCAATAACCAGTACCCAACTCTATGAATTGATGACATTTTTGATCAATTGAGAGGTGATAAGATATTATACAATATCAATTTGTGATTAGGATACCATAAGTTGAGGGTGAGACCATCAGACATACCTTAAACTACTTTTAGGATAGGTATGGCTTGTATGAGTTCATAGTGATGTTGTTTGGTTTGACCAATGAACCGACGATATTCATGGACTTGATGAATCATATATTTAATCCTTTTATTGATTAGTTTTTTTGTGGTTTTTGTCTAAGATATCTTAGTTTACTACCATATAACAGAATATCATAACCAACATATTGACATCGCCCTGAGTATATTGAGAGAAAATCGTCTTTATGCCAAGTTAACCAAATATAGTTTAGGGATTGATAAAGTCAACTTCTTTAGCCATGTCATCTCAGAGGTAGGAGTGTCAGTGGAACCATAAAAAGTTTCATCCATGGTATCCTAGGATAATCCCAATAATGTCTTTGATATTTAGATCTTTCTGGGTTTAGAAGGTGATTATTGACGCTTTATCCAGTACTTTTCCCATTTGGTAGCACCTATGTCTAGGATGACCAAGAAAGGTGTGAAGTTTGTTTGGTCTGATTCTTATGAGAGATATTTTTAGGAGTTGAAAGGAAAGATGTCCTCAAAACCTTTCCTCACATTACCTATTCCAGGTAAATCATATACCATGCACTATGATGCATCTGGAGTTCGACTTGGAGCAATTTTGATGTAGGAGTATCGAGTGGTTTCTTATAACTCTAGACAGTTGAGCCCGCATGAGAGAAACTTTCATACTCATGATTTGGAGTTAGTAGTTGTTGTACATGACCTAATATGCTTGAGGCATTATCTCATGGGTTAAGGTTTTATGTTATACATGAACCATAAGATCCTCAGGTACATCTTTTCTCAGTGGTACCTGATCCTTTGGTAGAGGAGGTAGGTCAAGTATCTATAGTATTTTGAATTCGATTAGGATTATACAATGGGAAAGGGAAATTTAATTACTGATGTATTGATTCTAAATACATTGTTAGAGGCAGTGTGAGAGTCATGTGATGAGTAGTGGGTGATGAACCTCTTTGCAGACATGCATCTAGGTGTTCAAGAGTCTTAGGGTTGAGTAGATTTGACTTCGACATCTATTATACCCATGACTTTGAAGTAGATCAAGATCAAGAATTTATCTGATTCATAGGGATTATTTTTGAGAGAAAACTTATATGGGGGGATACACCGTCAATATGGTCTCATGGTAGTGGAAATTATCTTTTTTTTTTCATGGCTGATTATGGGTTCCTACAGGGTTGTGCAGGGAGATGATGAGGATGTTTCATGATTCTATATGGGTGGTATATCCTAGTTTGAAAAAGATATATCATGATCTCTATTGATAGTAATAGTGGCCAGGAATGAAGAAGGAGGTATTATGATTTTTTGTAAGATGTTTCACTTGTCAGCAAGTGAAATCTGAGCATTAGAGGCTAGCTAGGTTTTTGAAAACTTTTCCCATTCCTGAGTGGAAATTAGATAATGTCACTATGGATTTTTTGATAGAATTACCTAGGAAAAACCATAATAATGATGCAGTATGAGTGATTTTGGATCTACTGATGAAGGTATCTCACTTCTTACCTATCATGGATACCATCACAGTTGATGATCTGGGTGGCCTTTGTGTGCATGAGGTAGTCCAGTTTCATGATGTTCTAAAAAATATCATTTATGATATGGATCCTCATTTCATGTCACTATTATGGAAGGGTATTTAGAAGGATTTGGGATCATAAGTTCTTTTGAGTATGACCTATCATCCTCAGATTGATAGTTAATTTGAGTAGACTATTTAGGTTCTGGAGGATATGTCATGAGCTTGTGTTTTGGATTTTGGTGGTTCGTTAGAGTAACACATAACTCTCATAGAGTTTACATATAATCATAGCCTATAGGAATCAAACCAAATGGAACCTTTCAATTAATTTTATGGAAATATATTCCATTCAACTCTTTTTTGGTTGGTGGTAGGTGAGTCAGTGCTTATTGGAGCTAGTCTCATGTAGGATACATCCGAGCAGGTTCAGTTGATTAGGAGTGGTTTGTGACTGCATAGAGAAGGAATAAATCCTATTATGACCATCAAATATGAACTCAATATTTCAAGGTCGGTCATTTTTTTCCCTTTGGGTGTCTCTTAGGATGGGGAAACACTGTATTAGGATACAGGGAAAGCTATCACTCAGGTTTGTCAGGCCATTTGAGATAGTTGATAGGGTCGGTCCAATGGCGTACTGATTAGGCCTTCCACAACACTATCATTTCATTCATGATGTGTTTAATGTATCATATCTTTATATATATTATTCATACCCTTCTCATGTGATTTATATCACATATATTGATCTTAGTGGTGATGCATCCTTTGAGAAGCATTCGATATGGGTTGTGGACTTCAGTGAGAAGTATCTATGGGATAGGGATATGCATTTGGTTCGAGTGAAGTAACATCATGGGAAAATTCAAGATGAAGATTGGGAGATGAAGTTTGATATTCAATAATAGTGTACAAACCTTTTACCTAAGACCCCATAATGATTCTTGGATCAGCTCGAGGATGAGCTGTTATATGGTGGAAATGTTATAAGATCTCATCTTTTTCTAGGTGTGTCCCTTTATGAGTTTTTCATTAAACTTACTTTGATTGAGTTTTGCCTCATATTTAAACCTTGGTGGTTATGGTTCTTCATGTATTTCTATTTTTTTTGAATAAATACTTGGATTTCAAAGAAGCATGATAAAATTATAGAGGATCTATACAGAGAGCCTTCGTTGGGTAAAATGATTTAAAGTCCATCTTTTTATTTCTATTTGAATTAATGGAGCCCCGGTATAAATGGGTCAAGTTTTACCAAGTTATCTTGTTAATTTGAGAATAATTAAAGGGGGTTTGGGTTTTTATAAGAAAAATGGGTTGAAAACTATCTTCAAGACATTTACACACCATGTAAATGTGTTACATGATGTGTAAAATCCACCAGAATCATGTCGTGAATAGATACATGAAATGAAGTGGTTACACATCATGAACCAATTATACATTGTGTAATGTTTGGGAAAATTATATATTCAGCTGAGGTGATGGGTTTTTTGGCATATCCATCTAAAAATAAATAAATTATGTGTAACTATATTACATGCCATGTAATTTTCTAAGAAAAATTTTAAAGCGTGTCGTGAAGTTGATTTATCACTCACCTCACACGAATATTTCTCCTCTCAACCCTAAAGAAACTTATAAGATATTTTAGATCTCCTATATTGATTTCAGGCATCCTAATCATGAATTCAATCCCTGGAAAGTGTTTTTGGTTTAGTTTTACCTTTTATCCCTTTGTTCTTCGACCATTGAAGTGTAATATTTTTACTGTGGTCGTTATTGGTTTTGATCTAGCTCAGTTTTGATCTTGGTACCTTATTTAAATCATCCGTACCTTCTTTGTAAGAACCTGGGTTTTTGAAATGGGTCAAAATCTAGACCCTGTTTGAATTTTTGACTAGTTTCTGAGGAAACTGGAGAAAACGAGAAGTTTCTGGAAATTTCCAGACTACATGACGTGTACTTTTAGTACACGCCGTGTATATGTTAAGCGAGTGCCCGTACGTGTGCTCGTCGAGTACTTGTCGTGTGATGACCGTGTAGAAATTTCTTCCTACACGGCATGTAGTTTGCAACACGCCGTGTAACCCAGACCGTGTGGTGGCCATACATGGCGTGTGGGCCTGTTGGCTGGGTAGAACCAGGTACACGCCGTGTTCCCCTTGGACACGCCATGTAGTATAGCCGTGTATGAGGGATATACATGGCGTGTGGGTAAGTTGGTGAGGTATTGAAGAGAAACCAAGTACACGCCGTGTACCCATAGGTACACTCCGTGTGCTCATGTCGGCAGATTCGGAAAGTAAGTTGGCATAATTCATCCATCATATGAATAGTTAAATGAAATATACACGGCGTGTAGTCATGAAGTACATGTCGTGTACTTTTTTTCGTTAAAAAGGGCAGTAGCCTCGTTTTGAGGTTCTAGACAGAACCTCCACACCTAAGGCATCCAGATCTTCAATCGCTCCCCAGTTCTTCATCCGACGTCAGATTCGATCACGTTTGGATGCGTTAGAACCCCCTCGGTAAGGCCTCGATTCCTCTTTGGCCATTTTTTTTGATTTTCGTCGAAGAATGAGTTATAGGAATTTGAACGATATTGAATATTTTGTAGATTTATCGCGTTTTTGACCAAATTGGTAGCTGTTACCAGAGGAGTAGCGTCGTACGAGTCTCAGGTAGGTGGTGCATACCTAATTTTGTGTTTTTGTGATTGTTTGGGTGACACGGCCTTCGACACGTTTTCAGGTATTTTGAGAAGGACCCATATTATCTTATATTCATATTAAATTGCTTGTGGGACCTATGGGATGCATTTGGGTATGCCCTGTTACCGGTTTGTGGGATCGGGCCGGGTGAGGGGCCATGTCTCATCAGGGAATTTTGGCCGTGGAACACCAAAATGGTTTTAATTGAAATGTTTATTTGTTAAACTATTTAGTTTAATTTATTAAAGCCTGTTATAAATTGTTAGAGGCATTCAAGACCTTAGTGCTGGTATGGGACAACAACTTGCGTAGTGAAAATAAAATGTTTAGTTTGTTTTTCTAGTTTATGTTGTCTGTTTAAATATGTTACTTATGCAATTGCTGAATTGCATCTGCTGACCCATTGAGTTGTGTTGGGATTAGACCTATTACGCTTGAGTGATACTGATCATAGGTTGGGGATTTTACCGGTTTACTTTGGGTGGTTTTGACCATGGGATTGGGCATCACGGACGTCGGCTTGAGGTAGTAAGACTTTCAGGTTGGGCATGACCCAGGTTACTAGGATGGCGATGCCATCAGACTTGAGCGGTGTGGTCGTAGGGACACAAGGTGTCAGATTAGTTGGTGGATTAGGTACTATTTTGGTGATTATCGGTCACCCGGAACTTTGAGTAGTGTGCACACTGAGATACTCCGTGATGAGGTGGTTTTGACAACTCATGTGGGTAGAGGCCCCCATAGTTTCAGTTAGGTATTATGGTTGGGGGTGCTTGCCATAGAAATCTACATGGGAGGTGAGGAGTCTTCAGGGGATGGGTGTGCCTTTGGGACGTCGGTACTTGAGACACAAGGTGTCAGGAGGCACATGGTGCCGGGTTACTATTTTTGGGCGTGCCTTCGGGAGGTCGTTACTTGAGACACGAGGTGTCAGGAGGCACATGGTTCCAGATTACTATTCTTGAGCATGCCTTCGGGATGTCGGTACTTGAGACATGAGGTGTCAGGTGGCACCGGGTGCCGGGTTACACGACAGATATTTCGGCATTGGCCGAAGCAGGTGACACTCCATGGTGGCTGTTGAGCACCAGTGGAGTTTGTGTTTACTTGTGAATTGTACTATTTACTGGTTTCCTTGTAAATTCATGACTACTTAAACACATAGATTTGGTACGCACCATTGGGTGGTATCCTACTAAGATTTGTCTCACACCTTGAACGGGCCCTTCGGGACACATGAAGACTTTATGGATCTACGTGCAGGAAAGAGGCCATCTTAAAGAGTTGGGTTGCGTTAGTTTTTGCATGGAGATGGTATGGACCTTGAGGTCATGCATAACTGGGGTTTACTTTGTTTTTATTACTTTTCTGTATCTACATGATTACTTATTGTAGCTACTGTTGGTTATCCATTGTCACCCTTTTTATATTCAGTTGTGTACGACCTTCTTTGGATGCATGTTTTACTATTCAGTAGTAGTTACATGTTATCAGCATGCTGTTGTGTTTATTTCCACTGTTGTTGTTATATTTATTGCTTTCGCTATTTTTTTGTATTGATTATGCTTCTGCTTTGCAGGTCTGGTTTGAGTCTTTCTTTTCACGACATCTTTATTTTTATACTCGGACCAGTTCCCTTATTATGATCCTCTGAGAGGGTATAGCCTCCCCACTATACCTAACAGACCTTCACTGGTATTCGGAAGCCTTTGGCGTTCAGGGGAGGTGCGCCTAAGGTAGTGACACCCGACCCGTTCGGCACTGTTCGGGTGGCTGGCCAGGTCTGGGTCGTTACAAAGTGGTATCAGAGGGGTTTTTGACAAGGATTGAGTAGCATTGCTTTACTGGATACTAATGAGTTTGAGGCTTCTCATTTCTTTATGCTGGTTTTACTATTTGGGATATGGTAGACTAGATATATATTGTTGTTACTGGAACTAAGTTTCTAGCTTGTGCTTGGGTGCATTCAGCCCCAGGTACGAGGGATGGACCTAGTTACCGCGGGTGGGAACTGCTGTTTGTTTTTGCTCAGATTACAGTTTAAATGATTTCCACCTCGGTGGCTCACTTGATGTGTGATGTTCATGATTGTGATATGTGACCCTTGACTCGATATGGTAAGGGAGAATTGGACCTTGTTCCAGTATGGAGAGGCTTGTTTTCTTGGCTTTTGATAGGAACATTTTAGGGTATTTCAATTTCATAATTGCACGTATGCTTTGTGATGTGATAATACCATGTGAATAAAAATCAATTTCCATGCTTGTGTGCTCTGAAAAGTGAATAGGTGAAATTCCTGATAGAATTGCTCGTTTTTGCAATGTGATGTGCCATGCTTTATATATTTGTAGAATTGCATGTTGTAGGATTTTGGGTCTAACTCTTATGAGAGCAGACAAGTACTATGGCTGAGGCAATGTAACTGTCAGGATTGGGCGACTTGGTCGTTGGTTTGAGACAATGTGAGTTGTCGGGATGGGCATGGCCCAAGGTACTTGTTGATACTTGGATCTATTGAGGGCAGGTAAGGAGGCCATGAGGCCGGGATGCCATGGGGCATGGGTTGCGGTGAGGGGGGAGTAGGGGTAGTTGTTATGCACTGCCTTTTACTGCTTTCCTTATCTGCGTAGAATATATTGTTATATATATATGGGATGTCTGACCATTTATGGTATTCTGTGGGTTACTCCTTCACGACTCGATGGAGCGTCAGGTAGTAGATGATACAGTACTGAGGATCAGGGTCAGAATTTGGTACAGGTAGAGCACGAGCCACAAGTACAGGCTTAGGGACAGGATCAGGTTCAGGATCCAGTGTAGGTAGGACAACAGCCGGGGTTGGCATCGTTCGGTCCGTGGCTTGACGAGCTGCTCTGAGCTATCCTGGTACGTGTCTTGCAGGGGTTTGACAGAGGCATGCATGGTACAGATCATTCTATGGTGTATCTGACGCGGGAGTTCCAGTCGCATCACCCGCTGCTTTTTCAGGGAGAGGGTGGTCCGCAAGCGGCTAAGAACTTGATAGAGAGTATACAGATGATTTTCGAGTAGCTCGAGATGCCTCTAGGATGGAGGTTCAAGCTGGAGACGTACATGTTGAGAGGATCGGTGAAGCATTGGTGGGATGTACAGTTGCAGGCTTGTAGGCACGAGGGACTGGAATGAAAGGACTTTGAGGATAGGTTCTTTGAGCAATTCTATCCAGAGACACTGAGGGCTGAGAGAGCTTGGGAGTTCTTAAGTGTTCAGCAGGGAGATATGTCTGTCATGGACTACGTATTTACCTTCACAGAGTTGTCTCGCTTTACACCTGCTATGGTGAGTGATGATGCAGCTAGGGTGAGGCACTTCGAGGATGGCTTACGACACGCCATTCGGGTCTAGGTGAACATCTTCAGACTGGGTTCTTTCTCTGAGGTGGTGAATCAGGCGCTCATAGCCGAGGGAAACGAGAGAGAAAAGTCTCGCTTGGGAAGGGTGACAACCTCAGGTGATAGTTCGGACAGCAGGAAGCGAGGACGGGATGAGTTCCACTAGGGCAGTCAGGCTAGGGATTCAGCTAGACCACCTCGTGGTAGTTCTTCGGTGATTTGCTTCCAGTGTGGACAGCCGAGACATGTTCGAGCGCAATGCGATCGGCCTCCGAAGGAGTTTCGGGCATGTGGACAGGATGGTTATTTGGATAGGTTTTGCAGGCAGCCTTCTCAGATAGCCGGCAGGTAGGGACCAGGACAGACTGTAGCATCTAGAGTTGGTTCAGGTTTGGTACCCAGAGAGGGTAGTTGAGGTTCAGCTGTGCGCGGAGGTCATGACAGAGACTATGGGACCCAGCTGAGGGGTTAGTGGCCCATGACTGGAGCAGCATCGTAGGGAGGTCAGGCGTCAGACAACCATGTTTCAGGCCAGGTGCACGCCGTGGAGCTGCCAGAGGCTGAGCAGGCCGATGAGCCGACGACAGTTAGAGGTACACCGCGGTATGGCCATGATCTCCATGTTTCCTTTTTGGCATGACCTTTAGAGGCATGTCTATTTTGAGTGCACGTGGTGCACAAGATCTATGTGGACTGACTAGATGCTAGTCAGTGGGATTGGCACCATATCGGGTGCGTGATATATATATATATATGTATGAGATGCGTAGCATCAGGGCATCGAGGATGCGAGTTACATGAGGTGTTGAGGGCATCAGAGCATCACAGATGCGGGTTACATGAGGTGCTAGGCACCAACACCTCATAGAGGCGGACACCAATGCGGTGCGAGATACATTGGGTGTCGGGAATGACACATGAGCACCAATGGGGTGCAGGGGTGAGGATGCGTCACAGGAGGACTATGCGTCCAAAAAATAGGTTAGTAAACCTTGGTTGATTTGAGCTTTGTTGGTTGAGACCGAGTAGGCAATTCCTAAGGTGGGGAACCCCTTGAGGAATTTAGCCAGAACCTTGGGAATGGGGTAGTCCTGGTTGTTTAATCGGGATGGGCGTGTTCGGTTCCATCTCCGGGTTTCGTTCGGTAGCTCAGGGATGAGCTACGTTAAGGTGGGGAGTTTGTAAGAACCCATATTTTTGAAACAGGTCAAAATCTCGATCCTATTTGAATTTTTGACTGGTTTCTGAGGAAACTAGAGAAAACAGAAAGTTTTTAGATATTTCCAGACTACACGCCGTGTACTTTTAGTACACTCCGTGTATATTTTAAGCGAGTGCTCAGTCATGTGCTCGTCGAGTACATTCCGTGTGATGACCATGTAGAAATTTATTCCTACACGGCGTGTAGTTTGCAACACGCCGTGTACCCCAACCATGTGGTGGCCATACATGGCGTGTGGGCCTGTTGTCCGAGTAGAACCAGGTACACACCGTGTTCCCTTTGGACACGCCGTGTAGTATAGCTGTGTATGAGGGATATACATGGCGTTTGGGTAAGTCGGCAAGGTAGAGAAGAGAAACCAAGTACACGCCGTGTACCCATAGGTACATGCCGTGTATTCATGTCAGCAGATTCGGAAAGTAAGTAGGCGAAATTCAACTGTCATATGAATAGTTAAATGAAATATACACGGCGTGTAGTCATTAATTATACACCGTGTACTTTGTTTTTTTCATTAAAACGGGAAGTATCCTCGTTTTGAGGTTCTGGACAGAACCTCCGCACCTAAGGCGTCAGGATCTTCAAGCGCTCCCCGGTTCTTCATATGAAGTCGGATTCGATCACGGTTGGATGAATTGGAACCCCCTCAGCAAGGCCTCGATTCCTCTTTGTCCGTTTTGTTTTATTTTCTTCCTAGAATGAGTTATAGGCGTTTGAAAGGTATTGAATCTTTTGTAGATTTACCGCATTTTAGACTAAATTGGCGGCTGTTACCGGAGGAGTAGTGTCGTATGAGTCTTAGGTAGGTGGTTCATACCTCATTTTGTGTTTTCATGGTTGTTTGGGTGACGTGGCCTTCGGCGCATTTTCGGGTATTTTGAGTGGGACCCGTATTATCTTCTATTCATATTAAATTGCTTGTGGGTCCTATGGGATGCCTTTGGGTATGCCCTGTTACCATTTTGTGTGAGTGGGCCGTGGCTCATCGGATCATTTTGGCCATGGAATGACAAAATTGATTTAATTGAAATGTTTATGTGTTAAACTGTTTAGTTTAATTTATTAAAGCATGTTATAAATTATAAGAGGCATTCAAGACCTTAGTGCTGGTATGGGACAACACCTTGCGTAGTGTAAATCAACTGTTTTGTTTGTCTTGCTAGTTTATGTTGTCTGTTTAAATATGTTACTTATGCAATTGCTGAATTGAATCTGCTGACCCATTGGGTTGTATTGGGCTTGGCCCGGTTACGCTTGAGTGATACTGATCACAGGTTGGGGATTTTCCCGGTTTATATTGGGTGGTTTTGACCACGGGATTGGGCGTCACAGATGTCGTCTTGAGGCAGTACGACTGTCAGGTTGGGCATGACTCGGGTTACTAGGATGGCGATGCCATCGGACTTGAGCGGCGTGGTCGCAGGGACACGAGGTGTCAGATGAGTTGGTGGCTTAGGTACTATTTTGGTGATTACCTCTCACCCGGAGGTTTGAGTAGTGTGCACACAGAGATACTCTGTGATGTGGTTGTTTTGACCACTCGTGTGGGTAGAGGCCCCCGTATTTGCGGTTAGGTATTCATGTTGGGGGTGCTTGCAGTAGAAAGACACATGGGAGGTGAGGAGCCTTCAGGGGATGGGCATACCCTTAGGACATTGGTACTTGAGACACAAGGTGTCGGGAGGCACATGGTGCCGGGTTAATAATTTTGGGCGTGCCTTCAGGACGTCGGTACTTGATACATGAGGTGTCAGGAGGCACATGGTGCCAGGTTACTATTCTTGGGCATGCCTTCGGGACGTTGGTACTTTAGACATGAGGTGTCCGGTGGCACGGGGTGCCGGGTTACATGACAGATATTCCGGCGTTGGCCGAAGCAGGTGACAATCTATGGTGGCTGTTGAGCACCAGTGGAGTTTGTGTTTACTTGTGCATTGTACTGTTTACTGCTTTCCTTGTAAATGCATGACTACTTAAACACATATATTTGGTACGCACCGTTGGGTGGTATCCTACTGAGATTTGTCTCACACCCTGCACGGGCCCTTCGGGACGCGTGCAGACTTTATGGATCTACGTGTAGGAAAGAGGCCAGCTTCAGGAGCTGGGCTGCGTTAGTTGTTGCATGGAGATGGTATGGACCTTGAGGTCATGTCTAACTGGGGTTTACTTTGTTTTGATTACTTTTCTGTATCAGCATGCTTACTTGTTGTAGCTACTGTTGGTTAGCCATTGGCGCCCTTTTTATATTCAGTTGTGTACGACCTGCTTTGGATGCATGTTTTACTGTTCAGTAGTAGTTACATGTTATCAGCATGCTGTTGTGTTTATTTCCACTGCTGTTGTTATATTTATTGCTTCCTCTGTTTTTCTGTATTGATTATGCTTCTGCTTTGCGGGTCTGGTTTGAGTCTTTCTTTTCGCAGCATCTTTATTTTTATACTTGGACTAGTACCCTTATTATGATCCTCCGAGAGGGTATAGCCTCCTCAATATACCTAAAAAACCCTCACATCTAGTCGGTAGCCTTTGGCGTTCAGGGTAGGTGCGCCTAAGGTAGTGACACACGACCCGTTCGGCACTATTCGGGTGGATGGTTGGGTCTGGGTCGTTACATTCTTCCTCATGGAATATTACTATAATAAGCATTTTTTGATCATCAGTTAAATGTACAAGGTCTAAACCTTAACCATAGTTATGTAAAATAGGCACAAGGTTCGTGGGCTTCATGAGTATGGGGAGAATGTGGGGCAGGGTGGGCCTAACAATTTTGACTGTTAAGAGGAAAGACCAATGTAGATTGAGATTTTGTGGGTGTAAACCAAGGAAGGTTGAGTCCGTGTGGGTGTGGGATTACCCATGGACCTAATTTAAAAATAAATTATTATTTTTAGAATATTTGATTCTTTAACATTTTAGTTTTTTAATGAAAAATCATGATTAAACTATGACATATGATTTATCACCATAATGGTCATACTAATTCACCATTAATTAACATGTGAACTTTAAATAGGTCTATATTTATTATTTTAATATGATATTATAATATTTATATAGTAATTATTAACCACATTGACATGGTTTGTCATCCCACCTCTCAAAAAAATGGAACTCATCTCCCCTGCACATGGTTTCAATTCTAGAAGAGTTATTATAATCATAATATTTTTTTAATTGATATAATTTTGTTATTATTTAATTTTATTTTATTATTATGAAAATATAAAATGACCTCATGGGAATCCTAATAGCCTCCTCTAAAACTGGTTGTTACCTGGAGAGTTTTTGTTCATTCATAGGTCTAGCCATTCACATCACCACACAACCAACATCATCATTCACCACCCTTCACCAATCACTCACCTAATTTGAATCATAACGGTTCACCACTACATCAAAATAACTACATTACACCATTAACCCATAGAAAAATGTTCCATCACATTCCTTAAAACTCTAGTTATTTCCAATCCATAATTATCCCCACTACTACCATTAATAATGTGAAAAAATACAATATTTTAATGGTTATTAGTTGTATATATTTTTTAATTTGGGTAGCCCACGGGATACTTGTGGGATTATGCAGGGTGGTGAGGGCTTGAATTTTTTTGATTTCATTATATACGAGCTTTTGTGGACAAAACTACACGGGCTCAAACCGTCTTGGGCTTGGCCTGCCCCCACCCCAGCCTTCCAATTTCGAATTACTAGTTAACCCTATGGTTTTATAATTGTAAAGTATGTGAAATATTTAAATTACGCCAAAATATCATGCAAAAAATAAATTAAATGATGAATTAGAATATTAATTGGAGTCCCTTTGGACCCAATTCATTATTTACTTAGGTTGTAGCTACCAATTGGGTGAGCGGACCCTTGATTATAAATGATTTTTTAATGTCTTAAAGTGTGTTTAGCATGAGATTGAATTTTTTTATTTTATTAATATAGATTCACCTTGTCCTAGAATGATTATTTATGTGACTAACATATTGTTTCTTTAAGACTGAAGGATTAAATTATATGTGAAATTTAAATATAAATAGTAATTTTCATAATTAACCATTGATGTTGTTATATTGTGATATCCTTATTGTTTTGAAATGTGTTGTGATAAATGTTTCAATGATTATATGGGTAATTAGCCTAGTTTACATGATGAAATGATTACACTACAGAATATGCCCAGTAAAACATGCTGAAATGCTTATATACTGAGATATGACATGAGAGATGTTGAAATGATTATATAGCGGGTTATTCCCAGTGACACAAGATAAAATTCTTATATACCAGGCTTGTCCCTAATAAATTATGAAATGCTTATATATCAGTATCAACCATGATTAAATACTGAAATGATTATATAGTGGTTTTGATATGGACTTGTGTGATTTATAACTTGGTTATAAGGTTATGTTTTACCATGGTTATATGGTTATGGTTGGCATGGTTGTGAGATTGGATTAGAGACATTCTGGTATAGAGCCAAGGAAATTTATGCTTTACCATGGTTATATGGTTATGGTTGGCTTGGTTGTGAGACATGCTCAGAGATATTCTAGCAAGGTACAAAAGTAGTTTGATGTGGTATTAATTTAATTTCTTAATTAATTAATACACTTGTTCACTGAATTATTTCATACACTTATTATCATACTGGTTATGTTTAGACATGGTGATGTTAAACTATTGAGTTTTAATCACACCCCATTTAGGATTCCATTTGGTACCTGAGTAGGTTATATGAATGAAAGATTGGATAAGGGAAATGACCTTTTTGTTGATTGTTTCTTTTTAGATGGGATGAATTTTTGATATGGGACTGACATGGGGTTTGGAATTGGGGACTTTTGAGTATTATTTGAGTATGCTAGTATTTTATTTTTATTACTTATAGTGTGGAATTTAATTACATTCAATCATGACATTACATTATTCCTTTATTATTTATTGGAATATTCATTTTACCTTTATAGATGGTTTTCTCTATATTGTATTGTTTCCATTATTTATACTAATATTATATTTATGGTTATATTTTTTATTTTTCCATTATGTTATAAACTCTATAACTAGGGGGATAGTCTCCCCAATATACTTATCACACCGATATTATTATTCGAAAGCCTCTAGAGTATGGGGAGGTGTTCTTGAGGCCATACAACTAACCCGTTTCGACCATATGGGAGAGATCCAAATCAAGAGACGTTATACTTGGTGTGGTCCTCCTCTAATGTAGAGTAAATGAGAATGATATTTAAAAACACAGCCACAAACTGATCAAATAATAGCTAAAATATATTATTTATAAGTCTTATGGAGACAATATGGGCATTTTTCATAGAAAATGGAACCACTAGGAACTCATAGAGCTTATAGTGATATCAAAAAGCTATATTTGGAATATCCTCCTAGCTAAAAATAAATTGGTGGTAGATAGATATGAGATCAATATTCAAGAACCATCTTGTGACCTTTAGTTGTTCAAAGAGTTAATTGATCCTTCAAAAAAGGTACTTTTTCTTAATCATCACTTGATCTAGGTGATAATAATTAACACACAACCTCAAGCTCCCATATGTCTTATTTTTGAACAACATTGGAGTTACCCAAGGTGAAAAAGTGGTCCTGATAAAACTATTTTATTTAAGGTCTTCCAATTTCACCCTCAACCCCCATATCTCTATAGGGGCCATCTGGTATGCTGTAGAAGATATCAGTCTATCCTTATAGTAAAATTAAATATAGAAGTTGATCTATTGATGCTGAGGTAGTCCCATAACATATTTGGGTAGGACATACATGTACTCATCCACTACCATCGATTGATAAATGTTTGAAGATATCACTACACAAAGGGATAACTCTCAAACTAATGAGAGATAGGTTGTTTATTTCTGATCACGAGCCCCACTTGGTCTATTAATAGACCATTTTTACCATTGAAAGAGAATATCATCTCATTCACTTATAGAAATTTAACTCTTATATGATGGAAGTCTATCTGGGAAAATATTATAGAGGACTAGTAAATATCTACAATTATGTCATATGGATTCATTAAAACAATCAAGAGTCTCCATGTGAATCTCTCTCCACCGATCTTCAACTCACACTGTAAAAAATGTGTGAAATAGTGGAATCACTTCTCATAGGAATATACAACCACAAATGACATGATAAAGTCTCTACAAGAATATCAATATCTCAAATGAGTAATAAGGTGATCAAATAATAACTCATGTATGTTTATACAAGTATTGGTGATAAATTATAGAAATAAAAAGAATCATACCTTGAATCATCTGATGTGCAACCTGATCATATTCTTCTATATACTACAACTGACCATGTACTTGGACACTAACCCTTTTAGCCTGACATGGTCCACCTAGTGGTGGTGGTTGAAGTAGGTCATAACATCATCCTCTAGTTGCAGATCCTACTAGAACTTTGGTAACTCCCCTGTTAGAACCACCTCCCTAGAGTTCTCCTTGAACACCCTTGGGAGACCCCTGATTATGAAGCTACCCCTTTTATAGAGGTTTATCCCCTACCTATCCACCACATGTCACACACCAATAACCCTTGTTATTGAGCATGTTTGTGTGAACACCTCCTACACCAAGAGATTTATGTTTTATGTCTACTAGATGAAACATAATACTCTACTCCATGATTTTCATTACCTTATCTAGCTACCTGATGTTCCTATTTCAAGAAGCTATCTATCACCAAGTCCTGCTTTATAACATTGACATAAGTGGGAATTTATAGAGAGTCCATGCACTTAGATATTACTATGGAGGCCCAAATAAAACTTTTACACTTCAAAGTATACATATTTCATCTTGTCAAGGGAGTATCCCTTGAGGTTGGTGAACCTTGATTTATACTCTATAATAGTTATATCACCCTTATGAAACTACAAAATCTCCTTTATTTGTACAAAGAAAAAGGTTGAAAGATATTGATCACTATAGAAAATTTTCTTGAACTTCATCTATGTGAGACTCATCTCATCACGAGTCTGGGTGATTAAAACTCACAAGAAACCTACAACTCCTTGAAGAAGATTGGTCACAAATACAACCATTTGATTGGTTGGATCTACACTAGCTGGAAAAAATAAACCACAAACTCAAGACAATCCCCTACTACCTGAGGGTCTATCTCACCACAAAACTAGAGTAGTAACTATCACTAAAACTAACACACTACACTCAATCTATGCAAATTTTCATTATTTCCTACTAAAATAATTGGTTACTCAACATGCTGAAAAACATTATCCTGAACTACTAGATGTGTGTCCCCACACCTCTCATCAGGTGGAAGAACCACTATCTACTCACATGGATGAAACACCTCATGAATATGCCCCTGTACTAGAGCCTCATCACTCAACTAGTCATCATCATAAACCTATTATCAGAATCCCAACTGGCTGTCATTATGGGGGCTTATTGAAATTTGAAAAAATATACCATGGTAATATGAGCATATATGGAGAAATGAATCAAGAGGTACAATGAAGTCAAAGGTCCATTCCTATATGATACATGTAACATTGGTTTTCATACAATTATTGTCTATGCATAAAGAGTCAAAAAAATACTTATTAAAGTTATGGTGTATGGATACATTAACTACCACACTGTCATTGGGTTTCCTTACCTGAATGATGATCTTGAGATACCTTAACACCATTTCTCTATGTTCCCAAAATTTTCCTTGAAACACATATAACTCCAAACCCCATCCCTAGTATATAAATTCTATGACACCACTCCATCATAACCCGACCCACCAAGGACCCACTTGGATCAACGGTATGCTGAGCATGATACCCCAATCCCACCTCCAATAGGCCAGCGGCTGGAGACTAATGCCGAGTAGGAATATCACACAAATGGGAGGCCCTATCCTAATTAATATGTATACACACACCTCTAAGAACATCACAACCATGTTGGACAAAAGAATATACTAACCCAAGAGGAAATAAATGCATGTAATAACCTTTAGAACAAACAGAGTACAATAATATAAATATAACCAAGGTATAAAAGGGGGAAAATATACTCCAAACCATAAATAAAGGGAGTCACAACCTAAAAAATTATTTTTATTAAGGTCTTACTCATGATATTTGACACTAAACACCAAATTTTGATTAATTTTAATGAGTACTGCTAAGCTATAACAACCCCAAGCCCGTCAAAGTTACCATTTAACTACCTATAATTTTCATAAGACATGATTTTCTTGAGCAAAACCCATACAATGGTGAGTATATACATACCTAGTAGGAGGAACCAAAAACCAAAAGGGGGGAAAACATAAATAAATAGTTATATCCATCTAAGAGACAAATAGGGGAGAAAATTCCAAGAAATAGATATGATCATAGAATAAACCAAATGAAGAGAGATAGATAGAGAGAGATAGATAGAGAGAGATAGAGCGAGAGAGAGAGAGAGAGAGAGAGGAAGATCTTGATCTTCATATTAAACTAAGGATTATGACTCTACCTAAAACATCAAGTTATAGTACTTTACCAATGTCAGTAGCCTAACATAACCTCACCAGATTTGTAGTAGGGGACCCATGCCTCACTGAAGGTATGTCATGGATTAAGGGGTATTGACCTTAGTAGAGGAACCAAGGCTCATTGGAGCTCAGATGAGGGGGTGAAGACTCCACAGGTAAGAGATCCATGCCTTGAATGGGTAACAATCCTATTTCTACTAAGGATTTGGGGGACCCACACTATAATATATACATGCCACTAGAGGGTCTCCAACCCTGATGTCAATATAAAGATCACATTTGAGTATCAACATCTTCAAACCATTCTAAAAGGAAGAATTTGATCACAATACCTTAAATCATATTTCTAATTCCAAAATGAAGATAACCATAGCATTCTATGTAGAATTATACCTAGTAAGGACTACTCGTGAGTCCGATTCTAAGTACTGAAGAAGGAGATATGAGATGTAGAACCTTATAATAAAAGTAAATGACATGTATTTTGGTGTACATTAGGTGTACTCCCACATCTAATACTGCCTATACAATGGTTCTCGATTTGGAGTATGGAGATTTATATACATGGAATGTAACCTAAGTAACACAGAGTGTGAGACCACTTGGGGTCCTAGGCGTGTACTCCATATATATGACTCGACTGACTAGGTAGGTTCACATGGAAAGTGGGCCTGTCACATGGCGGTGTGCTATTTAACTCATCATGAAACCCTGCCAATTGTAAAAAACTAAATACATGGTGTGTGTTCCTCTGGAATACATGACATATAGTCAGGAATTTTGAACCATCATATCTCCTTCACTATATCACCTTGAATCCATTTATTTCACTACCATTCTTGCTCGAAGATCCATCCAAGGCCCTGATCTTAAAGAAAACTCTTTCCAATCATTGATTTCTAAACTTCAGTGGGCATAAGTCAAATTTTCTATCATCCCATGTAAAGAACTTCATACCTACATCACCATATGAGGGTTTAATTCTCTACCTTTCACTCATAAATCCATGATGGATCATCCCCACTTCTATAAATCATTATGTTTGTTGTAAAATGCACAGACCAATATAAATCTAGGTTTCAATCACATCTTAAACTAGATTGGACATTGAATTTTCATCCTACTATAAGATGATGATGAACACATGAATAAAAAAGATAGAAAGGAACAATAAATGAATTAAAATAATCATTGTCCATATAGAACCTATAATTTGATCATAATTGAAGAAAATCAAGAAAATAAGATGAAATATATCACAAAAAATATAATTAGGGTCAAGGGAAAAATAATTAAATTGAATGGGGGATGATATCAATGAGGTAAAAGCAGAATCCAAATAATAATAATAATCTATTCTTGAAAACTCAAATAATAAGGAAATAATTCAAAAATAACAAAGCCATAAATTTTCATTGGATTAATTTATAATTAAGAAAAATTATGCAGGTTATGAGTTGATGTTAGTGATAGGTTATAAAGAATTTGATAATTGATCCTTGATCCTCCCACAATTATTCATTGAAGATCATATTAATTGTGTCTTTATAAATCTATAGGGTTATCTTTCTAACCCTAGAGAATTATTGTAGTGAGGATTAAATAGATAGTTTCTATATTAAGGCATCAATTTAGATAAATAAATTAATAAGTTAATTTAATTAATTTATTTCATGTGACATCTACCCGTGACAGTGCATTGACCAAAGGTTTGATGAGAATGAACCTTATGACACTCCTAGAGTAAAATCAACATTCTAAAACCAACAAAAATATCATATTTTCCATCCAAGACTCTGATCAATGGGAAAACAATTATTTCCAAAAAATGATTGTGTGTGATTTATACATTTAATACTTTTAATATATAAATTATGGGGTCCTACAACACTCATAACATTAGAAAAACTATGAAGAAAAACCCATATATATATATATATTTAAATATATAAAGGGTGAAATCATTAAAACTGGAGTAATTAAAACCTTTATTATAATCCTAGTTTTCAATTAAATTAAGTCTCACACACTTCTATTCTCTAAAATAGATATTCAATGTTATTTTGTTCTTACTAATATTCTAATGATCTCAGTTCCTATTCTATGTGTGTTTTTTTCATTCTTAAAAAAATCCTTAATGTCTATAGAATTATTAAATTTCAAATTTGAAATTCAAATACAATTAAATTTGTATTCAAATCCATCCCTTGAATTAATTAATAGATAAATCTCCACAATTAAATTCAAATTTAGTAGTTCAAGTTTTTTAACTAACCAAAAAACCTCCATGATATAACTACATCATCAATACCATTCGATTCTGCATATATTATATATCATGGTGAAATATCCATCTCTATGGCATGATGAGACAATTTTTACTTAACTGATTTCAACTAATATAAAGGCTATGGTGTGTAGAACATCTCCATGGTGGAAAGACATATATACTTTAAAAATACTTTGACCATCACTCTACCAAAAATAGACCCTTAACAATACAATATCCTTATGTGGTGTAGAAGTCTCTTGCTCCATCCCATCTATGGTGTAAAATATCCTCTATAGTGTAAATATCTATAGTCTCATTAATCTGATATTTCATCATTCCTTCATTTTAACTAGATTATGACATAGATTCTTCTCCATGATGTAAGTAACTCAAAAACTATAGTGACACTAAAATTAAACTAATCACCCATGTGATGTGGTATTTATCTCTAAGAAATGTAACATAATACTTCCTTGTGTGAAATAAAACCTCATTTACTTTTTAATGTGGGTATATGTATTATGCTGTATCCCATTTCATGTATATCCTACAACAAACTTTCTATTAGAATGGAGATACTTTATTTCTTAGGACACAACTTCCCATCGCCAGATATCTCCCACGAAACAAACCTACACAATGTTAACTCTTCCATGGTGATCCTCACACCATGTATCTACCTTCTTTCCTAGAGTCAACTCGTATTGGGGTCTCTACTACTTTTTCACCTTGGTTGGGCTACCATTGAGATTGGTCATATAACTTCTTAGTGGATAGATGTTTGGGTGCCCCTGAATTCAGATTTGGACTATTTTTTTATAATATCAATTAGTCACTAAGGAATGTTCAATGATCTTATGATGCGGTGAAACTTTAAATCCCAAAATTAACAAAATAAACGACTCTTATGAACCTAGAAAACAAAAAATTTATGAATTTTTCGCTTTTTTAGTTCAATATCAGTAATAATGACGTGGTCCTCATCCATGTATTGTGGTTTCTACCTATTTCTTATAGAATTAAATATATGATTCAAATTTAAACTTTAATATTATTCAAAGTAGTTCATGAGTATCCCAATAGAATTTACATAATTAAAAAACCCAATCACATACCTTGACAACAAATCCAATCAAAGTAACATATGGTTGTAGTAGTCTCCCCCTTTATATTTTTTTTGTCAACCATATTACCACCATAAACATCACATAACCAAGAATCCCCCTAATTTTGATTTTTAGGCTCCCCTTCTATGATATACTTCACTTCTTCAGTCAACTATATGTTTCTATTTTCCTTTTGTTGGCTCTCTCAAGGCTTTTTTGTTCATTTATTTCTCCCCCCATTGATAATAAAATCTGAAGGGTTATTTTTTTTGAATGAATTAATATTTTTCCATAAAAATTTGAAACTTATTTAAGTTTAATAAAAGAAAATTTAAGTGGTTCTCTAAGCTTACATAGGTCAAGGATAAATGTATAAAATAAGAGAAGGAATTAAATACTTAGATATTATCCATAAAAATAAATCAAACCTCTGAAAAAAATTCCAAAGTTCCCAAGTATAGTACCTACAATTTTATCCAAGTTTATAATAAATAGATAATAACCTATAAACAAAAATAATAACTAGAATATTACATTCATATCAATGGGGGATAGGGGTAATCCAAACCTCCTTAATTTATAGAGTTTGGTTGAACTATGAGGTTCAACCTATTCCTTTTGAATTCCTGTGGTGCTAATGTCTTGGTGAAGTCATATAGAACCTAATTTCATGTTCCAAAAAAATTTAATATTCACTATATTGTTTCCAACTTCTACTTTATAAAATGGAACCAAATCCTAACATGCTTCATGCAATAGTGCTAAACTAGATTGTTAAAAAACTCAATAACACTTTTTTTGTCACGTTTAATCATAATTGGTTGATGTACCACTTAACCAATGTATTTAAACTATTAATTCATCCATAAAAGTTTTTTATAATATTTGGTAATTGAAATATACTCTTTCTCTATTTTGCTTAAAGAATCACAATCTTGTTTCTTACTTATCCAACCAAAAAATTATTCCAAATATAGAATGCACATCCAATTGTTTATTTTCAATTCCCAATATCAACAACCCAATAACAATCCAAATATGATAATAAATTCATAATATTTCTAGATTTTGTTAAAAACATATAATTTAATGTTCCTTGAACATACCTCATTATTCTTCTCATAATCATGAGATATTTTTTCTTATTATATCTCTGTAACCTTGATACTTAGCATATATCTAAAAAAATCTATCCTGGTCATAGTAAGATAGAATAAACTACCAATTATTCTTAAATATAATGTTGACTCTACCCATTTTCTATATTTATGATTTCTTAACTTAGTTCCAACTACTCTTGGAGTAAAAAATAGGCTTTCACTCCTTCATTATGAATTTTTTCAAGACTTTATTTTCAAACTTCACCTATGAAATGAATTTATTTCCTTCATATTAATAAACTTAAAACCCTATAAATATTGTTAAATACCTGATTAGTGACATTTCAAACTCATAAATAATTAATTTTTAAAATTTATCAACAAAATTCTTCTTGATACCATGGAATATAAAGTCATCTACAAATTCCAACACCATGAATTGATTCTCTTCTGAAATTTTTATATAGAGGTTATGATAAAACCCTACTATTTTGAAATCCATATACCTCAAAAAAATATTTAGTAATTATTAGTAAGAATTAGGTGTTTTATTTTGGACATATAAGGATTTTTTCAACCTATAAAATTTTTAATCATCATCTTTGATAATAAATCCAACTATTTGTTCAATATAAACCCCTTCATTCAAAACTCTCTTAAAAACTATTTTCTTAAAATCTATTCAAAATATTTTGAATTTTATTTGGACTTACACTACTAGAAAAATAATATATTCCATTATTTCCATTAGTGTGAAAGTCTATTAAACATCAATACCTTCAAATTGAGCACATCCCTTAAAAAATTTCATGCTTTATTTCAAATAACCTTTCAATTTTCATCTATCTTATTATTAAAGACCCACTTTATATATATCACATTATAATTTTTTGGTATATATAAAAGTTATAAAGTCTATTTTTTTATCAATTTGGTCTAGTTTATTATTCATGAATTTAACCCATTATTACCCCTTTTCCACTTCTACAAATGAAGTGGGTTCTATGACATATAGTAGAGAAATATTCTTTTTTTTTCTTCATAATTTTAGTATGTGTTGGAGCATGTTTTTCTCCAATAATATTTTCTGGATCAAATTAAACCCTTATTCTTATTGTTTGAGTTATAATTTTACACACTTATTTACTTTTCTATTCCACCAATTCAATATCATAATCATCACTAGCCTGGAAATTTTGAGATTATCCCAAATCTGTATTTGTTTCTTCAATTTCTTCAAACACTTCTTCAAAAACTAAAATTATAGAATCTTTATTGGCTATATTCTAAAAAACCATTACATCACTACTCTCAATAATATTAATGATCATATTTTTTTAATATTTTTATGATTTAATATTTGTATAGTATCACAATAAAATACCTTTATCCACTATATCACCATACTTTCCTTGAATTCCTTCTAAATTTCAAATGAAACACTTTTTTTATAAATACTTTGAGATATATAAAAAAGGGTTTCCTTCAATGAAACATTTATTATAGTGTATTATCATATCTTAGACTATGTAATAATATATTTTTATTAGAGATAACTACTTGAACCAGTTCTTTCCAATAGCATCCTAATATGACAATATCTATCAACAACATCTTTTCTATATTGCTGACCATGGAATTTATTCTTTCCACAACCCGATTCTATTTGGGGGGGGGGGGGTTCTCACTAAAGAAAATTCATGTTTAATACCATGTTTTCAAGAAAATTTTCAACCACATATGAAGTTAATCCATTATATTACCCAATCTCACAATATTTAATGTTTTACCACTTTCATTTTATACTCTTATATAGAATCTCTTGATACAATAAAAACTTTTATATTTAATAATATGAACATGTAATATCCCATTATGCTATAATAATCCAAAAATTATATGAAATACCTCTCAATATAGTTTCTAACTTGACCAATTCGACCACACAAATGAGTATGAATGAAATTCAGAATACTTGTTGCACTCTTATTATTTAGAGGATGTGGATTACAAACCATATTTCCTCACATAAATACTTCAAAAATATTTTAAAGATCTTGATTTAAGTTATAAATATATATTTCTTCTCTAAATGTTTAAAAGTTCTATATAATTTGTTGATTAACATGAACTAACCTTAGATTCCATAATATTTTATCCTCTTAAATTGTAATAAGACAAGAATTTATCTACTATAAACTTGGTAAAAATTTCTATTTATCCTTTATCCCTTCATCATAGAATTCCCATTCTTTACTTCGATGTTATATCTCTTCTGACTAAATATAAATTCTAAACTACAGTAATAAGGCTTACTAATACTCAATAATTTATGAAAAAGTATATCAAAATAAAGTACATCAATATTATTTAATTTATCTTTAGATAATCAAAATTTTCTATTTCCTTTAATATTTAAAACCCCATTATTTTTGAAGTGTACTATTCCATCAACTTCATCCTTTACATTCTTCAAAACATTCATATTACCTATTACATGATATGTACACCCAATGTCAAAAATCTATGTACTAATATTATTTTACTCTTTCAAGTAAAGTTCACCCATGTTTTCCTTCTCAAATTTATTTCTTTACTTCTAAAATAATACCAAATGAATCAAGGATTTTGTTGATATCGTATTTTTAGTACAATATATCTAGTAAAATTTATCTTCTTAAAGATGATAAAAACTATTATTTAATTAGATTAAATTATATTTACTTATATCCACATTCGTTTTATCTTTTATAAGAATTTATTCCTCTTCAATGCCTATAATTTTCTACTTTATGTCTAAAGTTTGAATAATAAAAATAGTAACCATAAAAATAATTTCATTTTTAATATTAAGAGTAAGTTACAACTCTTATTTTTTGGATTCAAGTAGATTCTCCCATTAGATATCTTTCAGATTCACCATAATAAGACATAATTTGACCTATTAATCCATATAATTAAAAATTCATGAGTAGAAAAATATTGTTATTACAATCTTTCCACATATATTTATCTTTTGAGTACTTATTTGATTGTTGATAAGTTCTTAATGATTTAGAACTTCTTTACTTAAACTATTATACTTTTTTATTCACATTTTATAATTTTATTTCTAATTCACCAAACTCATAACCAATACCAGTTTTACCCATTGTATTTGATATTTGAGAACCCATTTTTTCCTATAATGGTTCTTGTTCCTCATGCTTCTCTATCTTTAAAAAATTATTTAAAAAACTTCCCAAGATGAATATTATTATTTTAATCATCTTTTTTTATTTATAGTTCAACCTTATTTCTCAAATAAACATTTCCTTCTTAAATATTTTCAATCTTATTGATGTTCTATTTAATAGATAAGTTAAGATCATCAATGATCTTAATATATTCTTTAATATTTATTCTATATCTCATAGATTCTTCTAATTTTACATGATTCTTTTCACAATTTTATAAACCTTTACCAAGATTATAAACTTTATATTCAAGTTTATCAAGATAACTTGAAGATTATTTTAAAAAACATTTTATATTTATTTTCTACTTTCTTTATAAATATAGATCTTCAAAATCCCCTTCCAAGTTTACTTGAATATCTACAACTCCTTCTAATTGATCATTGTATTATTATTAATTTTCATACTTATCCACCAAATCCATCACTACATCATCTAAATTTGAGATAAAATTATTTTCAATACCTTATAACATATCATACTCAATATCCACTTATTATTTTATAACAAACACTTTCCTATAAAACTTATTACAATTTGATTTAATAGAATTGAAGTTCCTTCTAGATGGAAATTTCCTCTTCTTTTTTTGGTGAGAATTAAAACTCACCACCCTCTTTATCATATATATTTGGAAACATAGAATCAATGTTCCAAACCTTATCATAATGGAAACCTGATAAAGGTAACTTAACTTTATTTTTCTACTTTAAGGCCTCCTTGCAATAAGTGATAAGAAATCATCACATACATCATATTTATTTTTGGTCTCCTAAAATTCCTACTTTCTGATATGATTTAATTCTATATTTTTATATGAATGTTCTAAATAGATCTATATTTTCACCCAAATATCATATGAAACCAACTTTATGTGCAATTAATCAAGATACTGCTCACAAAGATACAACTCCACTAGTGCTAAAACTATTAGATTTTATATAAGAAGTAATATTTTAATGATATTATTAATAATATTTGAATTCTAGATCTCTTTAACAATACCATAATAACACCAAAAACTTAAGTAAGATAATTAAAAAAACCATGAATATTTTCATTGGATATCATCATCATATCATCAAATCTATTCTGTAAAAATTAAAAAAAATTCTCCTTTACTTTTGTGTCTCCTTCAAAGATATTGAAAATTTTATCCCAAATAACTTTGTCTATTTAATGTTCCATAACCTTTATATAAATATGATTGTAAATTGCTCCTGATAAATAATTATAATCCTTGTAATTAGCATTAGTTATATTTTTTTTCTACTTCCATCATAGATCTACCTATGAAATCACTAACTTATATCCCATGAACCATGACTGAGTACGTATCCAGGACCAGAGATCTAATATATAATCCCATAATGTTCTTTTATATATGATAGTTTCATCTATTGGATTAGGTAATTAACTTTTCATTAAAAAATTTCTACATGAATAATTTTAACTCTAAACAAATATAGGAAACAACCAATGTATTTGATAACACTTATTTTACTTTAGTCACACTACACACCTTGAGGGGTGGATTAGGGTGACAAAATTTATTTTTCTCTCTCGATTGAATTGGATCTTGTCTTATATATAGAAAATAATCCTTGAATATAATTTTTAATAACAACTTATTATAGAAATATAAAGTTCATGAACACACTAATTTTAGTTGGATCACTTGTAAAAGTAAACTCTAAGGAGAAAATATCAATAATGTGTTGATATGTATATTAACCACTACTTCACTAGTATGTGATTACAACTTTAGGAAGTGATCACTAATCCAACAATTTCCATAACTTATTACTATATTAAATACAAAAATTTTAAGAGGGATAAATATATAATCAATACATAGGTCAATATTACAAGATATAAAATGAAATATAAATACTAAACAATAAGGGTGTTCTCTATTATGCTCTATTCTTATATTCACAATATTAAATGGTATGCCCAACAAAACCATTCTTCTAACCTTTTTTAGTGAAATTAAGTCCCACAAAATTCTATTCTATAAATCAAATATTAAATGTTATTCTATTCTTTATTATCTTCCAATTATCTCACCTGTGATTCTTTTTTTGTTTTTTCATTCAATACAAAATTATCCTCTTTGTATAGTTTTTTTAAATTTCAAATCAAACCCTAATTAGATTTACATTAAAATATATTCCTTAAATTATCTCTTAGATATATATATAACACTAAATTATAATTTTAGGGTTTAATTTGTTTGACCAACACCAAAACCTATATGATATATCCATGTCACCATTCCTGTTCAAATTCTATAAAAACCAAATTTCATGATGTAGTATCCCTTTTTATGGCATGATGAGATAGTCTTGAATTAACTAATTTTATCTAATATGAATATTGTGGTGTATATAATATCTTCATAGTTCAAAGTCATTTAGACTTTTAAGATACTATGACTATCACTCTATAAAAAATAGACCCTCCACAGTGAAATCTTCTTCTTTGTCATGAAAGTATTATGCTCCATCCTGTTTTTATTATGGCATTTCCTCCATGGTATAAATCCTTGTAATCCCAATAATATGAGATTTATTTACTCCTTCAATTTTACTAGATTTAAGTGTGGAATGTTGTAACACTGTGATATTTCAATATATATATATATATATTCTTTTTTAAATAAATTATATGTGTTTGATAACTTTCTTGACACACAACACTAAGATTAAAATGAGTCACGATATATTATGACCTAGACATTAAATTGGTGGTATTAATAATAATAAAAACATTATAAAAATATATATAGAGTTTCTAAATAATTAAAATTCATTTATTAAATCATAATAAATAAGTACACAATTTTTAGTAAATTCATTTTATGCTTCAAAAATATGTTTTATTTAGAAATGGTTTTATTAAATTTTTTGTATAGAAATTATAATATTTAGAAATTTTATTTTTGTAATTTAATATAATTTTTAAATTAATATTTTAGTAATATCTTAGGGTAGTTTTTTTAATTTTCTAAAAATATTTATTTTCAGTGAATAGTTAAAATACTGATTTTTGTAAAACTGTCGTTTATTTTCATTAAAAAAAGAAATTGAAAAGTTCCAGTATGTATTTAATTTAATATTAAATTAAAATAAGTCTCATTTAATTATATATTATCTAATTAATTACATGAAATCTACATGATAATTTATTTTGGTATAAGTTTATTTTTATGCTTAAAAATGCATTTGTCTAAAAACTACTTTTCGATGATTTTTATGTATTTATATTAAAATTGATTTATTTCACTTATATAAATTTAATATTGAAAAATTGATTCCATGTTCGAAATTATTATTTTCAAATTTTGTAAATATATCCCTTTTATTTTTGGTCCTTATGAATAGCAACCATAGTAAATATTTGTCACCTCAATAAGGATAAAAAGGGTAAAATGGGGATAATGTTATGAGATAAGGCCTATAAAACTCCAAAAAACTTTATTTTATTTTATTTTATAGGTTATTTATAATTTTAATTATCTTACCTTCAAATTTTTGTCAATTTATTTCCACTTTACCTTTAATAACGACCTTAATAATATTTCAAGTAAATAATAAATACAAAATGTCACTCTCTTTGTTTTAATATCTCTAATTTTTTTTTCATTGGGATAAAAAGAGGTTATTTTTAGTTATAAATGGTTATTTTTAATATTAATTAATTTTTTCATGTTACATTTTTTTTAATTTTTAGTGATGGAATAATTACCTTAAATGTTTCTGCAAAACCAACATAGTTATTGTTCAAGTAATCGAAAAATAAAATAAATGGTTTTAAAAGTAATAAAATTTGGATGAATTATTGTGTTACAAATTTTTTTCAAATAAATATAACATATTAGTGATTTATTTAAAGTTTATATTCTAATTAAATTTCTATATTTACTTTTTTAAATTCAAACTATATGAATAGTCCTGAAAATGACATTCATGGTTTATTATGTTGAATAATAATTTATTAAATGATTTAAAATTCATAAAAATATTATATTCGGCCAAGTGAATGGAATATGTTCAATAATATCAACCATTTTATACTTATGGTTCAATTTTTCCCTTATATTAACTTTCTTGACCCCTAAAGTGTAAATTTTTTATATTTCTATAATCATCAAAATGGTTAAAAAGGGTTAAAACTAAAATATAAGGGTTAAAAAATCACATATGATTTTTTAAATTTTATTTTATGAGATTATTTAGATTCATAATAATCCTATATTATAAATATATCAACTTTTTTCCAATTTCACATGAAAAATAATTAATTATATTTAAATATTTTAAGTAATTCCATGTGTGTCCTTTATTTTACTATAAAGGACCCCACACCTCCTCTCTTCCCCAAACCACCGTGATCCACTTAGCTTTATAAAACCTAAATAAAATATTCTGAAAATAATTATTAAATTTATATAGGTGTTGGTATCTTCAAAATACCATACCTAGGATCCTTAAGAAGAAATCCAAAGGAGGTCTCTCAAAGAGGAGGTAATAGTTTTAAATGATATCTTTCATTTTACTCATTATTTTACCTCATTTATTTATGTACTAACCATTAAAATATAATAAAATAATCATATAACATATACTAATATGATATTATATTTATTTTATAACCTCTTTCCATAGGCTTTTCCATCAAATGAGAAATGAAACTATCGCTTGTGCGTACGTGTGAACTATCGCCTCCACATAACAATATGATTCATTTATCATCACCATATTTCATGGTTGGTTATTATGATAGATTTAATTTTAATATATGAAATATATTATATAATTATTCTTCTATAATTAAAATAATTTATATACATTCTTACCATCACATCCATTAGAAAATGACAACATTGCTTGTGCGTACATGTGGACTACCACCTCCATGGAGTGATGTGATTATTTTTACATTTTATCATTAAATATATGGTAATAAGAATATATTTAATAAATATATTTGATATTTATGATATAATAATTATTTATGAAAGGTGAATTATCATTTAACTTTCTTTCCTTCCACCTAGTAAAAAGTGGAAACATCACTCATGTGTATGTGAGGACTACTGTCTCCATGAAGTGTTGTAATTCATTTTTCATCACCACTATATATGAATGGTTATCAAAGTTTATATAATAATTAAATATTATAATTATGATTTTATTAATATTTTTTATAATATATAACTATGATCAAAGTAAAAGAACCATAACTTCCAAACCGAAGCATGCATGAATAACAAAACAATTATCACATGAAAACGAGGACTTTAGTATCAAATTAATAATAAATTGGTGTTGAGATGTTATAAGTGGATAATATATGATATTATATGTATGAATATTATTATTTTATATATTTATAATAATTATAACTTTACTATACAAGTGGTTAGATCACTTACAAATCAAGTTGGACATAAGGTAAGGGTTCTTGGTCTCAATATTGTTTCACTGAGACATGTTCGATGTTATACACCTATTTATGATTATGAGGTGTATATAAAACTTATTTGAAATGATATATAATGGATCATTCTGAATTCAATTTATTTAACCTTACAATTCAAATTATTTCATCTAATGGATTTTTATTCAAAAAGTTACCAAAGTGGTAAGGGTTTTCCATCTCAAACTATTTTCTTTGGGACATATGTTATGTTATACACATATATAATTTTTTGAGGTGTATATAATAAAAATTTTATATGTATAATTTATATTATTATGTTCATGGTATTTAAATTTTAATTTCATTATTATTATTTTCAAGGGAATTACGACTCAAAAGTTACCAAATCTGTTATATTTTTATGTTACAATCTCATTTTTATTAGGATTATTTAAGATTAAATTTACAATAATGAAATTATATGATATATCTATAAAAAATATCTTTAATTTTATTATTTTATAGTTATTTATTAATATTATATATTTTTCTTTCATTTTACTCTCTTTAAGTACTGAAGTGACCGAGAGAATTTTTTCAAGAGAAATCGACCTTGTTTTTCTCTTCAGTAGGGAATCTTTTACTTTAATGTCTAAATTTTATTAAAAATGTTTATAGGAATTTTTTACCATTAAAAATTGATTTTATAAAGTAATTTTTATCCATTTTTTACTTTTTATAAATAATTAAATGTATTTTATTTTCATTTTCTGAATGAGTTACTTTGGATTTTTTATTAAAAATGTGGTAGAAATATTTATTTTAGCATACACATCATAAAATAAATTAAACACTATTATGACCAATAAATTATTTGAATATTACTTTATAAATTTCCATAGTTATTTTCAAATACTTTTTTTCCTTAATATTTTATAAATTTTTAGATTTTAAATAACTGATTTCAAAATGAAAAGATTGTTTTCTCCAAGAAACATTTCAGTGATATTTTAAAGGAATTTTTATTAATGATAACATAATTTGATGTTAATTTTTATTAATAGGGGATATGAAACTATGATACTATACATATTCCTTCTCTAGATGGTTTATTATTATGATGTTGAAATTTTATGATACCCATTTTCTTTTCTATGGGTTAAGATATGATGAAATGATAAATGTTTTCAGGATCTTATGGAATATATATGAATATATTATAATTATGTAACATGTGGGTATTTTATTTCCCTCCAATTAATTGGGTAAATATTTATGTTTTATGAGATCAAAGGGTATATGAGAGGTTATCCCAATCCCAGAAAATAGTGTATAAGGGAGGTTATACCAAGAAAAAAAGAGAGCACATGGGATGTTATCCCAAGACTAAAGTAGGTAAATAGGTGGTTATCCAAAACCTAACATCTAAATAATGTCATGGTGGGTATATTTTAAATAATAATTATATTATTATGATTATTCCATGCTTTATTCCACTCTTATGACATGATCTAATTTCAATGTTATGCTCTCATAGCTCATGTTGTTCGGTTTCTTTATGATTCATGTATTATAAACTACCAAGTTTTATACCATGACTCATTATTAGGATATATGAATTGATAGGTATTATTTTAAAATTTTAATCACATGTTATCATACCCTTATTCTCATTTTATGATTAAATGATCATTGATATATTCCTTATTTACCATTATCTATAATTTGATCTCATACTTTATTATGTTTCCTTTTCCCAAGAAAATGAATAAAGGTTTAATTGTTGTTAATAACTAAGTGAGAGATGATATAGATATTTTATGTACAAGTTGTTTATGTATCCAGGTTTCAGAATAAATAAAAAATTTATGGTTATGGAATAGATTGTAATGATATACAATGAATATTCATATAATAATATGTAATGTTTAAATATGAAATTATTGGGTCACCGTAATTGGTATCATAGTAAGGTTTAGTTATTTTTTTAAAACAGGATATGGAAAATTTAGTGAGAACTATTAGGATAAGCCTAATTATATGAGACCTATGTTATGGTAAAGAAAGGAGTGTGGTTTTCTAATAAAATAAATCCATGTATGGACACTAGAAAGTAAATATGGTTATGGAAAAAATGCAACCAGAGGTAAAAACTCTAAATGGGGTGGATTGGGTAATGAATTGATTTTCACACTACTGGAAATTTAGGCTATAGCCACGGTTTCAAACCGTGGCTATAAGTCCCAAAACCGTGGCTATAGGTTATAGCCACATTCAACGAACCGTGGTTGGTAATGGTGTGGCTATAGGGCAAGACCTATAGCCAGAGTTTGAAACCATGGCTAAAGACCTATAGCCACGGTTTGAACCGTGGCTAAAGCGATATAGCCACGGTTTCAAACTATGGCTATAGGTTATTTCCACGGTTTGAAACCATGGAAGAACATTAAGCCGCACAAAGCCTATAGCCACGGTTCAAAACCGCGTCTCTATAGCTTTAACCACGGTTTAAAACCGTGACTTTAGGTCTACAACCACGGTTTAAAACCATGGCTATAGGGCTTGACATTTCTTAAAAGAAAACCACAACCCCCCCTGAACAGCCCCCCCTGGATAGCCCCCCATGCCCCCCCTGATAGCCCCCTTGCACCCCCCTGGACAACCCCCTTGCACCCCCCGGACAGCCCCCTTGCACCCCCTTAGATAGCCCCCATGCCCCCCCTGGACAGCCCCCATGCCCCCCTGGACAGCCCCCATGCCCCCTGGACAACCCTCTTGCACTCCCCCTAGATAGACCTTGCACCCCCTGGACAACCCTTGCACCCCCTAGACAACCCTTGCACCCCCATTCCCGCTGGACAACCCCCTTGCACCCCCCTGGACAGCCCCCCTGCCCCCTGCCCCCCCACTCATACAGTAACCCACCACCCCACCCCATCCCTGCAGCCCCTTGGGCAGACCCCCCCTGGACAGCCCCCTTGCCCCCACCCCCACTACTGTAGTAGCCCCCCTGCAACCCCCCTCATGCAGACCCCCCAACACACCCCCACCCCACCTTTCACACCCTCCCTGGAAAACCCCCTTGCACCCCCCTGGACAACCCCTCTTGGACAGCCCCTTGCACCCCCTGGACATCCCCCCTGCACCCCCATGCCCCCCTGGACAGCCCCCTTGCACCCCCTAACTCCTACAGCAGCCCACAACCCCACCCCCTCCCTGCAGCCCCCCTGGGAGATGAGTGGAGAATACCCTTGAAAATCTGCCAGACTTATTTATTCCATGAAAATCTAGAATTTTTGGAAAGTGATTGAAAAAATAATTAATGAGGTATGCATTTATCTCATCCCTATTAATGACCGAATAAAGTCTGATATTAAGGGGGAGAAATTGAATTAATCAATGACAAGAAGTTGAGGAAATTTGAGATCTCAAGGCTGATTTCTAAAACCTTCTACATGTACTCGAATGTTTTCAATATGTGTATTGAGATGAGTGCAAGATCTCAAGTTTTAAATGAGGAAGACAGGTTGTTTCATTCCAATATACAGATGATAAATGGCTTGCAAGTTAGTTGGAGTACCCAAGCATATTGATGAGACAATTAGGAGCTGGACAGCTTATAAGGGAGTTGGAAGTTCCCAATCTTGTTGAGAAGGAATATGAAGTTATCAAGCAAAGGTGTTAGTATGCGAATCTTAAAGCCCCCCATGCACCCCTCCCCTTGTAGCCCCCCTTCCCACCTTAGACCGACCCCACTCACCCCCCTGTACAGACCCCCCCTCCTGGACACCCCCCATCCCTCCTGGAAACCCCCTAGACATACCCCCCCTCTTGGACACCCCTCCCTCCTGGACAGACCCCCTTGGACAACCCCACCTGGATAGCCCCCCCGGACAGCAGCCCTCGCTGGACCCCCCCCTCGTGGACACCCCCTCCCTCCTTGACAACCCCCCTAATTTTAGTGTGTGGGGATGATTCTAGAGGGGCTTCTAGTTTGGTGCAGATAGAGTCACATGTTATTATTCTAGGTGCAGTTGTAGAGGATAAAGTTCATGGTGTGGGTGATTCAAGCGGGGATTTCTAGTTTTTGGTTGATTGGTTTCTTTTTGGGTTGTGGTTTTCCTGCTACTTGGCTACATGTAGTGGATTTGTTGTGGATGGTTGTGGTTGAGTTTGTGGTTGACTGGTTGGGTGTTCCTTTAGTGGCTGGTCTTTTTCATATGGTGATGTTAGGATATTGTTTTCTTGAGTCTTTGAGTTCTCTAATGTATTGGAATGGTGCCATGATATTGTAGAATGTTTCCTTGGATTCAAGGTTCATGAAGTAGTAGGTGGTTCGAGTTGCATATAGACTAGTGCTGTTGTTCCTAGAGGAAGGTTTTTTTTATTGGATGGGTTCTTTCTAATAGTCTTTTGGGTTGCGGTAGCTATTATGGTGTGAGTGTCTAGGAGGGTTGGGTTTTGTTTGGTGTTGGGTGGGATGACTGCAATTATTGGTGTTTAGGGGAGAGGTGTTGTGGTTGGGTGGTAGGTGGATGGTTTGTGGTTTTGTAAGGGTACAAGAAGGTGGGTTTGATTTATGGTGTTTATTGTAGGTGAGTTTAGTGGTCTGTTGTAAGGATTATGTGATTATGAAACTACTAACTTTTGGTGAACAATACCAACAAATATTGGGTCATATTTCATAGGAGGGGTGAGGGATTTTAGGATCTGCACCTTCAGTGCAAATTCAAGAAGAAGATAATTCAATGTCCATAATAGATTTTGAAGTTCAAGAAAAGAGAAAAATAATTAGATACAACATCTCTAATATAGAACCTGAAATATATTACCTCAATCTATAGAATAACATTTGGGGTAAACATAGTTTGAGGCCCTTGTAATATGGCATAGTCAGAGGAACAAACCTATATTTTAGGGTACTATAGTTCTAGCACAAAACATAGTGGTTTCAGTATCTAGTGAAATTACTCAACCATAAAAAAGAGAATAGAAAGAGGATTTTATTATCAATCATGATTAAAATTAGAATCAAAGGTATTTTACTGAAGAAAAAGTTAAAGACAATGATAAAAGAAATCATCAAGATCAACTAGTAGTCTTTGACACTAAAATGATAGTCCAAATCCAATCAATTTCTATCATAAATGATTATATAGACACGGAACTATTTATTCATATTGATATTAAAGTGGTTTTTGAGACTGCATTCTTTGCCTCTATTTAGAGAATTGAAGATCAATCCTATCCCACTATTGATAGAGGCCAATCATATAAAGAAAAAGATGAACAATATTTTGATTCATTGAATACATAATCAAAGGATTTCTTGATCATTTTAAGAAGCTATGAGAATAAAATTCACGTTCTCACAGTAAATTAAAGGCTTTAATAAAATCATTTGAAGATTTAATAAATTAAACTATTCATGGAGATGAGATTGAATCTGTACAGACTCATCTTACTAATCTATGAGTCATTTATAGTTTATCCCAGCTTTTCTAGTTTCACTGCTTCGATGTTTCCTTTGATGTTAATTGAGTTAAATTACATATTTAGAGATATCTTGGGTTGTTTCGAATGGTATATATCACATAAAAACCTGAATCTCTTTTGACTCATAATCCATGTCTTCATAGTCATGATCATTCTTTAATGGACTTTGAAAAATTTTGCACCTTACATTAAGGATCCAACCTTTCTAAGGTCCATATCATTTCTTCTATTGAACCCTTTTGTTTTCTCCTAGTGTACCCAAAACCTATCTCCCTTGATGATTCATGTGGCTATGATGTTGTAGTATGTTTGTTTCTACCATGGATTCTTTCCTGCTACTTTGAAGACCCCCTATTTTTTTACACGAGGAAGAATTATTTTTCATCATTTGTTCCATATAGGGGTTCCCTTTTATATCTTTTATTTTTTATCAGGAGGGGTTGATGTGATGATATATTCTCATGAAAATGGATGAAACCATATTTATTGATGTAATACATGAGAGGATATAAAGATGATGATAATGGTTTCATTGTTTTTTGACTATTAAATTTGTTCCATGTTTTGAATTGTTCTGGGCATAGGACTTCTGAAAATCCTAGCTATTGGTGGTCTCTGTTTGCACACCGTAATCATAAATTCTCGTTGTTAATATTTTGATGAACTGTTTTGAACATGAAAAAAATGATATATAATGTATATATGTTAAATTAAATGGATTCCTATGATCAAAGATTCTATGTGATAACCCCTAATTTATAAAGTGGAATTAGAGCGTGATTGTTGAATAATCATGGTCCTATTGCTGGGGATGTGTGCTGTGTGTGGTTCTGTTCGGCCATGTGTATGTGTTGTTCATGTGTGAGTGTGGTTGGGACTGTGGGGTGGTGCAGCTATTTTAATGGCCACTCATTTTAAGATATTTATTTATTTTGAAATGGATGAACTTTTTATGCAGTTGGACTAAAACTGGGTGGCCTAGTTGTAGGGTTGGGTTTTGTCTTTTTAATGTTTATGGCCGTACTAGGTTTGGGGTTATTATGTTTTAAGGCTACTGATATGGTATTAATTAGGTGTGTTAGAGGGTTTTATTATTTAGAGGAAGGAAAATACAGAATTAACTTTAAGAATGATGGTGGGAGTGGTTGAACATGTATTCAAAATTAGGTTGTTTGCAGTGGGACTTCAAGTTGGGTAAGTTTTGTTTTGCTGATTGTGGTGATTTTGGTGTAGTGGGAAATACGAGGATGTTTTAAGAGAGATGGTTTTATAAGTATGGTGTTACCTTGTGTGGGCCTTTATCCTGAAGATTCTAGGGACCATTTTTTATGAATGCTTGTTAGAATGGATTCATTTACCTTGGACCATCTTTTTTGTTTGGATTTGGCTGTGGTTGGGATGGTTTCTTTGTATTAAATTTTTTTTAGTGTTTTTTATTTTTTATGGTAGGGATGGAATAAATGAATAAATGAATAAATGAATTTATATTAGAGAATAAAAAATGGTTAATTTAATTAGCAGGGGGTATGTTTTGAGTTGTGGCTTATAGTGAAGCATCCTTCAATTATTGACTTGGGAAAGTGACCACCATTCATTGTGGTACATGAATGTAGGGTTGGAAGTGAGGGTAGTTTTTGTGTCTTATGATTGTTGATTTGAAAATGCAATGCTCAGGATGAGTGTTTGGTATATATATATATATATATATATATTTTGGTAGTTTCTTGTGATTTATATACATAGAATACCAGTGTTGAGCACTATGTTCTGAACACCCCATTGTTATGGGAGAGGTTGTGACATCCCAAAATCCTAGTGGGATGATGGATGTATGGTATTGGATCTTCTTTACTCCCCCTTCTAGGATTTTGTATCCCCATACTCTTCAGGTAGTTTTTGTTTGGTTTTGATGTAAAAGTGTATGTTGGTGATTTGTTCTTCATAGGTGTCTTCATGATGAGATATGATGTACCATCTTAGGTGTCTTCAAGATGATATTGTGGTTTCATTCACTAGGTTTATGTGGTAAGGATGTGTTGTGGTTGTAACCCCTGTGTTTTTTTGGTGGAATTTAGTATGTGGCCTAGTTGTGTTTGAGCAGGTTGTGACAGTGGTTCTAGTAGAATAGCATGGTAGCATGATAAAATACACTGCTTGGGAGGAGGAGTTAACTAGTGGGGGTGGTTCTTGGTACCCTAATATTGATGTTCTTACTATTTTACCTTACTTGACTTGTATTATTTGGTGAGTTTGGTAGGGAGATATTGTGGTGGAAAGTATACCTTTTTAAGTGCTTTTATAATTCTGTTATTATTGTCATAAGTGAATTATTATTCTTCTACCACTTCTACACGAGTGACTTTGGTTTTCCAATTGAGTATACCTATATTATCACCCTATGTATATAAAATTGGATTCAGGTTTCAAGGGATATTGCGTGGACTATACTAGACCTTACTAGCTCAGATGTTGGGGACAGTTGATGTGTCACAACTGAGTTTTATTTTTGTACTTATTTTGGAGTTTTCCTTGTATTTATTTCAGTTTTACATTAAACATGCATATGAGATGGATTTTTGATTCTTGTATATGTGTATTGGAGCATTTGTAAGTTGATACATCTTATATCATGATCATTATTTACTTACAAAGGTACATTCCTACCATCTTATGTAAATTTTTACCAACCCTTTGCACTAGTCACCACCACGGCGTGTTCGCCCGGTCCAGCGACATCTGTGGGGCAGCATCTTCCGGCCAGGAGCGAAGAGAGTAGGATGAGGCGGGGCAACATTCCGGTCGTCTCCCCATCGGAAGAAATTGTTATTAGTCAGTCTCAACATTGATCACAAGCCTCCTGGAATACTATCACTGTGAACTGTCATGGGTTTTCGTCCTAGATTAGGGCCAAATCACGGTGTGACCGCGGCGTGACCGTGGCGTGACCGCGGCGTAACCGCAGCATGACAGCGGCGTGTCAGCCCGGTCTAGTGACATCCGCGGGGAAGCATCTTCCGGTCAGAAGCGAAGGGAGCGGGAGGAGGCATGGCAACATTCTGGTCATCACCTCGTCGACAGAAATTGTGATTATTCCGTCTCAACATTGATCACAAGACTCATGGAATACTATCACTGTGAACCGCCACAGGGTGTCGTCCTGGAGCAGGGCCAAGTCACGACATTACCGCGGCGTGACCGTGGCATGACCGCGGCGTGACTGCGGCGTGACCGCGGCGTGACCGCGGCGTGACCGCGGCGTGACCGCGGCGTGACCGCGGCGTGACCGCGGCGTGACCGCGGCATGACCGCGGCGTGACCACGACATGTTGGCCCGGTCCAGTGACATCCACGGGGCAACATCATCTGGCCAGGAGTGAAGGGAGCGGGAAGAGGAATATGAAAGACTCAAACCAAATCTAAACATGATACAAATAACTATCACTACTCTTTGGTTTAGAAGACAGAGCACCTCCGTTGGAGTGGTTTTATTATAAAATCATGGCATTTCTCTATCACACAATTTATCTAATTATATTTAAAATTTATTCTAAAACTCATTTCCCACAAATAAAATGCAATAATTTAAGCAACTCTATCAACATAACTATCACTGTGAGTTTTTGCAGACAACGCACCTCCGTTGGAGGGATTTTATTATAAAAACCCTTGCACCGCACCTGCACCCTCCCCCTGCCCTGCAACCCCCCGGAAAACCCTCATAGACACCCCCATCAGTATCCCCCCTTCCCGATAATTGTTTTCCATCCTCCTCATTCAAGGAAAGATCTAGCTTATATGGTTATATATATTCATTGGTGTTTCACCATGAATTAAAGTAATAAAATGATCTCTAACTCAAGTGGTAACTCTCTTGGTTCATAAAATATGTAATGAAATTCAAAAACAAAGTATTCCATTTTCTACTAGTTTTCTCCCCAAGGATGGGTTTTCTTGGTAACAAAACATTTAAATGTAGTTTTACAAAAGCAAAACTCTAAAAGAAGAATCCATGGGAAGAAATTTTGTTTTAGTTCTAGTGGTATTCATATCTTCTTGTCTCCCCATATAATCTCACCACTAAGGCATCCCACATGAACTCCATTGATTTATGTTTCTAATTTTTAAAAAATATAAACAAAATTATTTCCCAAGTCATTCAAAGAATCAAATATGGTCCACCTGTGTCAAACACATGATCCTTATTAGTGAAAAATATTATTCATAGTCACCTAAACACCCTTACAAACCCCTAAGAGTATTGTCAATTCCCGTCTCCCAACCCAATTCTGAACTGTTTGGTTGGCCTGGCGACTACATTGGAAACCTTGGAAGGATTTTTAGAAATAAATTTGCCACTTGATACACCATCTAAATGAACCTCCACCGAAATATCTAACACATTCCCTGAGAATTTTATATAATCAACACCTGATTCCCATATACTCCTGAATTCTAAAGATTCTCTGGACTCTACTATTTCATCATAGCTGAGAGATATTTAACTAGAATAAAAGGAAGGATCACTGCCAGAGAGATTGAGTGAGAAAACGGAGGACGTTTGCGACTGGGAGAACATTTTTCTGTGGTTAGCATCCGACACTGGCACTGTAGACGGACTAAAAAGAGAGGAAAAAAAATCATGGAAAGCATCCATGGAACTTTAAATGGATGAGAATTAAAAACAAAAGACAGAATAATTCTATTGCGCTGTTGACATCCATACAAAATGGTTGAAAAGAGTTGTACTGCCAGATTTTATGGTGGAAGGGGGAAGGTTGCAGGTGTTGGGGGGATGGTGCGGGCTGATTCGAAGGTAGAAGGGGGGCTATTGCGGGCTGGAATGTTGGTGGTAGCGGGATGAAATGAAGATGGAAGGGGGATGGTGTGGTCTGGATGTGGCTGGAGCAGGGCCAAATCACGGCATTACCGCACCGCGGTGTGACCATGGCGTGACCGCGGCGTGACCGCTGCGTGACCGCGTTGTGTTGGCCTGGTCCAACGAAATCCGCGGGGCAACATCTTCTGGCCAGGAGCGAAGGGAGTGGGAGGAGGCTGAAATGCTGGTGGAAGGGGGCTGGTTGTAGGTGCTGTGGGGATGGTGTGGGCTGATTCAAAGGTGGTAGGGGGGGCTGTTGCGGGCAGGAATGCTGGTGTCAGCGGGCTAAAATGAAGGTGGAAGGGGGCTGGTGTGGACTGGATGTGGCTGGAACAAGGCCAAATCACGGCATTACCGCGGCGTGTTGGCCCGGTCCAACGACATCTACAGGGCATCATCTTCCAGCCATGAGCGAAGGGAGTGGGAGGAGGTTGGAATGCTGGTGGAAGGGGGCAGGTTGCAGGTGCTGGGGGGATGGTGCGGGCTGATTCGAAGGTGGCAGGGGGGCTGTTGCGGGCTAGAATGCTGGTGTCAGTGGGCTGAAATACTCAAACCAAATCTAAACATGATAAAAATAACTATCATTACTCTTTGGTTTAGAAGACAGCGCACCTCCGTTGGAAGGGTTTTATTATAAAATCATGGCATTGCTTTATCACACAATTCATTTAATTATATTTAACATTTATTCTACAACTAATTCAGCACAAATCAAATGCAATAGTTTAAGCAACTAGATCAACATAACTATCACTGTGAGTTTTCCCAGACAGCGCACCTCCGTTGGAGGGGTTTTATTATAAAAACTAGACTTTATTTATCAAATGAAATAATTATATTAAAGAACACTTATTCAAGATATGAAATTTAATATAATTAAGCATAATTAAGAAAGCTAAATTCAATTTAAAGCATTCTTGAATTAAAGAGGCTAGAAGAGGGATCCTACCTCAAGGTGGAACCAAACCGTCCACTTCATCTCTTGGAGCTTTCTAACTAAAATTTGCTGCTCCCCCACTGGGTATATGCACGTTCACACACATGAAAGGGCACCTAGACCCTATGCACACACCAGCATGGCCATGAGTATGTGCAAGGGGATCCTTGCACATATGCTTATATGCATATACCAGTCTCCACTCACCTGCTTATGCATTTATATATATATACATGGGTACACATAGACCCATACATGCATAATCACTGTCATGGTGGACTATACACATAACGGGGGAACCCACATACATATACTTTCTTACCTATGCACACGCAGGCGAGTCGCCGTTAACTTGGCTACTCGAAACCAACGAGCAGGGATCAGCACACTACACAAAGGATATTAGGAACATTAAAACACATAAAGGATGCTACATAACCACTGAGGAACCAACCAATGACATTAAAGCCTTACCTCGATTGGGAGAACCAAATCCACCCGAACCAACACGAAATGATCCAAAGCCCTACTGAAAACATAATATGGAGTAAAAAACACTAAAATCCCCTGATATATGAGGTGCGAGAACATATTAAAATAGTATGCATTAGATAACACTTTATAATTTAATAAAATATGGTTACCCATTCAACTGTATGTGAATTGAAAAAGAACAACACATTTATCTATAACCAATTTTCCTTCACATGCATCATGAACATATTAAAACAGTATGCATTAGATAACATTTTCATTTGCAAATTATAACACTCCATTCACATGACAACTGCATCCACAAAGCATCAATGGTATGAATAATTCTACACATAAAATATTTTTAACATTTTTATGAGCTCCAAATGATTTCACATAGAATATGATATTCTTTATGAAAATAGAAACACATCATATATTTTTCACCTAAATCACAAAGAAATAATGTTCTCGTGGTATCTTCTATGTGAACTTCCAATGATTTATATCTACGAACACTACAATGATAACTATTTTTATGTTTTGAGAAAACCAAAATCAATCATATATCACAGTTTGATATTGATTTTAATGAATTATTATTTGGGGGGGGGGGGTTCCCTACGTTTTCTAAAAACCATAGGAAAATATTGTCCAATGTAATCTATTCCCAATGGTTTAATGAAACCGTTGGGAAAACACATCAAATTATTACTTAAACCAACGGTTTTTTCAAACCGTTGGTATGCAAGTGTTGGTATAAGTGGGATTTCCACCAGTGAATGTAATTTAAAATATCATATTGGATCTATCTATGTACAGGTAAATTCATGCAATGTGGTAATGGAATCAACCCACCAAAAGGAAGACAGATTGCAGGATCCAAATCTATCTTTATAAGCTATAATTAAAAAAAGTGGACATAATGGCCTGGATTTTTAAAATAAAAGGTGTTAAAGCCATACCAATAACAACTAGTGGTATCATACAAAATCTGATTTGTTGAAATTAATATCAAGCCATGATTTAGTGAAAGAAATCTGTTGTAAATAAGAGGGAATATTTGGAGAAACCTAATCATGATAAAATGGGAGAGTTAGAGGTGGATTGTAATGGTTATTCAACCTTATATAAGATTAAAGAAACCTATAGTGACTAACTACACCCTCCTTCCCCACCCCCCTTGCCCCACTTCCCCACCCCTCCCCCCTGCCCTGCAGACCTCCCCACTCCACCCTGCCCCCTCCACCCACCCCCTCCCCCTCCCCCCCTCCCCCTGCCCCCTGCCCTGCAGACCTCCACCCTGCCCCTACCCCTACCCCCTCCACTCTTCCCCATGCCCCCTCCACCCTACCCCCTCCACCCTGGCCCCTACCCCTACCCCCTACCCTTGCCCCCTCCACCCTGCCCCCTGCCCCCTGCCCCCTGCCCCCTGCCCCCCTCCACCCTACCCCCTACCCCCTGCCCCTGCCCCCCTCCACACTACCCCTTCCCCCCTCCACCCAGCCCCTGCCCCCTGCCCCCTGCCCCCTGCCCCCTCTACCCTGCCCTGCCCCCTCTACCCTCCCCTACCCCCTTCCCCTGCCCCCTTCCCCCTGCCCCCTGCTCCATGATTTGACAGTTTTCCATGGATTTCCTTATTCCTCCCTAAAATCAACCACAAGAGGAATTCTCATGTCCTTCCCACCCTGTTCCTACTTATCTTAAGGATTTATATACTTCTCATCCCATTCCTGTACAATATGAATAGATATTTTATCAGCTGGCATTAAAATGCTTCCGACCTTTCCCTTCTCTTTTTGAGCCTCCTTGAGAATTTTATCAGGGATACTCAGTGAGTCTACCCCTGGTACCAAGTCCTGACTTTCCACATTCTTAGTAGTGTTGAAACTCACTATTTCCTTTAATTCATGTTTTGAAGCAACAAATGTGTCGGTGCCTAGAATAACTTTCTCCTGTATAGCAACATGAACAATATATTTAGCAGCCAACTTGAAGTTACTTATAACCTTCTCTCGAGTTTTTTTATTGTCCACCAGATAGATTTCCCTGTTGTAAAAAACACTTATGAATATAAAATAGAGAAGAAATTTCCTCCCACTAGTGTCATCTCTAACTGAAGGTTACCACCAAACCCTTTACCACTGCTTAGATTAGCCTCATCAATTGGAATAGCCAAAGTTTCTTGACTCGATTTCTTTTTCCTTATATCTATCTTAGCACTCAAAAAAGTAGTAGATTTATATTTCCCTTTAGAAGATGATTCCTGAACATCATCCAAAATAGAAGTGTCTGCACCAGCCAAGGTTGACTACTTCACCTACTTACCTATTTTCTTACCATCCACCGGTGTTAGTACATCAGAGTTTCCAAGACTAGATTCCACTACCTCATTGGGAACTTTACCTGTATCTAGCTCTGTTCCCAGTGAGCACATGTTGAAACATGAACCTATTCTGTATCCATCGGGGAAGAAGATTCATCTTTACCTCTAATTGAAACACCATTTTTCTTCTGTTTCCTTTGTACTGAGGAATAAACACCAACCATAGAAGTGTTCTTATTACCATTACTATCTCCAGAATTCATAAAATATTCCTCTTGGAGATCCGCTGTATCCACCTTAGTTTCATTATCTGAGAACCATGGATCTTGAGTCCTAAGCTCTCCAACATCTTGGGTGGTATCATTACATGATTTTCTTTTTGAAATCCAATCCTCCCGACCAACCTCAACTTATTTAACTGTAGTTTCCTTATCCATAAAAATTTGCGTTGGTTGATTAACAACCACCATAGCAGGAAATGAGATTCTAGAACCATTACCCTGTTTCTATCCCCCCATAACATTCCCAACCTAATGAATTTCAATCTCCTTATCTAGGATTCCCCCATCCTTGGCATAAAAATCATTCACTGGTAGTTTAAAATTACATTGATCAATCAGATGACCAATATTCTTTTAAATGAAAAATCTTATATTTTTTACAACACTTCTCACTATAGTACCCAATTCAGTTACACTTACTGAAAAATTCAGGTAACCTTTCAAACTCAGACGATAATTCAATCTTATAACCATTAACAACAAGGAAAATAGTTTCAATGAGAGGAAAACATAAATAAACCTCAACAAAAAATCTTACAAAATGACCATACCAAGCATGCATAGTCTCCCCATTGAATTTGATATGAATTCCCACAACTGGTTCACTACCCCAAAGGATTTGAGAATTCCAAAAAAAACAAAATTAAGCCCTGAAAGCAAATCTGAGTTTGAATAATTAAATTCTTAACCAAAGTTAGATCAAAGAGAGGATCCCAATCTTGAAACCTCAAGATTCTAGGTTTGAGGGAGACAAAAATGAAGCCCCGTGTTCTTGATTTTAATTCATCCTATGGGGAGAAGAGGAAAAAATCCCCTACCAATCGACACCATGCACCATCCACCAAAGCCCCAAATCTGATGGAACCGCTTTAGGAGATCTTCAATTTTCCATGGGTTATTATTCTGCTGCAATATTAAAAATCCATGAATTAAATACTGCATTCTTCTAAAAGCTCTTCAATAATTTTAGCATTCTTCTCAATAAAATCTAAAGTACCATTTCTCAAAATTATTTTATTTTATGAATCAGAACTAGCTCTAAGGTTAAAAAATATCTATCCGAGCATAAGAGAGATGGTTATCCTTCAAATCATCTTGAACATTCACATTGCAGGGATCCTTCACATAATGATTCACTGGACTATCTTCATCCAAACCCAAAGCCACTTGAATCACACCATGTCCTGCAACAACCTTCCTTAAAATCTCTAATGAAATCCTCCTCTAGATTGAAGAAGCACTCCAATGGGAAAGCCATCAATCGAGGGCATGGGTGAGCATGGTGAGCGATAGTGCGAGTGAGCGTAGGGAGAGCGTGGGAATGCATGGGGTGTGGCATTCATGATGAATAGGAAGGGGCATTGGTGAGGGAAACACGGGTACCTAACGAGCCCACTGGGGGCTACTCGACCTAGGCTCTGGTTTCATGGACAGGGGCACATCATTTGACCCCCATGGAAGCTTGAGATGAGAAATCTATAAATTATGGTCTTTGTGCCATAAGGACTTCAGGAAATCTCATCTAGGGGCCTTTGGTAAGCCATCATCTAATCCTTCGAGACATTTTAAATTCTTATAAATAGTTCCAACTGGATTGACAATGCTAATTTGGAGGGATGAGGCTTGATTCACTAATGTACCTGAGTGTGTGTGTGTGTGTGCTTGTGTTTATAATTACCCCAATTGAGGAGGATTTCTTTATCCTGTTATGAGATTACATCATGCAAGATGTATTCAGGATTTCTTTGGCCTGTTATTTGGACCATTCTCAAGATGTAATGAAATTTCTATGTCAGAATCCTCATGCATCATCATCAGCCACATTTCATACAGGAAAAATGGGTTATATTATCTCTAAATATTGATTAGAGGTAAAGATGTAACCTTTTTTAAATTACCAAGTTATCGTGAGAACCTATAAGGATAAAAAGGATCTAAAATGGTTACTCCATCTATAAAATCATCCAAAATCCCATCTCACAACAAGATAATGTATGAAATTTATTCTGAATTCCTTCTATCATTATCTACCACTAAACCAAAACATGTTGATTGAGGAATGGACCCAAAATGGAAAACATCCTTTAACAAATAAATAGGACCATCGAGTCATTAATTGAAAAAGAACAAGAACATCTACCATATCTTCATCCACATACAGTATTAGTTTCAGATTCAAGAAAGACAGAATAAATCAATGAAATTTTCATATACATTGATGATAGGGCGTGGGGGGTGTCAACCTCGGCGTCCAGGGTGTTGAGGGTTGTGGGGGAGAGCCATCGGAAAGGAAGGGAGGAGGTGGGGAGGCCGCTCAGAGCAGCTTCACTAGAGGAGGAGGATCGTGGGGAGGAGGGTCGCGGCAAGGAGGCGTCATGGGTATTGAGGGCTGTTGGCGAGGAGGCGTCGGGTAGGAGGCATCAGGAAGGAAGATAGGAGGTGGAGAGGCCGCTCAGAGAAACTTCTCTAGATGAGGAGGGTCACAACAAGGAGGAATTGGGGAGTGTGTCGGGCTGTTGAGGGGTTTTGTGGAGTTTGGATCAAGCGGAAGGAAGAAGAAATGAACGGGTCAGGGTATTCAACCACAGAGCCGTGGCTAATTGTGGGGGTGCAGCCCCAAATTTTTTAATCCATGGATTTATATGCGTGGCTATAGATCAATTTCCTAGTAGTTTCACTGGTGTAATATTAATGGGCCTAAGACTATACACCTAAATAGATACTCCTGGGGATATGATTAAGTTAATTCATATTTTATTTAGGAATTATTATAAAGTATTTTAATATATTATAACCATGGATGACCTATGTTAAACCTAAGGTGTCATAGATTGAATAGAAGGTGTCATGATTATATGGATTTACACTATGATTATTGTTTCTAAAACTATGTTTTTTTGTCTATAGATATTGGTTGGAACTAGGAGTCATGTTAACAATGAATGTAATGGACAATGGAATGATTGTACTTATGAGAAACCAAATGAAATAAGATATGTAATATGAAACCTTTTGATTATGAATAACTAGATAACTCCTTATATGATTAACAACCTCAATTTGGATGAGTTTATTAACATGCATAATAAGAGAAAAATGGAGTTTCGTGGGAGTTCAGTTGATGAAGACCATGGAGGCAAGAAGATTCATCTTTCTACATGTCAAGTATGTGGGAAGAAGCACTAGGGGAAATATATCAAAGGAATGAGAAGATATTTTATGTGTATAAATAAAGTACATAAAGAAAATTTCTGTGGAAAAATGAATAATTTGATGGAGTAAAATGAAGTTCATCGTAAGGTACCATTTATATTTCAATATATTATATGCGGGGAACTTGAGAATTATCTGATTTAATGACCTAATCTAAGGGCTAACTCCCAGACTAAGGAATGAACTATGTTATGAAAATAATTTAAGTGAAATAATTGATGTTTTATGAATTTGGATTCAATAATTTTATTATTTAATTGTTTTATCAACGATATTCTAGTTATAAGAATCATAAAACATATAAGTATTATTCTACAATAGTTTTTTTAAGGATTTATAAGTGCATGCTGAATGATATCAGTAACTTAGAAACGTGATTTACTATAAAGGGTTTATTTTTGTGAAACACTTAATTTAGGGATATATAACCCTTAATATGTTCTTAATATTGAGATAATAATGTTTATATGGGATAAATAGTTGATTAACACTAATAATGTAAATTGGATATTATTAGTTACCTTAAAATTGATTAGTGTTTTGATGAAAAAGTGATTTATTTTATCTTTGATGAAGTTTATTGAATTTTTGGATTTATGGAATATATTTGATAATATGTGATTTTATTTAATTAATATGGATAGAAATAATTTTCTAAAGAATATATGTTTTCATTGAAGTTTATAAAGATTCAGTTCATTAGTAGGTTTTAGAAGAATACTTGATCAAAGTATTCACATGTTTAGTATATGGATTTATGATATGAATTATATTGTTTGGGGATTAAAGTTAAATTTATTTTGAAAATTTTGTGACATTTTTTATAATTTTTTTGAGTTTTTAATTTAGAGGAGTCTTAATTTATTTAATGGTTTAAGTTAAACCTTAGGTCTTATTTTTTAATTATTATAGATTAATGTATTGTATTTATCTATATTAGATAACTTTTTCTAACCATTTTGGTTTTAGTAAATACTTAAAAACAAAAGGAATGATTTATCATTATTTTATAGATATTATGGTTTGTTAAAATTGAATTTTAGTTCTATAGTCATGAAAATTTTATATTCTTCATTCATTATTATAATATATGATGAAAGGAGGTGGAAACTAATTGAAACACATAACTAAAGGATGAAATTATGTTTATGGATTTGAAGAAATAAAGTAAATAAATTTTATTATATTTAATTATAAAATAATTCCTCAACTCCTGGAATAGGATCTTGAAAATGAAAATGTTTTTCTTATTATAATAATTTCTATTGAATTTTTGGTCTTTTCACACCTTAATTATTAATGGTTAGTTCTCTATCACTCTCTATTATTCTTTGAACATTATATTTATTATCTATGTCCATATTTTCCCTTCCTACTAATTTAATGCTTAAATAGAAACCTGATTATGTGTTATTTTAGGTAATTTTTATGTTTCCCACTTACCCTTTTCAAAGGAAGTTTCATTATTTCATTATATGATGTGGGTTTTCAACAAAGGTATTTTCAAATATTGAACTTTTAATTACTGAGATAAAAATTGAGAGGAAACAATATAATTAATGGGGGAAGAATGTAACACCCCTAGATTTTATAATATATATATATATATAACTTTCTTCTTAAAATTAATTGTAAGTGTTTGATAACTTTCATGACAAGAAATGACAAGCTTAAAACAAACTGTGATATACTATAACCTAGCCATTAAATTGAAAGTCTGAATAGAAATAATCACATTATAAAAAATGTGTATAAAGGTTATATATAATGAAAATTTATTAACTAATACATAATAAATAATTACTCAATATCCAGTAAAGTCATTTTATGGTTCAAAAAAATGTTTTCTTAATAGAGATCCTCTTAGAATAGGAATGTCTGGTGTGTGAAAAATCCAAGGCTACGTGGTTTAAAGTAGGGGATATAAACATGACCTAATTCCATGCATGCATCAAGAAGAGAAAGCAGAAATTTAGATCCAATATCCAACTGGTCAATGAGTCTTTCACTAATAACATCAAAGAGGTGGGAGGTATGTCTAGCTCTTATATTCATTAAATTCTTATTGACCCTAACCCCAATATGTAGGAAGGGTATTCAAGAGGATAGACAAATATCTTTGATTACATCCCTTGAGTGATATCAAAATTTGATAATGCTCTCATTGTCTCTTTAATAGTAGAGAAGGAAATTAAGGAGGATATTTTTACTTTAATAAGGATAGATCTTCAAGGACATATAGCTTTATAGGATCATTCTATGTGGAATCTTGGGATACGTTAAAGGGAGGGCTCATCCAGGCGATCCAAGACTTTTTTGGGTGGGGCATCTTCCTAGAGTTTCTTGTGATACATAACTAGTTCTCATTCCGAAGGTGAAAGATCCCTCTTCACTGAGCCATTATTGGCCCAATAGTATGTGAAACTTTCCCTACATGGTGTTAGAAAGTGTGCTCAATAAAAGTCTTACCCCTTTCTTTCCTTCATGGATATCAATTGACCAACATGGGTTCATCCAACATCAGTCCATCCAAGTAGCTATTGGAATTGATCAAGAGATGATCTCTGATATCAATAAGAAATCACATGGATATAACATTGCAATCAAGATTTACATAGACAAGGCTTATGTCATAATTGAATATAATTTCAATCTAAGGGTTTCTTATATATGGTTTTATTGATTTGGAATTCTAACCTTCTTTTTAGATGTTTTATCTCTTCTTGGTTGTATATAATTTTAATAGACATGAGTTGCAACTTATTTAATTTTTTTTAAGGATTAGACAAGGGGAACCATTGTCTCTAAGTCTCTTTATCTTGGACCAAGATTCCCTTAGATAAATGATCAATAAGAATCAGGATCAAGGAATTATCTCTTCTTATAAATACAAGTCGTGTTCCCAAGGGGTCTCCCATCTCATGTTTGTAGACAATATTATTCTTTTTATTAATGGTAATAAGATATCAATCATAGGAGTAATTGAAACCTTTGAAGAGTAATTCAAATGGAGTGGAAAATACATTAACTGCAATAAAAGTATCCTTTTCATGTCAAGGAATTAAAAAAACAAAATAATTCACTCAATTGAGTTAACATTGGGAATTAAAAAAATAAAATTTCCCATGGAATACATAGGAGATACCATCTTCTTGGGTCTATTGTACATTAATCATTTTTATAAAGTGATGGAAAGAATTGTGAATTTCATTAAAAATTGGAATAATAGATTTTTATCATTCAATTGAAGAATTACTTTGGTCAATTGAATTCCATCCTCCATCCCAATACACATTCTCTCAGTCCTCAAGGTGCCCAAATTTATTATAAAGGAGATTTAATCCCTCATGTGTGCCATCATATGGGATTCCCACTTATAGGGGATGTTTCACTGGGCTTCATGGAAAAAAATGGAAATAACATACAACCTTGGTGGTATAAATCTCATATGTGTGAAGGAAGTAATGAGTATCTTCCATGCTAGACTGGATTGGGATCATATTCAAGGAAATTACCTTTGGGATTCCTTCATGACTAATATATACAAACACTACTCTCTTAGATCCAAGGAAAATTCTATTATGATGTGGTGAATGATTGAATATCTCATTCCAAGCATAAAAGACCATACATAGTGTATTATTGGACAAGGTGATATTATCTTCTGGACAAATAATTAGGTTGGTACCAAACATGGCTATTCGGGCTTCCCTATACCCAATATATCTTTTCATCAAGACAAATATTACCCTATATTTATCAAAGCGGTCCTCAATGAGGGCCAAAAACAGGTGTTCAATCTTGTTTCCCTTACTCATGAACTAGACCAATATATTTTAACAGGTTATTCATCCGGGGACTTCACATCTAAGGATTACCATAGAACCATGTACTCAAATAGAAATATCAATCCACAGGGAGGTCATCTTTGGTGTAAGGAGGTTTTGGTGAATTAAAACTTTATAATATGGTAGGTTATCAACAATTCTATCCCCAATAACAATGTTATTAGTCATAAGGGAATCTCATTGGATTCTAAATGCTATTGATGCACTAACCCCAAACAAGAAGCATGGCTCCACTTATTTTTCACTGGTGACTGGGCAAAGGGTATATGGATCTCTATAGTGTTTTTGCGAAAATTACAATGGATTCCTCCTCTAGTATTGATTTCTTTCAACAATGAATGCAAGGAACTGAGAAAAACTTATAGTAAATGAAGGTAAGAGTTATTCTTCTCATTATTTGGTGATGGTGTTTATATAATTCTCATAATAAGGCCCACTCTAACGGCATTAGGAGTTCAATTATGTCTCTTAGTGTGAGATCTAGGTGCCTGGTTGAAGACCTTTCCATCTTGATAAAACACAATGAACGTTCTAAATCTCTCATAATACTCATGTTTAACCATAACAATGAGGTTCAAACTATCAGTGCCTCTGAGGGGTCCTGGGTGTGTTGGAGACTTCCTACCAATGGGATAAAGTTTAATATTGATGGTTCTTACTATACAAGGGAAATTCAAGGTTGTTGTTTAGTTTGATATAAATATGGCTCTGTGATTTTTGCTTTATCAGCTTCATCTGGCACAAATGATTCACTCAGAGTAGAGGATAATTCTATGCTTCAAGTCTTGGAACTTTACAGACATAACAACATCATGGTGGGGGAAGTAGAGATCGAATATCTTATTCTCCATGGATCTATCACAAGATAAACCCCCTCCATGAACTATCATCTATCACATTCATAAATTAAAACACCTTATTAATGATCATATGAAAATTATTCAGACTTGGAATGAATGGGATAAAGAAGTGGACTTTATCGTCTCCAGGGATTCTCAAAAAAATTCTCTACATACCTTTTCTATAATGGGATCACTTCCCAATAAGTGCACAAATATAGTGATAGGTGATTCTATTTCCATTCATTTTTATCTTCCCCCTTGATTGGTGTGAGTTTTCTTGTCCCCATATTCTACTAGTTTATTTCCATACTATATAAATAAAAATTCATATTTAGCTGATATTATACATTGTTTTGGTATAAGATCATTTTTAAACTTAAAAAAACATTTTTCTAAATATTATTTTTCGTTTCATTTTATGCATTTATATAAAAACTTATATTTAGAACTTTTAGAAATTGAATCTTGAAAAATGGATTCCATATTTGAAATTATGGGGTTTAAATTTGATAAATTGGTCCCTTTTATTTTTGTTAATTATAAATGGTAATTTAAGTAAATATTTGTCACATCAGTAAGAATAAAACAAGTAAAATAGGGATAAAACTATGAAATAAGGAATGAAAACACCCAAAATACTTGCATTTATTTAATTTGATCACATCAGTAAGAATAAAACAAGTAAAATAGGGATAAAACTATGAAATAAGGAATGAAAATACCCAAAAAACTTGCATTTATTTAATTTTATAGGTTTATTTCAACCTTAATCATATTATATTGGAGGTTTTTTCAATTTATTTCCACTTTCCTTTGATAATGTCCTTAATATTATTTTAAGTAAATAATAAATAAAAAATGTCACTATATTTGTTTTAATATCTCTAATATTTTATTCATAGAGATAAAATGTTGTTATGTTTGGTTTTAAATAGTAATATGAAATTTTAATTAATTTTTTATCATTTTATTTTATTGGTTTTTTACTGATGGAATAATTACCTTAAATTCATATGGAACACTCACATCGTGATTGTTCAAGTAGTAGAAAAATCAAATAAATGATATTAATTTTATTAACATAAATAAAATTTGGATGAATTATTATGTTATAATTTTTTATATAAATATAAAATATTATTTATGTTATAAATGTTTATATTATAATTCAATTTCTATATTGATTTATTTATACTCAAACTATGTGAATAACCCCAAAATGAATTTAATGATATCTTATGTTAAATAATAATTTATTAAATGATTTAAAATTCATAAAAATATTAAATTTGTCCAATTTAATTAAATATGGTCAATAATATTAAAAATTTTCAACTTATGAGTCAATTTTCCCCTTATAGTAACTTTATTTATCCCTAAAGAGTAAGAACTTTTATATCACGGTAATCATGAAAAGGGATAACAAGAGGTTAAAACTAAGAGATAAGGGTTAAAATATCACCTAATATTGTATAAATTTAATTTTATGATAGTATTTAGACTCATAATTATCATATATTTTAAATATATCAACTTGGTTCCACTTTCACATGAAAAATAATTTATTATGTTTAAATATTTTATGTAATTCCAAGTGTATCCTTTCCTTCAATATAAAATAAAACTACCCATAATATCTTCCTCAAACCACATTAATCCAATTATATTGATAAAAACATTTAAAAAAATATTCTAAACATCCTAATTTAATCTATATATATGCTAGTATCTTCAAAAACCATCCCTAGTATCCTTAAAAATAATTCCAAAGGAGTTATCTCAAAAAAAAGATAACCGTTTTAACCAATATCTTTCATTTTACTTTTTATTTTAACTCATTAATTTATATCATAAACATTACAATACAATACAATTATTATCTCACATATAATAAGATGTTATATTGATTTCATAAAATTTATCCATCTCCTTTTACATCAAATGGGAAATGAAAGTATCGCTCATGTGTACGTGTGGATACCACCTCCACGCAGTGACATGATTCAATTTCCATCACAAATTTTCATGGTTGGTTGTTATTATGTATTTAATGATAATATATTATATTTATTAAATAATTTTTTTTCTTCAATTATAATAATTTATATACCTTTTTACCACCCAATCCTACAGAAAATGATATTGTCACACCAGCATATATGTGGACTACCACCTCCACAAAGAGATATGATTTTTTTTGTTTTCGATTTACATGTATGATAATAATGATATATTTAATTAATATATATGATATTTATGATATAATAATTTTTATTTAAAGGTGAATTATTATTTAAATCTATTTCTTGGTGGAAACATTACATGTGCGTATGTACAGACAACCATCTTCACAAAGTGTTATAATTTATTTTTCAGGATCAATTTATATGAATGGTTATAAAAGTGTATATAATAATTATGAAATGATTAATATTTTTGATATGATTTAATTATGATCAAAGTTTAAGGACCATAACTTTCAAATCGAAACATAGATAAAAAATGAAACAGTTATCACCTGAAAATGAGAATTTTAATAAATTATTTTTAATAAATAGGAGTCAAAATGTTATAAGTGTATCATATATGATATTATAGGTATGAGTTTTATTATTTTATATTATTATAATAAATCTAAATTTATTATATATGAGGATATAATTCTTATGAATCAAGTTGGATATAAGGTAAGGATTCTTCATCTCAATATTGTTTTTTGAGACATGTTTGATGTTATGAAATTATTTTTTTTATGAGTTTTATACACTGATAATTTGAAGTAATATATCATTTATCCTCATTAATTAATTTTATTTAAGGTTATAATTCAAATTATTACATCCAAGGAGTTTTTATTCAAAATTTACTAAAGTGGTAATGGTTTACAATCTCAAATTGTATTCTTTGGGACATATGTTATGTTATGCACCTATCTTATTTTATTAGGTGTATCTAATCACACTTTTATATTTTTTATAATTGATATACTTTTGTTCATATTATTTCAATTTTCATTTTATTATTATTCCTTTAATGGGAATTATGACTCAAAAGTTACAAAACTATTAGTGTTTTATGATATAATTTTATTTTTACTTGTATTGTTTATGATTAAATTAATATGATCTATTTATCCAAAATATCATTACTTTTATTATAATATATTCATTTTTGATATTATATGTTTTCCTTTAATTTTACTCTTTTTAATTACTCAATATACCAAGATAATGTTTTTAAATAAAACCAAAAATGTTTTTCTTTTCAGTTGAGAATCATGTTCTTCCATGCCTGTATTTTCTTTAAATTTGTTTTAAGGAATGTTTTTACCATTACCCATTTATGGTAGAAAGTAATTTTTACCAATTTTTTAATTTCTATATAAATATTTTTTCAATTAATCTTCATGTCATTTTCTTAATGAGAAATTTTGAATTTTTACTGAAACAGTAAATGAAATATTTGTTTTAACATACACAACATGAATTTTTTTTCCTATCATCATGATTAATCAATAATTTGATTCTTACTTTAAAATTTCCAATAGTTATTTTTAAATAATTTTTTTTTTATAATATTTTTGAAATTTTTATATTTTAAATAACTAATTTCAAAATGAAAAGTTTATTTTCATCAAGAAATGTTTCAGTGATATTTTAAAGGAATTTTTATCTATGATAACATATTTTTATTCTATTTATGAATAACTGGGGATATGATCCTATGATACCATCCATATTATTTCTCTATTTGGTTTTTTATTATTATGATGAAATATTGATGATACCAATTTTTTTCATGAGTTGAGCTATGATGAAATGATAAATGTATTCATGATCATTTGGCATATAGATAAATAGATTATGATTATGTGATGGGTGGGTCTATTATATCCATCCAATTAATTGGGTAAATATTTATATTTTATGATCTGAAATGGTATATTGGATGTTATCCTAATCAAAAAAATAAGTTACATGAGAGGTTATATGAAGCCTAAAATGTGGGTACAAATGAGGTTATCCCATGCCAAAAATAGGTACATGGGTGTTTAGGCCGATCATAACTTGTGAATAATGTCTTGGTGGGAAGCCTTGAAATAGGATTTCTATGATTATGATTATACCACACTTTATGCCACACTTTTATGACATGATCTTATTGCAATGTTATTCTCTCATGGATCATGTTCTTTGATTCCTTTATGATTTATTCCCATTAAATAAAATATTTATGTAATGAATCATTATTAGGATCTATGAATTTCTAGCTATTATTTTCAAATGTTAAGATCATGTTCTCATATCCTTATTCTAATTTTATTCTTAAATGATAATTGATATATCCCTTTTTTACCATAACTGAGGATCTAAAATCACCCTTCATTATGTTTACTTTTCCCAAGGACATTAAGAAAGGTTTTAAGTATGATATGTCTAAAAAGGGTGGTATTTGTGAAGAATTAAGTGGGAGATGATGAAGATATTTTATGTAACATTTTTTTTATTTATACAAGTTTTCAAAGACACTAGACCTTTATGGTTCTAAAATGGATTATAATAATATCCAATGGATATTCATATAATAAGATTTAATACTTAATTATGAAATTAGTGGGTCACCTCAACTACTCTCCACGGTGTAAGTACCTCAAAAACTCTAGTGACACTAAAAGTTTCCTAATAACCTATGGGGAATGGCCTATGGCTCAGTGATTGTAACATAATCCTTCTCAGTGTACAATCAACCCTTTTTTTACTTTGTGTCATAGGTACTTGTCTTATGGTGTATCCCATTTTGGTTGAATCCCACATCAGAATTTACTTTGTAATGTGTATGATTTATTACTTAGGATGTGACTTTATATTAATAGATAACTCCCATCATTCCACCCCACACTATGAACACTCTTCCACAGTGATGCCTTGCACTGTGGTTTTTTCCTTATTACCTTATGTTAACCCCTACTGAGCTCTTTGCTTCTTCATCGGCTTGACTAGGGCTTCCTTTGAGCTTTACTGATTTCCTCTTTGGTGGTTGTCTTCTTGGGTGGACCTAGATTAAATATTGGACTATATTGTTTATAAGATTTAATCACCACTATGGCATGGTCAGTGGTATTTTGGTGTGGTACAAATTGAATATCCAAAAATGGATATGTAAATGATTCTTATAAACTTGAAAAACGAATTTATGAAAAATTTAGAACTTTATCATTTTTTTCCGATTCAGTCTCAACAATCATGGTGGGTTCCTTATTCTTATACTATGGTTTCTATCCAATTCTTTTAGAATGAAATAAAACCTTCTCATTCTGTATTCAATCTACTTCAAAGTACTTCATGGGAATACCAACTGAATTTAAATCAATAAAAAACCCAATCACATACATTGAAAATAAATCTAACCTAAGAAACCTATGGTTGCAAAAAATATTAATTTTCATGAATCTATAAGAGAGTTTGGTTCCATTAATAATGAAATTAAGAAATGTATCTACAAGTGGTGAGTGTGAGTTCTATATTTTTCCAAGACAATTATTTTGATAACATATAGAAAATAGATGTTTAATATTACAATTTAATTAAGAATAAGATAAAATATATTTTCATAAGGATGAATTAAAGTAGAAAAACAAGTTCTTTGGGGTAATATCTACCGATAAATATATATAGGGTTTCTGATATTAAGTCATAATATATAAATTGATAAAGGTATTGAAAAAATAAAATGTGGAATGGTTTAAGGAAAGAATTTTCACCTATGTCCCATGATGTAAAATATCTCCAAGATGATATGTTAAAGCATAAGGGGATATTATAATATATAGAGGTACATATACTTAAGTGATTTGGGCACAATACATATTCCATGGAATGTATTGATATTTGGTATTTATTATGAATAAATCATGATAGGAAAATATCAAATAGAACCAGGGGAACTAACTTAAGTAGTAGTCATAACTATTCATTGGTACTTGAGAAAGTACAATGGATGAGTTCATGGTAGTTAGATAAATGGGAATACTAGTTATTAATGATATACAAAATTAGTTGTCCTTTAGATAAATTTGATCTAGTATAGAAGGTAGGATTAAGTAAATAATCAAGAGAAGCTTATTACATCTGATGGTATACATATCTACATAGACCTTGTTCATTGTAGCTTCTGATGCATATTAAGAATCAGTTTAACAATAAATTGTTTTTCATTTTGTAATTTTACCAAGATAGTAAAGTATTATCATAATATATATTATAATAAACTTATGAGTATAGTGTTAGCCAATATGTTAGGTTCATGAAATAAGATAAAAGGTAGGTACTCTATGATATCACCTCTTGAGTTATTTTATCCAAGGAGAAAAGTTGCAACAAGAATAATAACCATGATAGAATGTGGTAGGCCCATAAGCTATATCCATACCTCAATAGAAGCATGTTTATCATGTGATAGCTAATAATTTTTCAGTTATCAATTGGATCTAGTGTAATTGAGAGTTTTTTAGAGTTAGTTCCTAAGAAATAACTAAATTTATACTTTCAATTACCAAAATATTAATAAATATATTATCACATATTGATTGTTCCTTTTCATAACATTAATGTGATAATGTTCTTCAAATATTTACTACATTGAAATATTATACTGGTTCCTTGATATAATGGGAACCTAGAGATGTTATAAAAATATTCATAAAACATATCTCTAATGGTCTATATCATATCTATCTAAAGAGAAAAAATGATTTTTGACTATCAGGAATCAGTGGATCATAAGAAATTGATACTTCTTCTCATGAATTTCACACGTGATAATCCCTAATAAGGGAGGTTATGAGGATAAAACTTAAAATAGGAATTACACATGTTATATGTGTCATTGGACATTTATATATGTGGACATATATATTGCTTTGTATACTTGAAATTAGTATTAATGTATATTACGAATCATGTACTTTGATATATAGATGAAAAATGTGATGATATATTATCACATAGAGGTAGTATAAATTGGGTTCATCATATGTGATACAACATTAAATAAATAAGTCAATGAATTATTGGTCTCATCTAAGTTAATGAAATAATATGTCTCTAGAACTTTGATTGAAATTTAATTGTATTATTAAATCCATTACCATGCTAGTTCATTTCAATGAGTCAAAAAAATACAAATAAAAAATATAGTGTGATGATATAGGATGAATTCTACTTGGTGATATATCATGAAAAAGATATTACATTACACAACAACGTTCATAGGACAATATTTATCATTACATCATTAATGTATTTCTCTATGAGTGATTTGACATGTTGCTATATGTTGATCTTGTAATTTAGGTAAGTTCACATAATTCCACCAATAAAGAGACCTAGAGGATCACACACTAAGTGCATTCATAATCTCATTAAATTTTATCTTGAATTTAATATTACGAATAAATATTATTCTTGGATTGTGGAATAATAATTATTCAAGTATTTTCGATCACATAAATTTAATCAATATATATTCAAGTTTATAATTTGTGAGTTGAATTATGTATCATTTTTATAATTCATAAAGTAATAAATAAATAAATATTTATTCACCAATTTAATGAATAAATTAATATAAATATTTATTCAGTTACTTTAATATTAAAATAAATATTTATTCATAAGTTTAGTGAATATAATATTTACTTATTGAACAAATAATATTTATTTATTTAATTAAATATTTTATTATTCAAGGTCTGTTAAATTATGAGGAGGATTGATGAGCTGACTTAAGGGACTGATGAAATGACATACTTTATTTAATATTGTTTAAATAAATATTGATTTATTTATTTAAAAAATTATATCTAAATATTCACATTCCAAATGATACATTATTATTATTATTATTATTATTATTATTATTACTACTACAAGACATGGGTAATAACACAGAAAGATTATTTGATAAAGGGTCTTAGTACAATTACCAAATAATTAATCCTAAGTATATATTTCACTTTATATAATTTTATAAGAGGGACTTGTTATGTACAATGAGAAGACTCTAAAGAATTATCTCAATCCCTATAGAAAATATCCCCTCCCTCCCTCTCAAGAATAAGAGAGAAAAAAAACCATCTCATTGAAATCAGTCAAAAATAATATGAAGAACTTTATTCCTCTATGTTATCACCAAAAATACTAAGATAATTGTTTAAATATTCATGAATCACATGTGGATACAACTAGAGTAATTCTTACTTGAATTATCCACCTTAATGAATACACAAAAAAAAAGAAACACCAAAACTGATCAGAGAATAATTATCATGTTCAAGGTATTTTTTTTAAATTATCTATAAATTAAATGTGAAAGATCCTCTATAGTAGAATATAGGGTTGCTTTTATCAAGATTTTTGGATTTTCCATTGAAACTCATAGAAAACCAAAACTAGGCACCTACCCGACACTTCCACCAAGGAGTAAAACCTTCGATTATTTATGCACATGGTGATGAGAATATCAAGAGAAATATAAAAGGAATCCCTATAGATACACCAGATTTAATTAATGGGACTTTATTCAATGATGAAGCATATGATTATGTGATAGGAGATGAGTTAGTTGAGGAATACATGGTCAATCAATCTTTAGATGTTCCTTTAACTAGTATACAAGAAACTATGCATTATTAACTATCCTATGCTATTGAATTCATCAGTAGAGGGAATATCACATTAATAAAAATTTTATTTGGATTTAATTACATCAAGTAGTGAATTTATAGTCATTTAAAGGGACACATTTTCCTCAACTAATAAAAAATTAAATGTTGGAAGAGAGTTTTAAAGTAAAATTGCATTGAAAAATGAAATTAAACAATACCACATTGAAAAAAAAATTCCTTCATGGCTGTAGAGTTAAAAAAAGGAAAATACATCATTTGGTGTAAAAAACATGGGTCAAAATATAATTTTTTCATGAAGGAATTATATGAGAAAAATTTATAATGTTAGAAGATATATAATTTTGAAGGACCATATATTTACATGTACCCCAGCCTATCACAAAATCATACTACACCGGATGTGGAATTTATATCAATTTTTATTGTTGAGATGATATGAACATGTCAAGATGTTTCTATATCCGTCATTCATGTATGAATACAAATTTTTTTCAAATAAATGATATCCTATATAAAGTCTTGGATGGAAAAGAAAAATCCAATTGTAAAAGTTCATGTTGATTTGGGTGAATCATATAGGATTTTTCCACAACTAATGGAATTTTTATTACTTAACAATCAGGTCATTTATCATCTTAACACGATTGATTATATCTCTATGGGTAATCAGGTTGGCCAAATGAAGGTGAAGTTCTATAGTCCATTCTAGGTATTTAGGCTATGTATTATTGCATTTAATTATTGAAAATAGTTCATTCAGGTGGATATAACTTTTCTTTATGGAAAGTATATAGGTGTAATACTCATTACTACCATACATAATTATAATTGTTCTCCTGTCTCACTCGCATTCTCTATTGTTTACAAGGATAAATTTTAATCATGTAGTTGGTTTATGGCTTGTTTACACCCCCATGTAACACAAATCTAAGGATTGCGTTTGATATATGATCATCATCTAGTGATTATATAGGTTTCCAACTATGATAAAGAAATAAATAAGGTGATCATCAAGTTGGATATGTTTTTTCAATTTTGTATCTATTCAAATAATTTTTATTATCATTTTAAGTACCTTAATTTCACCATGTTTTAGTGTAAGATACATAATAAGAAAATTTTGATGAGCTTCTAGAGGAATTAAAATGTTCAATAAGAACATGTATGATTGCATAATAAAACTTTTAAAGGAGAAATGGTAATTATCATATGATGGTTTTAAAAATTATTTCTATGTGAAACTTATATTATAAAGTGTATAAATATTGTATTCAATGGTGTCTGTAAATTATTGATCACATGCTTAGTACATGAGACATTTTATTGATGTGTGAAGTACTTTTTTGAATGCTCCCACTAATATTATTAGTGGATGAAACAAGGGATTCTCTTGGGTCAAAACTTCCAAAGAGTAATTGATAATATTTTATAGGATGCATCATCATTTAAAGTTTGAATATTTTACTAGGAAGAGAGTTTCTTTTAAGTAACAGGGTTCCATGACCCACTCTTAGGAAATAGTGGTTGAGTGGATTTGTTCTTATTGGAATACATATGACATTATTACAATAATTTATATATACCTAGGTATACCTATGCATCATTATAGATTATGTATTGATTAAATTATCTTGGGAACCCCATATCTATCCATTATATCACATGAACACCCTGGTTGAATGCTATAGTACACCTTGGATACCTATTGGCAATTTTCATCATTTTACCTTTCCTTTTGATATACCCATTGTGGTCCTTGATATTAACAAGTTGAACCCATGTAGAAGGAAAAAGTATACTCATATTATAAATGAGATAGACTAAACTTTAGAACATGGGTGGGACTACAAAACACCATATATTGTGCATAGGTTCACAATCATAAAAAATGTACCAATATAGAAGGAATAAGATCTATTTCTATTAATTATTGATAGTTTTTTATATATTTTATCACATTTGTGTAAAAATTATATTATATTATATATTTTTTCAAATTTTATTATGAAAACTGATTTTGTACCTCACTTTTCAACTGAAATTTCATAAAAAAATATTTTAGAAAATTCATTAAATTAATTATAAATAGTAATTATTATATCATATATAGATATGGTGGATATTACTTTTCTCACCTTTTAGAGAAATCATGTTTCCTTTTATGTATTAGAGTGTTGTATTATTCTACCTCTAAGCATACATAGTCCAATCCATTTCTATCACATCACACCCACTCCTACAATCTTCTCCCATCTATGACTTACTTGTTTCTTTAGTGTAGTGATGTGTGATTTCACATTTATTTATCACCAACTCATCACAACACTTGTCGATAGATTGAGGCTAGACACACATAATTTTCATATATTGAAGGGAGATATGACCATTACCCTCAAGGATGTAATTATTATGTAAGTCCGCTATATCAAGAGTGTGGATGTGACATGAAAATTTGTTGGTGATTGGTTTGATTTGGTATATAGATTATTAAATGTAGTGGTTCATGATGATGGAAGGCCCATCATCCACAAACTTCTATGCATAGCATGGATAAATGATAACTTCACCCATATAGTTTATAAAACTGGTGAAATCATGAATGTTATATTTGAATAAACATATATTCTATGATTTATTGGTGGCATGATATTTTTTAGTCATTCTATAACATTCATCCATATGATAAATTTAGAATTACCCGAGGACCTCAACCAGACACATAAATATAAATAGGGGTCAGCGTGTCTTGAATATACATATAGAACACTATGCAGTTCATTCCATATCAATAAAATGAAAAATTATAAGATGTATTATTCTTATTCAGATGTGGGTATGGGGGAACATCCCTCTCTTTTCTATACATATTCACACATCATCACTTATGGATATTATGTAGGTATTCCTTCATGGATGATGGTATGTTTATCTATACTACTAATATAAAAGTAAATTATATAAATCTTTATTATCAAACTATAACAGAAATAATGTTATTTATAAGTGGATCTAGAACCATAGACATTCAGATACTACCAAATATAATGTCCACACTTATAGACTAAAGCTGTATAGTCTTTATCCAGATGATGTACATGATTATTAATTACATACTTAAATTATTATTGTTTATAATAATTAATTTCATTTATTAATTTTATATTCATTTTTTATTTTCGGTTTCAGGGATTCCATATGTCAGTCTTGTTCTTCAGAGTCTCCTGCATTACTGTGTAGTGATTCTTTCTGCCAGTATATTCATGGTTACACTTATTCATTTTCAAATTATTTAGTGACACCATGTAGATTTATTTATGAGTAAATTCGGTTCATTTATCCCATTCATGAACCACCCAGTCAGTTGTCTTCAATTCATTATTTAAATATGATAGGGAAGTGAGACTTTTAATGGAGGTAATATCAGTCATGATATATTGAGATATGGGAGAGATGTAAGGATTTTTAATTATAGGGGAAAGCATGGTTCACATGAATCTATCATAATAACTAGATTATGAGCCCTGGTACCACATGAATTTTTTTTATATCTTATGAAACACAGGTGACGTTATCATTACTTAGTAATAACTCTTCCAAATTTTTAATAACTCTTTTATTAAGTATAATTAACTATATATTTATTTATTGGATACTCATATCTCACACCACTTACAGATATCTAATCCTGTAGAGATATTCACATTTAACCAAGGTTATTTTCATAGAGCAATGGAATTGATACGTTGTCCCATGGATGAGATTTATCATGGTAAATTATTTGATGTGCCACAAGATGTTGATACCTCGGTGGATGTTCTAGAGGGAGGAAAGCCTCATCTAGAAATTCCACATGATGATCTACACATGATGAGTTTTTCTTGTTGAGTTAAATGAATGTTTAAAAAAAAGTAAAAATACACTTTACTTTTATTTTGATCTGGCTTGGATATTTGGTTTAAGTTTAATTTATACATACTTAACCTTTGTTTGTATAATATAATGAACTAAGAAAAACCATCTAAATACTAGAAAATTCTAGATAATTGTGATGGCATGATGAATTACTCTCATCAAAAGATAGAGTGTTGTTATGATTCTATTAAAACTAAAGCCAAAGATCTTATAATATTACCGTTGAAGTTTATTACACCATAATCTATAATTTTAACCAAGGATTCAAAGAATAAAAGATGTTATAAAATATGAATATATATAATCATAGTTTTTAATCATGTTGAATCCTATATCATATCATTTCCTAAATCACTTGTGATTGTTTTTTTCTTTTAGTGTGTTTTACTTAGAGCTTCCATTGTGAGGGGTATCATTGTAAATTTCATAGTTTTCATTTTTATAATTGATATAATTCTAAGATTCATGATTGATGAGATTATAGTGAGGAATATAATACTTAAAATCATTGATATCAATGATAATATAAATCTAGTAGTTTTTTTCTTATAAAATAAGGAGTTTAATGAAGTATAGGTTGCTTGGACTTACTACGAATCAATGATTTTGAAGAGGATCTTGAGGGTAGATTTAACTAATACCGACGTTTCTATCAAAGAATTTCCTAATGAATAAATTTATACTACAGACTATAATAACCAAATAAGTTTTTGTGCTTGTAACTTGTTGATAAATTGGATTTAGTTTATAGATCCACCTTTAACTTTGGTTTAAAAGTGAAGACTTCCCAGGACTACAAGTTTTTTGGTAATATAAAATCCTTTTAAGAGTTTTAGGATTGGTATCCTTAGCTTTGTGCATTGATTTTACATTTCTATCTTATATTTATGATTTTTTTCTTGTCTATATATCAATTAATATGTTTATATTTCAGTATTATTATTTTTCACTTTATCTTGTGTATTTACATTTTTTTATTTGATCAAATGTTCTAACATCTGATCAGTTTTTATTTTTGAATGGGAAGGAAAATTGAGTTGGTCCTTCAAATTTAATTCACCACCCTATTGAACCTCCCATAAGTTTACCACTAATAAAAAACTTCTTATCATATATTATAGATTTATTCCTTTTTTGATCTCAAATATGGGTTTTAAGGGATTATCTAATGATCTTTGGTTGCAAAAAAAAAAAAAATAACAAACAATTTCTGATCTATCTTCAAGAATAAAATGTGCATAGATTTTATGAAGAAACTATTTGTACATATAAATATATAATAGTGTTTTATTATATCTTCAAGCTTCAATGGATATGTATTGATTACATTCACTAAAGCAATAAGCAACAAATTTCTACCTATGAGGTGAATACATAGGCCAATGGTTCCCAAAATGCTTTTTAAGGACCCCAAAGCTAGGAAGGGGTGCTAGAACCTTAACCTAGTAACAAACTAATATCTGGGATAAAGAGATAGATCTTTTTATAGCATAAAAAATAAGGTTAATCACCATTAAGAGAACCCTTACCTTATATTGGCTTTCCTTTATGGTCTTCATTTAATGAATAGCATCAGTCATCAAATTTAAACTATTGACATTGAACATGACTACCTATTGTAATTCATTCATTTAACTCCATAAATAAATAATATATATGATTTAAATAATATAAATCACGGATTAAAACTTGTGGAAAACCATGTGAGAGGGATATAACAGGTGAATGTATCCCATGAATACTATCATATGCCTATAAGTTTATCATATGATACAGGAATAAGAGGCTTCACGAGAATCCTTTATGATTCATGAACATCATATTCTATGATATAAATCCCATGGATATCATATCCTATGATATAGGTTAGTTTTATTATATGAATGACCCAATTTAAGTTTATATACATCAATCTTTCACTTTTACTTAAATCCCATATAGACTGAATGTAAAACTTCACGACGCTTGTGAATCCAACCAAAAATATTTTAGATATGGTATATCAAACCCTTTTTATTTTAGAACAAATTTTTTTTACAAAATTAATAATTATACTATGGCCTAACTATGTGACCTTTTAGGCCTTAGTAGTATTGACAAAAAAAACATAAAATCCAATTTCATAGATGTAAAGTGTGAGTGCTACTCAAGCTACTAAGGTATTTTGTGTGATCTCTATCAAACATACTCATATATTATATGAATATTTACACTATTATATGTATCATATAAATCATATTTACCCCTATATAATCCATTTTCCAATGACACTAAGAAATCAATTGACAAAGAACGATGTAAATCTAGTATAGGCCGTCTCATATTTTCATGATTCTCCAAAAAGACTAACCTAGTAAATGAATACATCACATGTCATTCATATAGAATATGATAACATCACATTCCCATTATCTAAGTAGCTGGAAACATCTTAAGTGAATTAAATAATAATGGCCATGCATTTTCTCAGTATAACTCAATCAAGGTCTATATGCCTTTTATCATCATATAAGTGGAAAAATACCATATTGGTCATGCTGTAATCGATGACATGATCAAAAACACAAAAAATACACCTTGATTAACCAATTAATAATTAATTGAATAAGAAAAGTATTAAATGAAATTTCTCATGCTAAGTATCTCACCAACCTCAAATAAGAAGGATTTATTATAAGCATACACCCCTAAGTATATCAATGATTGTATGGAATTACATGAGATATACTTGGTGGGATAGGATAAATAACAAGTCTATACTTATTATATAATGAGTCCACTACTCACAATAATAATGAAATTTCATCACAACCCACACTACTATGTGATGATCCTCAATTAAGTATAACTCAAAATCATACTTTTAGGGGATATTATTATTCTACCGTTCACATAAAGTAAATTACAGCATGCATGAATTAATGATAAATAAATATTTACTTTTATGACAATAACACGATCCATTATAAAAATATTACATTGATCTATTAAGTATAATATACCATGAGACTCTATATAACCCTCATGATTTTGCTATGATAATGGTTCAATTAAAGGTTCCACTTTATTTTTATACATAACTAGCCAATAGATCCTACAATCACCCCTCTCAATGATTTCTAATATAATATGGTATTTATGAAGGATGTATTTATTTTTATTTAGTGATATTAGGTTTCCTTTACTTGATAAATACCTCCATTGTTGTCATAGTAAATCTCAGTCACACCCAAAATTCTAGGAACCACATCTAGTTTAGAAAAGAACTTCCTAATCCAAATAGATTCCTTTAAAACATTTGATGAAGTAATATACTCCACATTTATTTCCAAGTCCACTATGGTAGGTTGTTTGTAACTCTTCAAAATGATAGCTCCCACATTTTGGAAAAAACCAAACCATATCTAGATCTCATATTATATGTACCTAATTGGATACTTTGATCCATGTAACCCTTTACACAGTTCTCATCCTCTCCTCTAAAGATCAATAACTTATCATTAGTCTTTCTCAAGTACTTATGAATGTTCTTCACAATAATCCAATGACTCATATAAGAAATTTATTAGTATATATAAGTAATTTTAAGAGCATAGGCGACATCAAGAATAGTACACAATATAAAATACATGATATAATTGATGGTGGATGTATAATAAATTATATCTATTCTTGGAAACTCCTTAAAATGATCCTAAATCTTCCTAGTATTCTTGTAGTGTAACACATATAAAGACCCCTTATTGTATTTCTCCATGTTAAAACTCTTTAAAACTTTAAAATATATATATATCTTAACTAATTCAAAGGAACCTCTTAGATCTATATTTTTATATCTTCATATCTAGAATTAAGGCTACTTCACCCATGTCTTTCATTGAGAAGTATTTAACCATCCACATATTCACAGAGTAAAGTATTGGGATGTAATTTCCAATAATAAGTATACCAAACACATAAAATATTATAAACAATAACACACTCCCAATAATCCATTTTTATACACATGAATCATCAAAATTCTTAATGAAACTGCACAATTTTATCAGATCATCAATATATATATTCCAACTCTGAGATTATTGACTCAATCCATTAATGGACCATTTCAACATTCATACCTTAATAGTCCCATTTGGAACATAAAAACCTTTGGGTTGTATCATATACATGTTCTTGACTAAATTCATATTAAAAAATTTATTTTTACACCCATTTTATATATCTCATAATCAATGGTATGCAATATCTAAATGGAATTTATCATCGTAATGAGTGGACAGGTTTTTTTTATAGTTAATACTATAAATTTTCTTATAATTTTTTCCACTAGTAATGATTTATAGGTATACACTTTACTATTACTGTCAATTTTTTTTGGAAAACCCACTTATACCCTATGAGCTTGACCCCTTCAGGTGAATACACAAAGTTCCAAACATGGTTAGTGTATTTGGATTCCATTTTAGATTCCATGCATTTTAACAATTTATCATAATTATAACTCTTGATGGAATCCTAGTAGGTTTTATATTCATCATCTTTGAACATTAATTCATTATCATTTTCCATGATAAATCCATACATCATGAGTTCTTAATGAACTTTTCTAGAACTTTTAGGTTTCTAGGTAACACGAGTTGGTTCATCTTCCATAACTCTTTATGGGATTGAATCAACCTCTGCCTTAGGAACACTTCTAGTTTATTGTCCCTGAATTTATCTAAGTTCAATATTCCTCCTATTGAATATATGATTAAAATATTACCTTTCAAAAATTGTATAAAATTGGTCCAGAAACACTTCGTGCTAGTAGGATTATAAAAATAATATCCTTTTGTTTTTTACTTTGGATAAAAAAATAACAAATTTTAATATTTTAAGTTAAGATTATTAGAATCCAAACATCATAATAATGCTTCTTATCCCTAAATCTTTATAAAATAAAAACCAAGATTTTCCCCAAAACATATCATATATATTGTCTTTATGAATTTTTTAGATGGAATGTGGTTTAATAAAAATACAGAATCTTCCAAATTATAACCCATAATTAAATAATAAGGTCACATTGAATCGTCATAAATCAAACCATGTCCAAAAAGGTCTGATTCCTCATCCCAGACACACCATTCCATTATGGTGTTCTATTAGGTTTGTGTTATAAAATAATTCCATAACCCATTATATGATTAATGAATTCCTACATCAATTATTCACCACCCTGATCTAATCATAGGATCTTAATACACTTACGTAGTTGATTTAGTACTTCATTCTAAAACTCTTTAAATTTTTTAAAAGTTTCATACTTTTGTCTCATCAGAAAAACATATCCATACTGACTAAATTCATCAATAAAGGTAAATTTAATTCTAAAACTACTAATTTATTGAGTATTAATTTGTCTACATATATCTCTATGTATACGATCCAATAGCTCACCACCCCCTTCACCTGTTCCATAAAAAAGAGATTTTTTCAATGTGCCTAATAAAAAATATTCACAATTTTCAAATGATTCATAATCGAATGGTTTAAAAAATCCATCTATTTGGAGTCTTTTTCTGTGTTTATCATTTATATATCCAAGGAGACAATGAAAAAGGTAGATGGGATTATAATAAACCTTGTACTTATTACTATTAATGTTATAAACAATATTATACATATTTAGATTGTATAAACCATTTATCATATTCCGAATGCCATAAAACATATTATTCATATATGAAGACAAGATCTTATTATTAATAGTGAATGAGAATTTATTATTTTCCAAAAAAGATAAAAAATTAATTTTTTATTATGGAAACATAATAACAATTATCCAATTTTACTTTTAATACACTTGGAAAATTTCAATCATAATTATTGACTTCTAAAGAAGAAAATCTTTCTCCAATACAAACATAAAGATCCAATTTACCATTTTCAATTCAATCCTATCTCTGATATTGTATTTATTATCACAAAAGTGTGATGCACATTCGGTATCCAATACTCATGCGATAGTTTTATTGAAATTGACCTCTATAACATTCACAATCAGATGCTTTGAATGCTTCAATTTGAGAACACTTCTCAACCTCATATATAAAACTTGATCTATTCTATAGGTCATACCTATGAGGTATCTCAATATGATCATCATTAGGTAATCCATAACCAATAACAATGATATATCTATGGGTGATCATCATGTACTATATATTTTAAGCAAGTAATTTTAATGAAAGTAATCCCACTAAGAATGGTGAATTCATAATTTATATAAATTTAGTGATATAAGATCTATATTTCACTCAATGATGATCCCTATAGGGTGATTCTCATAACAATTATGATTCTTGGATTTATGAGTAATAAAATATTTTCTAGAATCCATTATATGGAAAAACTCAACTCTATTCCTTTGGTATCCTAAATTTTATGGTTTCCTAGATAAGTGTTACCCAAATCTCACAATGGGATTTAGTTACCTAACCTTTAAGGATATCCATTTATAAAATTACTTACATAAGATAATCCATGGGAACCCTACTATAGAGAACCTACCCAGTTGAATGACTTTGGTTTGGAAATGTGATGCTTTAGAAAGAATCTTATAGTTAGTATTTTAAAATACTTCTCTTAAAATTATCACTAGTTTAATATACATCTCATTCATATTAAACCCTTTATATCTCATTAAATATTTATTATCTCATGTTTTATTTCTCTATGTATGTATGCTTATAATACTTTAGTTTTGGATTCTTATTCCAACCACTAAATTAATGTGTTCACACCACATTAATGTTGAACTATTTACATAGCCTACAAGATTGTGTTACCTACCCAAAGAAGAATCCAAACATATTCATACATATCCAAATGCATCTCATGTATAAGGTAAGTTTATTTTTCATATAGAGTCATAGAGTTATATGAGATTGAAAATATCCACATGATTAAGCTGGAGTGATAGATAGCTAACACCAAACATTTCTAGAATATGAAAAAATACTACAGGTTGGTGGGCAGTCTGACCCCATATCCCTCTCCTCAGGAAGAATTTAATCAGAAGTGAATTCAATTCATGATATCTATATAACTTAATATACACAAACTATATTCAATATCCAGCCTTAATCAATAACTCTAAAAACAAACTGAGGTCATGGTAGATGAAAAAAAAATCTTATGGAGTCATACCTAGCATGTAATATAGGGCTTTACCTTCTACTATCAATTTATCATATAATTTTAAGCATATAAAAATATTAAAATTCTATAAAAAATTTATAAACACAAATAATATAAAGGAATAAATAAATAAATAAATACTTTATTTAGTCTACCAAACATAAGTACCCATATGAACTTTTATATTTTATTTAGTTATAAAAAATCACATTTTATAATACCCAATAATTATAATTTATAAATAATTTATTAAAAATAAATAAAAATATAAAAAATAATTTTTTTTATATTTTTCTGAATTTTTTATTTTATGACTGACTATCAGTCATAAAATATGATTGATAAAGGAGTGAGTTTGTTCTTTCTATTAATCATATTTTATGATATTGAACTCAATCATAAAACACAACACATATCATTTCTTATTATAGGTTTTATCGTATAACACCAATATTATTTAATTATATAGTGCGATATTGTATATACGACATAGAGAACTTTTTTTTATAATTTGACCATAAAACATATTTTATGATATCTCATATCATAAGCTATGATACAGTTCAGAACCTACACATCATACCATATGATATGATCCAGTTGTATTCTACGACTGATAAATGTGAAAGCATTTAACATATTGTATTATATGATACACCTATAGATCATATTATGATATAGAATTCTTAAAAAACCTGCGAATTAATTTTTTTTAATCCTTGAAGAAACAAGATCTCATACCACTACCGATGAGATAAAATATATAATATTAATATTCCTAATGTAACATCCATATAAACCTATCAAATCAATATATATCCCTAGCTCTTTGGGTTATGCAAATCTTTTCATCGAAAATTGATCTCTTGAGTGGAGAGACACACTTGATCACTATTCATGTGTAAGAGTTACTAGGAATTGTTTAACTCCTTAACCTTTACTCTAATAACACTAATAGATTTCAGGAGATCATTTAATGATCATTAATAGTAGAAATAAACCCAAATAAAGCCTGATATATTTTCAAGAATCAAACATGCATGGATTTTATAAATATACTGAATGTACCTATAAATCTATAATATTAATTACCTATATAATCAAGCTTTGATAGATAATGATTTATGAAGATCATTGAATAATCAATCAATATATTCTTACCTTTTAGGGGAGTAAAATGACCAATAGATGCCAAAAAACTTCTTGAGTACCCTGAATCTAGGAAGGGGTGCTAACACATTCACCTAGTAAGAAACCAAGATTTGAGATATAGATTGAGAGAGAGAGAGAGTGAGTTTTTTTATCATGGAACAACAAGGTTATTCAACAATGAAGGGAACTATTCCCTTATATAGCCCTTACTCAACACTCTTAATTTAATGAAGAGTGCAAACCAATGATTTCCAACCATTAGCATCAAACATTATTTTTTATTGGATTACATTCATTTAAAACCTTCAATGAATGTTATACATGATTTAAATAATCCAACTCATGGATTAAAATTTAAAGAAAACCATACAAGAGGGATATAACTGGTACATTCATCCCATTCATGCTATCATATTTTTATAAGTGTATCCTATTACAAGATACATGCATAAAAGGCTTCCTAAGCCTCCTTTACAATCCAAGCATATTGTCTGCTATGATATCCATCTCATAGATTTCATAGACTATAATATAAGTTTATAATGTCATACGATTGAACTTATTTAAGTTCATACACATCACACAATACAAGGTATTTAGATTATGCCTCTATTATTTTATCTGATATACTTTGGTATCTATTCTTTACTCTACTTTTATACTTTTATATTTTTTATTTTTTATCAGAACTTATATTATTTTCCTTACAAAAAAATATAGAAGTGTAAAGATATATTTCTTTTTCTATGGTAGGGTTACCAATTAGAAGTATTGAGAATATAAATCTAATATGAACTTCTATATTTAATGGAGTTGAATATGAATAATGGAATAATCATATTAATACCTTTTTTATCAATATGTATGTTGATCATTTTCAGATGATGACCAGCAATTAAAAAATTCTATATAAGAAAATCTATTATTTTTATCACGAGGATAAAAGTAAATATCAAGATAAATATAGGGAATAGAATACTTTGTTATAATCAATGAAATAGAATATATACATCAAAATTTTATCATCTGAGATAGTGAATGGAATTTGGAGAAAGTTGTAAATTACACACTTAGGAATATCTAAAATTTTATAATCCAAAGGATCAATGATTCGAGATAAATATCAATAATTTGACTTTTTTATAGGTGAATCAGTGGTATTGATGCACCAACATTTTATGGTAGTAGTGAATGGGTTAAAATATCTCTATGATAAGGAAATTAATGATAAAAAATTGTGGAGAAAACTGTTGACATTATTTCTAATTAATGGGAATCCAAGAAGAATAAAATTAAAGACACTAAGAATATTATGAAGCTGAGTCTTGATGATCTTATTGGGACTCTCATATAGTATGAAAATAGGATCAAAATAGATGTTGGGAAGGAGAATAAGAAATATGGTGTTGAATTTTATTTAAATTCCAGAGCTTTAACTTTCAAAATTAATACATTGAATTTTACTATTATGAAGAGGAATTCAAAGCACCATTTAGATAGAAACAAAGGTAAACTTTCTCAAATTACATAGAGAATAAAAAAATTCACTAAAATTAAAACTTTTGGAAAGATAACCAAAAAGAAAAAAAGATATTTATAAGAAGAACACATCTAGATAAGTTATCTTACATGAGTGTAAAAATATAATACACATTCAATCATATATTATGAAACTTAAGAATAATGAAAAAGAATCAAGGAGAATTTATAAAAGAAAATGTAGGAAGTCATGTATATCTATGAATGATACATAGAGTGTCTGTAAAGATCTATAATATTTCAACAACAATTGTGATTCAAATAGAAAAAATAGACAAAAAATTACTATATTTCATTCTAAATCTTTTAAAAATGAACTATTTTCATGAGAAAGGTAAAAAATGAATATTTTTCAAATTTATATTTAGATCATAATTTTTATTTTACTTTAGATGACAATAATGATTCTAAACCATTCGAGGATATGGATAGATATGAGACTTTTCTAGAGACAGAAAATATTTTTTTTAAAAATATTATAATTATCTTAAGGTTAGTCTTTCTAAATATGAGGATAAAATTTCCAAAATTACTTATAAGTAAGATTCTAATTCTATTACTATTTCAACCAATGATGCTTGGAATTTTTAAGATACCCACAATTTTTAAGGAAAAGAACATTTTAATTTCAGTTTATTTCATTAGTTTTATACTTTTATTAATGGATAATTAAGTGACATAGGTTATGGGGATGTTTGGGGTTGTTCGGTGCTTGGAGCCTCAAGTTTTGGAGGAAACAAGTGGGCTGCACGGTTAGTATAAACCATGTATCCCAGTCTGCATGGTTTGTTTAAAAAATGAGGTTTTATCAAATGCACAATATGGGGCCACACAAATATTCCTAATCATGCAACATAGGCCTCATTATTGTATTAATTTTATAGGTCCCATTGGAGAAGTTTTTTTCATGGGATGTGCACGATTAGTTAAACCGTGCACCTAGCCCATGAATGAGGAGTCTTGTGGTAGTTATTATTACATGGTTTGACCAACCATGCATCCAAAACATGATACCCCTTTTCAAAGGTTGAATTTACCAAACTACCCTCCATCTATTTAAATCTTAAACATATCCTCCATGCACAAAACCTCCCATGTGAAGAGATATACTTTGTACTTAAGTTACCTTCTCTATCTGATGTTCAATTTAACAGCTTAATATTGCATTGGATATCCAATGGTAAGACCTTTGATTTATTACCTTATTTTATCAATTTATATTTCCACCTTCTGGGCTATTTTGGGGTAAGATAATATGCCTTATTTTCATGGATTTTTTCTATTTCTCTATTTTTTCTTGTTCTATTATGAATTAGAAGATGATATTAGATGAGTGATCCTATACCATAAGGTAGGTGGTCTATACCTTTTCTTTAAGGTTTTGTATTTTATTAAATTATTTCCAATGTTTCACACATTTTACCTTCCAAGAGTTGCTCCTTAAAATCAGTAAATGTATTAAAATAATTATTGGATCCTCAATGTTATGCTAACGTAGAACCTTGACATGGTTGGTGTAATGAACCAAAATTTTAACAATGGAGATTTCTTTCTTATAATTATATCATATATTTTAAATCACATAAAATCACTTAGTGAACACAATAAAAAGTTTAGTAATTAATAATTAATGAAATAATAGGTATTTCTAGAAATTAAGGAACCTATCCCGACGGAATAATAACTTAACCTTTGGAATAGTAATGTGACCCTTAAGAATAATTAACTAGGAAAATGAATAGTAAACCCACCCATTAAAGTATAAATAAAATTTAGGCATCTTATAAATTAAATCATGATATAATTATATCGTAGTATAAGTAAATAAATGTTTTAAAAATTATTAATTAATTGATGGTATTTTTATAAGTCATAAATATTTAATTATAATTTTATGATTAATTTAATAAATTAAAATAAAATTTATTTTCATAAAATGTATTCATAGATTAATATTTTATTTTCTTATGATTTTAAGATAATTTTATGAGACCTTAATTAATTTTTCAATGTGTTATAAAATCAGTTATAATTTTAAAATATGTATTTTTAGAGTAAATGATGTTTTTAATTAAAAATTAAATTTCTTATACTTAGATAATTATTTTAATAAAATGGAGTTCAATTTTTAATTCTATATATGTAAAACTTTTAGGGGTGATTTTTTTGGATTTTTTTTGAAATACTTGAATTTTTGGTGAATAGTAAAATACAGTAATTTGCGATATATATACATTATAAGTTAAATACACTATTACTTGAGTCATTGCTGATTTAAGAACCATAATATCAAAATTTCCTTCATTATTTTAATATATTTAGTGATAATTATTAATCTATTCATATTCTTGATCCAAAATAATAAACAAATGAATAAAATAATGAGAAAACACCCCTCTCCTCCCCTATAAATACCACATCTTCTCCTCACATATTCCAAGCTTTGAGACTTGACCAAATTCTACCCAAAAATCTTCCCAATCCTATTCCATTTTCTAGGATCCCTTGGTATCATCAAAATAATAGAAACTTTTCCCTAAGGAGGTTCTCAAGGATGAGGAAATCAAGAGGTAAAATCCTCTTTCATTTTGTTTTAATTTCTTTTTAATTTCTTTTTATTTTCTTATCCTCTCCTCAAATCCTCTATCCAAATGTACATGATAACTCTAGTATCTTTTATATACTATAAATATATCATGTTAATGGAATATACCACATTAAAATCCTCCCTCCCTCTCTTTTATTCTAAAAATGAAATCATCACCCGTGATGTGTCAATTTATCGACGTCATGGGCGATGCACTTTCATTTTCCTTCAACGCATTAAAGGATATTAATTAAAAAATTAAAATGGTTGAAATTGATTTTAAAATTGATTTTATAAACCTTTTTATGTTCTGGAACTAATGTATATACCTAATATTGAATAATAAAAAAAATGTGTTTGTTGGGATCAAAAAACCGTCATAATAATCTAAACGATTATCACCAATGTATTATCTAATGATTCATCCTAATACAATATAAAAAATGATATATATAACCAATTAAAATTATGTATGATAATTAATAACCTATAATTTCAATTCTGTAGAATTATTCCAATTTTACTTGAACTTCATTACTTATAGACAAGCAAACCGATCATGAAAACCAAGAAAATGAATGATCCTAAACGATGAAATTAAACTCCATAACTCTTCAAAAATACCATAAATGAACATAATAAAACTATAACAAATAAAATTAATGTATAAAAGGTTCAGTAATTATTAATTAATGAATTAAATTTGATTATATAGGATATTAAATAGAAGAAAGAATTATGAAATAAGGTAAGAAGATTCTCAAACACAACTCTCTTTCTTTGGGTTTTCCATCATTCACTTCATTTTTAGTATGGATGTCCCATTAATGGTACTCAAATAAAATTTATTTATCTTTACATTTTCTTTTCTAGATATACATTTTTCCAATCTGGTTATATGAAAAATGCAAATATTTTTCCAAAAGAACTCTTCTTTCTAAAAATTAATCTTTTACTCATTGTGAGATTATTTCTTCTTCACTTAAGATTAATGATTATTATTCCAAGTATGTTATTCCCTATTTCATTTTGGAACACCAAATTTTATGAATGTATGATTTTTTAAAAGAAACTCATTCCTTTCTATGGTGTATTTTATGTCTAATATTGATATTTGTTCTATGTGGCATGCATGATAATGTAAATGTTATAATGTTACAGGTGCTCTTGGAATTATATAGCGCATGAAAATTTTATGATGTGATGGGTGGACCTAGAATTATATATCTCTCCAAGGAATTGGATAATGTGAAAAATCTCATGAGATAAAGTTAAATATGTGTGAACATGATGCTATATTTTTTCACAACTATGTGTGGTATTTGACTACCAAGACATGATGTTTCATTTTTATGCATTAAAACATTCCATGACTTTATCTAATGTTTCCTCTCCTGATTATGGTTATGATGATGTTATTAGGATTATTATTATCACCCCATGTTATATTGATCCATTTATTATCTATCCTCTTATTGGGATTTTTATCTCACCCCTTCTTTTGATGTATATCCTTAGGTGATTACTTGTACTAAGGAGGATGAGAAGGCCAATAAGAATCTAGAGAATAAGGAATTAAATAAATGTTTATATTTTATTTTTCAAATGTTATGTATGGTCGTAATTTTTCCAAGGCACTAAACCTGTGGATCCAAGTTTGTAATGCTATTATGTTTTTTAACTTTAAAATTATGTAGTAGTCATGTAAGAAAAAGGTGAGTCCCTATAGTTGGTATCAGAGCACAATTTAGTTAATTTGTAAATTTGGATTAGAGAACCTTAGTGAAAACCCTTATTATGAGACTAAGTATAAGTAATCACCCAAGAATCTTAGTTTTATAAAAATGTAAAACATAGGGATACCACAAGACATGAATTTAGAGTTAATTTCATAAAGGAATAAATTAGTTATTCATGACTTGTTGACTTATGTTTTTTTAGCCTTTTCTATTTTAGAAAATGGTGGGAACCAAGAGAAACTAGGATAAAAACCCATGTGAGGGAAAATGCAGTGATTTCTCGAATGACATCCCCAATGCTTTGAGAGGTGGAGTTCAAAATTTCATGTCGATTCTTACCTAGTTTTCATAGGTTATGAATAATAACCTGAATAATGTGGAATATACACCTTCACCTAAGAGAAAAAATTGGTTATTGATTTATTTAGGCAGAAATGACCACCGACCTTTTGTGGAACTTCTGATCCATTTTTTATGGAACAATGGGTCAGCTCATTGGAGAAAATCTTTTATGTGATCCACTATTATGAGATGTATAAGGTGAATTTGGACATTTATCATCTATATAGAGAGGCAGACCAATGGTGGGTGTTGATTAAGAATACAAAGATGAAGGAATAAATTGAATAGACGGAGTGGTTATTTCCCTCAAAATCTACATAAAAAATATTGAGATAGAATTCATAGAGATAAAAAAGGAAGGATAATCTATCAAGAACTAGGAAGAAAATTTCATAAGGCTTGAAAGACATGCTTTAGGGTTTTTTATCAATAATGATATAAAAATTGATAGATTCTTTAGTGGTTTAAAAACACACCTTTGAAAGGATCTAGAAATTTGAGACTTTGAGATTTAGGAAGAAATTTTTTGATATACTCTCAAAGTGAATATGGAATTTTAAGAATGGTCTCATAGATATGGTGATAAGAAATGAAACATGGAGTTTCAAACTGGAGGATCTAATAATAAAGGTGGAAATAAATCTCAACCACCCACATATGAAAAATGTGTAAAGAAACATAATGGGAATTACTTCAAAGGGATGGGGAAATGATATAAGTTTGGTAGATAAGGAAAACAATCCCATGAATATCAAAGAACCATGAGGAAGAAAGAAAATGTGGAGTAAAAGAGATCACCACCCAGGGTTCAATGCTTAATCTTTAAAGATCAGGGTAACTATGCAATCCAGTACACTAAACCTTGTTTCCCTGAGGGTAATAAATGTCATCATCCACCAAACCCAAAGGAAAAAAGTAAAGGCTTATGCCATCACTAATTATTAGGTGGAGCCTAATAATAATTTGGTGACAAGAATGCTGGTTATTCATTAAATAATAGATAACATACTATTTGATTCTGGTTCTGCACATTCTTTCATATCTTGTAAGTTTAGTAGAACTACTCAAACACCACCACAAAATATGAAGGTTGAGTTATCTGTGAGAATAGAAAATTGTGAAATTATTGCATCTAAATTTTATAACTCCTTACAAATTAAATTTTGTGGAATTAAACTCACAATAAATCTTGTCTTACTTCCTTTTATGGAGTTTTATGCTATTTTGGGCATGGATTGATTATTCTTATACCAAGACAACATCAAATACCAAGAAAGTTAGATCACTTTTCACATCATAAGAATCCTACAATTATATACAAGTGTACGAAGGAGGATGATTTTTCTCTAGATCCATCATCTCAAGTGTGGATATTAATGCCTTATGAGAAGGCATATTTAGGTCAAATGATTGAGAAAAAGGAGATAATCATGATCTAAGACATGCCCATTTTGAGGGACTACACTAATGCGTTCCTTGAAGAATTTCATGGTCTTAATCCTGACCAAGAGGTTGCGTTCTCAATTGAAATTATTCTTGAATATATGACTATATAAAATACACCTTATATAATGACCACCATTGAGTTGGAATAACCGAAGAAGTAGTTACAAGATAATCTAGAAAAGGGTTTTATATGCTCGAGTGCTTCACCATGGGGCGCACCAGTCCTCCTTTTCAATACGATGGATATATCACTATGCCTATACATTGATTATCATGAGATCAACAAAATCATGATAAAGAAAAATTATCCCCTACCATGGATAGATGACTTGTTTGATCAACTACATGGTGACAAGTATTTTTCTAAGGTGGACCTTCGGTTGGGATATCACTAATTGATGGTGAGAAAGAAATATATTCCCAATACTGCCTTTCGAATGAGGTATGAACATTATGAGTTCATATTTATTCCCTTTGGAGTCACTAATACTCCAACAATATTCATGGAATTAATGAATATATACTTTATATATTACCTAGAAAAATTTGTGGTAGTATTTATTGATGATATTTTGATATACTCCAAGAGCAAGGAGGATCATGAGGAGAATTTGAATAATATGATAAAGACTTTATGAAGGAAGAAAATTTATGTAAAGTACAGTAAATGTGAGTTTTTGATGGAGGAAGTATCATTCTTGGGGAATGTTATCACCAATAAAGGAATGTATGTAGACTCTTATAAGACAAATGCAATTGAAGAGTGGCCCAAGACAATATTTGTAACTGAGATTTTTTGTTTACTTGGTCTAGATAGGTATTATCAGTGATTTTTGAAGAAATTCACATGATTTTAAAATACACCAACCAAGATGATGTGGAAGGGAGAAAGGTTTTTCTTGAAAATTGAATGTGAATAATTCTTCAAAGAGTTAAAAAGTAGGCTTATCATTACTCCAATACTCACACTTTCAAAAAGTGGGGAACTCTTTGTAGTATAAAATGATGCTTTAAAAAGGGATTTGGATGTGTACTGATGCAAAATGATAAAGTGATAGCCTATTCCTCAAGGTAGTTGAAAATTCATGATCAAAACTATCCTATGCATGTTTTAGAGTTGGAAACTACGATCTTTAGATTGAAAATATGGAAACATTATCTCTATGGGAAGAAGTGTGAAATATATACTGATCATAAGAGCCTCACATATATATTCACACAAAAGGATCTTAATATGCACTAGTGAAGATGGTTATATCTCATCAAGGATTATGACTGATCAATCCACTACCATCCTAGAAAAGAAAATAAAGTGGAAGATTCTCTAAGTAGAAAGGATCCTTCAGCTTTATCAATGATTATAATTGTGAAGGATCCGATCTTCTTATATTTGAAAAGGATGGAAATGAGAATCATTAAGGAAGGAACGTCATCAATCCTTTCTCAAATGATTTATCAACCACCCCTCATGGAAAAAATAAAGGATGCTCGAAGGAATGATATAGAAATCCAGAAGAAGGTGGAAGCTATGAGAAAGAGTAAATCCTCAGAGTTTAAAATTGATGAGGAAGGAGTTGTAATATTTGGGCCATGACAATGTGTTCTATCTGATACAGAGAAAAATAAGGTGCTTCTGAAAGACCCAGATAGCTAAACCTTATCTATTCACCAGGGATCACAAGGATGTATCAATATCTTTGGTAGAACTATTGGTGGGAAAATATTAAAAAGGATATAACTGAATGTACATAAAAGTGAATGATATGTTAGCAAGTGAATACTAAAAGGAAAAAGTCTAATGGGGTGATGTAATCATTACCCATACCAACATGGAAATGAAAAAACATCACCATGGAATTTGTCACCAGACTTCCAAAGACATCCAGAGGAAACAATGATATATGGGTTGTTTTGGATCATCTTACAAATGTAGCTCAATTTATCCAAATATGATAGGAATTCACCCTGGATCAACTTGAATAGATATACATCAGAGAACTGGTAAGACTACATGGAGTAACACTATCAAAAGTATAGATCTGAGATTCACTACCAAGTTCTTTAAAAGTATCCAACATGATCTAAACACTAATCTATACTTTATTACGACTTATCATCCTCAAAATGATGGCCAATCTGAACAAACTATTCATACATCGGAAGACATGTTGAGGGCATGTTCTATGTACTTTAAAGGAGGATGGGAACAACATCTGACTCTAGTTGAGTTCTCTTACAATAACAGTTTCCACTCAATCATCTAAATGGATCCATATTAATCCATTTATGGGAAAAGATGCAGAACACCAGTGTGTTGGGATGAAATTGGTGAACATAAGCTAATAGGACTTGAAATGATCAACAAAATGGTGGAAAATGAGAAAACCATTCATCATCACATAAAGTTTTCCCAAAGTCGATAGAAGAGCTATGAAAAATATCATTAATGGGACTTTGAGTTTGTGGTTAGAGACATGGTATGCCTCTATATATCTCTATGGAAAAGGATCATGAGATGTGGGAATAAGGGTAATCTAAGTACCAGGTACATCGACCCCTTTGAGATTATTGATTGATTCAGAGCTGTGGTTTATCGACTGGAACTTCCACCTACATGTCTCAAGTAAATGATGAATTCCATGTATCCCTCCTGAGGAAGTACATACCAGATCCCTAATATGTACTAAATCCAGAGGTGGTATAGTTGGAAAATGATATCTCATATGAGGAGAAGCCAATGATGATCTTGGACTATAGAGATCAATTTATACGAAAGAAGATTACTCACCTGGTCAAATTAACATGATAGAACCATAAGTACGAAGAGGAAACATGGGAACTAGATTAAGTGATGAAGGAGAATTACCCTAACCTATTTTCACCATATTATGTAAAATGAAAATTTGAGGGAGAAATTTCATAAGGGGGGAAGAATGTAACGACCCAAAATTTTATTAATGGAAATTACCTTCTAATTATTATTTCATGTTGTATAAATCACATAAAATCACTTAGATAATAAAATACAAACTTTATAAATGAATAATGAATGAAATAAGAGGAATTTATAGAAATTAATGAACCAATCCCAATGGAATAGTTACTTGAACTTTGGAATCATAATGTGACACTTTTGAATAGTAAATTAGCCAAATAAATAGTAAGATCACCCATTAAAGTATAAATAAAATTTAAGCATCTTATAAATTAAAGTATAATAAAATTATATCAAAGTATAAGTAAATAAATGTTTTAAAAATTATTAATTAAGTGTTGATAGTTCTTTAAGTCATAAATATTTAATTAAAATTTAATGATTAATTTAATAAATTAAAAGAAAATTTATTTTCTTAAAATGTATTCATAGATTGATATTTTTTTGTCTTATTGTTTTAAGATAATTTTATGAGACCAAAATTAATTTTTGAAATTGTTATAAAATCAATTATAATGTTTAAATCTATATTTTCCAAGTAAACGATAAATTTGATTAAAAGTTAAATTTCTCATAATTATAAAATTATTTTTATAAAATAGAGTTAATTATTTTATTCTATATGTTGAAAAATGGTTAGGTTTAATTTTTTATATTTTTTTGAAATACTTGAATTTTTGGTGAATAGTAAAATACGGTAATTTATGGTATATATACATTATAAGTCAAATACACTATTCCTAGAGTCATATCTGATGTAGGAACCATAATCTAGAAATCCCCTTAATTATTTTAAAATATTTTGTGAAAATGATCAAACTATTGATAATATTGAGCTAAAATAATAAACTAATGAATAAAATAATGAGAAAACACCACTCTCCCCCCTATAAATACCACCCCTTACCACCTATTGTCCTCACATATTCCATGCCTTGATCCTTATCCAAATTATTCCCAACCCTATTTCCAAGAATCTCACCATGTCTAGTATCCCTTGGTCTCATCAAAACATCAAACCCTTTTCCCTAAGGAGGTTCTCAAGGAGGAGGAAATCAAGAGGTAAAATCCTCTTTCATTTTCTTTTAATTTCTTTTTAATTTATTTTTCTTTTCTTATCCTCTCCTCACATACTATATAAAATTGTACATGATAAATCAATTTTATTTAATATACTATAATTATATCATGTTAATGGATTATCCAACATTAAAATCATCCCTCTCTCTATGTCATTTATTCTAAAAATGAAATCATCACTTGTGATGTGTCAATTTATCAACATCATGGATGATTCACTTTAATTTTCATTTAATTCCTTCAATGATGTTAATAAAACCATTATAATGGTTGAAATATATTTTAAAATTTATTTTATAACCCTTTTTTATGTTTTGGAACTAACGTATATACATAATATTGAATAATAAAACAAAATGAGTTTGGTGTGATTGAAAAACCACCATAATAATATAAACAATTATCACTAATGTATTATCTAATGATTAATCCTCATACCATATAACCAATATATATATATAACTATTTAAACTTCTATATTATCATTAATAACCTATAATTTGAATTTTGGAGGATTATTTGAATTTTACATGAACTTCATTACTTATAAACAAGCAAAACAATCATGAAAACCAAGAAAACGAACGCTCTCGAATGATGAAATTAAACTATATAACTCATCAAAAAGCACATAAACTATATTAAAAACACTATAATGAATCAAATTCATGTATAAAAGTTTCTTTTTTTTTAAATAATTAATTCCAATTTATTATTCAGGATATTAAATAGAATAAAGTATCCAGATATAAGGTAAGGGGATTCTCAAACCCAAATCCCTTTCTTTGGGTCTTCCCTCTTTCACTTCATTTTCATTATGGATGTTACATTAATGTTACATAAATAAAATTTATTTATCTTGAGATTTTATTTTCTGGATATACATGTTTCCAATATGGTTATATGATAAATTAAAATATTTTTCCAAAAGAATTATTCTTTCAAAAAATACATCTTTTACTCCTCATGAGATTGTTTTTTCTTCACTAAATATTGATGATTATTATGTAAAGTATGTTATTCCCTATTTCATTTGGGAACCCCAAATTTTAGGAATGTATGCTTATTGAAATGAAACCCATTCCTTTCCATGGGTAATTTTATGTCCAAGATTAATATACATTCTATGTGGAATGCAAGATAATGTAAATGTTATGATGTGACAGGTGCACCTAGAATTATATAGCACATGAAATTTTTATGATGTGATAAGTGCACCCTGAATTATATAGCACTCCAATGCATTGGGTAATGTGATTAATCTCATGAGATAAAGTGAAATATGTGTGAACGTGATGCTATATTTGTTCACAACTATGTGTGGTATTTGACCACTCAGACATGATGTTTCATTTTTATGCATTGCCACATTCCATGACTTTATCTAATGTTTTTCTCTCATGATTATGATGATGATGTTATGAGGATGATTTTTTTCACCATGTTATATTGATCCATTCCTTATCTATCCTTTTATGGGTATTTTAACTCACACTATATTTTTATGTATATCCTCAGGTGATTACTTATACTAAGGAGAATGCCAAGGCCAATAAGAATCTATAGAAAAAGAAATTAAATAAATATTTATGTTTTTTTGTAAAGGTTATTCATGGTCCTAATTTTCATTAGATAGTAAACCTTTGGATCCTGGTTGTGTAATTCTATTATGTTTTTTATCTTTAGAATGATGTAGTAGTCATGTAAGAAAAAGTTGAGTCACTATAATTGGTGGTTTTAAACCTCAACTTGAACCACCTCCATGGTGGGTTCATCCATCTACCTAATCTAAGAACCAATGCTATGGGTGTGTAATATTTCCACCCGATTGTGGAAGGCTTGAATAAATAAAATGAGTTAATGAATAGATAATTGTACTAGGTTATGTGAACTAACATAGCCATGGATTTTATGAAACTTTTTGATTTTTATTAATGTCGTATGACATTGATTCTTATTTATGGTATGCCACCAAACATTATTACAATATAGAAACAATAATGTGAACTATGTTATGGTACCTATGACCTCTGTATACACATATATCTTCAGATATTAGGACACCTTGACCTTTATCCCTAGGTTCCTGGACCATGTTGGTATGATACCATTATAAGTTCCTTGGACTCAAGGTGGTTGGCTTGGTCTAAATACTTAGGTCCCATCCCTTGTGGTCTAATACTTTTTACTTATGTGGTGTATAATTGAGTTAGTAGATACTTTCACACCTTACTTTTATGTATTGACATTCATAATTTACCACCTATTCATATTTATATCACTTTTCATGGTTTTATTTATATCTGTAATTCACATATCATCTTTTCTAGTTATACTTTCACATCATTATAGATTTAATACACATGATGGAATATTTATAGACACCGTTGGTGGTGGCCTACCGAGTGTATATCACACCCTATTCAGGTCACTATTTAGTACTTGAACTCAATTCATAGATGTATTCAGGGACAAGGGAAAACCCCTGATCATAGATGCTTGACTGATTCATAGCATGGGAGATTAGGATCATGAGACCGAGCATTGGATTGTGGTTCTTGGTGATAACCCTTTTGTTATTTTTATGCATGTATAATACTATATTCCTACAACTATGTAATCATGTTCTCTTTAGTATTGTCATAACATACTCATAATTTTGTACATGACGCCACTCCAACTTTATTATTACTACTATCTAGATAATTTACTTCTGCTGGTATACTTATCATTATCATTATTCCCCTATTTATTCTTTTATCATCACTGCTGTGATGCTCTGACCATGAGGGTATAGTCTCCCCATTGTACCACCTTAGAGCCTCACTGCTAGTTGTAAGCCTCATGCATATATTAAGGTTCACTTAAGTCCATGTTCCCAATAGTTAATCCACTGTAATTGGGTGAGATGGGATGAGAAATCACAAAGTGTTATTATAGGGATTCTTTTCCTCTGTCTTACTATTTGGGTCGATAGATAGGAGACTATGATGTGTTAGAATTTGTTAATGAGTCTGTTCTTGGGAGTAACTAACCCACAGATGGGGAAAAATATGAATTAACTGAGATGGGATTTGATGTTCTGGACTATTCTTGTTACAATTGTATTGATTTCACTATTGGGTGATGCAAATGTGGTGTGTTGTAGGTTATTACTAATATTGGTTTTACTTTATCCTTGGCCTAGTATAATATGATGCATTGATCATTCATCATTAGAAGAACCTTAGAGATTCAAATTCCATGCATTATTCCATGCCATGTAGGTTGAATTTATTGACTGCATGATACTTATTGTATGTGCCTTGAGTGATATATCTATTATGCCACTAATATTTATACTGGGAAAAAAGAATTTAGATAATTGATTATCAAAGTGTCAGCATCAACATAAGTAGTTTTTTACCATATAGTTTGATGATGTCACCTAAATTAAACAATTCCCACATGTTTGAGTTATGTAACCGAGGATATATTGATTAAAATGTCAGTTTATTTTTAATAAATTAATTTCATTAGTAATATAAAGAGTTTATGTACCTATTTAAATTGGGATTGATGATTCATTTAGTCATATCATATTATACTACCTATTACATTCTTATATCAAATGTAAAAGTTAGGATAATGTTAAATTAAATACCAATTGTAATTTATAAATAAAGTACTTGTATAAATTGGGAATGATACTTCATTTAACTATTCTATATTATGAATGCAAGAATTAATAAATTTTAAATTTTATTATAGTCACCATTAAATGGGGATTTCGATTTCAACTTAAAGATTGTGTCCTATATAAATTACAATTAACACTCCATATAGCAGGACCCTTGGCTTAAACAAAGAACTTGACCCAGACTTAACCTTAGTAGTGTAAAGTAGGTAGCATCTTCAGTGATTCTTTATAGTATGATATGTCACCCAGACATAGATTTAGGATTAGGTAGATGGGTGTGACTCACTTATAGAAAGTATTGTACATTTCCTACTCTTATATCTCTGGTATTTCATTATCAATTCTTATATAAGGAATGTTCTTTGAAATTATAGAGCTATGAAATCATGATTTCCTCGTGTTTTGCACCATGAGGCTACTGATGACCATGATCCATAGGTGGTACTCCATAATCCACCAGTATTACCACTTGTAGTTCCACAGGTGGACAAACATATTATTCCTGATGTGGGCAATGATGCCTAGTTTTGAGAGGGATTCCTGAATTTTATACAGACTATGTAGAGAGCTCCACAACCTACCTCCTTTATAGAAGAGTTGACACAATAGTTTCAACAACACTATACACATACTTTCTCGACAGGTGATATCACCCAGGTTGCAGAGTTATGGATTGAGACCAACTTATCTATCTTAAATCATCTAGAAAATCCTCCAGAGAGGAGGGTCCAACTCAAAATGTATAAGTTTAGTAGTTCCATCAAACATTGATGGGATATCCAAAACCAGGCAGACTAACGCTTGGAAAAGTTATAGAGTAATTTTCAAGCTATCTTCTATGATAAATTTTACCCTGAGACTTTGAGGGGTGATTGAGGTAGGTATTTTATTAACCTAGAGTAGGGAGATATGTATATTATAGATTACTCAGCTTTCTTCATGGAGCTTAAGATCTTTATGCCTATCTGTACTACTGATTAGCAGTCCAAAGAAAGAAACTTTGAGGATGGGCTCAAGAATCCTTTTTAGTCTTAGGTGAATGGTTTTTGGTAGACAACCATGTCTGAGATAGTAAAGCAGGATATTATTATTTAATGTAACCTAATAGAATATAGAGGTATATATTAGAGTATACCAGCTTATTAACCCAGTGGTATAATATTTTGGGATAAGAAGTGTCATTTCAAGACCCCACATGTGGGTAGTACCAGTTAGGGTACATGTGATAGTAGTTTTTTAGTCTATCACCAATGTGTAAAGTAAGGGAACATGAAATATCAGTGTGATAAAACCCTAGTTGAGTATCAAGAATACAGAAGGATGGACCATTTATGAAGTTTTTGTAGAATCTTTCCTCCATCATCAAGTGAGAGAAGATCTTAATTGACACTAGTTATTAGAGTGGGATCAGCAACTCAACATAAGGAAATAATATTGAGTTATACTAGTCAATTAGGTTGAGGGCGTAGTCATGGTCATGGTTTCTAGACACCATTGGTACATTTCCAACAAAGCGGGATTGATCAGTTTAGTCAAGTTTTATCTCAGGTCTATAATTTTGGCCATATTTACATGATACATCATATATCAGGAGATTAGATTCCTGATACTTATACAGTTTGATGTATTATTTTAGTAGTATCTACCTTGGTTTCTATTTTATTTAGTATAGGAACTCCCTAGTATTTTATTTCCACGTTTATCATGTAAATACTTGAGTTGGAAATTTAGTTTTTCAGTGTCTTGTTGACACTTGATACCCTTTTGGGTATTCTATCAGAGAGCATACACCAGTGTAAGGAGTTCCCTTGGTGATATGTGTGTATTTTTTTCCATGGGATTTCCTCATCCTTGAGATGATAGTCTTTGATTTCATTCTATGAATGGTCTGATTGTTTACCTATCATTATTATGTGGAATTATATCACTAAATGGTATAATTTTTATAACCAAAGGGACACAACTATAAATATAAATATGATGTCCAGGTGAGTCGATATGGAAAAGAGAATTGTAGGTTGGGAAAAGTGAAGAACTAGATTTATAGCTATTATATGGATGATCAGGTAATGTTTCAAGCTAATTTTCACCATATATTAGATCATTTCAGGGATTCCTTCCCTAATGAGTTTTCTATATTAACTCATAAGAGAGAGGTTGAGTTCTCTATTGAGATATTCTAAGAGCTGAACTAGTGTCAATTACTCCTTAAAGGATGACTACCATTGAGTTTTAAGAGCTCAAGAGATAGTTAGTGGACTTGGAAGCTAAGGGTTTTATATAACCCTATACTTCACCTTTGGGTTAACCTATTATTTTATCCAAGAAGGTGGATTAAAACCTAAATATTTCCATGGATTACCATCAATTTGAATTATCTTATGGTTAAGAACTGATATCCACTACCTTGTATAAATGTCCTCTTTGACCAGCTCTGAGGAGTGATATTTTTCTCTAAGATTGATATGAGGTCAAGTTATAATAAGGTATGAGTTAGAACTCCATACATAACTTGTATATAATTTATAAGAAGGTATGGTATTTATTAGTATCTAGTTATTTAGTTAGGTCTCATAAACATGCTAGTTGTTTTTATGGATATGATGAATCAGTGTTTTCAAGCGTATCTAGATTTATTTTTGGCAGTTTTCATGGAAGATATCTTAATGTATTATCGCACTCGATGTGAACATGTAAAACATCTTGAGATCATATTGAATACACTAAGATAGAACCGTATTTATGATAAACTCACCAAATTCTATTTTTGGATCAATGAGGTTTACATCCTAGGTCACATTATCTCAGAGGAAGGAATGTCTTTTGACCCAAAGAAGGTGAGTGTTGTAGTTTCTTGGGAGAAGACTGATAATGACATTAATATATGAAGTTTCTTAGGGATGGATAGTTATTATAGGTTCTTCATTCAAGAATTTTCATACCTATAAGAAACTCTTATGGTATTAATTAAGAAGGGTGTGGAGTTAATTTGTCCAAAAGCTTGTGAGAGAGCCTTTCAGGAGATAAAAGGGAGACTCCATTCAGTGATGATAATGATTATTCTAGATTTAGGAAGAATCTATATAGTTTATTGTGATTCATTAGGTATCAAGATAAGAGTAGTTTTTATGTAGGATAGTCAATTCATGGAATATGGGTCTCATTAGTTGAGGTCATACGAGAGGAACTACCCAGTGCATGATCTCAAGATGGAAGTTGTGGTTCATGACTTACATTGCTGGAGGAATTATTTTTTTGGAGAGTGGTTTGTAGTATTTACGGACCAAAAAATCCTCAAGTATATCTTTATGGAGCAATAATTAAACTTCAGATAGAGAATATGGGTTAAATAACTACATTCCTTAGATTTTGATCTTTCCTATACACCTTGGAAGGAAATGTAGTAGCAAATTCTTTGAGCTAGAGGAATCAAACACATGAAGTTCAAGAGGCTAGTAGTTACTGGTGGCTTATATATATATTATTCAAGATGCATCTAGAGGTTTAGTATATTTACTAGAATCCTTTTATTATAACTATGGTGGTAGAGTCATCACTTAGGGATAAAGTGAAGATGAGGATGTTTTCATAACTTGAATGTTTGGTCTTGAGGGAGAGTATTTTAGGTAAAAGCCTACCTATGATTGGTTGGTTGATAAAGATTCTTATACATGGGTGTATCTAGGTGGCCATATAAATGATATAGGAAATGATGTTTGAATCCCATGCTTCATAATGGGAATTTCAATTAGGGATTTCCAAGATGTACCATGACATGCACTACCATTATTGGTGAACTGGGATGAAATATTTGATTTCAATTTTTATCACTAGGTATTCCAACTTTCTGTAGGTGAAGGTGTAGCACCAAAAACCTTCAAGCATATTTCAGTCATTACCAATCCTAGAATGAAAATGGGATGACATTTTAATGGATTTCTTGACTAGTTTATCGATGTAACCTTAGGCTGGTGATGCAGTTTGGGTAGTCATGGATAGGATGATGAAGGTATAACACTTTTTTACTATTTAGGAGACCTTATCTATGGATGAGATGGGGAAACTATATGTTCATGATATTATATGCCTACATGGGGTCCTTATACTATAATTTATAATAGGGATTCTCGTTTCATATTGAGGTTCTAGCAGTGGTTGTATAAATCATTAGGTACATAGATAATTTTTAGTAAATCTTACTACCCACAGAATAATGGACTGTTAGAATAGAAAATATAGGTTCTAGAGGACATGAAATGAGAAATTTTCCCTGATTTCAGATGTTAGTGGGGAAAACACATACCTCTTGTCAATTTCACCAACAATAACAGTTATTAGGTAACCATACAGATGGATCCTTATGAGGCCTTATATAGTAGTCCATTCCAATTACCTTCGTACTGGATAGATGTAGGGGAGCAAACACTACTAGTACCTCATCTAATCCAAGAGAATTTAGAGGAGTTAAAACTTATCAGGAAGCATATGATCACTGATCAGTATAGATATAATTGTTATGAAGATTTCTTTTGACAACATCTAGAGTTCAAGGTCAGGGATCTTGTTTTCTTAAGTGTTTCCCCTAAACTGGGACATAGGAAGATAAAAAGGTAATGGAAGCCGAACCCTAGGTTTTTTATACCTTTAGAGATATTGGAGAGAGTCTTGATAGTAGCCTATTGAATAACGCTTCCTTATAGGTACTGATCCATGCACGACATCTAACATATATCATAGCTTCACTGATATCATGTCGAATCATCTCATACTTTTGATCCAGAGGATGTTGAACTAGAGGAAAATGATTCTTTTGAGAAGTATCCAATTCATATCATCAATCAGATCATAAAGGATCTTCAAGGTAGGTCTCCCCCTTTAGTGCAGGTACTATACAAGTATGAATGCATACAAGATGAGACTTAAGAAAGAGAAAATGATTTACATGCTTAGTGTCCAGAGTTATTATCATAGAGAAATTTACCACCCTTTGATGGGAAAATCATGGACGATTTTCTTTAATGTGGAATACTATAAGATATAAAATTTTATATGAGTTAAGATTTTATTTAATTTAAATTTAATTCCTTAGTTTTATCCTTATAGTAATGCATAATGAGGTCACAAAGGTTATGAGGGTGTCCAAATCTTGTTCATAGAATGAATCCCAATGTTTTTGAGGAAACAAGTGAGATATATTGTTAGTATAAACCATGAATCCTAGTATAAAAGGTTTGTTTAGACCATGAAAGTTGCTCCAATGCATAGTTGGGGTCACATAGTTTGTCCTAACCATAAATTCCAAGCCGTATAACCATGTGAATGTTGTAGGTCCCATTAAATAGGTTTTTTTTTCATGTAATGTGCATGGTTATAAAAACCACGAACCTAGCCCATGAGATAGGTGTCTTGGGGAAGTTCTTATCACATGGTCGGCCCACAAATTTTCCAACTGTGCAACCAAACTGTGCAAACCCATTTCAAATGGAGAATTTACCAAACTGACCTCCATATCTTTTAAATCTTAAACCTCCTTTTCTTTCCTCCTCTACACACATCACCTCCTATGTGAAGATATTTCCTTTGTCTTTAAACTAGTCCTTTGTCTCCCTTTTATGTCCAAATTATGATTTATGATTCATCTATTACATTGTATTTCCACTGGTAAGAGCTTAAATCCATTACCTTCTTCTCTTGGTTTATCTCATCATCTTCTACAATATTTTGTTGTGAGCTAATATTCCATTTTTAGGGATTTTTTATATTTATATATTTTAACTCATTACATTGTGATTCTGAAGCTGTTACTATATTATTTCTCCTCTATCTCTATATAGTAGGTGTTTTATAACATTTACCTAAGGTTTTGTTATTTATTAAATTATTTCCAGTGTATTGCATTCCAGAACATCAGGGAATTTCTCCTCAAAATAAATCAACGTCTTAAATTAATTTTTTGAGCCAAAATGTGATGACTAAATAGAATCTTTACATGGTGTTAGGTTTTCAACCTCAACCCAAGCCACCTATGAGATGGGTTCATCCATCTGACTAAGATAAGAACCATGCTTTTGGGTGTGTAATCTTACCACTCAGTTGTAGACACCTTGAATAAATCAAATGAGTTAATTATTAAATAATTTTACTTGGGTATGGACACTAACATATCCCTATATTTTACAATAATTTTTTATTTTTATTAATTTGTTATGAAACTAATGTTTATTTATGGAATGACACTGATCATTATTTTGGTATGGCACTGATGAGGGGGATCAAATTATGAAACCTATGAATTATGTATTCACATATATCTTTGGATATTAGGATACCTCAACATTTAGTCCAAGGTTCTTAGAACATGTAGGTCTGATACTGTTCTTAGTTCCTTGGACTCGATGAGGTAACCTTAGTCTAAAGCCATGGGACCTAGCCCATGTGGTTTGATAATTTTTATATATGTGTTGTACGTCAAAGATTGTAGATACTTTTTGATTATCCAATGAAAGAGGATAATATTAATTGTTTATATTATAATATTCATGTGATTTATTATTAAAAAACACCATTTTTAGTGCATTTTACACTTTGAACATTATTTCATATTGTAATTGTAATTCCCTCTTAAAATGTACTATTACATGGTATATTTTTAAACCCCATGTAAAATACCCAATGTTATTAATTTTATTTTAATATTTTATTTTCAAGTCTCCTATTCTATAAGGAACAATTAATAAATTTGGAGTACTTGAAGATTCATATTGGAAGACCACCAAAGCTATCCCTGAATAAACAACATTCTGGGTGAAGTGAACAGGACAACAGCCCAATAAAACTACTATAGAGGCCAATATAAAAGCCAAATAATTCTAAAAATTGAGATGAAAATATATAACATCATGGGGAATATTTCATTCAACATTTTCCAAAGATAATTTGGATGTTTGAATGGATTTCCAGGCGTCCCAAGTTGGAGACAAATTTCTGAGCTAGATTCTATGGTCCAGAAAAACATCTCACCATTTTACACATATCTCGTAAATAATAAACTATTTTGGGATGAACCTTTACATACGGTTAGGTGAAATCCAGATATCCAGTTTTTTTTCTATTACCTATTCTAATTCGGAAATATAGAAGGTCATTTAGACGCATCTATTCGGTAGATGCAAGATGGATTCCACTTCGGGTCAGGAGTTAAAAAGTCTAAGTTTCACAAGCTTTCCACCACCCTAAGCCTATCATACTCAATTGGGACGACATTAACTATTGTAGGATTGACCCAAGGATCTAAAAATTACTATTTAAGGTAGTGGTGTTAGAGGATTTATTCATCTTGGATTCTTTCGTTCATTGTAATGTTATGCTACAATTTTGTTGTCTCAAGTTTGTCTTTCACATGTAAGTTGTTCTAATTCATCTTAGTTTCTTTATAAAAGTTATTCTTTTCCTCTTATTCTATTATTATTCATATCATGTTGATATCTTTGGATCAAGGTGTGAATTTAATCACACCAAACCTTGTGAAATTACCACACAACGGTGGAGTGATCATTATTTAATTGTCATTTTTTGCTTCTGCAATTATTCCCTCATGAGTATACTTTCCGCTTCCATTGAAACCATAGAATAAATGGAGGGGTAACACAATTATGGGTTGATCCAAGGGAGTATAAAGGGGATAGATTTGATGTTATTTCTCAATCCATTAATTTTTAATCACTTCTTTTAGTAGAGAATGTTGTTTGAAGATCTTTAAACTCCTTCGTCCTCGTTGAATTTAAGGCCACACACTTCAAGTGCTAATACAAAACTTTACCTTGAAGTGCTCAAAACATTGATCCTTCAAGTGTATATGTGATTAGTAATATGGTGTGTTGGTATAAAACTAGTAATTTATGAAGTTGTTTGATCTCCTTAAATGAACCCATCTCAAATATAAGAAATTGAAATAATTGAAAGGGGAATACGTCCAATCCACCCCAAGTGATAACCTAGGATCAACTCATTATTTTGAATTAAATTAACATAAGTATATTAGAGTTCACTTAAACCCATATAATATCAACCCAAGTTTTCCCATTTATAGAAAAAACAATCCATAAAATCTACATGTTTGTAGGTTACTTATTAGGTCTCTGAGGATTCGACAACCCAAGCTTAACTACAAGCGACTTAACCCTAAAATCTTGGGTAAATTTAGGTGACAACAAATTTTGATACCATTTCTGGGGAACCAAGTAATTCTTCTAAACACCCATTACATTATCCCCCATTTATTCTGTTTTCATCCAAATTCTCTTATCTTTTCCCTTTCTCGTTTTTTTTTCTTTTGGCGCATGTCCACCTACACCCATGACCAATTAAACTGTCTAATTAGGGTGGGCAGTCCTAGGGTTGGGGAGTCAAGTACACCAAGGGAACTACTTTAATTAGATTATAACCTTCTTAATACTCCATAGTCAAAAATTGAGCCCATTTCAATGGAAGTTCTTCAAAGAAACCAACTCATAAACCTGGGTGGGAACCAAAATGGAAATCCAAATGAGGCAACCCCAAACTTGGGGAATACAGTAGATCAAACCATGAATCACTATATCACACCTTCATAGACCAATTCCCCCTAATGAATTAGACACAATTCCCTAGAATATGCCAACTACATCTTTAAACCCCATGTCTTAAATCACCTTTCCACATTCCATGGAATGGAGTCTGAGATGCCCTACCTTCATGTTAAGGAGTTCAATGACATTGTAGAAACCATGTGTCCCCAACATCAACATTAATCATCTAAGATGAGGCTATTTCCTTTTTCTTTAAAGGGATAAAAAATTCGAGACCATCATCCATCAACTCTTGGGAAAAATTACAAAGAGAATTCAACAAAAAATACTTCACCCATCAGAAAACAATTGCACTTAAAAAGAGCATCCAATTTTGTTTTGAAAAAGAAGGGGAGTCATTTTATGAAACATGGGAAAGATTAAAAGGCACACACAACCTGGTACCTCAACATGGATTTTAAATCCCAAAACAAGTTAAAATTTTCTATGAAGGGATGGGCATGGGAAACAAACAATTCATCGATATGATGTGTAATGGGAACTTCAAAAACAAAGCCCCAAATGATGTTTACAAGTATCTAAGAGGGATAGACGAACAAAATCAAACGTGGGTAACAACAAATTACTATGAGAAACCACCCAAATATGGTGGAATTCACACACTTAGGGAGGAGAAAAGCCTTAGGGAGAAACTTGCTACACTCACTAGTTAGGTCGAAGAGATTGATCTTAGAAAGGTCCATGAAATTCAAACTGTTGACCCTATTTTCCCAATTTGTGACAAACATGACCACAAGACTGAAAACTGCCCAACCATCCCTTCCATTAAATATGTTACTCTAGAAGGACCACCAACAGAATTCAATGCAATGAAATTTCAGAAGCCATAGTACCAAAACACTATCAATCCAAGGTACAATGACCATCCAAGATTCTGTTGGAAAGATAACCAACAACCTAGCCAACCACAAGGACCTAACTTACAAAAAATTTCCAAAACCATAAAAAATTCCAACCACAACCAGACCAATACCAAAATCCTCCTATCTAATACCAACAACACATCCAATAACCCATGCAACAACCAATTTATCCTCCAGGGATAAACTAACCATCACAAGCCCCTACTCAATCTGTCCCTCTACCAATCCTTGAACTATTGTGGAAAAAAATGGAGAAAATGAACTAAGAAGTATCATCCCTTAAACATGAACTACAAACCATAAAAACTGGGAAGGCACCCATGCTTACATAGGTGGTACCATCCTCAAATTTAAGGGGAGATTTAAGTTTTACTCAAAGAACTCATGAACAACTAAAGTTTGTGAAAATTTTAAGAAGTGGGAAATAAATTGAGAAACCTGAAAAAATAATTCATAAACCATTTGAAGATTCAAACTCTAATGAAAATTCAAATGAATCACATGATCAAACTGAAAAAACTGATAAAAATGTAAAAGAAACAACTCTTCAAAAAATAATCTGACAACCTGCACCATTTCATCAACGCATGAGGGGAAAAACCAATCCTTAATTGAGTGAAACATTGAGGGAAATATTATCCCAAGTCAAGTTGAACATTCCACTTCTCGATGAAATATAAACCATTATTTCCTACTTACATTAACTTAAGTACTTTTTCACTTTTAGAAGGAATTTTTTCACATAAAAACCAATTCCTTTTGGCTACTATTGTGAGGACCACCATTAAAGGGACCATTAATCAAAAGTTGAAAGATACAAGATGTCTATACATCAATGTTGAGTTAGGAGAGAACAATGTTGTCAAATAACTTTGTGATCTGGGAGATAGTGTGAACCTCATTCCTTATGTCATGTATTTTCAGTTAGGGATCTAAGAACTCTATCCCACACAGATCACTCTTCAACTTACTGATCATAGTGTCCGAGTTCCAAAGGGGATCTTAAAGGATATTTTGGTGAAAGTAGAAAATTTTATTTACCCAACAGACTTCATTGTTCTTGAAAATCACCCAATCTTAGCTCTTAGGGAGAAAACCCCAATCATCATTGGTTGTCCCTTCCTTGTAACAATTAACTCTATTATCCGAGTCTCAAATAGGAACATGACCCTCACCTTTGGAAACATGATTCTAGACTTCAAAATATAAAATGAAAAATCTAAAATTGGGGATGATGAAGAGATACATGAGATTAATTGGATTGGTAGTGTTGATAGTGAACTTGAGGAACATCAAGGGATTACTGAAGGATGTTTTAGTCATGAAGAGATTAATTTTCTTTGTTCACATGAGAGAAATTTGTCTCCTTAGCTTGAATCACATTCAGATAGCTCTATTTATGATTTTATAGAATCAACAATCAATGATACCATGGGTAAAATAAATAACCATGAGTCCATACCCATTCATGACACTACTCTGGATAATTTAGTGGATGAAAATTCTATTCACAAGGAACCAATTCTGTTAAGAAATCTAGACAAAGAAACTGAGTTCAATTCAAAGTCACATCCTTCCTTGGAAAGTGATAACCAATTTGATCTTGAATTTAAGGTCCTACCTTCATCACTCAATTTTTCATTCTTAGGGGAGAATCATGCCTTTCTTGTTATCATTTCTTCCTATCTTGAAGTCAATCAAGAGATGATGCTTCTGGATGTCCATATAAAGAATAATAAAGCAATTGGATGGACCCTTTATGATATTCTTGGGATTAACCCACTCATTGGAATTCATAGGATTGTTCCTGAATCTGAATCCAAACCATGTCATCAACCTTAAAGAAGACTCAATCCAAATCTTATGGGTGCGGTAAAAAAAGAACTTATTAAGTTGTTGAAAGTGGGTATCATCTACCCCATTGCTGAGAGTGAGTGGGTAAGTCCAATTCAAGTTGTCCCAAAGAAAGCTGGAATTACTGTGATCACCAATGTGGATGGTGACCTTCTCCCCACTAGGGTCAGTAGTGGATGGAGTGTCTGTATTAACTATATGAAGCTCAACTCTTGTACCAAGAAAGACTATTTCCCCTTGCCCTTTATTGATCAAGTCCTCAAGCGAGTGGCATGTCATCAATTCTACTGCTTCCTAGATGGATTCTCAGTGTATAATCAAATCGAGGTCTCCTTAGATGATAAAGGGAAAACAACCTTCACTTATCCATTCAACAATTTTTTCTTCAAACTCATTCCCTTTGGGTTATGTAATGCCCCTGGTACCTTCTAGTGGTTCATGATGGGAATATTCTCGGACATGGTGGGGGATTGTTTAGAGATCTTCATGGATGAAATCTCCATCTTTGGGGATACTATTTAAGGATGCCTTATGAATGTTAAAAGGGTTTTGTCAAGATGTAAGGATAAGAATCTCATCCTAAATTGGAAAAAATGCCATTTCATGGTAAAGGAAGGAATTGTTTTAGGCCATCTAGTATCTGGTAGAGGGATTGAAGTTGATAAAGCTAAGGTCAACATCATTCGTCACCTTCCCTCTCCTAAAACTATTATGTAAGTGAGGTCCTTCTTAAGACATGCATGATTCTATAGAAGGTTCATTAAAAATTTTAGCTCTATTTCTTGACCACTTTGTGATATTTTAGTGAAAGATGCTCCATTTTTATGGATAGAAAATGTGAGGAATCATTATCTCACTCAATTCAGTTCATATCTATCCACCTATCATGAAAGATCCAAATTGGAAACTTCCATTCAAACTCATTTGCGATGCGAGTGACTTTTCTGTTGGAGAATTATTAGGTCAATAGTTTGAGAAAACTCCATGTTTCATTTATTATGCAAGAAAATCCCCAAATGATGCACAAATAAACTACAATACCATTGAGAAAGAGTTTCTTGCTGTTGTCTTTGCTTTAGAGAAAATCAAGACCTATCTATTAGGATCACCCATAACTGTCTTCACTAACTGTTTATCCCTGAAATACCTCTTCCAAAAATAGGATTCCAATTCCAGATTGATTAGGTGGGTCCTTCTTCTTCAAGAGTTAAATTAAACCATTAAGGATAAAAAAGGTGTTGAAAATGTTGTAGTTGATCACCTCTCTAGGATGGAATTCAAAGACAACTCACATCACCTTTCTATGTATGATTCATTTCTTGATGAGAACCTCTATTCTATGAGTGATTTCACATGGTATGCTGACATAGAAAACCATGTGGTTATGGGTGACATTCCAAAATTTCTTGGGACCCAATAAAAGAGTAAATTACTTTCTGATGTCAAACACTATGTGTTTGATGATCCTTTCCACTTAATGTTCCGCCCTGATAAAATAATTAGGAGATGTGTTTTGGAGTCTGAGAAAGAGTCCATTCTATGATTCTTTCATGTAAAGGCATGTGGAGGCCACTTTTCCATAAATAAAACCACTGAAAAGTCCTCTAAAGTGGTTTATACTGACCTAAACTCACTAAGGATTCCTACCAATTATTCCGAAGTTGTCCTCAATGTCAATAATTAGGATCACTTACCAAAAAAAATAAAATTCCCCTCACTACCATTCTTATCATTGAAATCTTTGATTTTTGGGGAATTGATTTCATGGGACCCTTCCCAAACTCTAGGGGACACCTATACGTCCTCTTAGATATTGAATGTCTTGAAATGGGTTGAGGCCATTCCCACCAATTCCAATGACCGTAATGTTGTGATCTGATTTATAAAAGTTCATATATTTTCTTGATTTGGAATTCTTAGGGATATAATAAGTGATTGAATAACCCATTTATACAACTTCTCATTCTATTCACTAATGTTTAAGCATGGTATTTCTCATAAAGTTTCCACTGCATACCATCCTCAATCCAATGGTCAAGCTGAGTTAGTGAATATGAAGATTAAGAAAATTCTTGAAAAAATTGTCAATCCCTCTAGGAAATATTGGTTTGAGAAACTCTTGGATTCCCTTTGGTTATATCATAAAACATTCAAAATCATCCTATGAATTCCACCATATAAGTTGGTTTATGGAAAATCAAGAAAATTACCAATAAAAATTGAGTATAAGGCATTTTGGGCAATCAAAAAATGGATTTTGACATTTATTTGACCGAAGAAAAGAGAAATTTAGATCTTAATGAATTTGAGGAACTTAGGATGGAGGCTTATGAAAATTCAAGGATAAATAAATCTAGAGTTCAATCCTACCAATCCAGGAATATCAAAGTCAAACATTTTGAACCGGGAAAATTCACACTCTTGTATAGCTCAAAACTTCATTTACACCTAGGAAAGTTAAGGTCTAGATGGTCAGGTCTATTCATAGTGCATCATGTGTACCCCCATGGGGTAGTAGAGATTCAAGATCCCACAAGTGGCCACATTTTCAAGGTCAACAATCATAGGTTAAAACCATTCATTGAATCATTTGATAAATAGTAAATAAAGGTTGAGTTAACTGATCCAACCTATAAACTAGGGAAAAATTCATAGATTTAGGATCCATGTCGGGCTAAAAACATTAAACAAAAGTTCTTCACATGAGGTAACCCATGGTTTTCATGTTTCCAATTTTTTTAATCATCTTTATTTTTCAAATAGTATTAATGAATCATTTTGATTTCTAAAAAAATTAATAAAATAGATTGTTGACTTGTTCTTATATTATGAGTATATATGGGTATGAAAGGAGAGTGCTATATTCATCTTTGTCACATGGTGTGATCCTTGAGTAATACCTTACCCAAAAATTTAAAAAGAAGACTATGTATCATCAGTTCATTTTATTTTTATTTTTTTGTAGGTTAAAAAAAAATAATAAAAAAATTAAAAGGACGCATCGTGGGTCGTGGGGAAAATCCCATCACAATCGGTGAAGCCACAAGGACATGAACCTAGGACCGAAGGGAGACAGGGGAGTGCGCTTACCATTGACCTATAGCTTATAGTTCTCCCTTATTCTATATTTTTTGTATATATACTTATATTTTACTTTTTTTATTATATGAATATATATATATATTGTTTTGTTTTGTTTGTTTTTTTCTGTTTTCCACTAGGGAACTCTACAAGTGACATGGATATCAAAGGACTAAATTGAAGTAGCAAGAACTACAACTTCAACCACCAGGTGACTTTTTTCCATGTTTATTATTTTAAATTCCTTTTAGAAATCCACTCCTCTACCACTACCACCATCTAAATTTTATTTTCATTAAACACTGGGGACAATGTTATTTTAAGTTGGGGGTTGAAAAGAAAGAAATTTTTTTTCTGTGTATAAAAAAATGTGTGGAAGGAAAAGTTCCTTTAACCTTGAACATGATATTAAACATTGCAGATATTGAAATTGAATATAAAATAATTTATCATGCCCTGATTCTGATTTTAATCCATGTATCTTTCATGAGAATAGAATTTGGAAAGTGTGGCTGTCTAATATGAAATTTCATTGTTTATATTTTCATCCAAATATAAAAAAGAATCAAAACACACGTCCTTTTTATAGTGGAGTATTAGTTTGAATTAATGGGGTCCCCCAAATAAATATCATAGTTTTGGTGACCATTTTATTTTTAAAATGAGTATTTAAAAAAATCAAAAAATATATATAAATGTGCCTGTAGAGCAATGAAATAACATAATGCATGGATTTCAGCACTTGGGGATCATGATTCCATAGTTGTTTAGACTGGAACTTGTAATTTTATCTCTATTTGTGGTAATTTTACTTTTTTTGACTGAATTAACTCAAGATGATGTCCGAGTATGTGGGTTTCACTTGGTGCCCTAAGGTCTTTGAGCCTGGGAGTCATCGGAAAAGTCTCGCTACATGGGTTTACTATTTTGAGTGCAATTTCAATTACCATGGAAAATTGAAAAAAATTGAATACTCATGTTAATATTTAAATGTGATTCCACCTAGAATTTCCATCATTTCCCCCTGAATTAGGATGATTTCCCATGTCTATTGTGATATATAACACATCCTCATACTTAATTGTTATTGGATGAAATATGGTGATAAATTTGAACAAAGTAATGAGATTGGGATTGATATCTGATTATGAAACTATCTTTTATGAAAATATTTTTATGGGTTTCATAGTTGTTTGGTATAATGGTTTTTTGAGATCATTGTGTATTAAAATGATTTTGAAAAAGGAATTCAAATTTCATATTTTTGAGTTACATTTTTCTCAGGACTAGAAAAACTCAAGTTGGGGGGGGGGTGTGATTACCCATTTAAAGAGGCTAATATTGATTATTTATATTATAATATTCATGTTCTTTATTAATCAAAAACACATTTTTTAGTGAATTTTACACTGAACATTATTTCATATTATAATTATAATACTTTCTTAAAATGCACTAATACATGGTATATTTTTGAACACCATATAAAATACCCAATGATATTGATTTTATTTTCATATTTTATTTTCCAGTCTCTCATTATATAAGGAACAATTCATACTTTTATATTACTTGAAGATTCATTTTGGAAGACCACCAAAGTTGACCTTGAACAAACAACATTCTGGTTGAAGTGAACTGGACAGTAGGCAGATAAAACTACTATAAAATCCAATATCCAAGCCCAATAATTCATAAAATTGAAAAGAAGATAGAAGAAATCATGGGGAAAATTTTCATTCAATAGTGTACAAAGCTAATTTAGATGTTTTAATGGAGTTCCGGGTGGCCCAAGTTGGAGATAAATTTCTAGGCCAGATTCTGCATCTTAGAAAAACAACCCACCATTTTACACATATCTCGTAAACCATAAACTCTTTTGGGATGAAACATTATTGATGGTTATGGGACATCTAGCTCCCCATTTGTGTCTTATATGGACCACTCTAATTTTTCCATCCGAATGGTCATTTAGATGCGCCTATTCAGTGTATTTAAGTTGGATTCCACTTCGGGTCAAGAGTGGAAAAGTCTAAGTTCCACAAGATTTCCACCACCCTAAGCCTACCATACTCAAGTGGGATGACTTTAACTATTGGAGGCTCGAAAAAAGGCTAAAAAAATTCCTATTTAATGCTATGTTGTTTGATTATTTTTTCATCTTGGATGCTTTCTTTCATTGTAATGTTATGCTACAATTTTGTTGTCTCAAGATTGTCTTTCACATGTAAGTTGTTCTAATTCATCTTAGTTTCTTAATAAAATTTATTATTCTACTATTATTATGTTCTTATTCATATCACGTTGATACTGTTGTATCATGGTGAGAATTTAATCACACCAAACCTTGTGAAATTATCACACAATGGTGGAGTGAACATTATTTCATTGTCTTTTTTACTTATGAAATTCTTCCCTCATGAGTCTACTTTCCAATTCCATTGAAACCATAGAATAAATGGAGGTCTAAGAAACTTACAGGTTTATCCAAGGGAGTATCAAGGGTATTTATTGGATGATATTTTTCACTCCATTAATTTCTAATCACTTATTTTAATTGAGAATTTTGTTTGAAGATGTATAAACCTCTTCATCCTTGTTGAATTTAAGGCCACACACTTCAAGTGCTAATACGAACCTTTAACTTGAAGGTCTCAAAACGTTGATCCTTAAAATGTATATGTGATTAGTATTATAGTGTTTTGGTATAAAACTAGTAATTTATGAAGTTGTTTGATCTCCTTAAATGAACCCATCTCAAATATAAGAAATTGAAATAATTGAAAAGGGAATACATCCAATCCACCCCAAGTGATAACCTAGGATCAAATCATTATTTTAAATTGAATTCACTTAAGTATATTAGAATTAACTTAAACCCATATAATATCAATCCAAGTTGGCCACTTCATAGCCAAAAACAATTCATATAATGTACATGTCAGTAGGTTACTTCTTAGGCCTCTGAGGATTCGACAACCCAAGCTAAACTACAAGTAACCGCTTAACCATAAAAACTTGGGTAAATTTGGGTGAGACCACTTGTACACCTTAATTTTATGTACCAATATTCATAATTTATAAATTTATCATAGTTTTATCCCCATTTATGGTTTTATTTATATTTATCATTCACATTATATCATTACCCGTTGCACCTACAAAAGGTTATAGTTTTTATACACATGATGAAATTTTTATAGACACTATTGGTGGTGGCCTACTGAATATATCTCAAAACCTATTCAGGATTCCATTTGGTACCCAAAATAATTCATGGATACAGGTAGAGATAAGAGAAATTTCCCAGTCATTGATGATTTATTGATTCGTATCATGGGAGATTAGAAGCATAGGACCGAGCCTTGGATCTTGATGCTTGGAGATAAAACTTTTCTTCTTTTTATTTTTATTTTTTATACATGTAACATACTTGATTTATTCTTCCACATATGTCTATTTATTTAGCAGTATCATGGAATACTCAATATTTTATATATGACACTGCTTCAATTTGATAATTACTACTATCTGAATGATTTACTTCCACTATTCTATTTTTCATTATCATGATCATGTTATTTATTCATGTATCATCACCAATATGATACTCTTAACATGAGGGTACAATTTTCGTACTGTACCACCTTATAACCTTGCCTCTAGTTGGAAGACTCTATCATACGGGGAGGTTTTTTTAAGGCCATGTGTATAACTGGTTCATCTACTATTATCGAGCGATCCAGGATGAGATGTCACAATTTTTTTTTGAAACTGTATTTTGAATTTAGTATTTTAAAAAATATATATATTTTAATATTTTATTTCTAGTAGGTATAAATTTTAAAATATTTTAATATAGTTGAAACCATCTCACACATCTTATAGGATATTTTTTTACTTTTGAAAATTCACATTATCAATCAAACTACTTTGTTCTTAAAAGTGATTTTTTGTAATAAATATCATAGGGAAGGTCACTAGTGATAAAAATCATCCTCTAAAAAATAAGAAATCATTTATAACTCATATTTTTTATATTTTAGGAGGTATTAAAACTATTTAACATCATAGGGTAGGATATATGTGTGTCTGTAATGCCTTATTTTATAACATTAATAGACCTAAGAAAGTTTTGGTACCAAACTTTTATCCTTATAATTTTCAAGAAGATAGGATGAGTACCAATAATTGAAACACTTGGTATATAGATCAATATTATTTTGGACACATGATGAGAGATAATTCTAAATTCTAGAATTTATAGAATGTGAAGGGTGTTCATGTTACTTTTGGAGACAACGTGTTAGGAAACAATTTTAGTACTGGTGATGTTTGTTTTCTCAAAAATTATCTTATTTATAATGTATTTAATGTTTTAGGAATTCATGATAAAATTATCAGTATAAGTTAATTATGTGACCAATGTTAGTCTATGAACTTTGAGAATGATAAATTCACCATCACAAGTTCAGAAGGAGGCACCTGTCATCCTCTGATAGGAATGAAAATTTATAAACTCTAGACCTATAGGATCTTATTTTTAAAAACTTACCATGTCTTAGTGCATTTGAGGATAAGTCCTGGTTTTGGAATAGAATATTAATACACTATAATGTTCAGACCTTAGGTAAAAATTCTAGAATAAGTCTAAAAAAGAATCTTCTAGAACTTAAGTTTAATTATTCTAGATTCCATGATCCTTTATATTATGGTAAGAAATATTAGTTTATATTTAAATCCATCATTGAAATATTAAAAACCAATCCTTTTCAATTAGTGCACATGTATCTTTTTTGTCCTATAAAAATTGGATGTATTGATGGAAAACACTATGTTTATGTCTTAGTTTATAATTACAACAAATTAAATCAAGTTTGTTTTCTTACACATAAATTGGAAGTGATATCATATTTCAAAAATATTTTATGATTTCATTAAAAATGGGAAACATTTACCTATTGTCACTATCTATAGTGATCATGGTGGTGAGCTTTTAAATTCCAATTTTTAAACCTTTTGTTGTAAAGATACTTTACTCATAATTTATCAAAAACAAGAACTCCACAAAAAATGGTGTATCTTGAAGAAGAAATATAACACTTTATAAGATAACTTAATTTTTTTGTGTGAATACTATTATACTAAGAATTTTTTGGTTGAATCCATTAGTATCACCTACTAATCTATAAATAAATCATTAATTTTTTTGGTTTTGATAAAAAAACTTACAAATTTTGGCCCATAATGAAACCAAATCTTAACCACATAAAAGTTTTTAGATGAAAAGTATTCATATTGAATACTAAATATAACCTATATAAGTTTGATCTAAAGGATGATAAAGGCATTTTATTGGTTAATCCCCCACTATTAAGGACTATCATGTCTTTAATAAACAAATAATTACTTTTAAATAAATAGTATATGTCAAGTTTGATGAGACTAGTTATCATGTAAAGTTAAAACATCCAAGTTATGAGAGTAATATGTGTTGTTTTTTTAAAGCTCCTCTCATTTTATTATTAGAAGTTGAACCCCATACATAGAAAATTAATATTTTTTAAACCATAATAATAGAACATAGACTATCAAAAGTTAGTTTAATGGAAGTTAATCCATCGATAGATGAGTAACAACATTTCTTTTTTACCTAGGAACCATATGATCTTAAGGAATCATCCTAGTGATAATATTATCAGTGATTCAGATTATTAGGTTAACGCTCCTAGTTCATTACAAAATGAATACAGTCATCTTTCATTATTATCTCAACTTGAAACTAAAATGAAATATGATGCCTTAGGTGATGTAATTTGGATGATTTCTATTCAAGAAGTGACTACACAATTTTAACCAAACAATTTTAAACCTTGTTTTAATACCTAAAGGATCTTATGGTTATAATATTCTAATCGGTCATCTTAAGTAATTTTTATAAGAATGTAAAAATAATTCAAAACAAGGATAAATTAGTTTCTAGGGGTTATAATCAAGAAGAGTGAATAGATTATAAATAAAATTTTGTAGTAGTGGTTGTGCTTAAGTCCAACTGTATTATATTATCTTTCATAAATCATATTAACCTTAATCTATTTCAGATGGTTGTAAAGAGATAATTACTTAATAGATATGTTTAGTGAGGATTTTATATGGAGAAAACTCCTAGTTTTGAAGATATAAATTTATTATGACATTTATTTAAACTTAGAAAAACACTATATGGATTTAAAAAAGCCCCGAGATCCTAGTATGATTATTTTTATGTATTTTTTACTTCATTTTTTCGTTAATAGATTGTAAAACCCCACACTTTTTTATCAATTTTTTAATTAAACCATCATTTTAAAAATATATTTCAATGAAGTTATAAATGTTTCAACCCAAAAAACACTTACATACATTTTTTAAGAACTTATGAAAAGTTAATTTGAGATGATCATGATGCGAAAAATGATCTGCTTTTCTAAATTATATATAACTTAGAGACTATAAGAAACTATTTTAAATCAAAACAAGTATATAATAGATTTAATTAAATGTTTTGGTTTTGAAAATTACTCTAGTATAAGTACTTTGGTATGTACCTCTTATAAATTCAATCTCAATGAATCCAAAAAATCATTTGATCATATTTTTTTAGAGTGATAATCAAATGTGTAATCTAATCAACTCATAGTTTAACAAATATTATATACTTTTTATGATTGTGTATGAGTTTTCAAGAATTTTTGAAGTATTAACATATCATGGTAGTTAAATAGATCTCCCATTACCTTAAAGGATCATCAAAACTTTTACTTTTATTCATTCAGATCAAAGTTTACTTTAAAGTGTTGTTATGATGCTGATTTTAGAGGTTTTATATTAGATCAAAAGATAACTTCTGTAAATTTTTAATTTCTTTGTGTATATTTAGTTTCACTATCTATAAAGAATCAACATTTAGTTTCACTTTCCACTATTAAAGTCAAATATATGCCAACTGTAAGTTATTATGCTCAACTGATGTGGATACAATAAACACTCATGGATTTTTGGTTGAGTTTTACTCAAATTTTCAATTATTTGTGACATAATTTGGGTTAGATATTTTTATAATAACCCACACATCATTCTTAAGCTAAAATCAAAGTCATAAAACACTATTTCCTTTAAGACCACACACAATGATAAGATATTATTCTCAAGTTTATCAAAATTGAAGAATAGATTGCTGACATTTTCAATAAACTCTATATTCTCATAGATTTGAATATATTAAACAAAATATTAGAAATACAAATGATAAATTATCACAACTAACACTTCTTGTTTCACTATGTCTTGAAATTTAAAAACTCCTTGAGAAAGGGGGAGGGCATAATTTATTTAGAAACATGCTAAATTTTCATCTAGGTGCTTGATATTATCTATAAGTTAATTGAATTAAACTTATCAAATGTACCTCAAACATTTAATTGAAATAAAATTAATATAAGTTTCACTTGATAGTTAAATTTAATGGTAATTAAATTCTGATTTGTACCATTTAATTCATGTTTTGTTCTTAAGTGAATATTTCCTTTTTTATTTCTATATTTATTATGTGTATGTTTTTTATATATGTTTTCTTTTCTGTATAATCATTTTTCTTAATCATGAGTATATTATTTTTAAATATCATTTACATGATTATCTTTTGTATTTTTTCCTATATATGTAAAATTTTATCCTTTTTCATTTCTCAACTATTTATTCATATTATCCCTTGATAAAGATTAATTATTTTTATTCTTATCATCATTTGATTATTATAATTGATTATCTTCTATTTTTTATTGTTAATCCTTAAAGGGAGAGAGTGGTTTTATTTTAATTATGTTGTTTTGGTAAGGGGTAGAAATATATCATAGGGAGATAAAACAAAATTTATGAGGATAATATTTTAACTCACATATTCATTACATATCTTAAATGGATTAAGATTTATGGAAATCATAGGATGTTTCTCTACTTATTCATTTCAACTTCAATATATATTATTATTCCTTAATTTTTGATGAATCTTGTTTATGTTTTTATTTTTTTATAATAAAAATGGTGGGGGGGGGGATTAATAAGAGTTAACAAGTTTTCCTTGAATAGTTTTACTTTATCTTGTTTTAATTGTTTTTTAAAGGAGGAGGATTTTTGTTAAGGGGAAGTTTTTTTGCTGCAAACACAATGTGTTTCTTAAAGGAGTGATTTTAGTTTCTTAGATTTTATAGCCACATTTAGTTTTATTATTTGTTATATGGATTTTTATTTTTAAATTATTTTCAAACATAACTTTTCTTTTGTGTATTTATTTTCAAAAAGGGGGAGATTTTTGAGTCAAAGGACCCTTCTATATTTTGAAAATTACAATTGACTTTACTTTGATTTTTCAGTAGACTTGATGATTTGGTTCATGTTTTTTTGTGCAGACTTAACTTCTATTTGTATGTTTCTATGAATGGATCCAAACCATATAAATACCATAACATGCTATAACTTTGTGAGTACAAGATGAATTATCTCATTAGAATACAGAGAGTGATTCAGATTCTATTACAACTGAACCTAAAGATCTAAAAATATCACCATTGATTTTTTAAACCATCATATATAAATTCAACCTAGGATTTGAGGAATGGAAGTTGTTATAATATTAATGTCTTGAATCGTATTTTTGAATCATTTTTATGCCCAAATAATCTCATTACTCAGAGCACTCCTGATTGTTTTTTTGATTTCAGTGTGTTTTTATAAGTGATTATAATGTGTGATCAATCATTGTAATGATCTTAGTTTTACTTTTGTAATTTTTATACTTCAAATATTTGTGATTGATGATATTTTGGTGTGGAATATTTTTATTCCAATCATTCAAATCAATGAGACTCTAGGGTCAGGAGTTTATTTATTCTGAACCAATGAGTTCAATTAAGTTTAGGATACATGGAGTTATTGTTGATCAATGATATAAAAGTGCTTCTCAAGTCTAGATATATCTATTACTGATGTTTCTATCAAATAAGTTATTGGTGTGGATCTTGATTCTAGATTTTAGATTAATTGAAGAAATTATGGTGTTTTGGAACTTTTTGATACCTTAGATTTGGTTTATAGACCAACCTACCACTTTAGTTTAAAATAAACAAATTCCCATTATCAAAATAGTTTAGTAATATATTTCCTTTTAGGAGTTTAAGGTTTATTATCCTTATATCCATGAATTTTTTTACCTTACTATATTTTTTTATAATTTTTTTTTATTTTGTATATATTTGTTATGTTATTTAATTATGGTAGTATTATTTTCCACTGCATATACCATTAGGTTATCTTTCATGTTACCTTGTTTTTTTTAATTTCCGCAGATGTTGTAGCTTTTAATTAGTTTTCATTTTTGAGTGGGATAAAAATTTGTTTTTTTCTTCAACTTCAATTAACCCCCTCTTAAAGCTACCATAAGGGTACCATTGGGTGGAATTGCATCCCAACCATCCTTTTAAATGTATATTTGGAAGGTAGCATGTCCCACACACCTATATAATTTAATTACATTTAGTATCAAGTGTAATCACTAGATTCTAGAAAAAAACCTAGAAAAATAGTATTGTGTGTAATCACCAGATCCTAGGAATAATCATTGGAATATTATAGAATCGTGTTTAATCACTAGATAACAGGAAGCATCCTAGTAATCTCATAGTAGTTGGTGTAATCAATAGTTCCCATGAATCATCCTAGGATTATTATTATAGTATTGATAATCCAAATTTCCTAGGAAACATCTTAGGTAACTCATATATAAAATTCAGGGTGGGGGGAATCCACCCAATAATATCTCATATAATTATCACGGCCTCACATAAACCTGGTAACCTCTCATATAATCACAACCCTCACATAGTCTGACGACCATCCAAAACCAATCAAAAATATATTATGTTGGATATTCAAGACTACAACCCATTTTAATCACTAAAACCATTCTATTCTCACACTATCAACTCTTAGGTTCTAAGGTGATATCCAAAATCAAGAATAAAATCCTTCCTATACTAACTCCCACTAGTGTCAGCGTAATACTGGGACACCCACCAAGGTCCCCAAGGTCACATAACAATGAATACACCCTAAATTTGATCCTATATTTCATTATCATTTCTCGGTCCCATGCTCAGCAGTCAAAGGAAATAACTTCACTCAACAATTATATAATAACATCATGGAGTAATTGAAATCATAGTAAAAACCATACCATTGTTTTACTTGAGGGATTAACTAAATCCCATATCCCTTCCCATGTTGTTATAGGTTATTCCCCACACACCCAACCCATCCACGGTCCTAGTGTAACGCCCCGACCCCAGCTACCCAGAGTCGGTGCATTACTT